>CM022673.1:14613287-14980787 GCA_012295275.1 Chrysomallon squamiferum | reverse complement strand
AATACTTGAAACAAAATTTCATTTTATCTTGCAAAACGAAACAAATACTTTAACAAAATACGAAAAATGAATATTAAATACTCAAAATATTTTTTATACGAGAAACAAAAGCAGTAATATATCTTATTCTTCTTCTTCTTCTTCTCCCCCACCCCCAGTCTGTGTACGTAGTAACGTTCGTAATATTAATAACATACATTTACTACAAAGTTGCTCTGCCATAGTCAAATCCTATATTTAAGACAGGAGGTTGTGCGTAAGTCTAGGTACTCACTCTATATACAAAAAATATCAAAACAAATCTGTTGAAAAATACTGAGATTCCGCGGAATGCATCTCCTGAAGAAAAGTAAATTTATTTATTAAAAGGTCACGATCAGTCAAACCGAATGTATCCAGGTAATTCTTTTTTGTTTTTGTTCTTTAATTTTTATTTTATTTTATTTTATTTTATTTTATTTTATTATTTTTTTTTTATTATCATTTTTTTTTTTTTTTTGAACTTTACTAGTTTTTAAAAAAAATGTATTATTTTGGAATTAGATATTGATGTATTTAGTAACATTTACATATATATTAAATTATACATTAGAACACGGATTTGATATTAAGTAATAAATAAAGTAATATGTGTATAAACAAATAAATAATCCCTTCTAATCTCCGTTACAAAAACAAAAAACCTAAGGTATTATTATTGTTGTTTTTGTTGTTATTATTATTGTAATACTAATAGTAATAGTATCATTGGTAACAGTAGTAGTAGTAGTAGTAGTAGTAGTAGCAGGGGGAGATGAAGGAGTAGGAGTTGAAGGGGGGGATTTGAGAAAAATAGAAGTATTATTGCTTGTATTTATTCTGTTAATGTTATGGGTGAAATTACACTACAGTACCAAAATTAGGTTATCAGCAAGAGGCAGAGGGACGTTTTAATTTCTAGACCTCCATTATCATTTATCAATTTTTCAAGAAAACGACCTTCCAAACTATTTAGATTATTTTTATTATTATTGTTTGTGAAAGAGATCTTAAATAAAATTTACATAACTTAAGTAGCAATGCATGATACAAATTTTACATTCTTGCAGATATATGTAGCAAAAATAAAATAATATTAACAAATTAATTAATTAAGCCACAGTAAATATACACTATAAATTTCTGTCATATTTTTCTTTTCTTCTGGAAAATTTCACTGATTTTTGTGCTACTGTTTTTCATTTTCATGGTGAAGTTGCAACATCAAAAGTAGCTAAACATTTTATATTAAGACGACTGCATTTAACAGTAACAGCCACAAAAAGCTTATCACTCAATTTATCCTATGTGGTTTTCTTAATCAAGCCTTCTAAATAGGAATTATGTGTCGTATGTCAAAGAGTAATCTCCCTTTAAGTTTCTTCTTATTTTTTTCCCCCATCTAGAAGAGTTCTCATTAATTATTACAGTTATTTTTAGATGTTAAAATATATTACTTTCTGTATTTTATTTATTATCTCCCTTTGCTAATGCGTGATTTAGAATTTCATTGTTGTTGTGACAACGGCAAAACATAGGTTTATTAAATAAATTGAACAGAGATATTGAGAATGTTCAGTTCAGGTTTTTCATTTTTCTTTTCTCTGCTGGTATCCGATTCGATTGAGCATCATTAAAGAGTAAGATGAAAATAATAACTGCTCCAACAAAACTCCTGGCATCAGCAAAAAGAACAATCTTAAACAAGCTTAGTTATTTTATCTATAAAATTTAATTTCCGATTCCGTGACGTCCTTGAAGAGGTCGCCGACGTCATTTAAACTAGCCTTACTATTGGTCTGCGCAAACTCGACCATCTCCCGCACACAACTCGACTCCAGTTCCCTCATAGTTTTGCACAGTTTCTCCCCGATTGGCGTTTTGCTCTCCATGACTTCTCTCCCTTTCTCGTGCATTTTGTACAATGGGTGGCGCCTGTCGACAGCCGTCTGGAAACAAGGTCTTCCTTTCTCGTGGCCGAAAACTGGCGATACGGTCGCCTCGCCAGTGTCCGAATCGGGACAGAAGATAAAGGGTTTGAAGACGGAGAAACTCGGATTGGGTGTGGCTGTGAACCAGTGGATGTCCAGGGCGTTCGCGTTTGGCGATGCTAGCATGGAGACTTGACTGGCAACAGTTTGGATGTCACCGATGAAGTTGATGCTGCTGGGCTCGTCACGGAGAATGTCGAACATTTGTTCCAAAGAAACCTTCCCTGAAATAAATGAAATTGGATGTTACCGTTGTCATAATAATAGTACTTTACAACAAATAAAATTAAGATTACTTTATTTTTAGATGTCGATGGATTGAACATTTTGTATTAAAGTGCATTAAATTCGATAGTCAAAGAGTTAGATTAATAAATAAAAACTAAAATCACAAATTAAAATAAATAAATATATAAATAAATAAAAACTCCCCGATAAACAAGGGACATAACTCGCGGAATCACGAGAGAGAGACCTAATTAATCTTTTCCTCAGACGAATTAACGTAACACAGCGACATCAGTTACAGACATTAATAAGTACTTTCTTTTTTTTCCCCGTCGAAGGCGAATACACACATACCTTCTCCTACAGCTTTGGCCAACAAATCTTTGCCACTTTTCAGTCGATTCTGAGGAAGCTGGTTGTCTGACAGCGAGAGTCCCGTGAATGTGGCGCCAAAGACGTTGGCAAAATGGAATTCTCCATCTTCCGGTTTCCAGTGTCCGTCACTCTTCGCTCGCTCCTTGAGATCGGAAAGGCTGGCGTCAAACTCTGATCCGATTGTTAAACAGCTGGAGATGTTGTAAGCTCCCGCTGTACGTGAATAATAATAATAATAATAATAATAATAATAATAATAATAATAATAATGATAATAATGATGATGATGATGATGATGATGATAATATTAACAACACAGTAATCATGATAAAAATTACATATGCTGCTGGTAATGTTGATAGTAATAATGATAAAAACAACAACAACAACAACAGTGATGATAACAATCATAATGACGATGATAATAATAATTCTTTTTTCTGCAATTTCTTTGTTTCTGACCTTGCACGTTATTCAGTTTTATTTTATTTTATATATATATATATATTTTTTTTTTAAACTAGCATTAAAAACAAACAACAACTAAATAAACACACTCACACACTACTTTAAGCGCGGCCCAGAACGGCCCTGCCGTGTCTAGAACCCACGCCTCCGTCCTGTCAGCTATCAAAAAACTGTTGTGATGAGTCCACTGGCCAAAGCTGTGGTCCTCAAAACATGGACCTCCTTGTCCATATTCTTCCAACAGTTTTGTTATCACATCCAGGGCTTCCTTGGCTGTTGTGCTTCTTTCCAAGCCCAATCTGAAATAACGAAATAAAGCAGCACTAATTTGAGAAATATAGTGGAGCAGAACACGCACAGAGTCGTTATTAATTTCTTTGATGTTGTGATTAATGTGGCGCACAGAGAAACAGAGACATACACAGACAGATATACTGAATGAAAACAAGACAAAGGCGTGTCACTGAGAAAACAGTGCAGAGAGAGAGAGAGAGAGAGAGAGAGAGAGAGAGAGAGAGAGAGAGAGAGAGAGAGAGAGAGAGAGAGAGAGAGAGAGAGAGAGAGAGAGAGAGAGCGAGTGAGTGTGTACAGAATAAAAGACAGATAAATAAATATACAGACACTGAGAGAGAGGTAAAAAGAAAACTCGTTTTGTTCATATAAAGAAGAGTTAGATTCATTTCAATTCGTGCATTATTGCCTCATACTTATCCTGCCGACAATTAATAATAAAGAAAAAAGAAGAGAGTGAATAAAGAATGTATACACAGAATCCAAAGCCAGAATATTCAAAAATAATTATTTATTATTACTAAATGCATACAGAGAAAATTAAATCAGCTAAGTTACAGAACAGTTGTCTATTTTCTTTCTTTTTTTTCATTTTATTTTATATTGTTTTATTTTTATTTATTTATTTATTTATTTATTTATTTATTTATTTATTTATTTATTTATTTATTTTTACTTATTTATTTATTATTATTACGTTTTTTTTATTTATTTATTTATTTATTTTAGAAAAAATTCTTTAGTAACAACTGTTTTGGAATTTCTGGTAAACATCCTTTTGCAATGACAATGAAATATTTGAAAGTCAAACGAAACACGAATAAACGTCTGCTTTAATAACATAAAAAAAATGATCGTAAATATAAAAACAAAATCATTTTTGGTTTGGTTTGTTTGATCGATTATATCCAGTGGAAACAATAATTGTGGTTTTCGTTTGCCAAATATTGTTTAGTGTAATTACGTACATTGGTTTGAATTATGAAACTAACAAGTATTATTGTAAAATAATGAATGCAAGGGATTTTACGTCCAGTTATAATAATAACAAATAAATAAATAAATAAATAAATAAATAAATAATAAAATACGTTTTTCAAACCAGTCAGTTTTACGAAAATCAAGCTTAGTGAAATAATATTTACCCAAGACGAAAAGGGAAAGCGTCTCTAAATATTTTTAAAAGAAACATTACCAGCGTACCATCTAGCATATTTGCTACACTAGAGAAGAAAACAGCAGGAAGGTTTTAAACCAACCTTACAAAGTCCACACCTATCAGTTTTTCTGCGTGGTCTCCGGAATGGCACAGAGTGGTCCACACAGCGGTGTTACCGACACACACCCCGTGTTCGTTCGCGCCCATCTCCGCCCCCCAGGCCCAGGCGGGCTTGCTTAGTATCACAGCGTGAGTATGACTGACCTGGTCTATTTCTACAAACGTGCACTGAAAGACAACGTGTTTATGTTTTCAAAATGGTAAGAGCTGGTAGAAGTTTATAATACTGAAAAATGATTCAGAAATTGAAAATTAAAAAATGTGTGGTCTCCTATCGATGTCTATGTCTGTCTGTCTGTCTGTCTGTCTGTCTGTCTGTCTCTCTCTCTCGCTCATCTCTGTCTGTCTGTCTCTCTTTCTCCTCTCTGTCTATGTGTCTCTTCTCTATGTGTCTTTCTCTCACTCGCTCTGCCTCTCTCTCTCTCTCTCTCCATCTCTCTCTCTCTGTCTGTCTCTCTCTTTCTCTCTCTCTCTCTCTCTCTCTCTCTCTCTCTCTCTCTCTCTCTCTCTGGTTATATGTTTCTGTCTTTTCTGTCTTTCTGTCTGTACATGTTTCTCTCGGTATATCTCTCACTGTTTATTTCTGTGTGAGAAAGAAACAGATACATAACCAGACAGACCGATATGCAAATTAGATCGATCGATAGACAGAAAATAAACATAAATGAGAAGAAAGTACTGCAGAAGTTCAAATGACATATTCACCTGCAGCTTGCTGCCGCTGTCGTAGTTCTTGGGAGCGACGTAGATGACCTCCTGGACCTCTGACGGCGGCCTGTTGGAGTTTTTACCAAAGAGAACGCAACCATCACGAGTGGCAGGAGGCAACACAACAAATATGTCAGACATCCCGCACAGTTATTTCAGCCTGGAAAGAAAAGAAAAAAAAAAAAAAAATCTTTTAACTTTTAATGGTTTTTTTTTTTTTTTTTCAAATTAACATGCCCAATGACTGTAAAGCGTAATTGACGTGGTTAATAATTATTTATAATAGGAAAGGATTTTCTATATTATAGGCTATTAATTTATTATGTGGGATTGCCCACGAACATTTTTGTGCGGTGGACTATGACCGCTGTAGACTTGTTGGCGCATAAATGTTTTCGTGAAACGGACCATGAATGCTTTATTTCAATGGACCATGAACGCTTTAGTGACAGTTTTAATGTAATAAATATATTACGTGTGTGATTGTGAAAACTGAGGTTTAATGGACTGTTAATGCCTAAAGTAGTAAATTATATATGTTTAGGTTTAACAGGCTTTTATGAATGCTTAATGCAGTAAATTACGATGCTTTTCTTCTTCTTCTTCTTCTTCTTCTCATTATCATCATTATTATCTTCTTCGTTATTACTATTATTATTAATATTATTATTATTATTATTATTATTATTATTATTATTATTATTATTATTATTATTAAGTCTTAAGAAAATATTTCAAACTGTAATGAATCCAAATGGTTAAGGGAAAATCAAACAGGAAAGAAAAATGCTGTATAATTAAATTATTAAGTTGTCTGATATTTTTAAAAATTAGCAAATCGCCTTTGTTAATTATTAATTACATTTAGTTTGATTTGAGGCTGTGGTTCTCTATAATTTAAATTAATGAAACATGATATGACACGAGATATACGCACAAACAACAAACACACACACACACACACACATACATACATACATACATACATACATACATACATACATACATAGATACATACATACATATATACATATGTATATATAGTCACACATGCACAATATACATAGGTAAAGATACAAAGATAAAAATATGCAGATAAAAACACACAGACACACACACACATACACATTTACACTAAACGTAAAGAATGTAAATAAAATAAAATAAAAAATATCTAATATCAGTTAATCATTTGAAATGTATTTATATCTTTAGAAGTTTGAACGAGTCAAATCATGCTAGAATTAATGTTATAGAATTTTTTATTTAAAAACAAAAAAAAAATAAAATAATAATAAGAAGAATAAACCCAAAAAGAAATGAACTGTTGGTTTTACACTTCTTCAGTTAACTTTAAGTAAGTGGTGGTATGGAGAATCGAACCAGACACCTACCAAAGTTTTAGCTGATGACCTAACCAAAATGTCCTAGTAATAAAACACAGTGACACAATCGAACCGATAACCTTCCGCACGTGGGCATTTGCTGAGGAATCTGGATCGATAGACCAGTCAGTTAATTCCATTTACTTTTGCTAGTATCAGTCGAAATCTCTGCATTTTATTAGTTTAAAATTAGAAACATCTATTTATTAACTTTCCAAATTTATCCCAAGAGCACCAACCTTCGGGAACAACCGTCGTGAGAAAAACCTATCAATCGTTGTATTAAATTCTTGAAATAGCTATTTTGGTGTGAAGAAGCATATTCTGCACCAACCGACGCGAAATGAAGTCGTAATAATTGGAGTTGAGGCAGCCATAATCAAATAGCTTTACTTTCAGGCTTGATGCTGCTGAATGTTTGTGTGGAACGAGGCAGGGTGAAACAAGCAAATGGATTTGTTCGGTGGAAATGTCATGTCAGATTAACGTTTTGCAAGCGATAGGAAAACTGCAAGACAAGCTCCTATGAAGGGTGATCTATTTGCGTTCAGATTGTGCCTGGGACAGCAAATGAAAATATCTTTATTTTTTATTTTTTTGTTTCTGAAAAGAGGATGAGGTTAAAAAGTTACTGAGTAGAACCTACGTGGAACTGACGAACAGTATCTCGACTGTATTAATATTTAATGAAAACACATGCATGTATGTGTGTGTTTGTTGTGTATGTATGTATATATATGTGTGTGTGTGTGTTTGTGTGTTTTGTGTGTGTGTGTGTGTGTGTTTGTATGTATATGTATATATATGTGTGTGTGTGTGTTTGTGTGTTTTGTGTGTGTGTGTATTTACATATACACACACACACACACACACACGTATTTTTCAGTCCAGCTGATACGATTTTTGTCGCCAATTACACTCTCCACAGAAACGGTTTATATTTTATTTGTACAAGGTTTTATCATTTCATATATCCTGTCCCAGATATCAGTAAAACTATACCATAGCAATATTAAACAGTCATATGATATAGATTAATACATACCTATGTCATGACTCATATATACAAATCTATAATCCAACAGTTACAAGAGAGGCAAATTGCGAGGCCCACTTTAGGTGTCTTTATTTTTTATTTTATTTTTTAATCAGAATTCTAACATCAGAATAATATAATATAATATAATAAAATATAATATAATATAATATAATATAATATAATATAATATAATATAATATAATATAATATAATATAATATATTAATATTATAATTGTAATATAATACGGTATGGGCCAGTTCTGTTAAGTTATTATACACTACTATATTATATAAAATGGCACAATATTACACAGTATGGTATAGCAACTTATTATATAGAATAGCATAGCATAATATAATATAATATTGTATAGCATATCGTAGCATAGTGTGGTATAGTATAGTCTAGTATAGTATTGCATATATGTGTGTTCGTGTGTGTACATGCAAATATGTATGTGTGTATGTGTGTTTATATGTATGTATATATGTATGTATGTATTTATATATGTATACTATGTATGTATGCAAATATGTAAAGCAAAGTAAAATAAATTTCATCATCATCACCATTATCATCATCATCATCATTATCATCTCTTCCTCCTCGTCCTTAATTCTTCACTGGAAAGCTATTTTTAACCTTAACTGAAAATGAAGTGGAAATGAGAAGACAAGCCTGTGCTTTTACCGCTATGCTGTGTTTTAGACTCGACACAACAGAGTGAAATAACCAACCAGAACTCAAAGCGACACTTCCAACAGAGAAACTACAGAGTTTCGTGTACCTGTGTTCAGTAACAGATTTCCCTTTCTATTCTGACGTAAGCAGAATGTTCTTGATGTGTGTGAAAAGATCATATTCCTGGATTAACATGGAATATTTACTGTGCATCGAAAAAGTTAATAAATGTATGGTGAATAGAAACATTAATAAATGAACAAATGAATAAATTGATGGATCGGAATGAAAAAAATGAATAAACGAGTAAACGAATAAATGGAAGAATGGATTGGTGGATGGATGAATGGATGGATGGATGGAAGGATGGATGAATAACTAAATGGATAGATAGACGAATGAAGGGAAACATATTTTAGTTTCCAAGGCGTTCAATATTAGTAATTATGTACATGGTTAAGGGTCATAATGAATAATTATATAAATGAATAAATTAATAAATACACGGAATTTGAATGAATAAATGAATTAATCAATCAATGGATGAGCAAAGAAATAAATAAATCATTTAATAAATGAATGAACAATAAGAAAAAATACACGAATATATGGATGAATATTTGAAAGAGTAAATGAATGAATATATTATTAAATGAATGAATGAAAAATATGTTTATTTAACGCAGTATCAACATATTTGTAATAGTAAGAAGATGACCCATACAATATAACACACCTAAACTTATTAGGCAGTGTTCCTTTCAGCGGTTGCTAGGAAACGGTTTAGAATGCAAAAGATAAACGACCGCACTATCGTATTTGTGGCTATAAAGATAGTGTTTTATGTACTTTTACGATTAGGTCGACGATTAATTAAGCACAAATAAAACTATTCTGCTTCAACAAAAGGTCATATATATAATAAAATCAATTCACCGATGCACGCATCAAGAGAAATGATTTCTGTTCATTACCGATTAATTTGATAGATTACCGATAATGAATTTAACCTTATATTTAGAAGAAAAAAAATAGAAATAAATAAATGTAGCGATCTATCTGAATATGGCGATCGTCTCTCGTAGGTATTTCTGGGGAAATTAGAATCTATTTTGCACTAGGACATTCCTATTTATTTATTTATTTATTTATTATTATTATTATTATTACAAAAATAACTAAACCGATATGGTGGCTATGGAAAAAAAAAAGGAAATTAACAAAAGGGAGGTAATTCTTGTAATTAGGGAGATAACTTGCTGATGCTGGCATATTTCAAGGATCACTGCTGTTGTTTTATTTTATGTACATTCCAACAGACAGGAAACCGTGCAGCACAGTTGTTCATTATTTATTCATAGAGCAATGGTTGGAATTAGAAATAACGTAATGAAAGCACCAAGAAGAGTTGATCCTGCAGGAATTGTTTGGTGTAGCTACACGTAATGTAAATATATACGAGGTTTACTTGGGTTTGTTTATAATCATGTTGTATCTGTAGTGCGTGAGTGAGTGAGTGCTTATGTGTGCGTGTGTGTGTGTGTGTGTGTGTGCATGTATGTATGTATGTATGTATGTATGCTTGTATGTAAGTATTATATATGTATGTAAGTAAGTATCATGAATATGTCTGTCTGTCTGTCTGTAAGTCATCATGTAAGTGTATATGAATATGTAAAATACTTAAATGATATAAACTGGGTCAGGGGAGATCACAGTGTATTAAACAATAGAATCTGCTGATAAAACATATATATGTTTTATAATCATTATTATTATCATTATTGTTGTTGTTGTTGTTGTTGTTGTTGTTGTGTGGAGAAAATGCGAGGAAGGCTTTGTGTATTTCGGCATCTGCTTTTATTCATTTATTTTGTGCATGATTCCGTTTTATTTTATTTTATTTTTATAACAGGCTGTAAAGCAATTAAAATATTATTTCAAATTTTTATGATTTTTAATATAATTTATTTATTTAAGAATATATTTATTTACGTGTTTATTTATTTATTTTTATTTATTTATATATTTACGTATTAATTTATTTAATTTAAAGACAAAAATAAAATTATTTTCTAATTAGCATCTAATTTCTAGAACCGATATTGATATCTCGCACTACGCTTAACATCATAACGATATAAAAAAAATTACGATTTGTTTTTTTCCATTCTTAGACAAAGATGACACAGCATTACAATACCACTAAGTACCGCAATGGCGCACTTCCAGGGCAACTAGACAATGCATCTAAATAATGAATTTGCTCTTTCGCGCTGGGGCGCTTTGACATAGAGCACCGATAACATTAACAAGATACCAAACGATAATCTACAATTTGTCGAGACAGACGATAACAGAACGAAAATAAGATAAATATATAAATATACTGGTATATATGTTTAGAGTGCGTTGCATAATAATAACAGCAGCAATACAAAATACATTTAAACAGGAACCAGTCTGTTCGTTACTAGAGGACATTAGTCAGTAGACATTACACCAGTCTACGATTATCCAAAAAAAATAAAAATAAAACATGCATTCACAAGCACACACACACACACACACACACACACACAGACAGACACACACACACACACACACACACACACACACATACATACCCATCTCTGATTCAACAAGGTAAACAAATATCACAGGGGGTGAATTAAGGGTAACACCGTAACCTCTGATAACTCGTTTCGGGCTTACCTTGGTTGTTAGGATGCAGAACACGGACGAGGTAAAGCGAGGAATATTCCGGGCAGCTGTCGACTGTTTTCATCAATTATGCCACAACGCAGATGTGATGGCGGGCTAGGCTTACTACGCATGTCTGGAAAAATATCGATAGTGGTGTTTAGCAGAGTCGGCGCATTCTGGATCATGTTATTGATCTTTGCCTTAAGAGTTGCTTAGTCTTAGTCACCTTGCGTCACCGTTCCCCAACCAGCGATGTGTTTAGGGTGTTAGGGTGTGTGTATGTGTGTGTGTGTGTGTGTGTATGTGTCTGTGTGTATGTGTCTGTGTGTGTTTATGTGTGTGTCGATATATATATATATATATATATATATCAAGGAGGTACAGCCAGAAGGTATTAAGTGCATATATATATATATATATGTATAGACATATAGACACACACACATACACACATATATACACAGGCTACTACATATACGTATTACATATATATATATATACATACATACATATGCATACATAAATACATACATATATACACACACAAACATACATGCATACATATATGCATGCAAAGATACATATAAAGTTTCAAATATACTGATTTGCACGTTCAATAAGTAAAACACATGCAAAAAAAATGAAAAGTCTGAATGAATAGACCATCACATGAACGAAAAAACAAAGAATATTTCTATATTCTCTAATTAAATATAAAATTTTAGTGAACTAAAATAAATCACATACAGTTGAAACGTATTCAGATTAATAATAAAGTTTACAAAAAGTATTCGTTACACGTACATTACACGTACATTACACGTACATTACACTTATCCATACATCAACGGAGGCTTTACATGCAGTAAAATCGTGGTGCAGTGCATAAAATAAACTAATATAACATATATCATTCGTAACTGTCAAACGTTTTATAAATTGGTTATAATTACGTCTGTATCACTCTAGTTCAGTCTAAAATAGACTGTGTTGTGTATCTGTAATAATTCGTTCACTAAAAAACATATATATAGATTGATAGATAGAGAAACATACACAGAGAGAGAGAGAGAGAGAGAGAGATAGAGAGAGAGAGAGAGAGTGAGAGAGAGAGAGAGAGAGAGAGAGAGAGAGAGAGAGAGAGAGAGAGAGAGAGAGAGAGAGAGAGAGAGAGAGAGAGAGAGAGAGAGAGAAAGAAAGAAAGAGACAGAGAGAAATTCCTTTCTGAATTAAATGAAACATGTAACTTACTTGTGTGTGAAACATTTTTGTATATCTTGAATACCTCACCATGTCCTTTCTACTGAACTCGTCTGCAGGGATACTGAGATAATATGCCCCAGACTGACATGTCTGCACCTTCCCCGGAAGTAAAATGTGACTCCGTTGATTGATCAGCTCGTCTATTCACTCTGTCTGGGCTCGTTAAAATGTAGACAAATGTGAGAGAAAAAAAACAAAATCCATTTTATTAGAGTGCTGCAGTCTCTCTCACACATACGCATGTTGTCATTCACAAACACAGCAACAATCTCCTATCGATTTGTCTATGTCCGTCTCTCTCTCTCTCTCTCTGACTCTGTCTGTCTGTCTGTCTCTCTCTCTCTCTCTCTCTCTCTCTCTCTCTCTCTCTCTCTCTCTCTGTATGTCTCTCTATCTATCTATACATATATGTTTTTTGAATGAATTATTAGATCTCTCTCTCTCTCTCTCTCTCTCTCTCTCTCTCTCTCTCTCTCTGTATGTCTCTCTATCTATCTATACATATATATGTTTTTAGTGAATGAATTATTAGATACACAACAAGTCTCTCTCTCTCTCTCTCTCTCTCTCTCTCTCTCTCTATCTATCTATCTCTCTCTCTCTCTCTCTCTCTCTCTCTCTCTCTCTCTCTCTCTCTCTCTCTCTCTCTCTCTCTCTCTCTCTATCTATCTATCTATCTATCTATCTATCTATCTATCTCTCTCTTTTTCCCTCCCTCATCTTTTTTGCCTTCTTTCTTGTCGCTTTCTGTCTCACAATTAGTCGGGTTTTTTTTCAGTCTCGCAGTCTGTCAGTCCGTTTAGTTAATTTTTTTTTTTTTGGATTCGTATTTAAACCGATCGATCAGTCGAGAAGACGGAAATAAATGACATAAATCTGCAGAATGATATTTTGAGAGTGGTCACCAGCTGAACACCTGGTGGTCAGATGTCTGCTGACCTTTACACTGTCCATTCTCTTTCTGTCTTTTTTCTCTCCGTCTCTGTCCTCCTACCTCCTGTCCGTACGTAAAAACATACCTGCCTAGCTTCTGCTTTCTCTCTCTTTGTCTGTTTGTCTGTTTGTTTATCTGTCTGTCTATATACACACAGACAAATTGACAGAGAGAAAGAAGAACTTCTGACAGGGATTTGAAAAAACAATGGAAAAAAAAAAATTAAAAATAAAATGAAAAAAAAAAAAAAAAAAAAATCACCAAGTCATATGACGCCTATTTTGAAATATATTATTTTAACTGAATTATAACTATCTAAATTGTCTAGAAAGACTGGGGCTCCAGATTATAAATGTGTCACGTATATTTAAAGAAAATACTAACTGGAAAAAAAAAAATTTTCTGCTAATTAGAATAAAAAAAAAAAAAAAAAATTTTGATGAGTCATAAAACCCCTAAACAAAAAAAAAAATAATTTTAAAAAAAAAAAAATTAAAAATTAAAAACAAGAAGAAAAACAAACAAATAAACAAACAAACAACAATTTTATATGTCAAAGTCATGTGGTTTGATGGAGACACCAATTAGATGAAATCGTTACAACAACGTAAAACATATTTACAAGTCTAAAATTGTTTTATTATTATTATTATTATCATCATTCATCAAGATCATTATCATTACACTTTACTACTGCTAATTAGAATATTTTAATTGTTAAAGATTAAAATTATTATTTGATGATTATCATTAAAATCATTATTATTATTATTATTAAATTATTAATTAAAAATAGAAAATAAAATGATCACAACCTTTCTAAAAATTTTAAAAAAGACGAAGGCGTACGTTATTAGAAGAAGAAGAAAACAAACAAATAAACAAACAAACAACAACCCATTTATATGTCAACAGTCATGTGGTTTGATGGAGACACCAATGTAGATGAGACATCGTTACAACAATGGAGTAAAACAGGTTTTACAAGTCTAAAATTGTTTTATTATTATTATTATTATCATCATCATCATCAAGATCATTATCATTACTACTACCACTACTACTACTGCTACTACTACTACTACTATTATTATTATTGTTATTATTATTATTATTATTTTCATTATCATTATCATTATCATTATCATTATCATTATTATTATTATTATTATTATTATTATTATTATTATTATTAAAAATAGAAACTAAAAATGATCACAACCTTTCTACTCACATCTGCATTTTAACACGTCGCAGACGAAGGCGTATGTTATTACTAAGCTGGGCGTGCATTTAAAACAAGTTGTTTGTAATGAAAATACTGTCCGTCGGCAAAAATCGGCTTTTTATGCAGCATACATATTACACACATACATTTCTTGTTCCAAGCTGACTGTAATGAAAATACTTTCCGTCGGCAAAATAACTGTGTTGGGATTTTTATACAACCTACGTACATCGTTTGTTAAAATGATACAGTCGAGTCATTTGACAATGTAAGATATCCGATTTTATCCTGTTTTCCTGAAAGACTGGAGGGTGTTTTATTGTTAGTGTATACCTGCGCTAATATATCTTCTTATTAGTCATTTTTCTAATACATGTTTTATGGTTGTATGTCTGTGTGTGTGTGTGTGTGTGTGTGTGTGTGTGTATACACACATACATACACACGTGTGCGTATATATATATATATATATATATATATAGTGACTTCGTTGATTGATCAGCCTGTGAAATTTCCACTGTGTCTGGGATGATAAAAAAAAAAAAAAAAAAAATTCAAAATAACAACAAAACAAAAAAACAACGTGTGTGTGTGTGTGTGTGTGTGTGTGTGTGTGTGTGTCTATATGTAGTTTACGGCTCATGTAAACTTAGTGTGTAGTTGCTGGTTTTCGTTTCACCTAAGATACCACTTTTATCCGTCTCAAGTATTTTAACCTTCGCAGGATAAAGTTGTTATCTTAAAACAGTAATCAGTTCATTCCTAAATAAATACCTGTCACTGCCCGATTTAACAACTATCCAAACAACAATGATAAAACACAAAGAACAGTGTGCTTCGCAGGAAGTGATGGTTTCCCATGGTTACTTAGCAATTTTTTTTTTTTTTTTTGAATTGTTTCGGCAGTCGAGTTTCGTCGTCCAGTTTCGGAGTGCGAGCGATTGCACGCCGCTCGTTCCAGTGTCGTGACGTCATAGCTGAACTTTGTTCTCTTGTACCAATATGTTCACGAACATGTTTCCTAAGCAGTAAAAAAAAAAAAAAAAAAAAAAAACATTTAAAAAAAAAAAAAATCTTTCTTTATACTGATAAAATAAAAATAAAAATTTAGATTTATTTTTATCATCAGAAACGTGCATTATGACGTCACAAAGGTAACACTGTCGTGGTGTAATCATGCATTTATTTACTGTTCAACGAGGTCAAAGTAGAGCGTATTTATTTCACTCTGTGTCAGACTGATTTTGAAGTTTAGATAATAAAGATGCGAAACATATATGTTTTTGTTTTGTTCTTTTTTTTTTTTTTTTTGAGGGGGTTGTTGTTTTTGTTTTTTTTGTTCTCTTTCTGTCTCATATTGTTATAGCACACGCGCACGCACAGCAATACTAACATATATTATTATTATTATTATTATTATTATTATTATTATTATTATTATTATTGCTATTGCTGTTGCTATTATTATTATTGTTGTTGTTGTTGTTGTTGTTGTTGTTATTATTATTATTATTATTATTATTATCAGTTATTGTTGTTGTTCACGTATCTAATTTTAAATTTGATATTACACAGCTAACATGAATCACAGAACAAGATGACATCTATTTTAATTACACGGTCGTCAGAATACGATACGGGTATAATATTATTTCACCTTCAAGCAGAATGTAAAGCAACGAGATAAATTTTCAAACGGCTGTTGATATAAATGCAAAAGGTTAAGTACATACGCGGTCAATAGATATAATTATTTGTTTAAAAATGTTTAACCTTATGTTTCTCCATTTCCCTAACTAAAGAGGAAAAAAGAGGACCAGAGAGGACAGAGAGAATGAAAATAAATAGATAAAAAGAGCGAGAAAGAGCATACAAAAATAGAAGAAGAAAAGAAAACAGAGAGAAAGTGACAGGCAGAGAGAGAGAGAGAGAGAGAGAGAGAGAGAGAGAGAGAGAGAGAGAGAGAGAGAGAGAGAGAGAGAGAGAGAGAGAGAGAGAGAGAGAAAATGTTGAATAACTGGGTTCGAATAAACTATCTTTTCTTTTCTTTTATTTTTATTTTTTTATTTTTTTTTTTTTCTAAATTTTAAAAAAAAAATTAAGTTTTTTTTATTTTTGACGTTTATCATCACATTACAAAGTGTCGTAAACCTAATCAGCGTGAACATATCATTTTTAAATTGAATGACGATTGACATTTTTCCCTTCGTTTAACTTTGATTGTAATGATAATTTGACCTGGCAGCAATATATTTAAACGTGTTTTAAAAAAAAAATAAAAAATAAGAAGAAAAGGGTGAAAGAAACTGGGATACATAAGCTTAGATCAAAACAATAAAATAAAAAAAAAAAAAAAAAAAAAAATAGGATTGGTAATTTTAAACATGAGAAGAGAGAGATATAGAGAGGTGGACTAACGATGTATGGGTGCAGTTTATGACTAATGTATATGCTAATACAAGAAATAATTTTGAAAAAAAATAAAAAATTCCTCCATTAGTTTACCTCGGCTGATAAAAAGAACGCCGCTAAAACTGTATTACGGGTTGACGTGTTTCCACCGCTCACCAGAAGTCGAATCAGATCTGCGTGCACTCGGAAGTGGCGACATTCGAACGTGTGCGTCTGTAATCGAGAAGCTGGTATTACCCCAACACACACACACACACACACTTAGAGATTCACTGCACGTGTTCTAGTTTTATATATACACACTTCACAGGAATCCTGTTGGCTCACAGCGGCGCAGATATAAAAGTGAAAACAACAGGTAGGTGATTTTTTCTTGTCAGTTTAACCTCGCGTCCGCAGCGAGAAAACAACTTCAAAATCTCGGGCGTATTTCTCGATAAATTAATCGAATTACGAATCGAAGCGTTGGGTAGTAATTCGAGACAAAAAGTAGTTTCTAATTACTAAACTGTTTTTATTTGGGTTTCGTGTTACAGATACTAATGGATAATCGAGGTTAGGTATGTAGGTGAACATACTTCAAGTTGTTTCGTGTTGGAAATTCCGCACTGTTCTGTTTTACCTTGGTAAAGATAAGCCGGCGGCATTCATAGGTCCATAGCTGGCGTTACGGACGGGTGGGTGTAGAGTAAGATTTAGGTGGAAATATTTATATATATATTATGAAACGTTTTCGAGAACAATAAGAAAGAGTGGGATAAGGAAATTAAAATATAAAATATTATTCATTACAAAATAACAATAATAATAATAATAATAATAATAATAATAATAATAATAGTAATAGTAATAACAATCATAATATTGATAACAACGACAACAACAATAACACTAATAATTGTAACACCAACAACAGTACTAATACTAATATAACTACTACTACTAATATACTACTACTACTACTACTACTGCTACTACTACTACTACTAATAATAAAATAAATGTTGAAGATAAAAGTACGATAAAGATACACTTAGTACTAATATACCAACACACAACATTCATAAATATTACAGGTACTCTCCCATACACGAGCTCACAACACTATTACATAATTTATATCTGGTAATACACGGAAACACGATAAATATGACAAAGTGAATGAATCACGTGTCAGATGTTTAATAAGAAATATAGACATAAAACATACAACGTTCATTTCCGTCATCAGCTATTTATATCTATGTAAATTACGTTTAAGTCCGGTTTTTTCTTTATTTTATAAAATTTATATTTCATCTCTGCGCTATCGACATTCAGATAACTGTTTCTTTTTTGTCTTGTAGTTTTCTCCTGTTTTTTTTTTGTTTGTTTTTTTTTTTTTAGTTGTTGTTTTTTGCCTTTATCTACATTGTAGCCTACCTAGATATATTATATCTGCATTTTACTGGAAATTACACAGCAGTGTTTTATTTGAATTTATTTGGACTATATCATATTTTATTTTAATTAATCCTTATTGGGTGTAAGTGTACTCTATTTTATCTTTTTTTTTTTCTTTCTTTTTTTTTTTTTTTTTTTAGTTGTGATTTTTTTTTTATTTTTAATTTTTTAATTTTATTTTTTTTTATTTTTATTATTTTTTTTTTTATATAGGAATTTTAAATAAGAGTAGTTATAAAATCATATCTATTTGAAAAAAGATTTAGTAAATAAATAAGTAAGTAAGTAATTAAGTAAATTAATAAATAAATAAATAAATAACCACCAACAACAACAAAAAATTTAAATAAAATTAAATTAAAAAAAAAAAAAGAAGAAGAAAAAAAAAAAAAAAAAAGTAAGAAAAAAGAAAGAGAGAAAAAAGAACAGTTGATGGATTTAAAGGAATGTATCATAAAACATAAAAATTTTTCTTTTAAACTTTTTTGTCATAATAAATGCCAAACCATCTCTCCTGTTGTGTAAGCATGTAAGCATTTAAGTATTTTTACATTCTGAAAAAAAATCTTCACCAGCAGCAGCAACACTATACTCTATTATGCAGTATATTTACAGCAAGAAGAGTGGGTTTTTTTTGGAGTTGAATATAAACTATTCTGAAGGAACAACGTCAACAAACAACAACAAAACAACAACAACAACAATCAAATGTATATACTATATACTTACAGTAACAAAATGGGTTTACAGCAGCTGAATATAAATGATCTACTTTTACATTCTGAAATAATAGCATAAACAACAACAACGACGACAACAAAAATTAAATGTAATACTACTATACTGTACAATATATTTACCAAGGAACATAAACTAATGTATTCTAACATTCTGAAAGAACAACTTCAACAGTTTAAATAGAAAATATCAAGAGTAATACTTAAAGTCTGTGGATTCAAAACTTGATTTAAAGGTATCCAGTATACTGGTATAATTGTAGATGAGACTACAAACGATATTTAAACGCAGAGACTACGTTGTTATAATTCGAATTATTCATCTCGTTGATGGTCTAAGTACGCACGCCAACTTGGTTCTGTCCGCAAGACTTCATTGTGTCTTCATCCGTCTTCTTTATAAAAGTAAAAAGACAGATTACGAAACCCTTCAGTCCCTTGTGAAGGAATATATTTTATGGTTAAATGCAGATTTGTGGAATGTACCTAAATACCAAAAGTTTAATCTAGTTGAATCCCTTAAAGGAATACATTTTATGGTTAAATGCAAATTTGTGGAATGTATCTCAGTATCAAAAGTTTTGAACTTAGTTGTATTTGAACAGTTCATGTGAAAATACTTTTAATCACGATAGTTTGTTAATTTAATCTATTACAATGGAAATGTTTTGCAAAATAACTGCTTGACAGTCGTTGGCGACATCTGGTTAATGTGAAGCGGTCAAGAATTAAAAAATGTATATATCAATTTTTAGTCATTATCGTAACAAAAGAAGACATTTTAATTTTTAATAATTTATTTCACTTAATTATGGTAATTTATTAAGCTGCGAGACATGTGGATATAATGTGCACAGCGATGTGACACACAGGTGTCCGCCTTGCCTCTCGCTCGTCTCTGTAACATTCAGGTTAATGGCTGGTACATCACGTTTTACGCCTGAGTTCATCAGATGTTGTTATTGTTCTACAACTGTTTCTATAACTTATAATTAATAATGGAAATTGTGTTGTATTCTGTAACCGTACCTAAACTTTGCCCATTCTAAACCAGCTCCAGAAGATTCTTAGGATTTGTTGTTGTTATTGTTTTACCGGTTTCTAAAGTGCTACATTAATCTGATTGTCAGTTATTCATACAGCGGGAGATGTAAGTTCGATTTGAAGCCATTGTACCAGTAATGACAATGAAAACAACAGCATGCACACATTCATATTTAATTCGTAACTTACTGATTACAGCGTCGGGACCGAGATGAATATAGTAATTGTTAATTGTCTGGATTATTTCATTTAAAACTTAATCATCATTTACAGCATCCAGGAATGCACTGCCCCTCAGATGTTGCTATTTATTGTTACCCAGCATTTTTCTCTTTACAGATTTATCAAACAGGACGTCTGCTTCAGCGTAAAACTCCTGTTTTGGACAGAATATTTTTTGTCGAGATCACAGGCCATGTCATAATAGACGTGCATAAACATATATCTACAGGAAAATCATACCAGAAATTATCCATACTACATCACACATTCATGGAATCTGGGTTGTTTTTGGATATCAATAATATTACATATTGCTAGAATTACACCACATATACACTGGTCTTTTGTATTCCAGTATAACCGTTGTCATCACTCACTCTGCGAGTTCTTCGTACGTCTTTTGATAAAGGTGTACGAAGGCGAGGGAGGGGGAACTTCATAAAGGTAACGCAGCAGTGGGCTTTTTCAGCGTGGTCGCTTAGAAAGCTGACGTTGCGTGTTCAAATCCAGCTTGCACCGAAGACCACTGTTTTCAGAAATTAGTATTTTCAACACGCACGCAAAACAATAAAACACAATATGCTACAGTTTGAGTAATTTGATATTTTTTTCCGAAAATAACCATTCAGACAATATCTGTCACGAGAATAAATGAACTGGGCAGTAATTGCTATGTGATGTATGACTGTTACCTGGCAACCCACGCCATCAATGATATTAAATATAAAAACTTGTTAAATTAATATCATACGATATCGTATCACACGTTAGCGGATTATCCAAATTATCGCCACCTCGTGCTTAGCGAAATGAAGTGTTACTGGATCGACTCACAAAATGGTAAATCTTTTTAGTATTATTATTAATTTGTCGTCTTCATCACTGTTTGAATATTTTTATTATGATTCTTAATCTTCTATTGTTAATTACATCAAATACGTTTACTATCAATAAGTTATTGGTCTGTGGTCTTGGAAACAAATGTGTTAATTATAAAAATTATAATTAATTAAAGTTTTTTTTTTCAGTGGGCGAAATATATTCTTTTATGTCTCATAAGCAAACACACCCACACATACATATACATATACACACACACACACACATCAGCTAACTGTGATATATATTCAGTCATGTTCACAGCCCACTCCCCCCACCCTCTCTCTCTCTCTCTCTCTCTCTCTCTCTCTCTCTCTCTCTCTCTCTCTCTCTCTCTCTCTCTCTCTCTGTATGTCTCGCTATCTCTCTCTTACCCATACACAGACACATGCATTCTTACATACACATACATACACACAAACATACATACATATACATATATACATGCATACATACATGCATACATATATATTCATACATACATGTACACATACACACATTACATACATACATATACATACGCACATACACAACAAAGTCACATTCCACCTGCACATTATTTTCATAATCAGTACAATAAATAACAAGACTCTTTTAAAAAAAAAAATAGAAATTTTCAGAAGACACGAAACTGTTCAAAAAAAATCCTCAGGAACGTTATGAACAGCAGATGTTTTCAGTGGAACATAAACAACAAACATCTTAAACTATTCTTAACAGCAGAGCCTGGCTGTGGCAGACGTCCAGATTAACCAAATTAACTCAGGTCAGAAAAATAGCTTAGCCTACGTGCAAGATATATCATCACCCACAAGCTGAACAACACTCGCGTCGCTTATCTGTTTCAAATCTGGTTTACATCACTGTACGCATCAGCAGTGATTTTAGTTTGGGTTAAATAAAAAAATAAATTGGTAAATAAGTAAGTTAGTAAGTAAATTTAAAAAAAAAAAATATATATATATATATATATAAATAAATAAATAAAAATAAAAAAAAAAAAAAAAAAAAAAAAAAATAAAAATAATAAATAAATAAACAAATAAATAAACTAAAAATAAAGAAGAAGGAAGGAAGTGTTTTATTTAAGACAACACGTAATGTATTTTATTTTGCGGTTGTATATTTGCTTCTGACGTATCAGAGATAAATTCCACGACCTTCCGCACCTTGAGCGGATACGAAAGAGACGTAAAACTAAGATTAAAGTATTTGATGAGAACCTGGCTATTCGGCGCTTTGTTATATAAACTGCGTCTAGTTTCAATTAAACGCGTAGTCCATGGTAATTGTTGGATCGATGGGGTAAAACATACGAGAAGAAATGCAGGTGCAGTCTCTTAAAATTACGGTTTTTAGAAAGTCTTACTTTAAAGCGTACCTTCAGTGTTAATCAAAAGCAGTCTAAATATATTCTGAGTTATTCTTTATTTTGTGTTGCTGGCGTCTAATCTGAAATATTTGAGTTTAGCAACAGAAGAGTACAGTTTAATAAAACATGGGCTTTTCCATTTTTCTGCTGTCGTTACGTCGTCGTGAACACGGCGAATATGTTTGCCTCTGATGTTTGTTCTAGAGTTACAAGAAAATACAGCTATATACGATATGACGTCATAATGCGAAGCGTTAAAATGGCGGCGTTTCATTTAATATCATGTTTTTGTTATAAAAATCATATAAATATGGAAATATAAAGTATTTTATTTGATCATTTATTCACGTGTACGCTTTAATTCAGGAATATAGCATCGTTTATTTTATCTCCTACTAATAATTATAACAGCATTAATTCTTACCATGACTATCCTTGCCACTGTAGCTGCCACCGCAGTGGTCGTTGCTGCTGTCTTTATGTTTTACCATTGTCGACATCATTGTCATCATTATTATCGTCATCATAATTATTTATCATTATGGGCATTGTCACTAATTATCATTATAATCATCATTACCATTGTCAGTTGTTTGTCATTATCATCGACATCATCGTCATTATCATCGTTATAATTAACATGTCAGTATCATTGTATCCTGCATGATCATAATCTTCATAATCATCACAATCATTGTCACTGTTAATAATAAATAAATAAATAAATAAATAAATAAATAAATAAAACAAAATAAAACAGCAAGAGCAAACCCGTGAATCGAACTCGTTTCCCGAAACCTCACAGACGGTCACGTTAACCTTCGATTAGTCCCTACTCACTACATTACTGAGATAATTATTAAAATATCATTAACATTCAACAGTGCCTCAATGGTATTCGTTACTGAATTATAACTGAAATTCAATATTGCTTATTCGTATGTGTCACTATCTGAATAGATTATTTTACTGTTGGTGTATCTATGCGTGCATTTTTGTTCGCATTGGGTGTGGGTATATTTGTGTATGTGTGTTTATGTTTGTGTGTGTGTGCGTGTATATTTGTGCGTGTGTGTGTATGTTATTGTAATTGTGCTTGCGTACGTCTGTTGGGGTTTTAATTCAAGCATACGTCTACCATTTTCTGTCACAGTTAACCAGGACACTACATTCACTTTTCTCTGTTTTTACTTGTTAACTTACTAACTCAAAATTTAACACAAATATTATGACAGGATCGGGATCGAAGCCTGAACACAATTTCTTCCACCGTCATCACCAATCCCCTAGACGCTTGGTATCATTTACTTCTTCTCTCTTTCCCAGCATCAAATGACAATTACTCTTTCGGGTCCGTCCAAACGTCGCAATTTTTCAATCAAAGCACAGCTGTCATTAAGAAAGAACGGACGTGGTCATCAGTGGTCATAAACACCAAATCACCAATGTCCCAAATCATCTCATCCTTCGGCCATCTTCCGTTTATGTATTATTCATCTTTCTTCATCTTTCAGAATGGGAAATTTTAAGTCCAGGCAGCTGACTGAGAAGGAGAAACTGCACAGACAGAGGCTGGATCATATTAATGCTTTGTTCAAAAACAGTTTTTCTGATTCGGACAATTCCATGGGTCAGTCTCACTCATCGTCCAGCGCTGACCGGTCGTCTTCACTTTCCTCTGACCACAAAGGAATCACAAGAGTGGTCAGTATGGACGAAGTGGACAGTAATGCGATGGGCATAGAACCCAAGGACTATGAGTTTCATTTCGAAAATCTCGTGTTTGAAGGAGGAGGAAACAAAGGTACAGCGTACTGTGGAGCTATTCGAGTAAGTAACAAAACAATGTTTAAATCTCAACTTAATTTTATTACAGACTCTGTAAACTGATATAAATCACTTGTTACGATTACTGCTATAGTTTGTATGTTTACGGTGCGTGTTTATTTGTATTGTTTTTGTTTTGGTTTTTTTACCTTATTACCCTTTATATATTACTACAACTACTACTACTATTGCTACTACTACCACTGTTATTATTTCCACTACTACCGTATCTACTACAACTAGTATTACGAACAGATAATCTTCTTCCTATTATTATTATTATTAGTAGTAGTAGTAGTAGTGGTAGTAATAGTCATACTAATAGTAGTACTAGTAGTACAAATAGCAGTAGTAGTAGCAGTTGTAACAGTAATACTGGTAACAGTATATTATTATTATCATCATCACCATCATTACCATTATTTCTAATATTACTACTACTACTGCTTCTTCTGCTGCTGCTGCTGCTACTACTACTACTACTGTTGTTACAGTATCTAGAAGAGTTAGGACTGATGCCTAACATAAAACGTTTTGCTGGGGCCAGTGCTGGAGCAATGACGGCAGCTCTTCTAGCTGTAGGTTACAACTCGGACGAAATTGAAGATTTTCTCAGCCAGAACATCAACGACATATTTATGGGTATGTTTTGTGTAATCTTCCTTTTGTGTTTGTTTATTTATTTATGTATTTATTAATGTATTTATTTATTTATTTATTTATTTACGACTCGTACGAAACTGAAGATTTTCTAAGCCAGAATATCAATGACACAACGTATAAGTATTTTTTACGTAACTGCCTTCGTTTCCAAATCGGCGTTTTCCTCTTTGTTTTTATTTTTTTTTTAATTAATTTATTTGTTTGTTTGTTTGTTTGTTTTGTTATTAATAATTTTTTTGCAGATCACAGCTGCGGCTATTTCAGCTTATTACCAAATCTTCTACGAAACTACGGCTGGAATCCAGGAAACAAGATTTACGAATGGTTTGGCAACAAATTGGCAGCCAAGATGGGAAATCGTGATATTACGTTCGAAGAAGTACGTATTTAGAAACTTCAAACTACCAAAACATTTAAAGATTAAAATAAATAAACAAAAAGTAATTCAAACGGATGACGGACAATAAATAAGATATAGGAACAGTGTAGAAACATGAAAGATAAACAAATAAAGCATTGAGAGACCGACAGAAACAAGAAATACAGAGAAAGAGACAGAGACAGAAAAGAGAGAGATCGAGATATTGTAGACCGACCGAGCGAGAAACTGAGAGAGAGAGAGAGAGAGAGAGAGAGAGAGAGAGAGAGAGAGAGAGAGAGAGAGAGAGAGAGAGAGAGAGAGAGAGAGAGAGAGAGAGAGAGAACTGCTTCCAAACGTCACAATAATTAAACATCTTCACGTGCTTTTCCTAGAAATGGGTGATAATATAATAATAAAATATCATTTCTGTTTTCTGAATTTAGTTGTTTCGTAGAACTAAAAAGGAACTGTGTATTGTTGTGACCAATCTGAACCAAATGAACACAGAATATTGCCATGCAAAGACGACACCGGATATGCCTATAAGAACGGCACTGCGCATGTCAATGGCAATTCCAGGTGAGGTTTTTTAATAAAGAGAAATATAGAAAACCGAAAGAAATAAAATATATATATTTTATGAAACGTATTTACATTTGCTTTACTTTTCAAGTAATCGCTTATATTGAATCTAATTATTACTATTATTATTATTTATTTATTTATTTATTTATTTATTTATTTATTTAAATTTATTTAAATTTATTTATTTATTTTATCGATATATATATATATATATATATATAAGCGTATGTATGTGTGTATACTGGTATGTATTATACCTATACATGTATGTTTGTATATATGATGTGTATGTACATATGTATGTATTTACGTGTTAGGTCCTAGGTTTAAACCCCACAGTCTTTTTCTTATCACACCCAGCCTATATTTAACAAACGCCGTGATATTTGTTTTATAACACAGATATCGTGCTGTTCACTGATACGAGTATTTAATGGCAGCATCGCGCTCCACTGATCATTATAAAGAGTGGTAAAATATTTTCATTTAATGTTTATCATTTCAGGTGTTTTCACTGTCATCAAGTACACGCTACACGGACAGACGGACGTGTATGTGGACGGTGGTTTGTTGTGCAATTATCCTATACACTGTTTTGATGGTCAGTCTTCTGTATGTTCATTTCTTTGGTATCCCGCTACCTGCCTCTGTCTGTCATACATTCATCTCTCTCTCTCTCTCTCTCTCTCTCTCTTCTCTTCTCTCTCTCTCTCTCTCTCTCTCTCTCTCTCTCTCTCTCTCTCTCTGTCTTTCTCTCTCTCTCTGTCGTTCTTTCTCTCTCTATCACTCTCTCTCGCTCTCTCCCTCTCTGTCTGTCTTTCTCTCTCTCTTTCTCTGTCTCTCTCTCTCTCTCTCTCTCTCTCTCTCTCTCTCTCTCTCTCTCTCTCTCTCTCTCTCTCTCTCTCTCTCACACTACCTATGCATTTCTCTGTCTCACTTTTTCTCGCTCTGATTCATATGGGTAGACAATTTTCAGCCTAGTACAGCCTGGTTAACTGATTAATGAAACTGTACTTGGAAAACTTAAAAACGATAATCAATAATCCAGAAATTTCATTATTATCACATTCATCTTTTTACACATATATATAAATATATTAATTATTCATTTCGTAGGTTGGTATTTGTCACTAGCACCAGGAGACGGATTCATTCAGAAACTCCACCCACTCAAAGATTTACCAAGACTGTTTGACAGGAGGGAGAGATTTGGTCAGTCCAATGAAAAAACACTTGGATTTCTCCTGGTAAGAAAACAGAAAATTGTAGTTTGTTTGCATATTTTATGTATGTATGTACGTATGTATTTATATTTGTATGTGTATATATTTGTTTTTAGGACATTTATGTATGTATATATGTATGTATGTATGTATGTATGTATGTATGTATGTACGTATGTATGTTTGTACGTATGTACGTATGCATGTACGTGTGTACGTACGTATTTATATTTGTATGTGTGTATGTATACAAGTATGTATTTATTAATGTGTGTATGTGTGTGTATATTTGTATGTGTATATATATATATATATAATTGTACATACATGTAAAGGACAAAACACGTGCAGTAGTAATACCAGCACTTGTTATTACAATAACAAATGTTACGTGTATTGGTTTATTACTTTACAGTACGCGGACAATGAAAACGACATTTTTCGATTCTCCCTGGACAAAAGAGCAGGTGTTTTAATTCCAGACAAGCCCGATCCTCCAACCAAACTGTACAAGTACGTATCACATCACTTTCCTTCTGGCTTCCACATCATTTTCAAATACAGCGTCTCGCACTCACTTGTGCAAAATTCGAGTGTAACCAGTAATTCACGGAAAGGTCCGTACATTTGTATGTCAGTTAATGTTACTTAGGCGATGGGATGGAGGCTTTTGATGTCAGGATGTATCGGGTGGATAAGAAAACACCCAACCAAAACAAATTACAAAAATAAAATCTACAAATAATAATAATAGTAATGGTAATAAAAATATAATAAAAATAATAATAATAATAATAATAATAATAATAATCATAAATAATAATAATAATAATAAAATCATATCTTAAAACCACACAACAAAACAAACAAAAAATAAAACTGACGAAACAAAACATCATCAACAACAACAACAACAACAGAAAATACCACAAACGTATTTCATTCATACAGACTGACAAAACAAAACATCAACAACAACAACAACAACAACAGAAAATACCACAAACGTATTTCATTCATACAGACAAAGGGATTAAGACAGACGTCTTGCTTCCAAACAGCAAATGACATTGAAGACTGAGTTATTTTACTCTGTGTGTGTGTGTGTGTGTGTGTGTGTGTGTGTGTGTGTGTGTGTAAAATTGCTATAATATTTTTCTAAATAAAAAAAATGAGGAAGAGAAAGCGATATTGCCATATAGTTAAGTACATACACATGTGGGTTTCTTTCATTAACCGTTCATCTACTATCTCCGTCTAAATGCTTGCCAAACATGCATCAGTGCGTCCGTTTCTATATCATTTAATGACTCTCTCTCTCTCTCTCTCTCTCTCTCTCTCTCTCTCTCTCTCTCTCTCTCTCTCTCTCAGTCTGTTTGCATGTCTATTTGTCTCTGTTTTCCAGTCAAAGACTGAAAGAGAAATCTGAAGAAGAGAAAGCAGAGCGTGAACATCACCGAGTTAAAGAAGCAGTTGACGCTTTTCTCAAGGTAAATATACCTTATTTCCCGTTCCGATCAGTGCGCGACTATATAATCAAAGTCTATGGTATGTGTTTTCCTTTCAAAGAGAAATGTTTGTGTTTTTTTTCGTTTTTTCGTTGTTGTTTTTTTAACTTGTACAATAATTTACTCCTAAAGTTTAATATTTGATCTTGTACATGAGATATATTATCATAATTATTGTGTAGACGTTAATTTGTAAAGATAGAATTTGAAATGCTGTAATTTCATTCTTGGTCACAAAAATGATAATGTTTAGAAACTAATGTTTTATATTCTATCAGTACTGTAACAGAGAAACAATAAATGAAAACGATGATGACGGCTACAATGATGACCTAAGCTATAACAGTAACGGAAACAAAACAAAACAGAAAAAAATCATAATAAAATATAAAAATAAATAAATAAATAAATAATATCTATCTAATCTATCTATTTGTCTTTATGTTTCGTACTGCAGGTCTTAAGTAAACATGATCTTGACCTGAATGCCGCCATTGACCGTGAAGAACTGGAAAACGCTTTTAAAGATGTGAGTATTGGAACAAGGCGCGTTTTAATATTAATGATCTTATTTGAATAAATTTACGTAATTTGGTGAACGTTGTTTTATTCCGGTGTACTGAGCGCATGAATATATGAGACTGACTTACGGCACTCTAGCCTTTTCGCGGAAGTTCTTGCGCACAACAAACAAGTGCATTTGGTATGAAGAAAGTAATCTATTTATTATCATATTTTTTATTTATAAGTTTTTGTTTTTTGTTTTACTTGTTGTTGTTTTTTAAATTTTATACTTACACGTTTTCTTTTTCTTTTTCATTTCTTCTTTTTTTTAATCGTTCACATTTTTTTATTTTATGTGTTTAAATGTGTCTGTCTTTATGCATGTTTATATTTGCGCACAGATACATTTAAAAAAAAAATGGCGGCGCCCATACTTTTTTTTTTTTTTTTTACTAAATTCCTTTTTTATTGTTAAACATAACTTGGAAGTATGCAGAATATATTTAGAGTATTAGTTTCCAATCACCAAATGTTCACTTCAAAAATTCATTGGCACATTATTTTATACAGGAAAAGGAATTCTCTAGAGAACAGGCAAAACTTCTGTTTGGAAATGACGTCACAGTGGAAAAAGCTTTTGAAATTCTTGATCAGGATGGCAACGGGAAGGTAAACAAACGCTTTGTCTTTAATTACTGGATAGACTCCATAGACAATACAAAAATGTTTATTATTCATTATTCAAGGAAACTGATTACGTATGGATTTTGTTGTTTTATTATTATTGTTGTTGTTGTTATTATTATTGTTGTTGTTGTTGTTATTGTTATTGTTATTTTCATCCTCATGTTCATCATTATTAGTTTATTTTTTTCCATATTTATTTATTTGTTTTTGTTACTGCCTTTTTTCGCCATTATTTGTTAATTACTAATTTTTCGAAAACAGATTATGCACAACGAACTTCTACGCTTTGTCGAGGAGACCGGAATCTGCCTGCAAGCTCGTTTCCTTGGTTACCAGAGGAAGGAAGTAAACAGTTTTGTCACGTTTTTGGAAACCCTACAGACCACGCTGCTGACAAATGTAAAGAAAGTTTTTGTCCAGGTGAGAAAATCACAGACGACGGCTACCTAAATCGTAGTTAATCACTATTCGGCATATTCTGCGGTCGTATGCAGAATGTAGACGTTTTGGACGTGCGTGCGTCTGTGTGGTTTGTTCCTTAAGTTACAAAACCTGCCGTCTAGAAAAAAAAATATATATATATATATAAAAAAAAAAATTAAATTTGTTTTTGATCTGTGGCTAATAAAAGCAATAAAGTGGAAGAAACAAAAAGAAAGAAAAAAAAATGGGCTCATAGACTACACACACACTTACACAGACTGACTGACTGATGGACGCCTGGAACGAGGGAAAGACAAACACTTAAAATATTTAGCAGGTGATAGAGAGAAAGAGCGAGGCAGGAGCGAGAGAGAAAGAGAGAGAGAGTCACACACACACACAAACACACATACACACACACACACACACAGAATGAAGTAGAGTGAACTATACAGAGAAGTTTCAGTACAAACATGAAAATTGCACACCTGTGAATACCATGATCCACTTCACGTGATGAACATTGAATTATCATATCACGTTTCGAGACTCGCTGCCAAATTTCACTTCATCTCAGTAGAGCGTGAAGTTCACTTTATTTTCTTTTTACTTTTGTTACCACCTGCAGATAACTATTTTGCTTTAATGTTATTTTAATACAGTGTGCTACATAACAGACCTCGCGCGCATAGACACAGACACACATATATTATATACACATAAATAAATATACATACACACCCAGTGTCTCTTTTTCTTTACATTCTTCTCGCTGTATGTTCATCTCTCTCTCTCTCTCTCTCTCTCTCTCTCTCTCTCTCTCTCTCTCTCTCTCTCTCTCTCTCTCTCTCTCTCTCTCTCTCTTTTTTTTCCGGTGCACGTATGATTTAAATAAAATCTATCATTATTATAGGCGTCTGATTTGCAAAGGACTGTGGGAATCAACACAGGTCACGTGAACACAACTGACTTCGTATTAGAAGATGCAGATCGGGAGTTTATAATACAGGTAATTAATGTTCGTTTAATTAATTTAGTACAGGTGAACTAGTTAATTTTTCTTAAATAGAGGTGCGTGCCTAAATACACTGATTCGTCATTATTTAATAGTTACATATGCACACATAATTATACACAAACACCTAAATACATACATACCATCTACAAGCAAAAGTTACACAAATAAATGAATACATCTACACACATATATATTACACATACACCAATACACGTATACTCATAACGTAGACACAGTCACATACACACATATACACATTCACACATAAACAAATACACACATACATATACACATAGCCACACCCACTAACCGGTTAACCTGTCAAAGAGTGAGATCAGTTTAAAACATAATTATGTTTACTTCAGCGAGGTTACAACAGCACCAAGGCATACTTTCAATACCACGTCGTTCACAACAACTTGAAGAAGCGACAGACACAACGGGAAAACGGAGAAGGCTCGCCTGGGTCGGAGAACTCGCCTGAACCAAACAGCTCGCCTGAAACAAACAGCTCTCCGAAAGCTGTCGAAGACATAGAGTTAACGGAAAAACACCACGACGTCGAAGACGACGATGACGACGTCAGAAAACGTCGTAAGTACAGCGTAACTGAATACGATTATTTCCACTGAAGGTACGTCATGCATTTCGTGGACACACACACTTTAAGACCCTTTAAATAACTTATTACGTGTGGTATACTGTGTTTATAACACACGATCGTAAGTAATTCAGAGACCATTTTTTCGATACGCTGATGTTTGAGTGATACTTACAGTCTTTGAAAATGTAAGCCTATTTAATTTACCATGTTAGTTTCAAAAGTAATATATCGGGGCACGATCCGAGCACCTATCAGTCGAAAGGTCTATGCTTTATGTACAATATTGATATTGTTTTTGTTGTTTTTGTTATCGTTCACTGAATCTGTGATAACTACATTATAATTACATTTTTAAGAAAGGTTGCAAATCTCTGTGTCAAACCTCTGTATTCAATACAGTTTCTGATATACACCTGTTTTGCATATATTGTCATTATTTTTCTACATCCTCTTCTTCTTAATATTATTACTGTCGTTGTCATCATAATAATAATGATGATGATAAATCATCGTTATTATTATTATTATTATTATTATTATTATTATTATTATTATTATTATTATTAATGTTATTATTATTATCATTATTATTATTATTAATGTTATTAATGTTATTATTATTATTATTATTAATTGTTATTATTATTATTATTATTTATTATTATTATTATTATTATTATTATTATTATTATTATTATTAATTTATGTACGGTTTTACTATTTGTCATCTTATGGATATTTAATTTTAATTTTATTATTATTATTTTTTTCAGTTTTGGAGTCAAGTTAGAAATGTTACCAAAACTTTACGGAGAAACAATCAAATTATTAATCTAGCTACCAATGAAAAGAACGAGGATGTTTGCAGAATGTTACTGAAATTGTGATGTACTGAAATTTTAAAAATACAAATCGAATGAGCTGTCTGGGTTGTGGGCAACCCCGCTTCGTTGTTTCTTCTTCTTTTTTATTATTTAAAAAAAAAAAAATAATAATAATAAAAATGTATTATATATATTTTTTTATTATATTGTTATTATTATTATTTTTTTATTATTATTTATAAAATTAAACTTATATCATCTTGAGAATTATTCTTATCAGAGTGATAGTGTTACCCACGTACTTTTTCTGAAATTGTGGCCACACCCCTTGAGAAACGATTCCCGGTGGGGTTTTTAATGACTGCTGAAAATGGAAATAAACAACAACAAATAAAATAAAATAAAATAAAATAAATAAATAAATAAATAATAATAATAATAATAATAATAATAAAGTTTAAAAAATATATCAAAAGATGAATTACAATTTTAATTCACGTTTAATATCGAAGTATTAAAACGTTTTCATTACGATTATATCTGTTTGTTTATTTGTTTGTTTATTTGTTTATTTATTAATTTTATTTATTTCCCGTTTGTTTGTTTGTTTTTCTATTTTATTTATTTATATTTATTACATTATATTATATTAATCGACTTATTTAAAATTAATTCACTCTCTTTCGCTTTTGAAAAAAAATATTAATAATGTCTGATAAAATTATTTCATTATTCTACTTTTAATAACATGTTCCGTGAAAATTTATATTGCATTAAACAATCACTTCGTATATATCTACTAAATATAACTTTCCATTTTTAATAGTATCATTAAGAAAATGTGTTTTGTATTGTTAATGGTACATTCGAGCAGACTAAACAATTTTACACATGTACGAGTTACTGCTGAATGGTTTGTGTAAAAACAGTCTTATAAGAATGAACAAATGCAATCATTTTTCATGCTTCATTTGTGATATTCATTTTATGAAAAAAGGAAAACAAAATAAATAAATAAATAAATAAATAAAAAGAAATGAATGAATGAATGAATGAATGAATGAATGAATGAATAAGCAAGTAAATAAAATGAAAATCTAAACAGAATAAAATGATAGTTATCGCGTACTCAATCTGTTAGGACTTTTCTTGCTACAAAAGATAACGTTATTGCTGCTGCAGCTGCTACTGTTACTACTGCTACAGCTTATGCTGCTTCTAGTATTATTTAGTTATTTATTTAAAATTAAATAATAATAATAATAATAATAATAATAATAAAATAAAAAATTAAAAAACTCACAAAACCAAATCTTTTCTTCTCGTTGTGTTATTGTTAAACTGTGTGCACGATGATTTCAATTAACATCATTAAACATAACAATAAAGTATGAATACAAAATAACAAATATGTAAACCGTAAAAAATATTTGTGCGTGGTCTTGAGTGTGTATAGAAAACCAAAGGTTATTAATAATAATGTCAAACCTGATAAACGAGTTTTTATTTGTTTACTTGAATTTCTAAGCTTTGGATTATATTACTGTATCCAATAAAACATTGTGAATTGTTTTTTAAAGTTTTAAAAATTATTTATTAAATTTATTTATTTATTTATTTATTTATTTATTTATTTATTTGTTTATTTGTTTGTTTGTTTGTTTGTTTGTTTATTATATATGTGACTTTTGGAAAGTTGAATAATCAAATAAAATATTCACATATGAGACAGACATCTATTTGTAAATAGACAGGGAGACAAATAAATAAACAAATAAATAAATAAACAGATAAACAGATAGACACAGAGAGAGACAGATAAATAGGAGTAAGAAAAATAAAGAGAACCAACAACAACAACAACAACAATAATAACAATAAGAAGAAGAAGAAGAAGAAACAAACAAACAAACAAACAAACAAACAAACAAACCGACAAAAAAGAGAAAGAAAAAAGAAGTAATTAATAATATCCAAAATCATAAACATATTTACTTTTTCTGAAATCTTTGAGACCCCCAAAACTTACATACAGAAAATAAGTACATTTACCCTGGACAATTTCTGCAGTAAATAAATAAATAAATAAATGCGACATTTTTTAATAATCATTACGTCAAATGCTTATGACGTCATAATGTTCTTTTATATAATTTGGTTTGTTGTGCAACTTTTCGAATCATATATATATATATATATATACATATGTTGGTATGTACGTATGTGTCTTTGTGAGTATGTGTGTGTAAAAGCTGAAATAAACGAAACTATCCTAAGAAATAATTTCTTCATGTTTGATCAACTAACTCGTTATATTGACGAAATAGTTTCGTATATGACTCAGGTTAAAGGAATCAATCTTGCCCACGTGTTGCCGTCAGTTCATTATCCTTTCCAAATGTATAGGCATGCGCGTTTCTTTCTACGTTCTTCTGTCTGCGTACATTTCCCTAAGTTACTAGTCAGTTTAAAACCAGATTTACATCTTCTTTCTGTTTTGAAATTGTGAAACGTGAAGGTCTGTTGATTATTATTTTATTTTTTTTCCACGAAAGAAGGATCTGTTTGGCAATTGTTATGTGGACAGGAAGAAATTACTGTTTTTCTCGTTTTGTATGATTTGCTCCTGATTATGGATACATTTAAAAATTGACAGAGGAGAAAAATAATATAAAAATATACGATAATAATCATAATTTTCGTTTTTACTCAGAAAAGGTTTCTGATATTATTGATAAACTTTGAAATTATAACTGCATAATGAAGATTACAGGATTGCTTTTAGTGATTGTCGTAGCTGCTGTTGTAGCCGCCGAAGTTGACGTTCAGAAACGTGAACACGCAACATCAAGCAGTAACAGCTGGCTTAAAGGTCTGTTATCAAAACTCTTTGGCAACGGAGTGAAAAATAGTTTAAATGGCGAATCCAATTCCACAGCCAGCTCGACCATTACGAGAGGTTCCATCTTTTCCACAGACGCTGCAGGCATAAACACAGGACCAAGCAATTTTTCACAGACGACATCCACCGTGAACTCGTCATCAGATGCAACCGGTACGTCCTCCGTGGCGTTCTCGACGTCAACGATCGCGTCTCAGACGTCAGGAACAGGAACGCCAACGTCGACATCGGGAACGACAAATTTGTCGCCACGATTTCCAGCGTCGACAACGGGGACGCCGCTCTCTACGACGTCCTATGCAACTTCAATCAGCGGACCGTCTACGACGGCGACAACGACAACTACGTCGGGCCCTGCTTCGAACGGCAAGTGCTTTGCTCCGATTCCTTTGGACAAATTCTGCATTCTTCCTCACACCTTCGACGTTTACCTGAACGGAAACAAGACGGCTGAAACGGTTTACTGGAAGCTCTTCTCGAAGGACATCATGGCTCGCCTGACGGGCAACTGCAAAGCGGGCGACTGGTGCCTGTCTCAAGATAAACTGTCTCTGTTTGCCAAACTGAAAAACGACTTCTACAACGGTCCAATGTGTGACGGTGGCTTTGTCGAATGTCTGACGCTGGTCGCAGAAAACTACAGAGACTGTCCAGTGAAAAAGGTGCGTAGACGCGTTTTATACTAATACATTATGCAGATATTTCTTTACACGACACCTATAAACGTTTAATTATGTGTTTATTTGTGTGTTAATTAATTAATTTATATCGTTATTTATTTATTTATTTATTTATTTATTTATTTGGTTTCATAATGCTATCTGGAAGCTGAATCCAGCTGAATATATACACACACATATATATTATAACTTAGAAATAATAATTAAGATGTTTATTTTAGAACTTACATAAACATTTCTGGAGGAAACAGTCTAAACTGAACAACAATAGCTATAACATCTGCAGCTGCTGCTGCTGTTGCTACTACTAATAATAACTGCTTTTACTACTATTACTATTACTGCTGTTACTGCTGTTACTGCTGCTGCTACTATACTGTCACAACGACAACGCCAAGAACAACAACTTACTATTTTCACTAAAAAAAACAAACTTTACTGCATCTGGAGTCCACTTACTTTATATAAATTTGAATTGATTATTACGCATTTATACAACTACAACAACTCAACGCAGCAACAACAACAACAACAACAATAATAATAACAACAGTAGTAGTAGTAGTAGTAGTAGTAGTAGTAGTAACAACAACAACAACAACAACAACAACAACAACAACAACAACAATAATAATAATAATAATAATAATAATAATAATAAAATAAATAAATAATAAAATGAAATAAAGTTATTTAAATTTAAATGTCACCACAAATATAATAAGAAATTTGATATAGCCGTTAACACTACACAGCCTATAAACATTGGTGCCTACTGGCCCAATAATCGAACTTACACAAAGAAAGCATTTGTCACAGCTTGCTTTGTCATCAACAGAACATCAATATTCCTCAGTTCAAACTTTAAATAGGTTGGTCTTTTTTCAAGCCAATTAGGTCTACCCATGAATATTTGGGTGTTGTTTCAGTTCAAAAATACCAACAATATAAAATTTGTTCAGTGTCTTTAATGTGTGTGTGTGTGTGTGTGTGTGTGTGTGTGTGTGTGTGTGTGTGTGTGTGTGTGTGTTTATGGGGGTGCGTGTGCGTTTAAAGACTTTGTTCTAATCGTTATTCTTTAGGCAAAATAAATAAACAAATAAATAATGATGAGAGATAATAATATTATATCATCAAAAACAAGAAACACAGAAACGAAAACAACAACAATAACAGCAATAAATATACAAAAGATTCGAGCAACTAAACATTGATCGACATTAATAACCGTATTTATATACATACATACATATACATATTGTGGGTGTGCATATACATATGTATTCAGATGTTTATGAAAAATATCCACACAAATGCATTTATGTTTAAATCTATATTTTGTCCTTGGGAAGTACAACTATTTTTAGATATTCAATTATTTGTTCATTCTGGTTGATTTGTCTAACCTTTGCTGATAATAAAGTGTAATGAGGCTGCTTGGAGGCGGAAATATTTTTCTTAGATTACGATATCTTTGATATACACATATAAAAAAGAAACACTTTTACAACAGTTTATTTGTTTCTATTTTTTTGACACACATATACACACATACATTCATATATATATATATATATATATATATATATTCCCTATATTCCTTGGGGGTTCGTTGTTTACCCCCCATGAATCGAATATTGGATGCAGTTTTAAAACGTCTATTATGAGATTATATACGGTACTAAATGCTTCCCAAACACTTTCTAAAGACACTCTTACTCATTAATACAGTAATAATGTAGTAATATTGCATGCAGTTATGTATTTCACTAATGTAATAATAATATGTAAACGCATTTTAATTTTGTACTGAAACAATATTTTAATCAGAAAGACGTCCAGGGAGGACAGTAATACCGCATAGCATAGAACTGTACCGTAAAGTCATTTGTTATGTTTACAACATATGTATTAGAATTGACTGGAACAAATTTAAAGGCAAACAGACAGATAAATTACGCACAGTTCATAATAATAATACAATTCAGTAATAATATGCAATTAAAACAAATTAAAAACGGTCACAAAAAAACTTAAACGAACATTTTTATAAAAAATACGTACTTTTGCAATAATAATTGAAAAAAAATTGTTTTGCGGTTTACCGAGCATTTGTTTTATGACGTTATGACGCTCGCCTGGTATACCAGCATACGATGCGAAAGGGTTAAGAGCCCAACCCGCGAATATGCGGGCGAATGGGAACCGCGAACAGGTGAGGGTATACTGTATACCTATATGCATCCTTGTTTCCATCTATACATACCTGTACACACACCCATACACTTATATACATACATTTATACATATATACATATTACGTCCATCCATTTGAACAAATTTATATTTTATTATGTATTTTTGCATTTCATCATTTTGCATTTTGTTTTTTAAATTTTATTTTTTTTATTTTTTATTTATTTTTTTTTTTTTTTAATAATTTATTTTTTTTATTTTATTTTATTTTATTTTATTTTATTTTGTTGTTTTTTTATTTATTTTTTTTATTTTTTTTTTTTTTTAATTTCGTTTTCCTTTTGTTCAATTTTTTTTTATTTTATTTATTTTTTTTTTTTTTTTTTATTATTATTTTTATTATTTTTTTTTTTTTTTTTACATATTTCAGATGATACGCTATCTGGCTAACTCAATAGGACTGCTGTGTCAAATGAAGAAATTTGAGCCGTCTCTCACAGACCAGTGTTTTGGCGAAACAGTAGCAACTCTACATCTCAGCAGAGCTGCAGTCCTCCACATAGAACACGACACTGTACGTAGCTTAAACAGTGTCCTCCCATTCGCTACACATCCTGTTAATCACACACCATGTAACAACGCAGGACGTGTACGAAATGGGAGTCAACCATTTAAATATATTGCACTGTGGCTGCGTGTATATTGCACACCTGTGTATGAATGTGTGAATGTGTAACGGGAGAGAGAGAGAGAGAGAGAGAGAGAGAGAGAGAGAGAGAGAGAGAGAGAGAGAGAGAGAGAGAGAGAGAGAGAGAGAGAGAGAGAGAGAGAATGATTATTATTATTAAATTGATTGTTGCTGTGTTTGTGAATGACAACATGCATATGCTGGTGAGTATGTATGCGTATGTGTGTTTAAGTTTTTATATCTGAGATTTTAAGATCCATATCATTTATAATTTTTAATTACAGCACCAAACTCACAGAGGGATGGATTTGTCTGCTTTTTGCCATACTGCACGAGCAAAGGTAAATCTCATTCATCCTTTATTCATTAGTTTTTATTATTGTATTATTCGATCACGTATGTTATTTTAAAAATATATTAGAAGGTAATATAACATTTTCGAAAATAATAATAATAAAAATAACAGCAGCAGCAACAACAACAACAACAATAACAACAACAATAATAATAATAATAATAATAATAATACGATAATTTTCTGTTTCAGTTGACGAAAAGTTTTCTGTGTAACACACAGCGATGTCCTGGCTTACAGATCATGCTTGACACGTAAGTTTTTTTATTTTTTTATTTTTTTATTTTTTTTTTTATTTTTTTATTTATTTATTTATTTATTTTGTTTGGTTTGTTTTGTTTGTTTGTTTGTTTTTAATAGTGACGGAGGCAGTGGGAATATTACATACTGTCTCAACCACCACCATCACAACTACCACTACTGCTACCTCTAGCAATTGTACGACTACTACTACTACTACCATTACTACTGAAGCTACTGCTGCTGTTTCTATCACTACTATCATTCCTGATTTTATTATTATTATTATTTATTATTATTATTGTGTTGTAGTTGTTGTTGTTGTGTTGTTGCTGTTGAAAATATTAATAATAATAACAACAACAATATCTACAACAATAACAGCATTAACAAAATAAAACAAACTGTGTATTGTAGCTTCTATCCCTGGGGTTGGTTTCTACGAGTGAAGCCACGCCCTCTAGATCTGTGCAAGTTTCTACATCCATGTGAAGGTAAAGGTTTAACACATCATTCGGCAACGTCAGGGCCTGGGACCTCAGCGACACCGGCAGCACCCAATAATGGGCTGAATCCAGAAGAACATGTATGTCTGTTTTCAAAATAAAACTTTATTTATTTATTTATTTATTTATTTATTTATTTCTACTCATTTTAAAGCAAATGGATTTTCCTAGCAGTATATCACATGGCCCTGCTTTGATTTATTAATATCAATAATAAACATATTCATCTAAATATATTTATACATACTCTTATTTGTGCGTACCTTTTTTGCTCTCATTAATATTGTTATGTAATTTCTGTATTTCTGTATATATGGATATATTTGTATATGTTACGTGCGTATATGTATGTAGGTTTCTAAATATGTATGCGTGTATGTGTGTGTTTATAAATATGTATGCGTGTATGTGTGTGTTTATAAATATGTATGTGTGTGTGTGTGTGTGTGTGTGTGTGTGTGTGTGTGTGTGTGTGTGTGTGTGTTTGTGTGTGTGTGTGTGTACAGTGAATACTGAATGAGTGAGTCACTTTCAAAAATTATTTAATTTTCAGTCGTTTTTCTATGTCGTCACGGGAAACGACTCTACCAGCCTGGTCGTAGGTGTCGCTATTGGTACGGCAGTGGCGCTGATTGGTGTAACAATTCTCGTCTGCGCATGTCACAAACGAGCTCGCAGGACAAATGGCGTCGTCTATCGAAGCGGATATAAAAAGTTACCGAATGACGATGATCCTTAAGTACGCTGTAGGAAGACGAGAAAGAAAAGAAGGAAAAGAAAGGACATGTATGAAAATACAAAGTGCTGTGTAAACAGACATGACAAGTGGATTATTCGTATCGATAATGTTATTGTTTTAGATTAAGATAATAACATTTACGATCGCTTTCTCTCGTGCACGTTTGTTTTTATTTTTATATCTCTCTCTCTCTCTCTCTCTCTCTCTCTCTCTCTCTCTCTCTCTCTCTCTCTCTCTCTCGTGTGTATATATATATATCTATGTCTCTGTCTGTGTATTGTTCTTGCTATGCGTGTATGTATATAACTATGTTTTTACATTTTATGTAATTTAATTATTTTCGATTTCAGTCATTTGTTTTGGACGTTTATCATATGAACGGTGCAAATATTTAAGTTTATTATTATTATTATTATTATACAAAGGTGCAAATATTTAAATTTATTATGATTATTATTAAGTGCCTTTTTCAGCTTGTGTATATTAGTTATTTTTGTATTTGGGTCAGGATGTCTAACTTCTTTATAAAGTAATAAAAAACTACACTTAGTGCAAAAAGGTTCATAAATTAAACTGATGCAGTTCAAACACACAAACGCATGCACGCACACGCACAGACATATACACTAACGTTCATTGTCAGTATTCAGTGGTAAGAAAAATGTGATACAAGCCTGTATTTATCGTGTGCTTATATATTAATTTATGTCTTTCTTTTTTTCTCAATAAAATTTCATTGCACCTGCTTATTTTTATATCGTTGTTGTTGATGTTACTATCATGATTTATTTGTTATAAATAAGTAAACAAACAAACATACATACTTACAAACAAACAAATTAATTAACAAATAAATAAAACAGAAACTTGAACAAAAAGTATAAGTAATTGTTTTGGGATTTTTTTTTGGGGGGGGTCAGAAGTTCCTCTACGCTGTATAAAGATGATCATGTCAGTTTTGATAAATTTTAACAGCGGTTAGGGAAGAATAAACAGTAAAATGAAATCACAGAATCCCAAGCTCTGAATCTGAGCTCAAAATCCGGTTCTGGAAATATGAGACATAAGCCTGTATTTAAATCAAGAAAGTAAAGCAATCACTTTAAACATACAAAACATTTTTAAACAATTTTCATCCCCGTACAACTCCGTCAGTTCGTAAGCTTTCAGTGTGATATTTATTATCACTGTACAAGAACGTCAGTTCGTACGGTTTTAGCTTGATATTTAAATATCAAACTAAAACCTGTACGAACTGACGGAAAAATATCATTTCGTAATTAGGCGATTTATTTCATATCCCTTTACAGATATGTCAGTTCGTATATGTTTAGTTTGACTCCACTACATAATTACTAATCATGAACCGAGATCTAACACAATAAATTCAACCACACAAATAAAGAAAAAGAATTACGGCCTTCTACAAGCTGTGCACTTCAATTGATTAACGATGAAATGCTTTACCGGCATATTTATTATCTCGTAATCTATATTATACGTTTATATAGCAAAGCCAAAATAAGAGAGCCAGTATTTCTATTTTGTACAAATCTATATTATATTTTCTGCACAGCACGAAACCGATGTAAAAAGAACAACACACACACACACATTCGGATGGAGACCGGGTTTCTTTCCAGGGAATGCCAAGATCAAAATCATGGTGCTGTTCTCGGGTTCTGTCGTTTGCTGTAGGTTTCGTGTTTGCTTTTGTAGAAATAGTGTTTATTTTTAACTACAGAATAATGACAGTTGATGATGATAAAACGAAAGTGTCGTCAAACGTAATGAGAAACAGAAGAAATGATGCAGTTGTGACTACCACCAGGATGCTTCGGGATCAAATGCTAAATGGTAAATGTGTAGTATTTTCTTATTCTTATTATTACGTTATGTTACGTTACGTTACGTACCGTTCTGTTTATATTACATTACATTATAATATATTATATTATATTGTGTCATAGCAAATCAAATCACAACGTATAATTTTTTTTTTTTTTTCTTTTTTTTTCCCACGGTCTTTCTCTCTCTAACATTTTATATTTCTTCTCTTTCATTTTAATACAAATTACGAAAACGAAGAGACTGTAAATTTGGTGTGTAAAATATATAACCAAAATCGTTTATAATAAAATTTAACTTACATAACACGAAGGTAATACAGAAAGGCATGAAAAAAAATCACAGTATAATAATTACGTGCAGTCTTAAACAAGGCTGTACAAACTCTTTTATCTTTTTATTTCTGTCTGTCTCGCTTTCTTACAATCGTTTCATGCTTCTCTCCATGTAAATAAATATATATATATATATTAAACTTGTAAAATCAATGAATAATTTATACTGTTGTAACATATTGTACAAATTGAAGGTAAACTGTTTAACGTATTTTTTAAATTTGTTTTTCTGCTGGTAGCTTTTTAAATGTCACACGTATAAATTTCGTATATATTGATATCCGATATGACTGGCTACTCTTAACACTGATTTTTTTTTTTGGGCCGTAATGCTTTAACTCCGCTTTTTCATAAAGAGTAATATCTTATATGCACGTTTACATAAGCAGTAATATGTTATGTTTACTTAAACAGTAATATTTTCTATGTTTTTTATATATACAGTAAGATTTAATGTTCACTTTTTACATATAAATTAATATTTTCTGCGCACTTTTACATAAATGGTAATATTTATAGAGACTTTTACATAAACAATAATATTTTATATGCTCTTTTATATAAACAGTATTCATCTATTTTTTCTTCTTCTTTTTGTCATTATTATATTTGTTGTTGTAGTTTTTGTTATTATCGTTATTTATTGGTATTATTTATGACGACGACGACGATGATGATAATAATAATAGTTATAATAATAATATAATAATAATAATAATAATAATAACAACAATAACAGTAATAACAATTACATTCGACTTTTACATAAACAATAATCGAAATCTTATTCTTCTTTTTCCTTTTCTTGTTATTATTACATTTATTGTTGTTGATAACAACAACAACAACAACAACAACAACAACAACAACAATATTAATATCAATAAAACAAATTAAACTTTTCCTAATCTCAGTATTTTAATTTTGCAGCATCAAACAGTAGTATTACGTCACATGACAGAAACGTCAAACCTCGTATTTTATGCTGGGTGATGACACAAGAATCAAATTTACCTAACAAAGCAAAGATGGTGAAAGAGACTTGGGGAAAACGATGCGACATTACTCTGTACTTCTCTTCAAAAACCAACACCAGCTTCCCAACCATCGGAGTGGACGTACCCGATGGCCGCAGATATCTGTTCTTAAAAACCAGCAAGGCTTTCGAGTACGTCTATAACCACCACGTCAACGACGCGGACTGGTTTCTGAAAGCTGACGACGACACTTACGTCATCGTGGAAAATCTTCGACAGTTTCTGAAAGACAAGAACACTTCGGCTCCTGTCTATTACGGTCAGATTTTTTACAGATACGTTGAAGGTGGGTACAACAGTGGAGGGGCAGGGTACGTCCTGAGTAGAGAGTCTTTGAAAAGATTCGTCAATGAGGGACCAGGGAAAAGTAAGTGTACCGTAAAGAAAGGTTCCGAGGACGTGGCTGTTGGGAGATGTTTAAGTGTTTTGGGTGTTACGGTGCAGACGACAAAAGATTCTAAAGGAAGAGACAGATTTAATTGGGACTCGGGATTTTCCACGTTTGCTGGCAGAAATCCTTCCTGGGCCAAAAGATACACCAAAAGTAACGAGGTAAGAATAAGCAATCGAATTATGAGAAAAGAAATAGCCGGAGAGTGAACGAATGAAATAATAATAAAAAAAAAAATAAATAAAAAAAATAATAATAATAACAACAACAACAACAATAATAATGGTTAGAATACACCTTCATTACGTATCCTGACCAAGGATGACTAACATTGTAATTGAGAAATGTTTCCCTTGAGTATGAATTCAGTGTGTATGACAGTCCTTAGACACTAGGTCAATAATAATAATAACAACAACAACAACAATAATAATGGTTAGAATACACCTTCATTACGTATCCTGACCAAGGATGACTAACATTGTAATTGAGAAATGTTTCCCTTGAGTATGAATTCAGTGTGTATGACAGTCCTTAGTCACTAGATCAATAATAATAATAAATTTTAAAATAATGGTAATATAATTCTTCTTCTTTTTGTTATTATTATTATTATTATTATTATTATTATTATTATTATTATTATTATTATTATTATATTATTCTAGTCCTATATCTGTATATTTGTTAAGGAAAAAGATTATTTTATTTTATTTTATTTTTTCTTTCTCATTTTTTCAGAGTACCAGTCTTCCCAGTGACTTTCCTGTGTCGTTTCATTACATAAATAATGGGATGATGAAAGCTCTTGATTTTGTCATTTATAATTTGACAGTTCATTAAAGTGAGATCAAATCCGTCTTCGTCTTCTTTTTTCTTTTTACCTTTATATACCAATATTTGGATTAGACTGTTTATTATTATTATTTTAAATAATTCGTCTCCCTGAATAGATAAGCAGTAAGGCAGAATGAGTTGAAAACAAAAACGCACAACTTACATGCATACGCAGAAAGAGAGGAACGAAGGGATAGACAGACATACATAGAACTGATAAATAAACACATGTGAATGTAAGGATAAGCACACAAACTGAAATACTAAATGAAAATAGAAGAATACAAATTTGATTCAGCTAATTTTTCGAAGATGTCTATCGAAGAAAAATATAAACTTAACGATGACTTGTGCTGTCAAAAATAGAATCAATAATATTAGAGTTATTTCCCTTAGTACAAAATAAATTTGAGAGAGTTTTTCAGCTGTTTTATATGCCGTAAACCATTCCATTCTTTTCCATGGACGTAAACAATCAAATTCAATTATTTTAATTATAAATTTAAAAAATGTCAAATGTATTTCGGTTCATAGCTTATTCAATATTTAAATACTTGGTTTCGAACTTTTCAGGCGGAGATGGATAGAAAAGGAAGCAAGGTAACATTTAATGTGTAACCTATTTATTCTCTTGAACAACGGACGTAACAGTTCCGACCGAATCTTATTGTAATGTTATGTGTAATAAACAAACTGGGATTGCAATCACTTTCGTAAGATCTGGGTGGCCCTGAAAAGGACCGTTGGGGTGTTTGTTGTTGTGTTTTCTTGAGGTCACGAGCGGCGTTGCCTGCCAACTCCAAAACTTCGGCTGCCAAATACTCGAGAACGGCGGCCAGGTAGACGGGTGCGCCACCTCCGACGCGCTCTGCGTAATTGCCCTTTCTCAAGAGACGATGGATACGACCCACGGGGAACTGAAGACCGGCACGGGAAGACCTGGTCTTGCTCTTTCCCTTTGTTTTTCCTCCTTTACCGTCCGGACATGATGATGGAGAGAGATTGTTGAAACGGTTGAGCACAAGTGAACTTTTTTTACATGCACACGTCCAAATAAAGGTTGAAACACGCCTATCTCGAATCCGATCTCTGACATCGCCAGGGATGGGTTCCGGGACAGGAGAGGGGTAGGGGAGGGAGTGAAGTTTGAAGTGTGTAATTTGCAATAAGCATTAAGTGCTTTTCAGTTAACAAGAACCAAAGGAGTTTAATTTATAAATGGGAATAGTGCTATTTTGATTACGGTTATTGTATTATTTATTTCTCAGTAGGCGCTCATTGAGGTTTTTCAGTGGACTTTCTGAAAGGTATAGAGGAGAAGGAGAAAAAAAATATCTTCTTTCGCTTTTTTTCTTTTATTTATTTTCTTTAATTTCATTTTATTCTTGTCCTGGATGAAGGATTCATAGGTGGGTTAGCGTGACTAGCAGGTTGTTCGTCTAGAACCAGGCAAGTATTTGGAGTTGCTGTGGTCTGTGAAGCGGGAACCTGTCAGTTAGTTCAGCCTCTGAATGTGTTTAGAGCTGAACCAGAGGTTAGAGAGATGTTAGTGATATATTTACTTAGGGAGAAGCGGGATTGCATCTGGTGGGGAGTGACGAGCAGAAAGACGCCGTATGGGGTGTGGCTGGTGGAAGAGAGGAAACAGCACTGCCAATCGTCGACTCTCTTCTCACATCCTACCTGTTTTGTCTGAGAGTGGGCTGGGAGAGTTTACTTATGGCTTAATGATATAGTACCATAGTCCAGTTTTGTTGTCCCAGTCTTTTTGTCAAGATTTTATTAGATTGTTGTGCGCTATGGTCATAATTTCGTTAGTTATATTTACTTGTGTTGTGTTCTAGTGATTTTTTTTTTTTTAGCATTTTTGTCTGCTAGCTAGATTCCAGTACCACACATGAGAGGGTAACCCACTCGAAGATGACTATGTGTCATCTGTAAGTGATACAGTTGCTAATGTCAACATCTTTAATGTACTGAGAGCATATCAATTTGAGTTTTAGCAGAGCTTGCAGTTAGCTGAGGGAGTCAGTCGGTATTAGGTTGTTTTTTTTTGGTGTTTGTCGCGTTAGTTTGAGTCAGGGCCCATTTAAGAGGAAGGATGCTTAGTTCCACAAATAGACTCTCAGTTGGTGTGCTTGGGGAGACCTCGGCAATAATGCGTAGTGCTTTATAAAAATTGGTAAGAAAACAACCACCACAAAATGTTTTGAATGTTTTGTGTGGTTAAACTGAGGTTAGTAGATGTGGAAACAACTCTCTGCTGTTGGGGAAAACTTTTTTGATACATTCCCAAGCATAATGTTACCTATGGCAACGAAAGTAATGCAAAAAATTTGATTCAATATTTCTTCATTCACTTGAAAAAAAAAAAACCTATCCTATTAATTATCCACAGGTATTTTATGAATTTTCAGAGAGAGAGAGAGAGAGAGAGAGAGAGAGAGAGAGAGAGAGAGAGAGAGAGAGAGAGAGAGAGAGAGAGAGAGAGAGAGAGAGAGAGAGAGAGATTTAAATGACATCAAAACGTCAAAATAATCATTACTATTAACGAATGCATGACAACATCACAAGTAAAAGTTCTGAGACGAAGGCGAATTTCGACAATCGATTGAAGAGTCGACGAGCAGACATGACGAAGACAGAACAGTCTCGGAGTAAAACTGAGAACTAATTACAAGTGTTTGAAATCCGCATTTTCTTTCACTACCTGTTTTCATGCTTTGATTCAAACAACTACGATGTGTTTGTGATGTTACGATGTCGCTGCTCATAGCAGTTATCTGTTTCTATCTCTTTCCTACAGGTAAGTCATTTATTTACTTATTAATTTATTTATTTTCTTTCTTACTAATTTTCTTATTTATTTTATTAATTTAAACTTGTATCAGATCTGCAAGAAAAAGAATGTTGTCTTCTTTAAAAAAAATGAAGAAAGAAAAAAATATTTATATCAAAGAAAATGTAAATAAAATAATACTGTAATTAATTAGAAATTATTTACCTAAATATTCTCTAAGAAGTTATTTAATTATTTTTTTATTTAATTACGTAGATAACGTTTTTATTATTATTATTATTATTATTATTATTATTATTATTATTATTAACATTATTATTATTATTAATGTTTTATTATTTACAGGAGAGCATAATGTTTTGAATTTTTCGTGTAAATTATATTTGTGAATTTCACACATTTAGCTGCATATGCATATGTGTGTGTATGTGTGTTTTTTATATACATACACACACAAACACAAAAACATACATTCACTGAATATGTATGCGTGTACTTATTACAGAATTAACAAAACACACTAAATATCAAAGAAAAGGTATTTTTAAAAAAAGCACTGCACCGCTTTAGTCCGTTTTCAGAAAACGAAGAGAAATTCAGGCGTTGTAGTTCTGAGCAGAGACGATCTATTGTTAAATCATATAAAAGGATTACTGGTATCATTAACCTACAAACTAATCGTTACGAACGAGATCGATAAACGCTCCTGTTAATTCGTGTTTTAGTTGGAGTTACCTGACGTTGCCAGAACGTTGTTCGTTGTCCGATGTGTTGCACTCAGTTGTGAATTCTCACATCTTTCTCTCCTTATCTCTGCAATTAGCCTGTCTTTCCGTGTTTATTTATTCATTTAATTATTTACTACATTTTCCCCACACTTCTTTTCCTATTCTCTATTATATTAAATTTATCAGTTATATGTATGTGAGTGTATTTGTGTGTATTTTCATTCAAAAATGTTAGTGATTAATTTTTACATGCAGTGACAAAGTGACTGCTAAACTGGAAGATGTAATTATATAACTGTCTCGTAAAAAAAGACGCTGTTTATGTGCAATTTCATCGGTTATTTTTAACTCGAAAAATAATTACAGACATTTGTGTGACTGAATTAACACTGAATTTTGTAAAATGCTAAACCAGGTCAGACACGTCTTTCTGTCAGTGTTCCTCTGTTTTTCTCTCTCTCTGTTTCTGGCTCACTCTTTCTATTTCTCTTTCTCGCTCAGTGCTTCCATTTCTGTCTCCCTGTCTCTCTCTAACCCTCTCTTCTCTCTCTCTCTCTCTCTCTCTCTCTCTCTCTCTCTCTCTCTCTCTCTCTCTCTCTCTCTCTCTCTCTCTCTCTCTCTCATAATAAAAGATGCGATGATGAAATCAAATTTCTCAATACAATCACACACACAGTCAAGTTTATGGAAGAAGAAGAAAATTAGTAGAGATACAATAAAAAGGTGTATAAATTTACCACATAACATACTGAACAATTTGTTTTTCTTTCTTTCGTTTTGTTCCCGTCACGAAACGAAACAAAAGACCAAGAAGACGACCATGTTTTATCACGTTCTGGTATAGACAATTACTCATCAAGTGTTTGAATTTCATTACTTCAATCTAATTCCGACAGTCGTCCAGTTTGTCATTTACATTTCACTTTAATTCCGAGAGCTCTTTGACCAGATCGTTTACCTTCGTCGTTGATAACAAACTTTGCCTACATAGTCCAAGTCACAGTTTTTACGTGAACTGTTTGTAAATAGTTTGAGTTTTAAATAGATGAACGATTTCTTGGATATTTAATCGTGCCAGAAACAATGAATTATATTAAAACATCAAAATAGTGTTGTGATGATATAGTAAAAACAGACAGAAATTAATCTCCTAATGCACATCTTTAGTTTAACTAGCAACCAGCCATAGCGCGCCATTTTGGTTATGTGATGACGTAATTCTTAAAATCTGCTTTTTAAATATAAGGGTATTCACTATAACTGAAACTGTGGGTGTATGTGTCAATATGTTTAGGTATTACATGTACGTACGTTTTAAAAGTATGTTAGAACGTACATTGTCTGTCTATCTGTATGTTTACCTAAATCTCTATCTTATCAATATCTACATCTGTCTATATCTATAGATCTATCATCTGTCTGTCTATCTATATGTGTGTGTTTGTGTGTGTGTGTGTGTGTGTGTATGTACTCGTTTACACATATACACGTGCTCGTATGAACCTTTATCTCTGTTTTCAGTTTCCAGTTTGAAATGTTACGTGTGCGATAACTCTGCTAATGGCGCGTGTGGAGAATATTTCAAATCGTATCAGTTTCAGGCTGTAGAGTGTCAGGGGTCAGATTACAAGTGTGGCAAGCAGATCCAGCCGCCACTGTCAGGTAAAATACCTGTACATTTATATTATTATTATTATTATTATAATATCTACCTGTACATATAACTATATTATTATTATAATGTATACCTGTACCTTTATTTATATTATTATTATAATACCTACATGTACATTTCTGTTAAATAGTAGGTGAGAGTAAACAATGTCACTACACTCTGTGTCACTAAACACTGTCACTAATCACTGTCACTACACTCTGTGTCACTATTCTCTGGGTCACTAAATACACTGTCTCTATACACATTGTCACTAAACATACCGTCCTAAACACATTGTGTCACTAAACTCACTATATAAACATTCTCTGTATACAAACTTGTATAATATTTGAATTCTCTGTTTTTGCAGGGGGCTGGGTGGGTGTCATACGAAGCTGCTATCAAATCAGCTCGCTTCCTGGCGTCAACGAGAGCGACGGCTGTCACGACTGGACCATCCCCGACGACCCTGACAACTTTACAGCGACGTTGTGTTTCTGCAGCGTAGACATGTGCAACAGTTCACGCCACTCTCCACTGTCACTTTTATTAATCATTTTGCAAACAGTCATTTTACAAACATTCTGGTAATCATTTAAAAAATAACCATGTCAAACAGTTTGATAAAAATTTACAAATCTATTGTATATAAACATGCTTCTCCAGCATCTTGAGAGACTGCCAGAGATCAAACAAATACGGTAACAATCGTCTTTGGTAATTCTCTCAGATTCGTCTGGCTTCGTGTCAGAAACAGTGATTATCAGTGACAGACTTTGACAGTCATCTGACGTAGCCTGACACTTATTTCACAAGAAAAGACGTTCGAAGAAGAAGAAGAAGAAGAAGAAAAGATTTACTGCGACTGTTATCTCGTCATAATGCTGACACAAAACTCTCCTTATGCAATAATCATAATTTGTCAACACTTCTGTCTCACAACTCTATCTAGAGTAATTATCCCACACTTCATCTTTTCAGCTTTTCTGGCTTCGGAAACAAATCAGTTCACTGGCAGCATAATTTGTGACTGGACTGACGACAAACATTGAAATTCTAATCATGGAAGCATAGGTGTGCTAAAGCAGGAACAGCGAGTCCTCTGATAAATATATTTCTCTTTTAACTTTTTAAAAATATTATTTACTCATTCCAAGTTGTTATTTATTTATTTATTTATTTATTTATTATATCTATTATTGTATTATTACTAAATATTAAACGCCTGGTGCATTAATAAATCATTACCTTGCGACGTCAGTTTTAAATCTAAATAAAGAAATGCATTGTAAATAAGTAAATAATTGAGTTAATCTGTTTCAGTGACATCAAACTGCGCACGTTAACGACTGTCGTTTCTCACTTGCTTTACAAAAGCGTTCAGATTTAATTTGTCATCGCTTTTACGCTTAATTGGAAAATTGAAATATCTCCTCAGACACTTTTCGTCTACTCGTCTGACGTGAGTAGTCTCCACTCGAGTTGTTAATTGTGTGAAATCCCGCAGAGAAATCTCGCGACGGTGTGACTCTGTCTACCCGTATCGACAGACAAATAATGCATGATAGTTATACGTGAAATTATATTTTTTTTAAAGTAAATTAGCGTTGGTAATAATTGTTGTTGGTTGTGGTGTTGTTGTTATTACTACTATCGTAGCTGTTTTTGATGACATTGATTTCGTTATTGTTGTTGATTTCGTTATTATTATTATTATTATTATTATTATTATTATTATTATTATTATACGAGTTACTTTTGAAGTTAAAAATAACTGTGTCTGAATTAGTTTTCTAAAAAGAAGTTAAAATAAAGTGAGCAAAATCAGAACTAACGTGAAGTGCATTCTGGGATAGTTTTAAAAATTAAATAAATAATTTAAACCTCTCTTACAGCAAGAACAGTCAGTAAATTACTCTACTTTTTTTTAAATTTATTTACTTTTATGACGTTTCAACCGTCAGAGGACGGGTGGACTTTTTTGTTTCAGGACCAATGCACATTATGAGTTAGTGAGGTGAACTAAAACTGAAATACCTTGTAGAAAATACTTTCTTTCGGATATAATAAAGGTGCGTGCCTGTGACGTCATTGATTAAGAAATGTCGGGATGGATACAAAATAAAATACGATTTAGTAATGCGCTCTCTCTCTCTCTCTCTCTCTCTTGCTATCTATCATCGTAACAAATATTGACGGGTTAAGGAATGATATCTATATATAGATAACAAATTACTTAATCAAGTAAAAGTATCAGTTACTAAAACTGTTCAATCGAGCTTTCCATTAGAGTATCCCAGAATGCCATTTCTCAACGTCACTCCATAGCAGCAAGGCCAGAAAACAGTGGATTGGGTGTCGCTAGTTTGTGAGATGTGATTAAGGAGACGCGTCGATTGTCGAAGTGGGACAAAGACGGAGTGAGAGATAAACTTTAACATGTCGAACTCAGAGCAGGACATACTACTTGTCAAACGTAACATTCGTCTTGTCACAGTCTAATTAACGTATGTCAACCCAGTCACTAAACATAACTTCGTTATGCTAAAATAAAATAAATTAAATCAATAAAATAAATAAATGATAATGATAATGTAATAATAATAATAATTTAGTGTAATAACAACAACAAAGAATAATGATACGTTTACAACCACTACTACTAATAATACTACTACTACTACTACTACTACTACTACTACTACTACTATTATTATTATTATTATTATTATTATTATTATTATTATTATTATTATGAAAAGCAGTATCAGTTAAACCAAATTAATTTGGGAAAAATTTACTAATATAAAGAAATTATAGTAATTTTATTCAAGTACACACACACATACACACACACACACACAAACACACACCACATTTTTATTTTATTTTTTTAATTATTATTTATAATTATTATTTATTTATTTATTTATTATTATTTGTTTTTCTTAGTGGTGTTTATTTGACATTGCTACAAACTGAAAGAGAATAATTGACAAATTTGTCAGGAAAGTACTTTTCTGTAGTAATGGCGGACAAGTAGAGCGCGACTGATCAAATTATCATTTGCGTACATTTAGATTAGAAACACGTTTTCAGCTAATTGAATTCCTCATTTAGAAGATTTTACAAATTCTTAACATAAATGAGACATCGTCAACACCAACAGATTAAATCATTTATATATATTTATGTAGCACCATGCTGTATAGTATATACAGACTGTAAAACTAAACAGCACACATACAGAATCAATTATTCTGAAACCATGTTTGTCATGTTATTACATCTCTCTCTCTCTCTCTCTCTCTCTCTCTCTCTCTCTCTCTCTCTCTGTCATATACCCACCCACATCCTGAATCAATCATTCTGAAAACATTTGTTATACTTCATAGATATATACACGTTTCTCTCTCTCTCTCTCTCTCTCTCTCTCTCTCTCTCTCTCTCTCTCTCTCTCTCTCTCTCTCTCTCTCTCTCTCTCTCTCTCTCTCTCTCTCTCTCTCTCTCTCTCTCGTTATCTTGCACACACACACAAAGACACTCTGAGCAATATCAAAGAGGACAAACGTTATATATTAAGTTTAAAAACAATATTTAAATATCGGTTTGATCGTCAAACATTTCGCCTAGTACGGATATTCTCATGTGGAAGGGTTGTGCAGGGCAGTGTAAGATTTCAGGTTTTGAGTAGTAGTTGAGTGAGTAGTTTCTCAAAGTCAAATACAGGTGATTCATGTTTGGATGATGAGTTGTGTTTGTGTTTGACGATGTCAGACTTGACAACAGATCCATAAGCTGATTGGCGAAACTGAGTTTGAAACCTCCCTCTGTCTTCTGCTGTAGGTTTATTACTGACTTTTCACTTCTGTCCTCTTTAACAAGAACTTTCATCCCTTCTTTTGAAGTTGACCTGTCACTAAATGAAGCATCAGGGGTTTGTGGATAAATCTTTCCTGGTTTCTCCAGCTCTGTTTTGTCTTCTGACAGTTTCCTCTCTTCGTGTTGTGTTGTCACTTGTGGCGTCATAGGTCTGTCCGCTGTGTGCTGTTCATTTTGTCTCTGTGAACTATCTTCTAATATATTATTTCTATTTTCATGGTGTGAACTATCTTCTAAAGTTTTATCTCTATTGTGTGGATTACTGTCTAATGTTTCATGTTTATGTTCACTGTATGAACCACTACCTAATGTTTCATCATTATTTTCATTTTGTGAACCAGAGTCAAATGTTTTTTGTTTGTTTTCACTGAGTGAACTGTCTTCTAATGTTCCATGTTTATTTTGTTCTTGTGAACCAGTGTCTAATGTTTCAAGTTTGTTTTCCTTGAGTGAAGCAGTTTTTTCATTTTTCACAGAGTTATCTTTTCCTTTTTCGTCTGCATCTTGATTACTTCTTACAAACTTGCTTTTCAGTCTGCGTCCAAGTTTGGACGTCTGTTTCTCTGTGGAGATGTCCAACAGTTCGAGGAGGTTGAGGTTGTCGTGGAACTGTTGTATGATGTAATTCTCCTCCTTCTTCTCAGCACTGCAGCAGTGAACTGCAGCCAGGTCGAGGGGGTGAGCCTCAGTGTTGAAGATGTACCCACCCGTATCAATGATACATTCTCCATTGGGGGTCTCAATCACTGTGCCGCGACCACCAGAATTGTGAATGAAGTTGTCTTTGTCAAACAACAAGTACAAATATTTAGCTGTTTCAGCCAGAAAAAAAGACTCCATTCTGTCTTCTAGGCGATGGTCTCTGACATCTTTAATCTAAAAATAATCACAATTCTCTTTTTACTACATAAGCTAATTTAAAAGTTAGAAATTTTACAGTTTAATTTGCTGTTCAGTTTAATATCTTTACTTAGTATGTAAAATAACAAACTAATAAAAATAAACATTTGTAATTAATTCTTAAAATAATATATTTATTCCTATTTAAAATAAAAAGGTAATTCATAATTAATATTTATAAGTAATGTCTAAAGTAATACATTTATTTCTATATAAAATAACAAAGTAATTTGAAATAAATATTTTGTTATTTAATGTTTAAAATAATGAATTTATTTACTATATAAAATAACAAAAGTAATTTGAAATAAATGTTTGTATAAAATAATATGCAGTATAAAAGATCTGCACTTACTGTTGCATATCCACAGGAAGTTTTGGCACTGTGTTCTATAGATTCCAAGATGTCAACTCCAATCTCAAGTAAGTATGGATCTTTTGTAGCCTGATAGAGATACACAACACTCTCTATTAGCTCTGAAATAGTAAAAATAAAACAATTAAATTATGTTTTACACCAGTAAATGTAAATATGCACTGATGTGTTTTATACAAACTGAATATGATGAACTAACAGCTAATTAGATTAAAAATGTGTTTAAAATAATAAAATAACATATACCTTAGTGATACAAATAATTTTAATGTGACCATTATTATGAGAGAAAATAATTCAACATACATGTATCATAAAATTAATTACACATATGCACAACATTCCCATATTAATCCTATTTCAAAACACCTAGACATACATACACAGACTTCCAGCTCAAACATATAAAGACAGAAATGCATGAAAATAAATAGAGTGACACATTCATATAAATACACACTGAAACACATGCACATACAAACACCTACATATGTACATATATATTACACACACATATATATTACTCACAAAATCACACATATATATTTACTAACATACACACACTGACTTCCAAACTCATAAACATATAAAAAAAAACACTGACACATGCAAATAAATACAAAGACACATACATTGACATATACTTACAGACATACACACTGAAACCTACCCATACACACACAGATATATTTATATATAAATAGAAACACATATATATTACCCACAACTGAACACTGACACACAGACACAAACATACCTGGACGAAGAGGGTAACCCTCTCTGTTGTGATGGACCTCAGATTTTGGAATGTTGTAATATTCAGGCATAAACCCAAACTGTTTCCACACCTGATGAAAGTTGTGAATTGTTTTCATTGCTTTTTCAATGTCTCCCAGCAGACACTGCAATAAATAAAATTACTAAGTTAAACTATTAAAATAATTTTTTCTTTCTTACATATTAACATAAGAGTAATTCAGAAAATGCTGATCATTATAAAAAGATTAGTGAACTCAGAATTAAAATATTCACATTTAATACAAATATTCTGTGTAATGTGATTACAACTTGTCTGTGTTACCTGTATTCCAGGTAAGTAACAATCTAAAGATGTAAACAGAGGAAGAGTTATTCCCCCTTTCTTCATATGTGCCCACATGTACCAGTCGTCCCTTTTCAAGTGTTTCTCGATTATTTTCTCATACTCTGTAAGAAAAAAAACATTTCATCTATACATTTTAACATATCAGTTTACACCATACACAGTCTAAAAAACAGTTAAATCAAAATAACATTTATCAACAGACAACATTTATCAAGACACTACAGATGGTATTTATGAAAATGTTACTTTTATTAAAACATTTCAAGCAGTTCAGGAATATTGGAACATGATGGATCATTTCTCAGTTCAGGAATGTGGAACATGATGGATCCTTTCACGAGATACTCAAAATATGAATCAATTCCTCCCCCAACACCTGAGTCCAGTGCTGTCCACTTCCCATCTGACACATCAATGTGATTTCCAACCTGAATCAAAACATTAATATAGTGACTTCTTTTACATTAATATAGTGACTTCTTTTACATTATATAGTGACTAGCTTACATTAATACATCAACTTCTTTTACATTAATACAATGACTAACTTATATTATTATCGCGACTTCTTTTACATTAATATAGCAAGCAGTTTACATTAAATCAGTGACTTTGTGCTTACATTATTTGAGCGATTTATTTGATTTAATCTGTTGTAAAAACAAAATAAAAAAAATGTTGATTTTGTTTTACATGAACAAGAAATTAAATTTTTAAAACAAGAAAGAAAAAAAGGTAACAGATTATTTTCTAAATCTGGATAAACTGAGTCTGGTCACATACTAATCCTATTTCAGAGCGGGTATCCCACAATGCTCGCAGAGCCCTCATTGCCACTTTCTCAAAGATTGGATCTCCAGTGAGTCGACTCAGTGACGCAAACTCAATAATAAAAGTGCCAACTCCTGCAGTACACGTCACAGTTGTCTCCCCTCTAGGAACCCCGTATCGCAGGTTAACTGTGCCGTATGGCATACCTGTTGGTGTATCAAACGCTGTAAGACAGAAAATGAACAAAACGTTAAAAAACTGGAAATTACAAATAAAATCACTTTTGCAAAAAAAATAAAACTAACGTATTCAATTAAGTAAATAAAGTTGTAAACAAATAAATAATTTAATAAAAAGACTATTTATATTTTAACATGTCTAGAACTTCATCAGTGATTATGTAAGTATGTAGATGTTTACCTGGGAGAAGTTTTCTTGCTATATTTTCTGCCATGCGGAGCAGAGGACCAGAACAAGGCCAGCCGGGCTCCAGCTCCATTCCAGCTCTCTTCTGAAACAAGTGAGCGGACAGCAAACCACCCACAACTACAATTATTAAACACATATACTCACAGCAAACTAACCACAACTATATACAACAAACAACACACAACATATACACTTACATAAAACAACACATAACTACAAATATTAAACATATATTCTTACATCAAACAACACACAACATATACACTTACATAAAACAACACATAACTACAAATATTAAACATATATACTGACATCAAACAACAGACAACAAAAAATATTAAACATATATTCTTACATCAAACAACACACAACTACAAATAGATATTGATAGCAAACAACACACAACTACAACTTTCAAGCATCCAAAATGTAATATGAATATATAACAAACAGTCTCCATGAGAATATCATGGTAATTTAGGTGAAACAAGAATAATATATTGGGTGTTGTTTTTAAAAAGAAAATTAATTTTATCTAACCTCTGATGTTGGTTTCAAATACAGAGGCATTGATATCTATATCAAACAAATTAGCTGAGCTGTCAATCAGAACTTGGGCAATTCTGCGGAATTCAGAGTTGTTTCCCATGATCACCAGTGTGTCAAGAGCATCTATCAGAGTGAGAGAGTAACTGTAAGAAAAATGTGTACATGAGAGAATATTTCTATTTACAATATAATTATTTACAAATAAACTGAAATGTCAAATAACCATAAAACTGCACATGGAATATTTTATGACAAAAGAAGATAATAATGTTTTGGATAAAAAAAAATGTACTGACAACAACAGCAGAGTGCACTGAAGACTCTTTTAAAAAAAATATATTATTATTAATTTTTATTTATATTTTTTTTAATCATCTGCTATGAAACAAATATTGAAAATTATATTATATCTATTAGCAACAAAATATATTTTATTTTTAATAAATGGTTCAGTTGTTTATAATGTATTTCTAGCCTTCCTCACAACATAATCAGTAAAAGACCCTTGAAACAATTATTCAGCTTCACGGAACCACTTACCTTCCCCAGGTATCATGTCCATTGCAGGACAGTGGCTTTAATTCATCATAGGGGTAGGCGTGTTTTAAATAACCTTCATATGCATGATTGAACATGTTAACAACACGATCCCTGTAATTTAAAATAACATACAATAAAAATTATGTCCGAATTTTAATAGGACAGTTCACACAAATTACAAGTCTAGCTTTCTTGTGCATAGGGGTATCGAGTTTACACTTCAATATTACATCGTCTAAATACAAATTATAATTTATATATAATATATACATTTCATGACATTTTTTATTGTCAGTTATATATTAATGACTTACCATTAACCTTTCTAGTCAACTGCAGTAACAATAATGTTAAATTTAAGGGAAGATTAATCATTAAACTCAACGACATCTCCTGTGACAATAAAAAATATACATAATAATTTATATAGTAGTACCAGTAGAGTAGTATATTAATTATTATGTACCTGTACTTATTGAAGTCGTTTTCCGAAAATTTCAAAATTGTATCAGCATTAAGAGGACAGGAAAATATAAAGAAAATTAATATTGTGAAATAAAACTGAGTTTTGGGCTGAACACGATCACATATGTGGTTATACATTTTACGTCAACATGCAAAAGGTGGACTTGTTGATTAACTGGTTCACAGTTGTATACTTTAATTTAAGCGTAACGAGTAAAAGCTTTACGCTTCCTTTTCCGGTTTGGTGACTTATCTGTTAGCATGTATGTTCAAAACCAAGTTTGTTATCTCAACTATCTTTGCCATTAGCCCTAACATCATTTGTTTTAAGTCAATAAAATGAATTTATAACGGTTTTTCAAAAATGATGTTGCAATTTCGTACACATATTTATAATACATAATTATATATTTGATGATAATAACTAGACTAACAGATCGGTGTTGGTGTCTAAGACCTATCTCGACTATGTGTGTTAATGTAGAAAACTTCTATACAGTTACATCAGGAAATAGCAGCTAAGCAGAAAAAAAAATAAAAAAATTGGGCATGATAAAAAAAATATATATTTTACTTTGATTATGTTTTACAGGGGCTTTGAAATTGTAACTAAAATTCTAAATGAGTGAGGTGTTATTATAACTAAGTAACTTTAATATGGCCACTAAATTATTAATTCCGAAATTCGATTTTTAATAACATCATGATACTGGTAAGGACAGCTTGTTCCTCTTAATTTGACTATGAAATAGATTTTTTTTTGATACTAATAGGTGGTGTATTTTAATTCGTTATTAGGCATTAAGTATACAACAGTTTTAAATAATAACTGAAACACTTAAAACAGTATGCACTATGCAGTATGTTACCAGCACTTAGCATGTACAACTTGTTGTATTATAGAGGTATTTCTTTATTATTATTATTTTTTTCTTCTCAGTATGTTGATGCCCAAGAAGAACCGAGTTGCCATCTATGAGTACCTCTTCAAAGAGGGTGTCATGGTGGCTAAAAGAGATTTTTTTGCTCAGCGCCATCCTGAGGTTGATGTGCCAAACCTCCATGTTATTAAGGCTTGCACAGTGAGTGTCATGTCCATTTACATTTTAGTACAGATAATGTTTAAAAAGTGTGCTATGAGAAGTAGTATGTTGCATATCTTTTGTTGGGAAATCATAACATTTCCACCCATCATTTTTCTAAATCTCTTTAATACCTAGAAAATGTGTAAATGAATCATTTAATAAAAAAAAATCTTCACTAAATGGTGTTCATAAGAGCATATATGACACAGATGTCCAGTGTTTAAAAACAAAGTGTTCCTGTTAATCTCAGAATATCGAGATGAATAAGAAGTAAAAAGCATAATAACAAATTTATAATGAAATAGCAATTTTTAAAATTGTAATTACATTTACTAATTTTTTACAGAGTTTGAAGTCGCGAGGCTTTGTGAGAGAGCAGTTTGCTTGGCGACATTTCTACTGGTATTTGACAAACGAGGGAATTCAGTACCTGAGAGACTTCTTACATCTGCCTGCAGAAATTGTCCCTGCCACCCTCAAACGTCAGACACGCCCAGAAACAGCCAGACCAAGACCCAAAGGTTGGTAATTTATTTCATCTTTATGCCAGTTTGTATACATTTTCCCATGGTCAGTGATAAATGGTGAGTTAAGAATTGTAAACATAACAAACTATACTACACAACAGTACGATGTATTCTGTGAATCCAAGTACCAGAGGTATTGGTAGCATGCTGAATTAAAAAACTAATCACCTTTTTAATATCATAAAATTTATCAGTTTTAAAATGTAGATTATTCTTTCTTGTTGATTAGCTGCATCAGAGAAAATTTCAACTTTAATTGCCTTTAGTGTCATGATTACGTACATTTTATTGCCCTTAATTAGTAAATGCAACATGTTTCTGGAGTAGACTCCTATTATTAGCTGAGTTTATGTATTGCAGAGCATTATAGTTCAACATCAAATGCTTATATTTGTTTTAAATAACATTTATATATGAATACAGATATGTACACAACAGGGTATTTTAACTTATTACTACTAATTATTTAACAAGAGTGTAAATAAAGTTGTGCTGTGCTATATATAGGTGTTTGACTCTTATCGGTTTGGTTTTCTTGTTGATTTTTAAAATTTTAAATGGTCACCCCTGTGTCATTTAATCACCTTTAAAATGCAATGTGACAATAAAAAAAAATGCATAGGATGTTCAAACATGTTCAACTATAACCAAAAAATTAAAAATGATAAAAAAAAAAAAAAAATTTAAAAAAATTCTTTCAGTGACAATGGCATATCAGCTGCTTTTTAAACTATAAACAACAAATAAATGTTAAATTTTAATTAATTCTTGCTGAAACTACCCCGACTTGTTTTGGGACTTACGGTGCCCAAAAGATATATGGTTGCTGTGGACTGAATGTAAGGCTGCACTTGGTCACATTTTTACTTCAAATTCAAAAGGCTTTTTTTTTTTATGGGCTTTATCTTGTTAGACTCGAATATGTCATTTGAAAGATCTTGAGAAATTGTTCAAACAAGATCAAAACTGAAACCAGTGTCTGTTTGCACTTTTAATCATTTTAGGGGGATTCTGACAAATTCCATTTTGACAAATAGGACATGCACAACATATTATTGCAGATAACTTACAACTGCAAATAAATAAGCTTGTTTAAGAAGTTGATGCCAGCATAGTATTTTTCAAACTACAGTTGGCCAAAATTGCTCTTTCCTTCAATTTGCCAAAACACAGTAAAAAAAAAAATGACCAATTACCTATTGTACTGATTTGCATGCTTCTTTTGAACCAGTAGAGACAGCCATAATTCTTTGTGTGTTTTGTTTGTTTTTTCTCCAACTTTCATTTTATACTTATTTTCTTATATAAAATTAAATGATTTAAAATTTAGGCTGCCAGTACCTATTATAAGTATACTTCTGTTCATTAGTAATTTAGTTAGTGCTTTTTATCTTTATTTTTTTGGTAGAATGTTTGTGATATAATAGTTTTTTCATATATGTGTATGTGATTTCAAATATGTATACTGTACAGCTAGTGCTTCTGATAGTTCAGTAAGGATTAATTATATTCCAAGAACTTTGGAAATCTGAAAATACATGAATGTGGTATTTATTTCCAGTTACAGGTTTCAGTTTGTTTTCATAATGTATATATCAGAAAGCATCTTTTCATATTCATGAACATACGTTTGCATGAATATTTGTCACATTCATTTGATTTGTCTTTCATTTATTTTGTTTACTGTATCAAATACACAAGTGTTTTTCTTGCAATATGAAACATACATTGCTTGTCCTTCAAAACTTAAGTAAATATTTGAAATTTGGATGTTCAAACACTGCGAAACTTGAGCAGTTCTTGCTACCTCTTCTATTTCAACTTACCAAGATTTGACTGTTTATTGTAATATGGTAATTTACTCTGAATACATGTCTTATAAATTATAATATCTAGAATTTATTTTCCTGGTTAAATATTAAGTAATAAATGAAATTTTAATTTTTAATTTTTTAATTTTTCAGGACCTGAGGGCCCAGCAAGACCTGGTATGGACAGAGACAGACAGGAATACAGGAAAACAGGACCACGTATGTTTTCACTTTTAAACTCTAATTTTAAACACACCATTTCATGTATACAAGTGTTCTTCAGTTTTTTTTTATTTTTGTCCCATGCCTCTTGTTGATTTTCAAAACAGATAGTACACTCCCACCTTGATTCAAGGCGCTGCAGTTTGTACCACACCCACAGACACACACACACACACATTCATATGAAGGCAGCTTTTTAGTTACAACCTTAAGAGGCATCACTTGAGTGTTACTGCTGAAAACTGCTGAGCTGTGACTGATTTATTAAGTCTGAATACTCATTACCCACCAAAGGTCAAGTACCTGCCTTGAAAATGCTGATGTAGACTGTTGTAATATCTGACTTGTATTTTAAACACACAGCAATGCTTAGCTGCTTTTTTTTCCCACTTTTACCAATGTGTCAGTGTGTTTGTACTATTAGTATAAATATATATTGATATAATTAAAACTTAAACTGAATATTATATTTATTTTGGAGGTACATGTCATTCTGTATTCTACTTCATGTTTTGTTCTGGTATGTGTTTTTGAAGTGTGTTTTTGTTATTGTCTATTTCAGCAGGGGCAGGAGACAAGAAAGCTGAGGCTGGGGCAGGTGCACAGGAATCGTTTCAGTTTGTAAGTTTTTATTTTTGTCATCTGGTCAGTAAGACTTTATAATTTAAAAAAGAAGTGAATTTGGACAGTAACTAGTGAAATATGTTGTGGAGCTACTTACATTTATTCAAAATATTTGTATTTATTTTTATTCAGTTGTCATATACAATTTTATACACATTAAACAACAACAAAACATAATGAAAATCTTTCAGTTTATAAACATTTTTATAATTTTCTTTTTGGTTACAAGAAAGTATCCAGTTGCAAAGTAGATGTTAACATTGTTAGATCCGTGTGTTTGTGAAGTAAGAAAATAAACCAATGAATTTTGTTTTACAGAGGGGAGGAGCTAGCGGTGGGTTTGGCAGAGGAAGAGGAGGATTTGGTAGAGGTCGAGGAGAACCAAGCTAGAAACTGTTGTCACTTGTGTAATAAACATTTGTCAATAGTGAACTGTCTTGTTATTGTCACAGTGCAACCAGTATTCCGTGTTTCTATCAATTTAACTGAAACATGTTGGAAAGTGAAAAATTCCTTGGCATAAAATAAATTATTGGCCTAACTTTTTTCTTATATTATTTATTGACTGTATGGAACCATGGTTACAAGCAAATAATCCTTTATTCTCTGATTAAATTATTTCTAAGAACATTTAAATGAGCTCTTATGAGTATAGAATCTTTCTCTTTGCTTGAATTGGAAACAAATCATTGATAACATGTAACTGGGGTTTTGTTCAGGTGATGTTATTAATTTCAACATAAAATTCTCTTGCTAAAGCCTCTGTCATTTTCAGCAAAAAGTTGAATCTGCAATAACTCTGTGCATTGCATAGGTTTTAGATGAGGAATAACATGACCTGAGAACTTACTTAGATGTACCAGACCTTTTTCTCAGTTTCATTTTTTTTAATGGTAACACAATATTTATCGAACAACCAAACATTTTTAACACTGACCATGAACATAATTGTTCTTGTATGTGTATATATATATATATATACTTTTTTTTTTTTTTAGAATGACAAACTGATCTTACATTACGGGTAAAATGTGGAAAACTTTAAAACGTATAATTTAAAAAATACTTCATGAAAACTGCTGTGAAGAAAGGTAAATGGATGATAGAATTCAATCTAGTGATAAAAAATTTCAGTGATTTTCTAGAAATTGCACTTTCGAGAGTATAATAAAAAAAAAAATTCCTTATCTTTTGTTTGAATTGCCGTATCCTGGCGTTATTAGTAACTATACCATACATTTTTTATGATACACCTGATTGTATCGTCCATAATATTACTTTACTGCTGTACTGTTTGTATTAACCTATTTTATTAAAACTGCTATAATATGACATTCATTCAATACACATCTCTCACTTTGATTTGACAACACACATTACAAAAATAGTAAAACTGACATTTGAAGCAACTAAACATTTCATGTAAATGTTATAAATTTCTACTGTCGAAAACAAGATAGCAAATTGTTCAAATTGGTTTAAATGTCCGTACCCCTTAATCTTCGGTCTGTTTATTTGAAACGGCTCAAAGAACACTGCTTTTGTATTTATTTATTTTTATTTTTATTTTTTTACTCTTGTATGTAAACATTAAACAGTCATTATAATTAATGAAAGTTTTTTTTAGATTTTACATGATGATATTTATATGAAAAAAAAAAAAACAACAACAGCTGTATGCGTTTAAAACTCACGAAGTTTAGCGAAATAGAAGTCACTGGTTTGAATACTTTGCAGACATTGCACTGTATAACCGATCGATTTTCCAACAAACTTGTTAATTACAACTGCAGTTCTGTGCGGAATAGATAAGTAAAACAGAGTGATGAACTTAGAAGGCAAAAACAGCGCAGACGATAAAATGAAAAGACATAAACTAAATTTCTAGTTGTGTATACCGTTTTAGTCAGTGGCCTTTACTAAACGTTTTTCTTATTAAAAATAAATAAATAAATAAAATTAATTTAAATTAAAATGCTAGAAAAGAAAAAACACAACAATTCCTATGACTAAAACTTTAAAATATAAATACTTTATGATTATAAATACATTTAAAAAATTAAAATATGCTATGAATTTAAATAAATGAGTAAATAGTAGAGAATAAACTTCAAACATTGTGCTGTGTGGGAGTACAATTAAGTGACTTCTGAGCACTTAAACAATGCTGATTACAGGACGATTAACAAAGTCAGTAAGCTTATATACATCCTTTTATCGATCTGATCTGTATTGATCGTTCTAATATTGTTACTATAAAAATGGTTGTAATACTGTTACTAGAGAAATACTCTATCTAATGTGAATTACGTTACATTTACATTTAACAATACACTTGTTAAGTAACAATACGTTCACTTTGCTGTGGTATGCATCCAGGTATTGATCGCGGTATGTCACAAGCAACAGGTGGTCACGATGTGAATGTGACTCACTTCGTTACCTGACGTTGTCTCTCGACGACGTTTGTTTCAGTGAGCCGTCGTTCACGAGCATGTTCACGAGTAAGTGTTGTATATTTTCTATATTCACTTTGTAAATATCATCCTTTTTTTCTTCTTTTTTTTTGTTGACATATACACCTCAGCCAGACCTAATGAGATGAACTTTCACATAAAACAAAAAAATCAAATGATGACGATGATGATATTAATAATAATAGAGTTTAACATCATGTCACTGACAACTGTTTTTGTTCTAGTATAAAGACATTTTGTAAAAAAAAAAAATTAAATAGTTATCAGTGTTGACGTTTATTTATTTAAAATCCGTTTCTGTATTAGTATATAATTAATTCATTTCATTTCTTTACATTATGTTTGTGCATATAGATACACAAATAAACACGTACTCACCCAAATGCACACACAAAAATATATCAAACTACAACGTAGAAAACCTAGTATTAGTAAGTTACAAACTAAATACATCTATACGTGTGTGTGTGTGTGTGAATTCCAGTTATAAAAACATACAATTTATATAACTACGCATTCTTAACCTATCCATTTATAGTAAAATTGACAATACAAATTGTATACCTTTATCATACGTACTGTTGTCATAATAAGCAATATTTAGATTTTGTATCTTCTTACTTACGAATTCATATCTACAAGTTGCATATCTTTATTCTGTTATTGTTAAATTTAAAATATTTATTAAATGAACGTGTAGCCAAAGTCATAAACGTTGCTGTGTTGTTATTATATTCTCAGTGAAATTGCCAAAGTTCTCGCTAACAGTGACAAGTACATCGATTTTACAACCAGCGCGGCTGTCGCACGGCCTCCGGTCTAGATCGTGTCTTAGTTATTGAACCCGCGTGCATTTTATCACTCTAGCAAAATACAAATATATCTCATTTCTTTTCACTAACAAATTGAATTCAGATATTATTATTATTATTATTTTATTTTTATTTTTATTTTTTTAATTATTCGGTTTGAAACGATTTTTATATTTTATTTATTATTATTCTTATTCTTATTATTATTATTATTATTATTATTATTTATTTTTTTTTTTTCACTCAGAATACAAAATGTCAGTTTTTAACCAAATCTGTCATCCGAAGCTGGTGTGTTTCAACTTCAAACACAGGTTTTAAGTTACAAAGCAGCTGCCAAAAATTATGCTTGTTTGGGAATTGTGATACAGTTTTCATATACACATACACGTGACACACACATTTATTTCTTCTTATTATTTTTATTATTATTATTATTATCACTATTATTTTTATTTTATTTTGCATATTTATCGTAATTTGTCTGTTAGATTTTCTTTTAAACTTAATAGTATATCTGAAATACTTAAACACAACAGAGATAACAACAACATGTATCAACGTATGAAATGTATGTGAAATACGGTGTCTGTTATTTTCAGAATGAATCAGTGTAAAGTTTCTGATTATCTTTTGGAGAGCGAAGCGGCCGTATTGACAGGTGAGTTTCTAAAATATTTATTTCTAAAATACCAGTCGGCAGAAATTGTTTACATTTCCGACTTCTACACCTATTTTCGTGTTTCTGAAAAGATGATATCAGTGTTTCATTTGTATAATTTTTTTTTTTTTTTAATATTTAGAATCATATTAATGCAGGAAGCAAGAAAATTGTTTTAATAAAGATTTTTATCATAAAGATTATTTTTGTACATACTTCAGTATGATATATTCCATCATTTTCGCAAAAGAGTGAAATAAACTTTAAAAGTTTGTCTTGAAATAAGAGTTTATCTTTAGGTGGAGTCGATCTCCTTGGCAACCCTATCGTAATAATACACCCTGGTCGCGTCCAGCAATGTGAACTGGTGTCGTTGTTGTTGCATTATCTAAAAATAATGGATTTGTCGCAGACGTCCCCGCCTACCATCACCTGCGTTGCCGACCTGCAGGCATCCAGCAAAGATGACATCGTAGATCTTGTGGAAGCTCTCGAATCAGTGGAAGTAAAACAAACATTTTGTTATCTAATAAATAAATAAATAAATAAATAAATAGTTTATTGTTAAAATAATTAATATTTGGGTTAAATAATGATAGCGTTCTACGAACAGTATTTATCCACTCACTCACCCAACTACACAAACACAGCATACATATTATTATATATGTGCCTATATAAATAATAAATGTTTACATATACGTGGTTATGAACAGATTTGTGAAGTGTACGAGCACTTTAATTTCAGAAACCAGTGAGAGGTCGAATAACAGCGTTGTATCTGCTGAAACCTAAGGTCAAAGACAGAGGCAGGCTCCTGAAGGGACTGTTGGGTTTAAAGACGGCGAAAACATACTACAAGTCCCAGTTATTTAAGGTCAACAACAACAACAACAACAACAACAACAACAACAACAACAACAATAATAATAATAATAATAATAATCCATACAAAATACATCACCACACTGTAGTAATTAATTAAAAATATTATAGTGAAGGTAATAAACTTTTTGAAACATACATTAAAATGGCCAATACCATGAGACTATAATTAACCTTTTACATCGTGTGGCATTAATTAAAATGACTTTCAGGTGTTTTTGGTGAAAACCCGACGTGAGCTTCATAAATACATTGAGATCAGTGAACTGCCAGAAGAGTTAGGGGGGTTGTTACGTTACGATCACCAGGCATGGCTTTACTTTTACACAGTGAGTTTAATTATTATTATTAGATTTATTTATATACCTTTATACTATTTATAAAATAGCATATTTATAATGATTTATTATATATATATATATATTATTATTATTATTATTATTATTATTATTATTATTTTTGTAATCTTTATAAATATAAAATTTATTAAATATTATAAAGGTACCAAAAGGAAAACAGTTGTTCAGAAACTGTAAAATAAAGGATTTAGAATACAAGTCTTACAGAATTACGACGAATCTGGAATTAACTAATTAAGCAAATGTGTGTAACATATGTCAGAGGGCATCACGCATGCGTGGTTTTCCTTTGTTTTACTAAAAGGATAATAAGTTTGGTGAACCAATGAAAATTGAGTAATTTTGAAAAGAAAGAAAGCGGCAGCTCGTGAAGATCATGTACTTTCTGCAAGCCATGTGCAGAGGAAGGAGAAGTTATTATATATAACAAGCAAATATTGTTTGGTTGGGCTGTTGGTGTTAACACGAAGCATTGTACAGAGCAGCGTTCTGTGACATCTAGATAAGTTAAGTAGTATTTATACAATAATGTATAGCTGTTTGATGGGTCTTTAGAATATTTGTATTTAAGTAATGTTTTAACTAGCAAAGCTTAATCTAGGTATGTGGACAAAGTTTTCAAACCCCACAAATCTGAAAACAAATAAGACAGTTGGGTAGAGCTTGTAAACCCCTTTAAAATGACACCAAAATCATATTTTTACTTCAACGTGGTTTTCTTTTGGGGTTGGTTGGTCAATTAGGTATGTGGACAAAAAATTCAAACACCCCCAACTTCAACATAAATAACATTGCTGAAAAGAACTCTAAAAAAAACCCTGTAAAAGACAACAAACACGTGATTCTGTTGAGTATTAAGGAAATTACAGCATTTTAACGTTTTCAATTAACACTAATTAATTGTTCTATTATTTACTGCATTTGCATTACAATGGCGTGACCAAAATCCTATTGTTTTTCACGAAAATGCATGTAACTTTCTTAATCAAATTTTATTAGTGAAATTTGGACTGAAGATAGATGGTAGCTAGTTCTCTCAATTCAAGCTATTGAAAGTGCAATATAAATAATTAGTAATACAGCAGATTTTAATTAGCCTAACTTGGCAACTTCAATTAGCTGAAAAAGTTCTAACAAGAATTATTGTAGATAATGTCACGCAGTCCTTAATGAGACATTTTATACAGAAACAAAGTTGTCCATGACAATCTACTTACCTCATTCCAAAAAATGTACTGTGTTGATAAATAAGTCATTGCAGTTCATAACTATTTCATATTTATTGCAGAGGCATCAAAAATTTGACTGTTGGGAAGAAGTGGTAAATAACGGAGAATACATTGATTAAATTACAGCTTGTTATCAATTAAGCTTAAGTTTTCTTCTATGTAATGACTTATTCCTCAAACCAATATTTATATAGTCAAATCATTTATATAGTCAAGTCTGCAGCCAACTGGAAAACATATCAGTCAGTTGCATCATGTGTTTGTCTGTGACAATATGCTATAACACACTTACTTCCCTTAGCCTTCATCTTTTCAATTCTGCCATTGTAAAGAATCTGGTGCCCATCTTCAAACCATCCATGACAAATGTTACAACCAACAGATTTGCCTTCCAACAGTTCCTGGAGTTGCTCCTGCTTACCATCAGAAAGCTCAGAAATTCCTCACCAATCTCTGCAACTTTAACAATTTTCAGTTTTAGTTTTTTCCTCAGATGTCTCTCTTGCTTGATGTTTGTCAGCTTGTCTTCTTGATAATTCTGCTCTCAACTCATTCTGCTTCATTCTTCTCCTGCCTTTGTTTCTGACCTACCTGTACAGCCTTCATGAGAATCATATGTCTCCTCTCCTTTTCTAAACCATCTAGATAGTCCAGTTTTATTTTTTTGTGCCCTCAACTTACTTGAGATAGCAAACAGTTGCATTAGCCGCCTTCTGTTTTGCAGCATTGAACATGCCCGCTATCTCTTCATCATCCATATTGAGATCTAGCACTTTTAGTTTTTATTCTCAGCCTCTCCGTGATCTTCCAGTCATCTGAAAACAATTTCTTTTATTGCTGCACAAGGACATCGACAGTGCCTTAAAGACATGCTTTCATCATGTCACTGAAGATGGTCCCATCCTTGGGTGGCTCCTGTAATTTGAGAAGAGTTTTATCTTCGACTTGATGAAGCTGGTTGCCAAAAAAATGTTTCACATGCCAGGAGATCCATTGGTGCGTCCGTCTGGTCCTTCAGTTTTTGGACAAATCTGTTTAATGACTTGGATCCACTCTACATGGTCCACTGCAGCAGTGTAAATTTTTTTCATCCAAGGGCCAGTTAACATCTTGCCTAACAGGCCTAATGCCTGCATCTCAACCGGCCCTGTTACTGACAGTCAGCCAAGACACTAGCATGCAATCCACCACACACTCACCTTGTTCAAATATTTTTTGAACAATGCATGATGCCGAATATATATGCCACATATATGAAACAGAACATGCAGGCGATTACCCAGATACCTGAACGATCCTCTGAGGCAGGTTGTGGTCAAAAAAAGTCTTGACCCCCTGGGGATCGCCCTTATTGTCCTTAAAGTGGAGTTTGTTCATCTGTGCAATGATGTTGGATGCACAGCAATCATTTCCCCAAATCTGTCCCTTTGCACCCCCTTCACATTCCTTGGGTGCTGTTCTAGCTTTTGTGGCTATGGAGTCCAGTGGGTGCAAATTACAGTTTAGTCTTGGCCCAGGAAAGAATCACCAGCTGTATTGCAGCATGGTTCGCTGCACAACGGTCAGTAAGACTGTTGGATATATTTGAAATTAATCTGTTATATGGTTTGATAGTCTTTATCAAAGAAATGACAAATGACATTATCAATTGAATCACAGATGTGATAGTCATTGGCTGTATCTCCAGGTAACTGATCGGCAGCAACAACATAGCAATCAGCATGGATGGTGATGTGTATGCTGTTTAAATGAATGCCTTCTTCTGTCGTGGCATCAAAGCCAATAGTTGAGTCCTTATTATATAAAATAGCTTCTGCAATTTGAAGATCACTTATTGCCCCAAGTTCTCTTACCATTGCTTCTACTGTAGTCCTGTGTGGAACAACAGTTAGGGTTGTTCCAGAGCGAAGGGCAAACTTTCTAATCAGTGATGGTATGTTGTTCATTGGGACTTGGGCAACAACAGCATCAAAAACTTTCAGTCTCATTTCAGGAGAATAAGTCCTCCCATTGGACTTGGTTTGTTCAACAAAACTCTCCAGCTCTTTTACCCCATCTTCTAGCATTAGTTTGTCGTCTTGAAGCTGGAGGATTTCCTCCTCCCTTTCTGCCAGTTTCCTTTCCAATACTTCCACTCTTTCATCATTAGTCTGGGATAGAAACATTGCATTTTTTTCATTTTATGGCATTTCTTAATTTGCTGATGTTTCTTTTCTAAACATATGATTTTTGTAGCTTTCCCCAGACCTTCAGCAAGAGCAGAAGAATCCAGCTGTGATTTTACTTAGGATAACTGCCCTTCTGTTCTCGATTTTTTGATTTAGTCTCTTTACTGATTCAGACCTTCTCTGATGGCACTTGGCCATAATATTCCTTACCTTAATCCAATTCTGATGTTTTAAGAGATCCTGCTTCTGTTTGGCAAGTTGCAAACTTTCATGATCTCTCTGCTATGGCACTTGTGCTGGTCAGGTTCAGCTGAGCAAAACTTTCATGGCAGATGGAATGAAACATATTGAATTCCAGTGTCTCTGAGTTTCTTGAACTTGTTCAAAGTGTTGTCAGCAAGTTTCTGAATTTGTGATGTAATATAATTCAAAACTGTATTTCTCTGACCAGTAATATTATTGTGGATATATGATTGAAGTTCTCTAACGGTCTTCACACGGCTTTTTTCGCAGCGAAAGACAAAAATAAACAATACGTGACCATTTAAGAAATTCGCCAAAGAAATTGGAATTCCATTGGAAAAGTTCTCTTCCAAGTGTTGCTTGGCAATACCAGTCCATGGATTGGGGGATTTTCCGCTTCAAGTTAGGCATCCTGAAAAGAAGGCCAACATAATAATGATTACTAAATTTCAAAATTAGTTCATACCAATTGGCTGAAGACACTCGCAAAATCCACAATCATCCACAATTTACAATCCATCGGGTAATAAGTGTGACGTATAGTACCACTGTATATTTATACAGCATCAGTGTGTTCTATCACTCATTTATCAAACATAATGGCTGAAATCGAGGGTAGAAATCACTTCTGTTTCACTAGAATTTTCATCCGTCATATTTGATTTTGAAACCATTTAGATTTTACAGCTATTCTTCCCGGGGTTAATAAATTATCTCGGGTATGTCAGATTTCAATATAAATTCACATATAATAAAATATTATTCTTCGCCTCTACCTGCCCTTAGATAGATTTTCCTCCGATATTGAAAATGACTGATTTTAACGTGTTGAATACGAGAAAAATTTTCGGACTTTTCTCCGAAACGAACTAATTGACCGAACTGAAAAATTCGAAAATGAGTCGGGATATGGGAATCATACCGAAACTCCTAACCCCGACCGATGGAGGAGGGGAGTCGGCACTGTCAGGTATCGTCTCCCATCTCACACCCAATCACCGCCCCCCTGCAGACACCCCCACTTGTAAACTGTTTTAAAATTGATTTTTGTTGCTTCCACATTTCGCACTGAGGTTGTCCACTTGTTTTTTTTAGGTGTTTGGGGGGAGGGTTGAAAATGTCAAATGGAGTAAACCTGACTTTGATATTTGCTGAATACATTTAATTTGTCTGTCCTTGTTGTACTTTGTGCAGTAGAAAATAGTGTCTGACGTTGTCCAGTTTATGGCATGTGCCGCATTTGTCACTCAGTGTTGTCGAGTCTGTCTGCTGTCGTTTAGTCCGAAGGTCACTCCCACTCTGAGACGGGTTAAAGTTTGAGTTGTTTTGTTGTTGTCTGAGAGTGGGCTGGGCGAGTTGACTTTTGGTTTGATTATGTAGTGCTATAGTCTAGTCTTGTTGTCCCAGTCTTGTTGCCATGATTTTATTAGCTTATTGTGCGCTATGGTCATGATTTCATTAACGTATTTAGTCAGCCAATCGTGTTGTCTTCTATCGAGTGTTTTGCGTTTTTGTCTGCCAGCTCGTTTCCAGTAACACCCACGTGGGCGGGTACCCACTCGAAGGTGACCTTGTGTCCTCTGTGGGTGATACAGTTTGTGAGTTCGATAATCTGTCTAATGTACTGGGAGCTGCTGAATTTGAGTTTGTGCAGAATTGCAGTGAGCTGAGGGAATCAGTCAGTATGAGGTATTTCTTTTTTTGGCTATTGACGTAAGTTTGAGTTAAGACCCATTTAAGTGCCGAGAGAATAGCTATTAGTTCCGTAGTGAAGACGGATAGGTTGTTGGTCAGTCTACCTTTGTAGTTGAAGGGTACGTCGGGTAGTTCCGGCCTGACATGAAAGGCCATGCCGGTTCTTCCCGTGAAAGGGTCTTTGGAGCCGTCCGTGTATATTTGTACGAAGTCCGAGTAGTTGTCGCTTAGTGCTGCTCTAAAAATTACGTTTTTAAATGGGTCGTGTTCCGTCGTCGATACTGCCTGTCTAAGCGTTAGAGGTATGTCAAGTTGTTTCATTGTCCATGGGGGTTCTAAGGGTGACGGGTTGTTTTCAAGTTCTAGGTCCAGTAGGTTTAGTCTTTTTGCTGTCCTGTGTGTGTCGTTGAGTGATGCTTCTCTGTCGTTGATGTAGGGTAAGTTGTTTGGGATTATTGTGTTTATGGGATGGGTGGGGATGAGATTTTTTATTTTGAACCAGTGTTTGAGACACTGTGTGCTGCGTCGGATTCGCAGCGGCAGCATGTTTAGTTCCACAAACAGACTGTCCGTCGGTGTGCCTGGGAATACCCTTGCAACAATTCTGAGTGCCTTGTTGTAGACGGTGTCTAGCCGTTTTAGTTGGTATTCAGACACACCGCTGAACGCCTGGGATCCATACTGGAGTCTCGACACTATTAATGCTTGAACACCATCAAGAGAGATGACCTGTCAGCTCCCCATTTGGCGTTCGAAAGCACTTTCAGTAGGTTCATGTATTGTGTGCATGTGTTGATTGTGTTGGTGATGTGTTGTTTAAAGTTAAGGCACCTGTCGAAGGTGACTCCCAGGAATTTGACTGCGTTTACTTGTGGGATTTTTGTGTTGTTGTAGTGTAGGTTTATTTTATTGTGTTTAATGTTGACTTTTCTCCCAAAGTATACGGTGACAGTCTTGGATTGGGAGATGGTGACTCCCCAAGTTTCCGCCCAATTTTGTAAGTTATTTAAGTCTTTTTGCAGATCTGTTTCGATTTGTTTAAGACAGTTTCCAGCACGCCAAAAGGCTGTATCATCCGCAAATAATCCTATGCTAAGCTTAGTTGCGGTTTTTCGAGTTAGTGGCTAGTTTATGTGCTAGGTCATTAATAAAAATGCTAAAAAAAGAGTAGGGCGATAACTGAACCCTGGGGGATCCCATTCTCCAAATCCAAGCTGTCTGAGAAGTTTTCGTTTACATTGACCGTAAAGGATCTATTTTTCAAGAACGCTTCTATAAAGCCGAACATAGGGCCTCTTATGCCCATGTTGTAGACTTTAATTAGAAGACCATGTCTCCAGACCATATCATAGGCTTTTTCTATGTCAACAAACACTTTTTGTCCAGTAAACAAAGACTCGGATATTTCAGATTGTAATCTGGTTATGTGGTCGCTTGTGGAGTGGTTTTTTCGGAAACCACTTTGAAAGGCCGAAATGAGTTGGTTCTTTTCCAGAAAGTGGGTTAGGCGTTTGTTGACCATAGCCTCCATGGTTTTGCAGACACAGGACGTTAGTGAGATAGGACGATAGTTGGAGGGGTTGGAAAGATCCTTGCCCTGTTTTGGAAGGCTGAAGACGTCAGCATGCTTCCATTTGAGGGGAAGGTATCCTTCCTTCCAGATAGTGTTATAGAGTTCCAGAAATAGATTTAGCATGTCTGTGGGCATGTTTTGAAAGAATAGGTAGGAGAATTTGTCTGGCCCTGGGGCCGTTCCTTTACGGTCGGAGAAGGCCGCTGTCATTTCTGGGAGTGTGAAGGGAATATTATATTTTGTTCCTGGGGTTTTTGAGTCAGGTGGAATTTTGTTGACTGTTTCTAATTTATTTTTAATTTTTCGAAATTTGGGGGGAAAGTTGTTTGTACTCGAGTTGTGTTTAAAGACATCTCCCAGAGCAGCGGCCTTCTCTTTGTTTGTATGGAGGTTTTGTTGCGGACGAGTAGTGTGTTCTTGCTAATTGGTTTGCCCTGTATGCGTTTGATTCTGGCCCAAATTTCCTTACTAGATGTGTTGATGTTGATAGATGTGCAGAAGGTTTTCCACGATTCTCTTTTTGCATGTAGCACGGCTTGTGAGACTTTGTGTTTACTGATTTTGAGGTTTGCGAGGTTGGTTGCTGAGTTGTGTTTTTGGTATGTTTTGCGATGTTTGTTGCGTGCCTTTGTGAGGAGTTTTAGTTCTTCACTCCACCAAGGGACTGAATTATTTTTGTATTTATAATTAGAAATTGGAATAGTTTTATAAGCAATGCTAATTATTTTGTCAGTTAAATTTTGGTTAAAAGTGTCGATATTATTGCTTCGAATGAGTTTAGGGTCTGTGTCCAGACATTGTTTTTTAAATTCAGTCCAGTTGGCTTTCGTGAAGTTCCATTTGTGTTTGTTTATTGTTACCTCTTTCCAGTTGTTTTGTGTGTTGTATGAGATGAGTATTGGTAGGTGATCACTGTTGAGGTTGTTGAGGACTTTCCATTCGCATTTAGAGGCTATTGTTTCAGACACTGTTGAGATATCAATGCATGACCAGGTGTTGTATATGTCTGATAGGAAGGTTGGCGTGCCATCGTTCAGACATGTGTTTGTTAAGCTCCATAAATTTTTTGACGATGATTCCCTGTTTGCCTGTACTAGAGGAACCCCATAGGTGGTTTCTGCTGTTGAAGTCCCCTAGTACAATGGAGTTGTCGATAAATTTAGCGGGAATGCTTTTAGTGTAGTGTTCGAGTGTTATGTTGCATTGATTTTTGCCTGGGTGGGTGTAATAGTTAAAAATGTTAATGTCTTCATCCTGGCCATGTATTGATATCCCAAGTGTCTCTATGTTGATGTGGTGATTTGTGAGTGTGATACGTGAGTAGGAGAGCTCATTTCTGACAAATGTCGCTACTCCTCCTCTCGTGGTGCAGTTGGTGTTGTGGAAAGAAACCATAGAAACCTAGAATGAGTTTTGGAAGAGTTGATTCTTCCGTGTTTGTGTGTTGGTGATCCAGGTTTCTTGTGTGCATATTATGTCTAACTGTATATTAGAGTTAGTTATGTAGTGTTTGAGTTCTTCGCCATGGCCTCCTGTTTTGAGGCCTTTGGCATTCCATTGTAGGATGTTAAGGCCTTTGGCTTGTTTGTGTTTAATGTTTTGTTTGTCTCCCATGTGTGATGTGAAGGAGTTTGGTAGTGTTAGAGGTTGGTTCTGTTGCGTGTATTTTGACTGTATTTATTTTATTTGTTTAGTGTTTTCGGTGTTGGTGATGTTTTTGTAGTAGTTGCTTGCGTGTGGGAGCACAGTGTCTAGTTCCAGCGGTATTCCCAGGTGGTGTTGTAGGGTTTGACATGCCGCCATCGTGGCTTTTTTTACCGCTGCCTCCAATCTGTTATTTAGGTTGGGGTTGGGAGTTTGTAGTGCTCCGTCTAGGAATAGGCCAGTGACAACCCTGAGTAGTTGGAGGGCTGTCACTGGGCTGTCTTTGTTGTTGATTGAGCCTGTTTGTGTTTGTCTTGTGTTTGTCCTGGAGGCTGGTGTGTATGGGTGTATGGCTGACGAGTGAGGAGGGGTTGCTGTGTGTGTGTTTTTGGCCTCCATGTGTTTCAGTGCGTTGCGGTAGGCCGCGCACAGGTGGCTGTGTGTGTAGTGACGGCCGTTGCAGTTTGCACACTGGGTGGGTTGGCGGCACGGGTTGTCGGGCGTTTTCTTGGGGTGTTTGCCCCCACACCTGAAACACGTTGGGTGTCCCCTGCAACGACCTGCACTTTGTTGTGTTGTGTCCCCATCTCTGGCACTGGGCGCATTTTGTGGGGTGTGTCTGAAACGCCCACAGTTTGAATGTTCTGTTGTGGAATAGGATGTGCTCTGCTTTTGTTGTGGCAGACAGAAGCACATCCCAGTAGCCGTTTTTCCAGATAGTGATGTTCTGAATCATCACGTCTGGGTTTTCTTTTTTTAATGCGTCCAGTATGTTTTGTTTCCATGCCAGGTTGTTTTTTTTATGAGTTTCCGTAGGGATTGATCTGTTGTTGTGGTGGCAGTTGTTGCTGGTTTGTGTGCCTTTTGTGTTGTGTAGTGGGTGTTTTTTTGTGGGGTGCTGTTTTGTTGTTGAGGTGTGGAGGCTGCCCGTCCAGTTGGTGGTACATGGGTGTATATGAATTCTCTTGGCCAGGGTCGTCCCGGCGTCAGGTTGAGGAGCAGGAACTCCTGTGTTTATTGCTACTTTGGGGGCGTGTTGGGGAATTTGTTTCGTATGGCCGTCATGTCGCTGTTTGTATTTCCGTCTGTGTTGTCGGCCTTGTTTTGGTTGGTGTTGTCTGTTTTAGGGGTTCTGCAACGAAAGTGCATTGCCCCCAGGTGCCGCAAGCCACCGTCTTGTCCATTTGTCTGTGTATGGCTTGGCTGCTTGTTTTGTCCTGTGTGTGTGTCTGTCCGTTTGGGGTAGATGGGTTTGTTTGTTTTGGGGGTGAGGGTCCTCTCGTTTCGTGAGGTTCTTTGGTACACCTCTCCAGTGTGACCCACACCTTTTGACACTCCATGGGGTTGGGCATCAGTTCAATACTGGTACCCAGTTTGATGAGTGGGGTGTCGGAGTCGGCCCTGATGAAGGTTGCCTCATCTGACATCCGGGTGTGATAAAAGGTATCGTCCAACAGTCGCGAGATGGACTGTTGGAAAAAGATCGCTTCGTACAGAGACGGGTTTCTTTTTTAAAAAAAGACCCGTCTCAGTCCGGGATTGGGGACTTAGCGGGCCTAGGGGGCTGGCTGACAGTTTGAGGATTTTTTTGCGAGCCCTGTTGGGGAACAGCAATGCTCAGCATGTCCAGGGCTGAAAACCTGTTCGATGTGCTGACTGGAGCCTGTTTTTGGGGGATTGGACAGTTGGGTGGGTTTTCCTTTTTCTTGTTTTTGTGTTGTGGGGACTCTGGAATGATGGTCATTCCGGTTGGGGCAGTTGCGGTGCAGTTGAGGATTTGTTTACAGTCTGGGGACAGGGTGGGGCGGGGGGAGCCGTCGGGTGTCGTCTCTACCAGTCCCACGTATATCGTGTCCCCCTCAGAGTTGTCGGATAGGTTTCCATTGTCTCTGTCGACCGGGGAGTCAAGAGATTCCACGCGTGGTAATTCCGCCTCCGTTCCGCAGATTTGTTGAGGGGCAACCTCGGCACTAACTGTGCCGATGGATTTATTCGTATCGGCCATTTTTATTTAGTATACGAGTTGATTAATTATTTTTATTTCACTAATGACACTACAAAAAAGCAAACAAGGTTAAATTATTAAATTTAGTTTTGCTAATAATATTCCAAGAATTAAAAGTTAAGATAATATTTATATATTTATATTTGTCTATATGCAATTAATATTAAATTAATAATTACAATACACGAATTTAAAATATTTGACAACACTAGCACTGGGGGAGAGGGTTTGAGGTTGGTAAGGGGAGAGATAAGAGGAAGTTTCAAAGTTTGGTGCTGGGAAAGTGAGTATGACGTGCTGGGATGATAGGATTCCTTTTCTTACCAGATTTGATGTCGAATGTTCTAAGTTCGAAATTGAATTGGAATCCTAATTTGGGAAGTTTCAAAGATGAACAGATAATTCCCGGTGGACTGTGGATTCTGATTGGTTGGTGCTGTCTCTAAGTTGATTGGTCGACAGCTTTTTGTGCAGACTGGCTTTTTAGTGGCTGGCGCTAGCTCGTCGTTGATTGGTTGCAGACTTTCGTTGGAACTGGAATGTTATTGGTTGAACGCTAGCTCGTCGATGGTTGGCTGAAACTCAATTCCTTTTGCTTTTGTTTTTCGCGATCGTGTGTACCGTGGTCCTGGAAGTATTCCTATCACAATTTTAGCGAATTTGCAGGAACAATTAAATGGCAATCCAAGTGCGGAAGTTGAACAATTATTCCTTCTAGAAACCGGGAACTTTTTGGATCGAAACAGCGAATCTGGAAAACTGAGCAAGTGGAGCGAATCTGTGACGTCTTGTGTCTGTCGGAAAGTTGAACGGGAATGCTGAGCAAGTGAATCTGAGCTAATCTGTGGTTTCTGAGAGTCCAAAAATTGGAATGGAATGGAATGGAAAAAAATTAACGTGCCAATCAGAGCAAGCTGTTGTGAAGCACGTCTGCGACGGGCACACTTTCTGACAGGTCAGCGGGCGTGTCCGTTGCAGAAAAGTTTTGGGTAGGGAAAAGAATGGATTCTCGCCACGATTGCAGGACACAAGGAAGTGTCCAGCATATCGGATCGTAACGAGTCGGTACGGATGTATCGCAGCCGCAATTTGCCCCCCGTGATATCCGGCACAATCTCTCAGCCATCACCGGGTCTGTGTTGTTTGCCGTCCTGGTTGTTCTGCTCTTGGCTGCTGTCGTTGTTTCTTTTTGGCTTCTGATGTTTCTTTTTTTGCTGCTGTTGTTCCTTTTTGGCTGCTTCCTTATGGTCCATGTGGTCCAAACCTGTTTCTGACAAATGTCGCTACTCCTCCTCTAGTGGTGCAGTTGGTGTTGTGAAAGAAACCATAGAAACCTAGAATGAGTTTTGGAAGAGTTGATTCTTCCGTGTTTGTGTGTTGGTGATCCAGGTTTCTTTTATGCATATTATGTCTAACTGTATATTAGAGTTAGTTATGTAGTGTTTGAGTTCTTCGCCATGGCCTCCTGTTTTGAGGCCTTTGGCATTCCATTGTAGGATGTTAAGGCCTTTGGCTTGTTTGTGTTTAATGTTTTGTTTGTCTCCCATGTGTGATGTGAAGGAGTTTGATAGTGTTAGAGGTTGGTTCTGTTGCATGTATTTTGACTGTATTTATTATATTTGTTTAGTGTTTTCGGTGTTGGTGTTGTTTTGGTAAAAGTTGATTGCGTGTGGGAGCACAGTGTCGAGCAGTATTCCCAGGTGGTGCTGTAGGGTTAGACATGCTGCCACAGTGGCTTTCTTTGTTTTCGTCCGATCTATTGGAGTTGGGGTTGGGGTTGGGGGTTCGCAGGGATCTGTCTAGGAATAGGCCAGTGACAACCCTGAGTAGTTGGAGGGCTGTCACTGGGCTGTCTTTGTTGGTTATTTTGCCCAGCTGTCCTTGTTTTGCGTCTGTCGTGGGGGCTGGTGTGTATGAGTGTGTGCCTGATGCGTGAGGGGGGCTAGCTGTGTGTGGTTTTTATGGTCTCCAGGTGTTTCAGTGCGTTGCGGTAGGCCGTGCACAGGTGGCTGTGTGTGTAGTGTCGGCCGTTGCAGTTTGCGCATTGGGTGGGTTGGCGGCACGGGTTGTCCGGCGTTTTCTTGGGGTGTTTGCCCCCACACCTGAAACACGTTGGGTGTCCCCGCAACGACCTGCATTTTTTTGTGTTGTTTCCCCATCGTTGACACTGGGCGCATTTGATGGGTTGTGTTGTGAACGTCAACAGTTGTAGGTGTTCGTTCTTGAAGCGGATGTGGTCTACTGTCGTGTTAGCAGACAAACGCACATCCCAGTAGCCGTTGCTCCAGATGGTGATGTTCTGAATCATCACCTCTGGGTTTTCTTCTTTCGCTATCTGTAATACCTGTATAGCTGTTTCAGGAACTGGTTTTGCTTTCACCAGTCGCCTTAGCGAGTGATCTGCTGCTGTGGTGGTTGCTGTTGGTGTCGTGTGTATCTTAGGTGTTGTGTAATGAGTGTCTTTTTGTGGGGTGTTTTGTTGTTGCGGGATGGCTTTTGCCCGTGCAGTTGGTGGCACGCTCGAGTAACAACTCTCGGGGCCAAGTTCTTCCTGGTTTGAGGGTGAGGTGCGGGAACTCCTCTGTGTTGTTTGATAGTTTGTGGGGGCTTTGGGGGATTTGTTTTGTGGGGTTATCTTGGCGGTATTTGTTTTTTTGTTTCGGTATTGTCGGGTGTGTGTTTGCTAGTTTTAAAAAGTCCTTTTTGTGTGGTGTTTGTTTTGTTGTTTCTGTTTCTTTCTCCTTGGTTTGGCGTCCACCTGGGCCAGGGGTTCTGCCGTGAAGGTGCCGTAGGCCACCGCACGGTCCAAATGTCGATGGATTTCCTCGCTGCTCCTTTCGTCCTGGGAGTATCCTAGTTCGATGGGGGCAGATGGGCTCAAGGTCTTCACTTGGGTGGCGACCCTCCTCTCTCTAGGTTCCTCCGTACACCTCGCAAGCGTGACACTCACCTTTCGACCCTCACCTTTCGCGAGACGGACTGTTGGAAGAAGATAGCTTCGTACAGGGTCGGGTTTTTTTTGTTGAACAATACCCGCCTCAGCCCGGGGATTGGTGCCTTAGCGGGTCTAGGAGGGCTGGCGGACAGTTTGAGGGATTTATGGGAGCCCTGTTGGGGGACAGCGATGTTGAGCATGTCCAGGGCCGAAAATCTATTTGCTGTGCTGATTGGCAGCTGTTCTGGGGGAGATTGGACAGTTGGGTGTGTTTTTCGTTTTTTGTTTTTAATTGTATTTCTAGGTTGAGGGGACTCCGGAACGGTGGTCAGTCCGGCTGTGACATTTATTTGGGGACATTCTGGGGGAGTGGACAGGTCGGGGCAGGGAGAACCTTCCGGTGTTTGTACGAGCCCCACGTAGATTGTCGTCTAGTGAGCTGTCAGACGTGCTTCCGTTGTCGTCTGGGAAGCCGAGAGAGAAGTCTGGGATTTCCCTTTCTGTGACTCCTTGTTTATTGGGGGAAAACTCTTCGGTGTTGGCTGTTCCGACTGTTTTGTTTGTGTCCGCCATTGTATGTTTAGTTTGATATATTACCTTGCTTGTTTTATTTTTAGTATATTTAAAGTTATTTTTATTTTTAGTATAGTTATAGTTAATATTTTAGTGCAAGATGTAGAATTTTAGTTAATTTAGTACTCAACATAAAAACTTTATATCATTTAAATTACGATCAGATACATATATATATATATATATACAATAAGCGTTGGAGTATTAACAAGGACAGTGGGGGAGAGGGTTTGAGGTTGGTATAAGGAGGTAACAAGAGGGAGTTTAAAATTTCGTGCTGGGAAAGTGTATTGTGTTGTGCTGGGAGGAGGATAGTATTCCATTTCTTACCCAATTTGATGTCAGTTGTTCGTCGGTGCTCGAAGTTCGAATTTGCACATAGATTCCTAAGTGCGAAGAAGCGCAAAAGGTAAACAAACAGCTAATCCTCCGTATTGAAAAGGGGTTGCAGGGCTTAAAGGCGATTGGCTGCTGGCCGATTCAGTAGTCTGGTCGCTGTTTGGAGTCTGATTGGCTGCCGTGAGTCTTGAAGCTGATTGGTCGGTTCCCATTGCTGTCCGAAGGGCTCTCGAGAGTGATGGGAGTCTGATTGGCTGCAGTGCTTCTCGAAGTTGATTGGTCGGAGTGTGTCCTAAGATCTCTCGATGGCGATTGATTGCTTGATGGTTCGTTCTACGCCAATGGTTTATGAGCAGAGATCTGTTACACGATTGGCTGGTTTTCGATTCCGTCGCGTTTACACGGTACAAGAATAGGTAATCACGTAATCCCAAGTACGAAGTACGAGTACAAAATAGTGAGCAGATATTCCTGATAACTCCACGAAAGAATGAAACGAAATCCCAGGCAAAACGAGTGAAAAGCGAGAGTAATCAAAATGCGTGCCGTCCCCAACGATGTTCTGAACGAAAAAAAAGGATCAAAATCTGTGTCTGAGCTAATCTGATCTGAGCTAATGGATGGATGGAGAACTCTTTTTACGTGCCCACGTCCAATTGAAGGTTCAGGCACGCCTATCACGAATCTTTTACATGCATTTTTTTATATTATGTCCATCTCTGGCACTGGGTGCATTTTATGGGGTGTGCCTCAAACGCCAGCAGTTTGAACTGTTTCTGGAATAGGATGTGCTCTGCTTTTGTTGTGGCAGACAGAAGCACATCCCCGTAGCCGTTGTTCCAGATCGTGATGTTCTGAATCATCACGTCTGGGTTTTCTTTAAGTGTTTCCAGTATTTGTTTTGTTGTTTCCTTGCCAGGTTGTATTTTTACTAGTTTTCGTAAGGATTGGTCTGTTGTTGTGGTGGTTGTTGTTGCTTTTTGTGTGCCCTTTGTGTTGTGTAGTGGGTGTTTCTTTGTGGGGTGTTTTGTTGTTGAGGTGTGGAGTTTGCCCGTCCAGTTGGTGGTACATGGGTGTATATGAATTCTCTTGGCCAGGGTCGTCCCGGCGTCAGGTTGAGGAGCAGGAACTCCTCTGTGTTTATTGCTACTTTGGGGGCGTGTTGGGGAATTTGTTTCGTAGGGTTGTCATGTCGCTGTTTGTATTTCTGTCTTTGTGTTGTCGGCCTTGTTTTGGTTGGTGTTGTCTGTTTTAGGGGTTCTGCAACGAAAGTGCATTGCCCCCAGGTGCCGTAAGCCACCGTCTTGTCCATTTGTCTGTGTATGGCTTGGCTGCTTGTTTTGTCCTGTGTGTATGTCTGTCCGTTTGGGGTAGATGGGTTTGTTTGTTTTGGGGGTGAGGGTCCTCTCGTTTCGTGAGGTTCTTTGGTACACCTCTCCAGTGTGACCCACACCTTTTGACACTCCATGGGGTTGGGCATCAGTTCAATACTGGTACCCAGTTTGATGAGTGGAGTGTCCGAGTCAGCCCTGATGAAGGTTGCCTCATCTGACATCCGGGTGTGATAAAAGGTATCGTCCAACAGTCGCGAGATGGACTGTTGGAAAAAGATCGCTTCGTACAGAGACGGGTTTCTTTTATTAAAAAAGACCCGTCTCAGTCCGGGGATTGGGGACTTAGCGGGCCTAGGGGGCTGGCTGACAGTTTGAGGGATTTTTGCGAGCCCTGTTGGGGAACAGCAATGCTCAGCATGTCCAGGGCTGAAAACCTGTTCGATGTGCTGACTGGAGCCTGTTTTGGGGGGGATTGGACAGTTGGGTGGGTTTTCCTTTTCTTGTTTTTGTGTTGTGGGGACTCTGGAATGATGGTCATTCCGGTTGGGGCAGTTGCGGTGCAGTTGAGGATTTGTTTACAGTCTGGGGACAGGGTGGGGCGGGGGGAGCCGTCGGGTGTCGTCTCTACCAGTCCCACGTATATCGTGTCCCCCTCAGAGTTGTCGGATAGGTTTCCATTGTCTCTGTCGACCGGGGAGTCAAGAGATTCCACGCGTGGTAATTCCGCCTCCGTTCCGCAGATTTGTTGAGGGGCAACCTCGGCACTAACTGTGCCGATGGATTTATTCGTATCGGCCATTTTTATTTAGTATACGAGTTGATTAATTATTTTTATTTCACTAATGACACTACAAAAAAGCAAACAAGGTTAAATTATTAAATTTAGTTTTGCTAATAATATTCCAAGAATTAAAAGTTAAGATAATATTTATATATTTATATTTGTCTATATGCAATTAATATTAAATTAATAATTACAATACACGAATTTAAAATATTTGACAACACTAGCACTGGGGGAGAGGGTTTGAGGTTGGTAAGGGGAGAGATAAGAGGAAGTTTCAAAGTTTGGTGCTGGGAAAGTGAGTATGACGTGCTGGGATGATAGGATTCCTTTTCTTACCAGATTTGATGTCGAAGTGTTCTAAGTTCGAAATTGAATTGGAATCCTAATTTGGGAAGTTTCAAAGATGAACAGATAATTCCCGGTGGACTGTGGATTCTGATTGGTTGGTGCTGTCTCTAAGTTGATTGGTCGACAGCTTTTTGTGCAGACTGGCTTTTTAGTGGCTGGCGCTAGCTCATCGTTGATTGGTTGCAGACTTTCGTTGGAACTGGAATGTTATTGGTTGAACGCTAGCTCGTCGACGATTGGCTAGAACTCAATTCCTTTTGCTTTCCTAGAAGTATTCCTATCACACTTTTATCGAATTTGCAGGAAATAAACGGTAATCCCAGTGCGGAAGTTGAACACTTATTCCTTCTAACAAAAACACGGAAACTTCTTGGATCGAAACTGCGCGAATCCTAATGTGAGCGAAAGTGAACGAGAACACGAATTGTCGACTGAATTACGGAAACGTCTGAGCTAATCTGGTCTGAGCTAATCGGATGGATGGAGAACTCTTTTTACGTGCCCACGTCCAATTCAAGGTTCGGGCACGCCTATCACGGATCCGGTCTCTGGGATCGCCAGGGATGGGTTCCCGGACAGGAGAGGGGAAGGGAAAAGGGGGAAAAGGAATGGGAAGGGAAGGGTGCAGGTGCATTTGAAGTGGGCAATTTGGAATAAACCTTTGAGTGGTTTTTACTTATTAAGATCCAAAAGGGTGCAGTAGATACCTATATACAGACCCATACACATAGATACATGCACACACACATATATATGTAGGTATGCATTGGGCACTGTTTAAGGGGTTTTATTTATTTATATTTATTTGTTTATTTATTTATTTAGTTTGTACTATTATTTAATAATAAAAAAAAAAAAAAAATGGTCGTGCTTTTTGTTGGCGTCGCGTTAATTTTTGGAGTTCAGACATCGAGGAGAGGTTGCCAGTTGGTTCTGGGGTTGGATACGGATGTGTTTATTTTATGTAGTGTTTTGTGAATGTGTCTGTGTTTATATTTTGACTTTTGTTGCTTCCACGAATCGCATTATCAGGTTGTCTACTTCTTTTTTTAGGTGTTTGGGGGGGTTGAAAATGTCAGCTGGAGTAAATCTGACTTTGATGTTTGTTAAAGCTGTGTTTAGTTTGCGTCTGTCCTTGTCGTATTTGATGCAGTAAAAAATATAGTGTCTGACGTTGTCCAGTTTATGGCATGTGCCGCACTTGTCACTCAGTGTTGTCGAGTCTGTCTGCTGTCATTTAGTCCGAAGGTCACTCCAACTCTGAGACGGGTTAAAGTTTGAGTTGTTTTGTTGTTGTCTGAGAGTGGGCTGGGCGAATGGTTTCTGGTGGAATAGGATGTGCTCTGCTTGTGTTGTGGCAGACAGAAGTACATCCCAGTAGCCGTTTTTCCAGATCGTGATGTTCTGAATCATCGCATCTGGGTTTTCTTTCTTTGGCGCTTCTAGTATTTGTTTTGTTGTTTCCTTGCCAGGTTGTATTTTTACTAGTTTTCGTAAGGATTGGTCTGTTGTGGTGGTTGTTGTTGCTGTTTTGTGTGCCCTTTGTGTTGTGTAGTGGGTGTTTTTTTGTGGGGTGTTGTTGAGGTGTGGAGGCTGCCCGTCCAGTTGGTGGTACATGGGTGTATACGAATTCTCTTGGCCAGGGTCGTCCCGGCGTCAGGTTGAGGAGCGGGAACTCCTCTGTGTCTATTGCTACTTTGGGGGCGTGTTGGGGAATTTGTTTCGTATGGCCGTCATGTCGCTGTTTGTATTTCTGTCGTTGTGTTGTCGGCCTTGTTTTGGTTGGTGTTGTCTGTTTTAGGGGTTCTGCAACGAAAGTGCATTGCCCCCAGGTGCCGTAAGCCACCGTCTTGTCCATTTGTCTATGGATGCTTTGGCTAATTGTTATGTCCTGCGAGTAAGCCTGTCCGTTTGGGATATAGAGTTTTGTGGGTGAGGGTCCTCTCCTTTCGTGAGGTTCCTTGGTACACCTCTAGTGTGACACACACCTTTTGACACTATGGGGTTGGGCATCAGTTCAATACTGGTACCCAGTTTGATAAGTGAAAGGTCTAAATCGGCCCTGATGAAGGTAGCCTCATCTGACATCCGGGTGTGGTATAGTGTCGTCCAACAGTCGCGAGACGGACTGTTGGAAAAAAAAAATGGCTTCATATAGACGTGTATTTTTTAATAAAAGAAACCTGTCTCAGCCCGTGGATTGGGGACTTAGCGGCCTAGGGGGCTGTCTGACAGTTTCAGTGATTTTTGCGAGGCCTGTTGGTGAACAGCAATGCTCAGCATGTCCAGGGCTGAAAATCTGTTTGATGTGCTGACTGGAGCCTGTTCTGGGGGGGATTGGACAGTTGGGTGGGTTTTCCTTTTTTTTTTGTTTGTTTTTTCACTTGTGGGGACTCCGGAATGGTGGTCAGTCCGGCTGGGACATTTGTTGGCCAGTTGCATATTTGGGTACATTCTGGGGGATTGGACAGGTTGGGGCGGGGAGAGCTGTCGGGTGTCGTCTCTACCAGCCCCGCATATATGGTGTCTCCCGCAGAGTTGTCGGATAGGTTTCCGTTGTCCCTGTCGTCCGGGGAGCCAAAAGAGCAGAAGTGTGGTAGTTCCCCCTCCGTTCCGCACAGTTTCTTGGGGGAAACCTCGTTCTGGTTGCCATTTTCGGTGATACCTGTGCCGACGGATTCGTTTGTATCGGCCATTTTTATTTAGTATACAATTGGTTAATTATTATTTTAAATTTTTTTTCACAAATTAAATATTTAATATAATTGAACAAATTAAATATTCAATATAATTAAAATTTCAACTAATGACACTACAGAAGGAGAGCAGTAAACAAAGTTAAATTATTAAATTTCTGAAAAATTTAACATTTAAATAATAATTATATATTTATATTTATATGTATGAAATTAATACAGTTAGAATACAAATTTAAAATATTTGACAAAAATAGCACTGGGGAGAGGGTTTGAGGTTGGTAAGGGGAGAGATAAGAGGAAGTTTCAAAGTTTGGTGCTGGGAAAGTGAGTATGACGTGCTGGGATGATAGGATTCCGTTTCTTACCAAATTTGATGTCGAATGTTCTAAGAAATTGAATTGGAATCCTAATTTGGGAAGTTTCACAGATGAACAGATAATCCCTGGTAGACTGTGGATTCTGATTGGTTGAAGATGTCTCTAAATTGATTGGTCGACAGGTTCTTGTTCAGACTGGATTTTTATTGACGCTAGCTCGTCGTTGATTGGTTAGATCTCAATTCCTTTTGCTGTTTGGCGATCGTGTATACAATAATCCTAGAAAGCTTTTCCTAAGTATTCCTAAGTGCAAACCAATGGAATGAATTTGCAAGAACAAATGAACGGCAATCCCAAGTGAGAAAGTTGAACAATTACTCCTTGTGTAGTAAAACAGAAACTTTGAAGTGAATCTGTATGGAATCGAACAAATCTGGAGCGAATCAAATTTGATGTCGAGTGTTCTAAGTTCGAAACTGAAGATGAAAATCGGTGAGCGAATCTTCTTCTAACTCTTTTTACGTGCCCACGTCCAATTGAAGGTTCAGGCACGCCTATCACAGATCTTTTACATGCATTTTTTTATATTATGTCCCCATCTCTGGCACTGGGCGCATTTTATGGGGTGTGCCTCAAACGCCAGCAGTTTGAATTGTTTCTGGAATAGGATGTGCTCTGCTTTTGTTGCGGCAGACAGAAGCACATCCCAGTAGCCGTTGTTCCAGATCGTGATGTTCTGAATCATCGTCTGGGTTTTCTTTTGCTATTTGTAAGATTTGTGTAGCTGTTTCAGAAACTGGTTTTGCTTTCACCAGTCGCCTTAGCGAGTGATCTGTTGCTGTGGTGGTTGCTGTTGGTGTCATGTGTGTCTTAGGTGTTGTGTATTGTCTTTTTGTGGGGTGTTTTGTTGTTGCGGAATGGCTTTTGCCTGTGCTCGAGTAAAAGAACTCTCGGGGCCAGGTTCTTCCTGGTTTGAGGGTGAGGTGCGGAAACTCCTCTGTGTTGTTTGATAGTTTGTGGGGGCTTTGGGGGATTTGTTTTGTGGGGTTATCTTGGCGGTATTTGTATTTTTGTTTGGGTATTGTCGGGTTTGTGTTGGTTGCTACTTGTAAAAATTCCTTTTTGTGTGGTGTTTCTTTTGTTTCTGTGTATGGTTTCTGTTTCTTTTTTTTTGATTTGGTGTTTACCTGGGTTAGGGGTTCTGCAGTGAAGGTGCAGTCCCCCCCAGGTGCCGTAGGCCACCGTACGGTCCAATTGTTGATGGATTTCCTTGCTACTCTCTTGGTCTTGGAAGTATCTTAGTTCGATGGGGGCAGAGGGGCTCAGGGTCTTCACTTGGGTGGGTTCCCTCCTCTCTCTAGGTTCCTCCGTACACCTCGCGAGTGTGACACACACCTTTCATGCTGGTACCCAGTTTGATGAGTGAGCTGTCCGATTCGGCCCAGTCGTGAGATGTACTGTTGGAAGAAGATAGCTTCATACAGGGTTGGGTTTTTTTTTGTTGAACAATACCCGCCTCAGCCCGGAGATTGGTGCCTTAGCAGGTCTAGGAGGGCTGGCGGACAGTTTGAGGGATTTATGGGAGCCCTGTTGGGGGACAGTGATGTTGAGCATGTCCAGGGCCGAAAATCTATTTGCTGTGCTGACTGATAGCTGTTCTGGGGGAGATTGGACAGTTGGGTGGGTTTTGCATTTTTTATTTTTATTTTTTGGCTGAGGGGACTCCGGAACGGTGGTCAGTCCGGCTGGGACATTTGTGGCCCAGTTAGAGGTTTGGGGACATTCTGGGGGAGTGGACAGGTCGGTGCAGGGAGAACCGTCCGGTGTTGTCTGTACGAGCCCCACGTAGATGTCGTCTAGTGAACTGTCAGATGTGTTTCCGTTCTCTCTTGGCTTCCCAGAAGACAAGTCTGGGAGTTCCCTTTCTGTTTCTCCTAGTTTTTGGGGGAAACCTCTTCGATGTTGGATGTTCCGACTGGTTTGGTTGTGTCCACCATTGTATGGTTAATTTGATATGTTAACTTGCTTGTTTTATTTTTAGTATAGTTATAATTAATATTTTAATACAAGATGTAGAATTTTAGTTAATTTCAGTAAATTTTTATTTAATTTAGTAATCAAAAAAAAAACGTTATATCATTTAAATAACGATCAGATACATACATACATATATATATATATATATATACACAATTAATGAGCGTTGAAGTATTAACAAGGACAGTGGGGGAGAGGGTTTGATATAGGGAGGTAACAAGAGGGATTTTAAAATTTCATGCTGGGAAAGTGAATTGTCATGCTGGGAGGAGGATAGTATTCCGTTTCTTACCCAATTTGATGTCGGTTGTTCGTCAGTGCTCGAAGTTCGAATTTGCACATAGATTCCTAAGTGCGAAGAAGCGCAAAAGGTAAACAAACAGCTAATCCTCCGTAATAAAAAGGTGTTGCAGAGCTTAAAGGCAATTGGCTGCTGACCGATTCCGTAGTCTGGTCGCTGTTTGGAGTCTGATTGGCTGCCGTGAGTCTTGAAGCTGATTGGTCGGTTCCCGTTGCTGTGTCCGAAGAGCTCTCGAGAGTGATGGGAGTCTGATTGGCTGCAGTGCTTCTCGAAGTTGATTGGTCGGAATGTGTCCTAAGATCTCTTGATGGCGATTGGTTTTCGATTCCGTCGTAATCCCAAGTAAAAAAGTACGAGTAAAGAAAGTGAACAAATATTCCTGTTAACTGCACAAAAGAATGAAACGAAATCCACGAGAATACCTGTGAGCTAATCCTGATTGTCTGAGCTAATCTGTCAAAATCTGTCCCTTAAGTCTCTCTTCTATTCTGATTTCTGCTTCACAGATCATTGGAGCAGCACAAGTTTTTGTTGCAATTGAGTCCAATAGATTCAATGAATTAAATTGCCATTTGCGTGTCTTGTTCCATGATTCATTCAGAAGTCAGATATGTGTTCATGGTAATCATCAGCAGTCCCACCAGCCAGTTCATCAACTGCAGCAGCATAACAATTTTCTGGTGTGGCAATGTGGACACTGTTCACAACATTGCCCTCCTGTGTTGTGGCATTAAAACCAAGTGTGCAGTCTTTGCTTCAGTAGTGGTTCTGTGTGGGATGTCCTTCAGTGGAACACCACATCACAGAAAAAACTTCTGGAGAATAACAGGGATGTTGCTGGTTGGCACCTGATTTACAATTGCATCAAACACCACCATTCTTAAATCTGTAGAATAGACCTTTCCATTGCATTTTGTTGATTTTAGTTAAGTGACTCATGAAGCTTTGCTTCCAGCAGGGTTTTATCTCCATTTGTTTTATTTCAAGTTTTCTTTTAAGTTCAGAAATTTCCTTTTTGGCACAGAGCAGAGTTCCCGATTCGGTTTTAATTTTTTCATTGTGGTACTTCAATCTTCATGTGTATTTTTTTTTTTTTTTTATTAAAGAATTTGCCTCCTGTTCAACCTTTGAAATGGTACTTTTTTCTTTAAGTTTTGCTATCTGTTCCTCTTTCAGTCTGATTGTTTGGTTTAGTAATTTGACAGATCCCTTTTTCTTTGCTGTGCTCACATCTTTGATTGCAGTATGTTTGGACCTTTTGAAGCTGTAGCTGTTTTACACTCAAATTTGTTAAGGATTTGTTTAATAACCTGCATGACTGGCAGTTTCTTTGTCTGGTTTTCATGGATGAACTACTAGCTGATGGTTTCGTCAATATCTGAATGGCAGACTCTTCTGAATCTTCTCCCCAGTATGAACTGATATCCAAAAATTATGTGGGTCTGGGGAAGCAGTAACATATTGTGGGTTGAAGTTCAATCCAGGTTGGTGCTCATCTTGTTTTTTGTGTAAATTACTGAATTCCATCAGGAACATTTTTTGAAACACACATCAAGAAATTTGTTAAATTTTACAGCATAAGCCAGATTTCGAAACTTATCAAACTGGTACACAACATTTCAGCAGAAAGTTGGACTAGGAATTAGTGCAGATGTAGGTGACAAATGACTACATAATTCACTAACTGTTTTTGTTCTACTACCACAGCTAGTGTAAATATAAAGCATGTGTCCATTCAAAAACTCATCTGTTGCCGGAACACTGGAATAATTTCCTTGAAGATGCTGTCTAGCTAAGCTTGGTTGGTTACATCTGATTAGGCACTGTTTCTTCTTATACAAAGGGCATCTTTTGGTCATTCACTGAAATAAAAGACAACTGAAATACGTTGAAATTAAGACAAAATTCTCTAACGGTCTTCACACAGCTTTTTTCGCAGCGAAAGACAAAAATAAACAATACGTGACCATTTAAGAAATTTGCCAAAGAAATTGGAATTCCATTGGAAAAGTTCTCTTCCAAGTGTTGCTTGGCTATACCAGTCCTTGAATTGAGGATTTTCTTTTCCGCTTCAAACTTGGTACCCTGAAAAGCTTTTTTTCTGTTTGTCTTCCTGAGGCTAATAAATTCTCAGGTATGTCAGATTTCAATGTAAATTCACAGATAAGATTAAATGCTGTTCTTGCCCTCTACCTACCTTTTGTTTCTTCTTACACAAAGGGCATCTTTTGGTCATTCACTGAAAAAAAAAGACAACTGAAATAAGTTGAAATTAAGACAATATTACCAAAATGAAATGGCAACTCTGTGAGCCAAACCAAACACTGAAAAAAAAACAAATGCAAAATTTGAAATTGAGTAGGCATGTGAATAAGCAAAACATGAGGTTCTGGGCCAGAGAACAGCCTCATGAGCATGTGCAAGCACCCCAAGTGTAGAAAAAACACATCTATTATCCGTACTTTTTTGAAGTCGACATCCAAAAGGCCAGGATTGTCCTCAGTCCGTTCACTAATTGTCTAGCAAAATTCAATAGTGTTCATTCCTGTTGGCCTGGCTTTGCAGAATCTGCACTTTGTAGGGAAACGATTTCAAGTCAACTATGAATAATTTTTATCACATAACTCCGTGAAATCCCTAGTTCATGTGACAGATGTCTGCTGGACTTCTGTGGTGACTGTTCCAAATGAGTCCTACCATCCTGAACATGAGCCAGTGTCCTGGCAGTGAAATGTGGACCAATGTGGCCCTTGTTGTTACCCACACTACCAGTGTCTCTAAACTTCTCAATGAGCCTTCTGATAGTATTGCGATGTGGAATTTTCCTCCCTGGGAATTCATGCCAAAATTGCCTATGCCACAAAATCACCTGTTCTCGTTCAAAGTACAGTATGGTCCGCTATCATGCGATCAGATAAAACTTACAGCAATACACTACTATTCATTTACCTGAAAATGGAAATAAATTATTAATTTCTCTGGAAAATAAGTTTTTAAAATTGCACCGCTTTTTGTGAACCACCCTGTAGGTCAGTTGTTTTGGTGGTAAATCTTTCCAACAAGAATCATAGATGTCACCCAGTCCTTAAAGAGACACTTCATACATATTTCAGAAACAACATTAATCATGGCAGTCCACTCGCTGTATTCCACAGAATAATTGGTGGATTATCGGAAATAAGGTGTGCTGCCAACTCAAAACAACACATGTCAAAGTCAGTTGCATCATCATGTTTCTGTCAGTGACAATATGCTACAACACACTTACTTCCTTTAGCTTTCATCTTTTCAATTCTGCCATTGTAAAGAATCTGGTGCCCATCTGAAAACCAAATATATTTGCCTTCCAACAATTCCTGGAGTTGCTCCTACTTACTAATTGGCAAGGAATTTCCTGAGCTTTCTATCTTGGCAACCTGAACAGTTTTCAGTTTCTTCTCACAGATGTCTCTTGCTTGATATTTGTCAGCTTGTCACCTTGATAATTCTACTCTCAACTCGTTCTTTTCTTCTAATTGTACGGCCTGCATGAGAATCTTCTCTCCTCTCCTTTTCCAAGCCATCTAGATGGTCGAGTTTTATTTTTCTGCCCTGTTACTGACAGTCGGCCAAGACACTAGCATGCAATCCACCACACACTGTACCTTGTTCAAGATATTTCTGAATATATATGCCACAAATAATAAAGTACACAAAGATGATTACCCCGATACTACTATAGAATGATTCCACAAGGCAGGTGGTGGTCATCAAGAAAAGTTTTGAACCCCTGGCGATTTCCCTTATTGTCCTTAAACCTGAGTTTGTTCATCTGGACAGTGATATTTGAAGCATAGCAATCATTTCACCAAATATAGCCTTTTGCACCTCCTTCACATTCCTTCAGTACTGATCTAGCTTTTGTGGCTATGGAGTCCAGTGGGTGTAAATGACAGTTCAACTCGTTTAGTCTTGTCCCAAGAAATGTTCACTAGCTGTATTGCAGCATGGTTTGCTGCACAACGGTCAGTAAGACCGTTGGATATATTTGAAATTAATCTGTCATATGGTTTGATAGTCTTTATCAAAGAAATGACAAATGACATTATCAATTGAATCACAGATGTGATAGTCATTGGCTGTATCTCCAGGTAACTGATCGGCAGCAACAACATAGCAATCAGCATGGGTGGTGATGTGTATGCTGTTTAAATGAATGCCTTCTTCTGTCGTGGCATCAAAGCCAATAGTTGAGTCCTTATTATATAAAATAGCTTCTGCAATTTGAAGATCACTTATTGCCCCAAGTTCTCTTACCATTGCTTCTACTGTAGTCCTGTGTGGAACAACAGTTAGGGTTGTTCCAGAGCGAAGGGCAAACTTTCTAATCAGTGATGGTATGTTGTTCATTGGGACTTGGGCAACAACAGCATCAAAAACTTTCAGTCTCATTTCAGGAGAATAAGTCCTCCCATTGGACTTGGTTTGTTCAACAAAACTCTCCAGCTCTTTTACCCCATCTTCTAGCATTAGTTTGTCATCTTGAAGCTGGAGGATTTCCTCCTCCCTTTCTGCCAGTTTCCTTTCCAATACTTCCATTCTTTCATCATCAGTCTGGGATAGAAACATTGCATTTTTTTCATTTTATGGTATTTCTTAATTTGCTGATATTTCTTTTCTAAACATATGATTTTTGTAGCTTTCCCCAGACCTTCAGCAAGAGCAGAAGAATCCAGCTGTGATTTTACTTAAGAGAAAAGAAGGGCAATTATCCTGATTTTTTTTGATTTAGTCTCTTTACTGATTCAGACCTTCTCTGATGGCACTTGGCCATAATATTCCTTACCTTAATCCAATTCTGATGTTTTAAGAGATCCTGCTTCTGTTTGGCAAATTGCAAACTTTCATGATCTCACTGCTATGGCACTTGTGCTGGTCAGGTTCAGCTGAGCAAAACTTTCATGGCAGATGGAATGAAACATATTGAATTCCAGTGTCTCCGAGTTTCTTGAACTTGTTCAAAGTGTTGTCAGCAAGTTTCTGAATTTGTGATGTAATATAATTCAAAACTGTATTTCTCTGACCAGTAATATTATTGTGGATATATGATTGAAGTTCTCTAACGGTCTTCACACGGCTTTTTTCGCAGCGAAAGACAAAAATAAACAATACGTGACCATTTAAGAAATTCGCCAAAGAAATTGGAATTCCATTGGAAAAGTTCTCTTCTTTTCCGCTTCATACTTGGTACCCTGAAAAGCTTTTTTTCTGTTTGTCCTCCTGAGGCTAATAAATTCTCAGGTATGTCAGATTTCAATGTAAATTCACAGATAAGATTAAATGCTGTTCTTGCCCTCTACCTACCTTTTTGATTTTCCTTTTGAATACGAGAAGAATTTGTAAATCGTTTGGCTGGTGAATAGTTGTAAAAAAACCCCCACCTATTTCTGTGTAATAAAATGCAAGTCCAGCATCTAGAAATAATATATGAAGACGATTTCCAGTAAACCTTTAAAAATATACTTGTTGGAATCCTGCTGTTTTTCAGATAAACCTCCAAATCCTGTTTGCAGCCACATTTAACATTGTAAAAAAAAAAAATTAGCAATAGCTCTGTCTTGTATGTGAATTGAAGCTTTTTATTTGTCTCAATCTCTGACTTCTATAGTGACTGAACTCTTGAGGAACCTCATTTTGTGTTTTCTTACTCATTTCCGTTTCAGCATGGGCATAACAATTTTTTAAATTTAGTTTCCTTCAATGCTCTTATTTGAGATCACAACTGTTTAATGATACATTTCAGATATTTTTTTTTTTTTCTCCAGCTTTTCAATCTGTTGATTGTCCAATATGTGATGCTTTCTGTTCCTTTCAGACGACAGTATTTGGCTTTCCATAATTTTAAACTGTCAACTTTCCTATTCATTAACTACAAGGTTGTCTAATTTTTTTGTTAGTGTAAATTTTGGTGGGAAGTTTTAATTGCTGCTTCATTTGGCAAAAGTTTCACAAAGTAGATCTTTGTCGGTGAAAGCAATAACGAGTGGTGATTTTTTTTTTTTTTTTTTTTTTTTTTTTTTTCTATATTTTTTACTTTGGCCCACATGTCTTTGAGTGATCTTCTGTAGTCGATATTATTACAAAAATGTTCCCAGTGTTCTTTGCAATAAGAATTAGACACTTCTGTTGTTAGCCATTTTATATTGTTCATGTGTGGAATGATTTTTGTCTTTTTTGTGGTCTTCGTTTTTTTTCTTTACATTTGTTTCCTACATGTTCATTCCACCAAGGAGTGGATATTTTGTTAGTGCATTTTTCAGTTTTGGGTTTGAATCTAGTGGCATCTGAGTTTCATATTGGTGAGTAATGTGCAGCAAGTGTCAGTGTTCATAGAAAACCTTTTAAGTATTTTTGCATGCTTTGTAGAAGCCTTCCTGGTCTGTTTTGTTACAATTCTATTTGGGTGTAAAAATGGATTTGTCTGAGAAAGTGTTTTAATTGGTGAGTATGAGGTGACGGTCGCTGTTTAGCTGATTAAGCACTTCCCATTTGCTGAATGCTACAGTGTCTTTGCTTGTTAATGTTGAATCCATGGCAGACTGGGCACCATTTATATCACTGGTGTGTGTGAATGTTCCGTCATTCACAGTTGATTTTGTTCAATGAAATTTTGTAATACGGTTCCATGGCTGTCATCTTGTGCTACCCATGTGTTATGACAATTGAAATTGTCAACTATAATTAGTTTATAACTAAAAACAACTTTGTTTAGGTCATCAGTTTGGATAGTATGTAGTGCTCAAGTGGGAGGGCTATAGATGTATCAGTGATACTTAGTATTTCCATGTTGGCCTGGACTTAGCACTTAGTCTGTTTAGTATGTGGTCTTATCTTGTTTAAGGAGTCATGATTCCCCCTCAAGTACTACTGAATCGGTTAACATCGTGGCTTTGATACCCAAGAATGTTAAAACTTATTTGCTTTTTTTTTGTTTGTCCTGACCATGTTTCTTGTATGCATACCATGTCGGGTTTGTATTTTGTGATGCCAGAAAATGTGTAAGTTTGTCTTGATGAGCTTTAGAGTTCCATCTATTCTCCATCTCTGAATCATCTGAATCAGAATAATTCATTCTTGTTTTTTTTGTTTTTTTTCCTCAGTTTTTTTTTGGGGGGGGCATTTCCATTTTGCCTTTTGGAAATTTCCATCTGCTTCCTCTGAGGATAATACATTCTTGTTTTCCATTCTTGTTTTCCATTTTGGTTTTTTCTGAAATGTACTTCCAGAAATTCGGATACGGTTTGCTTAAAAGGAGGTTATCAAATAGAATAACTTGCCAAAGGCACAATCCACGCAAATGTCAGAACATAAGGTCAGATGTGTCTTACATCTAATGTGACCAGTTCTTAATTCAGCTAGCCAATAGAAAAACCACTGAGTAAGAGGGAGCACTTGTGAAGCACGTCTGTGATAGATACACTCCGTCAGAGCCAGTGGGGGGATGTGAAGGGTATTTTCCTTGCTACCATATAAAACAAAGCAAGGAGCTGGTAGTGATATATTGTTGTAGCAGTTGATAAAGAGCTGGTAGATATTTTGTTTTTTTGTTTTTTTTAAATATAAAATTAGGCATTTGTTAGCCTAATATTCAGTCAAATAATGCTCCATTATTACAAGAAATCCAGTTAGTTGGATGTTTGCATTTAGATTGGTGGAATAGCTGATTCCAAGTTTGGTAAGATTTTTATCTAAGTGATTTTGGGGGTTTTAATAAGTGGTTTGATACTAAACTGCCAGATGTTTTTGGTGGTGTTCCATTCATAACATTTTTGTTCAGTAGTGTATATCTGTACAGACATCTTTGATATTAAGTAATCTTTAGCATTGTGATCAGCAAGTTCATTGCCAGTAATACAAGCTGGTGGCCATTCAGTGATTTTCAGAGTAATTTCTTTCGTAGATGGGTTTTTTGAGTAGGTCTGATTTACTTGAATGCCAAGATTGGACTATCAGATATGTTGCCTAAGAACGTGAAAGCTCTAGATTGTGGTATTAAATGGTCATCTATTTTTATTTGCATTTTGCATTTTTGTTTTTTGAAATTTGTGGGGAAAGTTGTTTGTGCTTGAGCTATTTTTGAAGACGGCTTCAAGAGCGTTACGGACCAGTTAGGGTGTTCTTACTAATTAGTTTCATCTTAATACGTTTTGTTGTTCATAGAGGAGCAGAAGACTTTCCAAGATTCTTTTTTTTAGCATTTTTTTGGAAACAAGACACAATCGGTGTTCTAGTGGCTTGCAGTATGTAGTCCACAGCTTGGCATGGCTCATAAATACTGTGATGAAAATAAAGTTTTTGATGGTAAAATTACACACCTCAACAAAATTACGTGTATATACAGCAGATAACAATTTCACATGAAAATAACTGAAAAGGTGACAGAATATTGTGGAGTTTTGAATTTTCAGACGGTGACGCCGTGCATCCAGGCAGTGTGCGAGCTGCTGGAACGTCTGCCAGACGTCCGTGACAGGGTTGAACTCCTTCAAGAATATGACCTTGCAGGTCAAAGTTCATTGGAATTAACAAGTCTGAGACAGGAACTACTTCAGACCTACCAGACTTTAATGAGGTGAGTTAAATATATAACAGTGAAAACATGGAATGACAGATTTGGAGAGAAATGCATCACTCTGATGTCTGATGACGTTTGTTCTGTTTTTGATTTTTCTTTGGTTTTTATTGATTTAAAATCTTATACTTTCAAGAAACATACCTTTTGGAACTTGTTTACATTTGTTTTAAATACTTAGTGTTTTTAGTATTAAATAAACAGAAGAAAATATTTTATTTAGTGTAATAAAATTTTAATGATTTCAGGGAGATAAATCTAAATGACATCATAGACCAGTGTAAACAAACGATGCATTTTCTGGAGACTCCCGAGAACTCGAATCTTGGTCTGGTTCATCCTCGTCTCGTCCAGGAAGCTGTGCACCACCTGAGAACAAGTTTTGTTCAGATAAAGGAGTACCAGGTGGAACTGGAAACTCTGTGGGACACAGCCAGTGAAAGACTTGTCACAGCTGAGAAGATTCAGAAATGTCGTGAACTGGCCAATCAGGTAACTTGTTACACAAGTAAACGGTATTGAAAACAGTGTCAAAAATTACTGAGACCATCCAAACAGTAGATTCATTCCACAACTTACTTTGTAATTTCAGAATCAGATTTTTCTTATTAAAGCTGTAAAATTTAGCTTCCTGTGCTGAAACTGTAATCACATTTAACATGGTTACTTTATCATGTGTTCAAGATTTCATTTCAAATTGAAGAGATTTTTTTCTTTGTAATTTGTTCCAAACTTATGATTATACAGGATTCCTGTGCATTCAGAAAATTTGGAAATGTTTTACACTCCTTAAAAATAGGGGAAGTCAGCTGGTTGTTCAGTCCACTGAGTTCACTAAACATGTTTTGACCAAGTCTGATTCATTGTATTTTAAATGCACTTGGGAAGTGGATTAGCCATTACACTAAGAATTATATGAAGGTCAGATGGAGAAAATGGGAGTAAAACAAATTCACTTGATCTATTCAGTGCTGATTGTGAGGCAAAATGTGCAGTGTGTTGCTTACTATACGTTTCTTCCTTTATACTTGAGTGGGGTGGAGGGTCTCTTAAAAAGATGTTGGGAAAACAGGTTAAAAAATGGTGTAGACATGGGTACAAGATGTTTCAAATGGAAGTGTTTTGTTTCAGATTGAAGATGTGCTTAACACTAAGTACAGAGTGCAGCTGAAAGAACACCCAGCGATTGGCCGCACTCTGAGTCAGGCCGAGCTGTATCGGGCTCACTTCACCACTGCAGTGTACGAACCAGCCAAGGTAATGTTAAATAATCTCAAAATTAAAAAATACTATTTAACACACATTACTTTTGCAGGATTTATTCCTTAATAAAATTGTTTTCATTAAAGTGTTTTTTAACTGAATTTAAATAAGGCAAAGAATTGTGCAGTAGATGCAACTCTGTTCAGTGAATTCAGTTGTAAACCAAAAATAACCAACATTTCTGCACATAGTTAGCAAACTGATAAACCTTGATTTTTTTTTTTTTTTTTTTGAATCATAGAACCTGCTGAACTCTGCAACAGAATCTCTGGATACTTTAACTAAACTGTCAGCTGAAAATCCTGATGTTGTCAACAGCTGTGATGATGTCATTCAGCAGCTGTCACGAATACTTCACCCATTTTCCCAGCAGCTGGATGAAGTTCAGAATACGTACATATCTGTGCACGTTTTTCACATTCTGCTTAACAAAGTGAGTTGTCACAAGGTGATCAGTTTCCTGTAAAAGAAAACCCACTGTGTGTTAAAGTAACATTCTAGTCATAGTGTAAAAAGTCTTCATTCTAGGTAAACAGGGTTCTTAAACATCTAAACAATGTTAATTTTAAAAGTTAATTTTTATACATTAAAGCCTTCTAATTAATAAAAATTAGATTTACTTTCACAACCTTTATCGCCATGTTCTGTGTATTACCTAACAGTGATTGTCACTAAAATGATTTTCAGTCGATGCACTGGTACAAGAAAGTTCTCAAGTTCTTGCCAGATTCCCTAAGACAACATGTGTCACAACGTGTACACAACAAGCTGATAACAACGCCACGTGAGTGGAACATCGCTGTGAAAATGTTCCTTGCAAAACACCCATCTCCTAGAGAAGACCACCTTGTTAGAATGGACTCGGACATTCCTCACCAGATACACACATCTCTGAAACAGCAGGCTCATACTGTTGCTCTTCGGTGAGTGTCTTACTTACATACAAAAATAAAATATGGTAACTACTGTTGTCAGTGCCTTTTGTTCTGCAGCTTCAAATGTCAGTATTATCAGTATAAATGCACTTCAGCGGTAAGATTGTTATAATAAATCAAAACAAAATTTATAATTTATTTTTTAAAACCATTGTTTTTAATTTTCAGTATACGATTTCTAAATCGACTTCTACAAAGCAAATATCTGCCTGTGAAACTGGTACTGGCTGCATTTAAATGGAAAGATGAAATATTCGGTCGCCAAGGTTACCAGTTGAGCAGACGGAATCCGTTGAAATCGGCTCCATTGAGGAGAGTTGGTCTGAGGAGGAGAGGTTTAAATCTGAGAGAAATCACTGAGAGGAAAGGTCAGACAAGTGTTTGTTACTCTGCGTCTGATTCAGGTGTCACTGGGCATCAGAGTTTGTCCGACACACTTGGATCATACCCAGTGTCGACAGCCAGGACAAGGAATACAGAACAAGACTTCGATGATCTTTCTCAAAGGTACAACAAAAACTGGGAAGAGTTGGCTTCACCCAGGCAGTTGAACAGACTGACAGAAAGACAGCCACAATCAAATGGTGTGCACCGACAGAGAGAAGACGTCTACTGCTCTTCATCAGCGGGATGCAACCCTGAATTGAGGAATCGTGCTGCTTCTCGTCCTCCTTCATCAACAGGAGAAAGATTTGTCAAACTGAACTTAACACCAAACAGACGGAAAACGTCACGCAATGTGTTCACATTTGACAGTTGTTCGCAGTATGATGCAGGTTCTGAATCGGGAATTGAAGTTACAGAAAACGAGGATCCCTACGACTCGGTGATGAAGAAAATCCGGGCAGTTTCAGCAAGTCGCCTGCCTAATGACCTAAAACTGAAATACGTTTCTGAACTAATCTCCTGCAGTCTGAAGTCTGAAACGGCTGCACCAGACATGTCAGTCTCTGACCAAGAAGGTTATCAACGTCGTCGTCTGATAAAGAGAACCAGCAGACATAGTCGTCCAGCAAGTATCTACCAAGGAAGAGAGAGGCTTGGCTACTCAATGGAGGATCTTTCTCAATCAGATACTGACAGAACAATGAAACGTGGGACCTCACTGGTAGACATTTCACCACGGGCCAGAATGTACCAGCCCAACTCTTCTCTCAAGTGCTGTTTCAGACCTGAAGACATTAGTCTAGTTCTAGAGAACACGTCTGGGCAATTGTCATCAGGTTTAACTAAAAGTACATCATATCTGTCTACGAATGGACTCGGTGAAAGTAACAGATCTTCAGTCAAACGTACTTTGTCTCTTGATGATCTGCTGGATGACAGTTTTACTCTCAGTCAATCTTCTTGGACCTTTGGTGACTTGGAATCAGCCAGCAGCTACATGGATGTCATAGATTGGTCAGTAGCAGACGACAGAGATTCAATTTCATCATTCAGTCTACAAGCAGACTTAAACAGACTAAGAGACTTTCAAGAACAAAGGTAAATTAACATCAACTGACAGCATTTCTTTACACAAGATATTGCAAAAATCATAGATTACTAATAGAATGAACATTCTAGTACAAAAAAATCAGCTAAAGTTTTTACTGTTGTGATTTTAAATGAAATTAATTGCTTTGAGAATTTTTTCTAATTTATGTAATCTTTTGAATTTAATGTGTTAAAAATATTTTTTAAAATTTTATGTAGTATGAGTGTTTTTGTTTTAAATTACGTTTGTTCTATTCACAGATTAGCAGAAGTTGAAGAATTGTCAGAAGAGCAGTGTCGTTTCCATGACATTGAGCTGAATCTAGAATCGGCCAATCAGGACAAAGTGGCCATTAGTTTGATGAGATCACAGAACATTCTTGAACAAGTGAGTCAGTTTCATAAACATAGTTGCATTGCAATAACTTCATGATTCAGCTGTAAGTACATAAAATCAAAAGTATTTGCATAATGCAAATTTTAAAGGGTAGATAAAAATGTGAGTATTTTAAAGGTGAACAGATGTTTTTATTTAATTTCAGGAAGAAGCTGCTCTACATCAGCACCAAAAACCTTCCACTCGGTCATCACAGATATCCGACGCATCCACACTTCCTGTACGACTGAAGAAGTCTGTGTCAGGTGACCAGGGATACGACAGCACCACGAGTCTGCGGACTGCCGTGAGCAACGTTCCCAGCACGTCTGACAACCAACAACAACGAAGATCTCACAGAGGTTTGTCGACTTCTTTCTGTAATAAACTGATGAGAAATACCAAGTGTTTTAAAATACACAAATAAACACAATAAATATTCATGTCTGAAATGTTTTTTGAACTTTATACCTGAAATAGTTCCATGAACCATTTTTCTCCTCGATTTATCTTCCATGTTTGTGGATTTAATTGTGGATTTTTGTCTGGCTAACGATTTTTGAAATTTTTTATTTCATTTCATTAAATCTGTTTGTTCATTAAATGGAGATAATTTCAATGATTTGTTTTATATTTCAGCTACTTTGGATGGTCTGGAGTTCTATTGACACTGGATGTTGTACATCATTCTGGCGAGGCAGCACATACCAGCTGTTTACACAATCATCAGTCACTGTTCTCTCTCCATAAAATGTTCATACTATTTAGTTTTCTTATGCAGTAAACCTCTGAAACCTTGCTGTGGGTTTTTTCTATATATTAAAATAGCTGTCTTACCACTCAAATGTTTTAAAATTTTGCTAAAATCAGTTTGATTGCTTAAAGAATTTAGTGATTGCATATGCAGCACAGATAAGTAATTTGGCAAGATAACCTTTATTGAACGTAGTTGTAGGTTTTTTATTGGTCATACTTGTTTAACTTTTATTTGTTTTGAAAGATGAGAAGTTTGGATAATTTCAGTGTATTTTGACAGTGACTAGTCCTGATTTCCATTTTTTTTTTTTTTTTTTTTAAAGCCTATCATTATTTTAAAGATGTGATTAAATATTTTATTTTATATAGTTTAAAATGTATATTTACATAACTTATTCAAATTCACTTAACAAGTTACCGGTTTTTGTTATCCATGTGCCGAGTTGAATTCGTTTGTAGTCACACGATCCATCTACAACTTTATCACAGTATTTTTCTTCTATACAAACTGACAGGGCGCATTGACTGTAATGCAGCCATCTAGAACCAGAGAATAAAACTACACCTCTTTGCTGTTTAACTGTTCATTTATTTTTTTATATTTTTTTTATTTGTACAATGGAGGCAGGTGGGTGTGTTTTTGTTTGTTTTGAAGATTGTGTTGCACATTAACAATTTATGCCTTTTTGAACAATGGAATTTTTTTTCTACCAAATTGGCATTTGAATGTTGTTACACAACTACTCTGACAAGTGATATGATTGAATGTTAACATACAAGCTGCTAGTAGTAGTCTGCATGCAAGTTCATGCGTACCAAATGAAAATAAACTGCTCATATGAATAAGCAGGATTTATCTTTTGTATACAAAATCAAAATTATGAAATCCACCGACTAGCAGAACAATTTCAGATTCTGAAATAGAAGAAAATATTTTTGTTTATTTTATTTAGATAATATTAAACGATAGCAATAGAATTAACTTTTTTTTTTTCTTTTTTTTTTTAACAATAAATTGCACTGACTCTGGTGTTTATCTGGAGTTTGATGTGTAACAATTACAATGTTATTATTCAAGCCATGCCATATGTTCCCATACAGAACATTTATTGAGCTCGTACAGTTTCGATGACAACCGACAGATCTCCAACGTTTACCTGTCAGAATCTTTATTTTCATCAAGTCGTTTGTATTTATATATCACGAAATTGTTTACTTATGACCATACAAAATAAAATAATAAAGGCAAAACAAACAAAATAAAATAAAATGCATTGTGCAAAAAGCATTTGCACAAAATGTAAATAGTCTCAGATGAATTATTGGCTGCATGAAGCATAATAAAATTGGATGATTCTATTTTTCTCAAAGCTTCATATTTTAGAAGTGGTGCGTGAATAAAGATTAAGTTGGATTGCGTGACGAATAGGAAGCTCTTTAAAAACATTGATTTATTCAGAAACAGTGGGAGTTTTTTAATTCTCTGTGAATGACGTCCCTTATAAAGGAATATCAATATTATAACTGAATTAACTTTTGACACTTTGTAACAAACAGTTTATCAGCTCATGTTAAATAAAGGATTTATTCTTTAGTCTTTTTGTACAGTAGCCCAGTTAACACTTCTTTCGACTGCAAAAAATAAACGCTTTGTATCGTGTTACGTCAGTTGTCCCCACTTTGCTGTTTTTTTAACGCCGTTTCAACTCGGATCGTGTCCAGTCTAAAAATAACAGCGAAATTCATTTGCTTATCAATATCAACTGATTTGATCTGTTTTTGTTTGAAAACTTTGGATTACACAGCTGGTGACGTTAAAATGACGCGGTATGCATAACAGAAAATAATACTGATGTCAGCCCAGATGGATAAGATTTGAAGTATTGCGCATTTCACCGACATAGTTCTCTTGTTCAGTGATCCTATTTTTTAAAATAACGTATTTCTGTGATGTTAGCATCAGAACCTTTCTTTCAAACTGTAAAACGAGTGAAAACAATACATTTACATCGAGATTTTTGTAAACGGGAGAACGAAAAATAAATAAATAATACAAATACAAATAATAATAATAAATTAAAAATCAAAGAAAAAAAAAAAAAAACCTTCAACAAAACAATAATTATGAATAAAATACAGAATCTACTATTATACTGCTACTATAAATAAACTGAACTGTACAGACTGCGGTAAAATGTCTAATGCTGAAATGGCGCTATGTGCAAATTATTCTTGTGTATGGAAAATAAATCGGTAATTGTTTTGTTATTTGTATAAAAATATAAAATATTATTTCTCCTTGTTTAAACGTAAAGTACTTGTGAAAATCCTCCAAGACACGTGGGGCTTTATTATATGGTAAACACTGTCACTGGTGCTTTGGTCAGGGGTGTAAGATGTTATCGGTGTGCCTGTGGTGAAAGAGAGTTCAAAATAGAACGGAGATAATCTGGTAAGGTAGAAAGACGTTTGGGCCAGTTCTCTGCACTATAATTACAATACTATTTTATAATGTTATACTGTTATTGTATATCATGTTGTACAATCAAACTGAGAAATTAAAGATGTAATCGACATCGACATTGTGTAGTTTTTGTGTGAGGGTGATATACGCACCCGGCCACAAATGGCCAGTCAGTTTTCAGACCATTGTCAAATTTGAAAACCGACAACTAGTAAATTTGATAAAAAGGAACAATAATAAAAAAAGAAAAAACTATTAAATTGCGAGTTAAAGCAGTGAATTGACAAAACTATCAAAAAGCAGGATAAGTTACATGAATGTGCGAACTATTACATTTTGTAAATGCTTAATCCGGTGTGGAACAGTACAAAAAATACATTACAACAGAACAATTACTCATGCAGTTAGTTCAATAAGAAGTGTGATGTTTACTGGAGTTCTGAAGTAGCCAAAGGAGTAGACGAACTGAATAACAAAGAACATTGAAACTACACCCGGCAAAAAAAAAAAAAATACCAACAAAAAAACAACATATATATGTGTGTGTGTGTGTGTGTGTGTGTTAAAAGAAACTGACTAGGTCACGGACAATGCAGACTTTATTGGCATCGTTAAATACACATTAGTCATCATCTTTTTAGCATCCCATTTCAATAATTTCAAAAATAGCATTTTGTCCGTTCTTATAAATGATTAGAGAGCACCACAATTCTACGTTTACCGAGGCGATGAACCCAACCGAAAACATAAATCAAACTGAAAAAAAAAATCAAAACAAAAAAAACAAGTCGGTGAAGCAGAAAAAATATTCACGATAAAAAAAAAAAGACCAATGAGGGGAAAAAAAATAAAAAAATAAAATAAAATTAAAGATATATTTTTACTGTTTCTGCACTGAGCAACATCGTTACATTGTGTAACCAACCGGAAACCTTTTGGATGAAGAATTAATTTGTATAATGGCATGGTTGGTATTCAAAGTTAAATTTAACATTTTTAAATAGATGTTCATACTGCCACACAAACACTTGACCTCTCAATATATCGGAGACGATACCGTCAACATTATCCTATGAACCTTTTTCCTTAGATGTTCGGTGATATTTTTAGCTGATGATACTTTTAACAAGCCAGGTGATTTTAAATAATAATAATAATAATAATAATAAATAAATAAATTGTAGTAGTATAGTAGTAATGATGACGTTGGTGATTAATCTTACGATTATAATAATAATGAATAAAATAAAATAAAACTTTATGCATTTTATTTTATTACTCTAAACGAGAAGAAAAAAAGAAACAAACCAAAAAAGAAAATAATAAAAAAAAATAATAACAAACAACAAACAAACAAAACCCCACGTAAAAAAAGTAAAGAAAAAGCAAGGTGAAGGTCACACATTTTATTTTTATTTTTTTTATTTTTAAAGCTTATCGAGCATTCAGAACGAGGCTGATAATGGGTACAGAGTAATTTCACATCGTCTGCAACTATTTTTGCAAAATGAATGAAAACAGTGGAAGCGATATTTCACATTTTGATATCACGATTGACAGACTTAAACCAGATGAACAGGCATTGAATCTAGTTTGCAAATTGAAACCTTCATGGACCAGGACAGATATTCAGCTGAAGGTATCAAGAACATTCTTAAATTCATTAAATTAATCGTATGACTTGACTTAATGACTACATATTTGCAGGTGTAAATCATAATATTATAGAAAAGAAAAAAAAAAAAAAAAAATCATGTTGATTAATGTGTTCGATCTTTTATAGCTTAGTTGTATAAATGTGACTCCAGCTATGCATTAGCATTGTGGTTATTATATTAATTATTATTTTTCATAACTGTATTCTTGTTCTTAGCTTGAATGACATTGTTTTGAAATTCAGCAGGTATATGCTTTATTTGTTATAAAAAAGTTAACGTTGCTAGTTTGTAAGTAAAAATTACTTGATTGTTTATGAAATAGACTTTTTTGAAACATGAGATATTGACCATACTTAAATATATTTTGAGATTTATATAATAGGACCTACATATACTGTGAACTCACTATCAAATTATTTAAGCCTGTTGATACAAAGGCTTGTCATACACGATCAGTGATTTTGTTTATCTAATATCAGATGACAGGATTTATTTATTTTTCTCGTATCCAATTTTCTTCTTTCTCTGACAAATTCAGCATTTAATTTATTGGTTATAACTTGTTATTGAGAATAAGCTGTAAAAAGAATATACATTTTTTTAAATGTTTGACAAAAGAAAAACAAAGAAAACAAAATTTAGTGTAGAAAGCAGAAATCTATTCACACTGAATGGAAAGTTAGGTTTTCAAATTTTTGTTGGATTAGTTTAAAATACTTGCAGATTAGGAATGCTTTTATTTCTAACACACAAACACACACACACACACACACATTTTTAAATTATTTATTTAGTACTTTTTAGAAAACAAGTTAGGTGTAAAACATGAAAAGGGAAAAAATCAATTTAAAGACTTGAAAGGTGATGTACAGCAAATTAACAAAAATAAAGATTTTATGGAGGACATGCACACGTCTATAGGGTATGTATTATATAGTACCTGTTTGCCATGCCAAAGATGTTCATTCATGTAGAGAAAATAATTCATAAAACCATAAATGTATAAACCTGGAAACATACCACATTATTATTATTATTATTATTTTATTTTTTATTTTTTTATTTTTTTAACATCAAAAATAAGTGACAAGAAATATCAGGAATTTTTTCAGTTTGTTTTTGTTTGTTTATTTAAAAGAGTTAAGGGTAATTTGGCATGTATTTTTAAATTTGTTTTCAGCATTCATCTGAAATTAAATGAGAATAGAATAACATAAGGTGACTGACATTTTAAAAAAATAATAAATATGGTTGAGATGACATATTTATTTTTAATAATTATAAATACGGTTATGATAACTTATTTTTTTTAAAACTAATAAAATATGTTAAAAATATTTAAAATTATGTGTTTATGTGATTGTATATGTTTTTATTTAAGATTTTAGCTTAACAACATAATGTGTTACAACAGAGACTCCTGAATATAAACAAAACATTTTTTTCAGTACTTCACAACAGGTATATCAAATTTTCTGTTTGGTTGTTATTGTCCTACTGATGCTGATGACATGGTATTGATTCGAATTTATGGTCAGAAAACTGAACTGTTCATTGATCGTAAGGCAGAATTAGAAGCTTTCAGAATTCTTCATGCAGCTGGTTGTTCTGCCCCTGTGTACTGCACATTTACAAATGGAATGGCTTATGGCTATCTGAAGGGGAAACCACTCACACAAGAAATGGCAGTTTATGATAAAAAGATCCAGAGGTTCGTTTAGTAGATCTAATATATCTTATCATTATATGAATTAAATATATATCTCTTGCCAACATCAAATTATTTTGACATTTCCTTTGTTACTGTGTTTTTGTTCCTTTATTTGATTTTTTTTTTTTTTTTTGTTTGTTTAATTTAAATTATATTGATTCTGTTTGTTTTATTCTTTTTAAAGACTGATAGCAAAAGAAATGGCCAAACTTCATTCTCTGAAGGGCCCTGCTGTTGGTGAAAACGTGCTGTACTACTTCAAGAAAATGGAAATCTTTTTCAGCCATTGTCCAGAAAAATTTTCAGATCCAGAAATGCAAAAAAAGTGAGTTTATAATATTTCAGTTTCTCAAGTATTTTTGGTCGTTATTTTTAACAGTTTGTTTTGTACACACACACATACACGCAGGGTTACCCAAAAGTAGGTAGAGAGTAAATGTTAGTGTTTATTTTGAGATTACGTATAAATATTATTATTTTTTTATTTATTATTATTATAATAAATTTTATACAATAATGCAAAAAAAAAAAAAAAACCCCATTAATTTATACTAATACAACACAACCACTATAGTTATAATTAACTTCTTGGCCATGGCAGTCTAAGATATAAATGACAATAGCTGCATGTAATACACCTAATCTTCTGCTTATCACTAAATGATTTAAAATTGATAACAGTACAATACAGACAATGCAGTAACACACTTAACCTGTTGTCCATATGCTTTTGGTTCACCATACACGCACGCACACACACAGACATATACACAAACACACATACATACATATTGATTTCTGTCACAAAATAGATATTACTGAATAACAGAGATGCACATGTGAAAATGTGTTAAAAATGTCTTCAACAGTGTTTTGTTTGCATTGTTTAGCATACCTCATATATTTACTGTCCATTGTTTATAACTGATGTACATGTCATCTTATTATGTCAGTTTCTCCTATTTTCAATGTTGATGTATATGCCTTTTGTATTTAAATCAAATCTTTTTGCAACATTTGTCATAATGACATTTGTTTAAACACATACAATTAGTAATTTAAAAAGTACTAGAAATATTTGAAAATAATAATAATAATAATAATAACAATAAACACTGTGAAATACATTTCAGCAGTTGCTGTTAATACCGATATGCATTAACAATGCACAATTAGACTCTTTGTGAAATGTGTTTACACAGTGCTGAATCCATAAATATTTCTGGCTTTCATATTTAAATGTATCAAGCTGTTAAATTATGATGAATTTCTATACAAAAACAACAAATTGTTTGATATTAGAATTCTTTATCAGTATTTTATTATGAAAGGAAGTTTAACAATACGCAGCCACAAACTACCCCCAAATTTCTACTGTTTTAATTATTCCATTATTTCATGTTTTAATTATTACCCAAATTATATTTTAGAACCTTATTTTTTTTGTATTTTATTAATTTTATATTTATTCTAATAATAATGGGAAAAAAAGGAGTGCAAAACACACTCCATTAAAAGTAACTTTTTATTCTGAGGTCTGAACATTGCCAAATTCATGAGTAAATGTGAATGTAAAAATAGAACAAAAAATAATTTGCTGGTCATGGAATTGTTTATTTATTTATATATTTTTTGATCCCTGACAGGAACTAGAATGACGTGGCTATGTAACTACATGTACATTCAATTAATGAAGTATATAATGAGAAAGATAAAATCAAACATTATATAAAATTCTGAATTTTTGGAATCAGTGTAAGTTACATAAAAAGAAGGATAATTCCAGTGTGTTAATTGATTTTGTACACACTCAGGGTGAATAACTACACAATGCTAAACAAAAAGATGGCTTTCATATTTACTGCACTTATGTCTCACTTATGTCTGGTACTGAAGTGAGTTAGAACAAGTCACATTATTAATGGGAAGTACTAGTACTGCTTGGGTAATGAAAGATAAAAGCAAACTATTTTTGTTCAGAATATCTTTTAATGTTAGAAATAGCAAATACACATAAAGGATAATCTTGAATGTACAGAAATTAGAAATTACAGTTTTCTGCTGATGTTTTTCTAGATTTGAGGAAAACCTGGGATCAAAGAAGAACTTACAGGAAGAGTTTGCTGTTTTAACAAGACATCTTGAAAAAATGGACTGCCCTGTTGTTTACAGCCACAATGACTTACTACTGCAGAATATACTCTATGACGAAACCTGTGGTAGGTGTCTGAAACCTTTTTATATGTAGGTGTCTGTTTAAAATATCTGTAACCTTTTTATATGTGGATGTCTGTTTACAATATCTGTAACCTTTTTGTATACTACAGGGATGTGTGTTTACAGTCACTGGTATAATGTTTGTTTACAGTATTAATTTAAAATATATACATTATATCACTGGTATGGATCTGTATGTAATATGTGTGGTGTCTGTTTTAATATGTGTGAAATCTGTTCACAATTATGTTACATGACTGGAGTGTTCATATGTGTATATCACTTATATATGTATTTACAGTATGTGTTACACTGCTGGTATGTGTGCGTGTTCTCACTCTCTGTGTCATCACATGTTTGTACCTGTTGCAGTATTCATAGCATCACATGTAGCTATTATTTACCACCTCTATCTCTTTATAACATCACTTGCAGGTTCTATTAACAAAACTATCTCTAATAGATAATGATAGATATCATTTTTATGTTTTATTTACAATCTCTAATATCATTTGCTGTAGACAAAGAATATTTTTGTAGATTTAATATGAAATCTTTTCTTTTCTTTCCAGATAAAGTTTGTTTCATTGACTATGAATATACCTTTTACAATTACCAACCATTTGATATTGGAAATCATTTCAATGAATATGTAGGTTAGTATATTTTCACTGCATCAGTGCATATGTGGAACATTAACATAAAATGTACCATTTATGATACAGATAAATAATCTAAATATATTCTGCATACTTCCAAATCAATAATTTTATTTGTTATCTTATCTTAACTGATATTTTAAAATACTTTTTTATTTTTTTTATTTTTTTTACAGTGAAGTTATTTAAAAATAATGAAGAATAAACAAATATTTTTACAAATCAGTATATTATTCATTTAAAGTAAATGTATATGGTGGGTTAAAGAATGAAAATAGGGACTTTCAGTGAACAAAACTTAGATTAAAAACATTACTTTTCTACAGAACTCTATATTATAGTTGCATTTTATTTACATATAAATTTTTGTTTCAGTGTATTGACATAAAAATAAAATTTATGGCAACAGTGGTCTGCATTCAAATTGCCACTGCATAATTTTTATACTATTATGATATAGTGACCAGTCAACATATAATTTATTAACACCTTTTAAATTTCCTGCCTGAAAATGAGTTCACTCATCTCGCTAGAATCAATGGTTGATATGTCTAGTCAGTATCTATGGAAGAAATGGAAAATCTTATGCAATAAATGGTAACATGAATAAAAATGCTAATTTGTACAATATTCTATTTTAATATAATAATAGTTTATTTCCTTTCATTAAGCATGAACTTGTAGTCAGCAGTATCATCACTTAGAAAATTTTTGTGTTATACTTTTTAATTGACTTATTTCACTGCCTTTGTAGTATTAAATTAGAAAATCTGACAATATGCTTACTTAAATAGGCTTACATGTTTATTTTTTAAGTTGTATCTTTCAGTAAGGAAATGTTTTAACTAAAGCAGAGAAATATATGCCACTATTAGTTTGTCACGTAAAGGCAATGTGTCATGTCTCAAGTTGCAGAGGGATAAAATGATGGCATTAAGTTGTATGCTAACAGCCATATTATTTTCTAATACGAATTTGTTTTTATTTAGCAATGAAAGGTCACTGAAAAAATGTGAAATGATAAATTGGAAGTATAAGAATTGCTTTTAGCAGCTTATTTGTATTGTCACAGTTAGAGATTGTTGTAACAGCATTAAGTGACATTTAGACTTTTCAGATGCTTTAGAATGTTTTTAAGATGTTTAATGTTTTTATTTATTTTTTAACTTAATAATGGTCATTTGAAAAAATAATTAAATAAAAGTAATATAAATCTTTTTAGATTTCAACTTATTATTCAGCATTTTTGTTATTTAAATGACTGTCCTCTTTTTTTATTTAAATTTTAAAAAAAAAATTATTATTTAGGTATGGAGGAAATTGATTACAAATGGTATCCTAGTGAACAACAACAGTTGTCATGGATACGAACATATTTAGACTACTTCAACAAGTTTACACAAGACAATCCATTGGAAGTGACAGATGAGGATGTTCAAAGTTTCTATGTGATGGTCAATCTGTGTTCTCTGGTGAATATTACATTTTTGTTAGTAAATCTTAAAACCTTTGATCTGTTTACCTTTCCAGCCTGCTGTGATTCCTTCACTCTGGCAAAATTCCTGTGACAAATACAAACCACCTAGCTGATGTAACCTTTGACCAAAAATAATCTCTTCTATTTTCCTTTTTGTGCATGCACATTGAAGAGTAAAGCTACACATTTCCATTCCAGGCATCACATTTCTTATGGGGAGTGTGGGCACTGATTCAAGCCGAGTATTCTGAGATTGACTTTGATTTCCTGGAGTGAGTTTATTTCATTTTTTATATTGTAACAAGCTTAATAAAAGAAATTCACTGCAGGTTGTTTTTGTATTATTTACCAATTCCAGATAATTCCTGTCAGTCTTTTTGAAACTAAAGAATAAATATGTACACGTTTCTATTACACTTGCAGAAATACTAACACATAAACATAATAGCTAATTTGTAAATTAAAACTGTTTCTAATGAAGTGTTGAATGTCACATAGTCATTTTAAAGATCAACAAACCCACCCCAAAAAAAACATTAAAACATGACTTGTTCTTTTACAAAATTTTGTAGTTTTTAAAAACTAAATTTAAAGTATGTTAAACAAGCATTTTTGATTCATGCAGATTTGACATGAATATATATGTGTTTGATTTTTTATGATTTTTTTCTATTGTAAAAAAAGAAATAAGAAAAATTTGTCAAATATATTTGTTGTATTTTTCTTTCAGATACAGTGTGACGCGGTTTAAAGAATATTTTCGAAGGAGAGATCAAGTTTTTGATCTCAAGTAATGTGTGTCAACATATGCAGTGTGAATACTTAAATCATTTTACAAACTTTCTAACACAGGAATTTTTACTCTATAAACTGGGTTACAGTTCTCTTGGTTTTAGCACATTCCTTATCATTTTTCATGTGAAATACAGCCCACCCCATCGCAAGCTTTTTCTAAGAAAAAATACCATTCCACTGCAAAATATAATTAGAAATCCGTTTAAAATTATTTTTGGTGAAGGTTTTGATATATTACTGCCTGCTTTTGTATATTTAATACTTTGCTACAAAAAACTTTCAGTATTTTTATTTTACTGATTAAAATATAGTTTTCAGCATTGCATTGCAATAATTATTAATATATATTTAATTTGGACAATTCTAAGATTTTTAACTTTTTGTTTTTTTCATTAGTACTGGCAGATAATAATGTTGTTTAATTCAGTCTTCAGATTATTAATCATAAATTATTACGTGTGTAATTATATAATTTTTAAAAATATTTAAAAAATGTTTTACTGTCCAATAACAGTGTTGGAGCATTAATTACCTTACATATTTTTAATTATTTATTTATAAATAATGCAGATTAGGATGAAAGGATGCTGAAATGAAATGGAAAATAATCATGAAGTAAATTGTAATAATAATAATAATAATAATAACAATAAAAATAATAAAGTAACAGAAGATGAAGATAAATACTGAAAAAATAATGATGTGAGATATTAACTGAGACTTGGATTTCAGAAACAAATTATTTCATTTAAATCATGTCTTTCATATTTCATTATTTTATTTTATTTTGTTTTATTTTATTTTATTTTAAAATGATTATGGTTAATTTTAGTCAAAAGATTTATACAACCACAATTTGAAATAATGTGCTCAAATGTGTCCTATTTAAAAACAGTATAAAGTTTTGTTCTAACTCCGTCATAATGGGATCAGGTATGAAGATTTTCACTGTTACAATTTTGTATAATGATTAATTTTTAATTGACTTCATCTGTTACTGTCCGTAGTATAAACATTTTGTTCTTTCTTATATTTTTAATTATTTGTTCAGCAGTGCTGAATGGAGAGAGTTAATGTCTTTGAAGAGATGTTTAAATTTTAGTGCCTTACTCTGCATAATATGAAACTAATCTGTAAATTTACAAGCTGTTGAAATATATATTTGCTGAGATTTATGAATTTTTTATATTTTAAATTTTTGTAAGATCCATATTGTCACTATTTTTTGGCTACTTTTACCTGTACATTTTTATTCCATATTCAAATATGAATATTATTACAAAAACAGATGTGTTGGAGCATTTATAACTACAAATTATTATGTTGTATTTGTAGAAACATTCATGAATTGTTTTTTAAAAACCACAAAAATCGGGTGTATTTTAATAAGTGCTCATTCATTCCTTTAACACTAAATATCTTTATCTTTAAAAGACATTTATTTTTTAATTAAATATCATCACCATTTACTTAACATATACATACATTACTCAGTTATCATTAAGGTTACATAAAATTAAATTATAAACAGCTGTATATGTAATGGAGAAAACAATATTTTTGAAGTTGTGAATTATTTTGGTTTAATATGGGGATGACAGAAACAAACTTTTTAATAACCTATTTGAACATGAATGTTCTCTTTTAAATCAGTAAAGGTTTTATCTCTTGCCTGGTGCAATATAGTGTATGTTTAAACTTTGTCTTATATTTCTCTTGTATGCTCAATTTTGCAATTTCATGTCTATAAACTGATAATTTTGGAAAAAACTGTTGGGCAATATACATTTAGAATATTTTTTTAAATTATATTATTAAAAGCTTTCAAAACATGTTTTCTATGATACTGCCAATGTGATATCTGTATTGTGGAAAATATTTTTTATTGAAGGATGAAACATTTTCCTTAGAGCAGCTAGTGGTGTATTGTTTTATTGCTTATTGCAAGGGCTTTCCTTTCAGAGAAATGGTGTAATCCAGTTCTTGAAAATGATAACATATACAGTTCACCATACAAATGGACACTCTTTAGTTATTTTAAAACCATTTTTATGTTTACAGTGATATTTGTGGATGTTGTGTTTATTCTCCTTGTTTTTCATAGGAATTAGGATTTGTGTTTTGCACAATACTTACAATTCAAATAACATTCAGGTGTTGTTTTGCATATTGGGTACTCAAATTACAGAGATAAACATGTTCTTTCTTTCTTTTTTTACATTTCCACTGTATTGAATGTTAAGGGAAACTGGGGACCAATGAGCCATTTTTAGGATATTTGGCCAATTCACCCAGAAGAACCACTTTCATTATGTTAGTCCAGTGTACCAGAGAACCACATGGTGACTGACTAAAACTGTATTTAGAAGTCAAAAGAAATTACTAACAGAAAACAAATATGTATTATCATCTCAATATTAAATTGTAATCAAAACACATAAAAATAATTTATTACTGGTTTGTTGATAGACTGCTCCAAAGTTCTCTAAACAATGGTAAGGTCACGTGTGGTAGTTGCATTGAGGGAGGATAGATGTCTACCATTTTGCAGTCAGGAGTTTATGGGGTGGCTTAAAGGTTCCCATGGTCATTGGTCCCCAGTTTTCCCTTCACTTCATGCTGCTTCTACAGTGATAATGTTATGAGAAAATTTGAGATTTTACCTCGTTTATTTTCTTCTGTGACCACATTGATATCAAGCTATTTTTAACAAGTTTATTTTTGCACCCTGCATAATTTTTACCATACTGTGTATTTTTATTTTATATACACATATATTTCCTGAAAAAATATAATTTGATGTATAACATTTATTTTAAGAAATAAAAATATTTTTGATTTTTATGTTGTTTTTTTATATTCATAATAAAATGTTTTACAAAAAATGAATTTCTATAAATAAAATAAATGACAAAGCAGATCAAGCTAACTTTGGCATATACTGGAAATATAACATCTATAAAAAATTATTTTTGTAAGTACAAGGAAACTGACCAGCAGTTCAAGATGGCAGTTTCCAAACAGCTGTGTGTCTGTGTGTCTGTGTGTGTGTTTGTGTGTGCATGCACACGTGTTTAATGAATATGTATTTTTCCTTCCTAATAATGAAAACACACACATTACTAATTATAGTCAACAAATTAATTACTAAAGCCTGAAGATTTGAACAGTCAAATACATTTTATAAGGTATGTAAAATAGAAGAATTTACTTTTCAGATATCACTATAATGTGATAAATGTTATTATGACACAGATATAGCAGACAATTAACTATCTAAAATACTTAACAGATTTGGGCTGAATTTAATTTAAAAAAAACAACAGAACTGAGTAAAATGGATGAAGTCTGTGACACTTCACATTGACAAAGGAACACAAGCCACCGTTTGTTCTTGTTTTTGTAACCGATCTCTACTGTACTCTCTAACTACATCATCCAGAGGTAGCCCTACAGCAGAATTATAAAATAAAAAACAGTTACAAGAACAACATTGTTATAATACTTAAGGCGCACATTTTTTGTTCTATTATTGAATTGTTAATGCCTGTGTGATGTAAAAATACTGATCTGTTGTGAGATCAAAATAGATTATGGATGCACTCTGTATGGATCTGCACACAAGCCCAGGACAATTCTAGAACAATCGCCCACCAGACAACTGCCCCCATTTTTTCTTCCAGCAACAATTTTGAAGCATAACAGAATATATACATGTATAAGGACAAGTTTTTCAATACTTCAAAAAATAATAGACCACATATAAATTGAAATTCAGAGTAATCTGTCCATAATTCTCTAGTAAAGCTTTCTATAGGATCAGTTCATTCACAAGTGCAGGTTCAACTTTAACCAGGTATACTAAGACACTTCTTAGTAATCCTTGTGCTAATATGAGTATCCCGTATTTGGATTGCAAACAAAACATTACCAAATACATTTTCTCTTAATGGTAAGGAGATTGGAACAATGCAGGAACTAACAAGCTTCATTCTGTGAAGCCAGTTTTGGGAGATGCAGTCCTCCTATATACAAGCAAGAAAGGGCGAAGCAATCTTGTCACTCTCATATTGATCATGTTTATCTAACACATACTTTTATTTAGAAAAAGGACCTTTGACCTCAGCATGAAAGCTGTAAATGCTTGACACTACGTCATGTTTTTGTATTATCTGGACCTAAAGCCAGTTAGAGATGAGTTTTGTAATGAAGTTTTCATTTAGATTCATCCACATCTTATTTGAAAAATTAATATATATACATTTGTTATATGGTATAAGTCAGCTGTTTACATGCACTTATTTTAAATCATTTTTTTTTTTTTTTACATTCATTAAACAATTTTTTTTTTTTTTTTTTTGCTGGTTTCATTAAACAAACATACTTGTATGAATGTATGTATTAATGTATGAATTTGTGTGTGTGTATTATGTGGTTTATGTATATGTGTGCAGTGTGTGTGTGTGTGTGTGTGTAAATTAAAAATGCACTTACATGTACATATGTTTGTATGAATGTATTTAAGAATTACAAAACTGACTGGCACAGGACATTTTTTTTATTATTAAAAAAAAATGACCATTCTAATTTTATCTCTAGGGATTCAAGTTGACTTAAAGTTGATTATTCTAATGTATATTACAGTGTGCTTTGGTCCTTTGTACATAAAACATTTTAAAACTACATACAAAAGCATTCAGAGATGTATAAAAATACATTTCTAGAACAAAATAATACATTTCTAAATCTATTTAAAACTATTTCAAAAATATCATTTCTCACAAATCTACAAAATAATGCAATATTTAATACAAATACATTTCTAGAAACAAATACATGTCAAAAATCACTTTAAAATTATTTAGAAGGTATCCTTTCTCAGTATGTGTAAAAAGTTTAACACTTCAGAAAAATAATACATTCCCCAAAATTCAGAAGTAACATATCCTTTGAGAACATTCACAAAACTTTTCCATTTACTGAATTAGTTCATAAATCCTTTGGAAATCTTAGAAAATTGCATAGACTAGATGTCCTTTAGGCTGGGTTTTTCCTGTAAGCTATGATGGGATGTGCTCTTATTGTATTTTCATAGTGTGTGTGTGTGTGTGGGTGTGGGTGTGAATGAATGTATGTATTTTTAATTTAAATAATATATTATTAATGTTTGTCACTGCAATACCTGATATTTAAGTTGATTAGATTTCTAAATGAACAAAGTGAGGACAAATTTTAAAAATTGTTTTATTTTTAACCACTGGTTGCTGTGGACATGACTATGATTAAAGCTCTGTTTGATGACCTGAATGTCTGTCTGTCTGTCATTTTATCACATCCTTTAAACTTCCTATGTCTCCTGGTGGCCAAATCTGAAAGAGAAGATTTAAAAATGTTCTTTACATGTGTAAAATGTACTTTTCTGATATAGTCTGTTTTCTTGTTTCTTAAAGCCAACATTTGCTAATAATAAAGTGGGACAATAAAATTAGTATATGTGGTGTATGAAATTGTCCTCCCTCTCTCTCTCACTCTCTCAAATACAGAAGTTTAGTCTGTTAAGACTTTTTGCATACATTTAACATCAGACTGAAACGAAAACTAAAAAAATGCATATTCTTATTTTACTGTTGTGTTTTGTTATAACAAATAAACTGATAAGTTAGACATGTACACAAGACATACTCATTCAACCATGGTCATTTTTAAGCTAACATAAAAGCCAGAAAACTGGACACAAGTCAACACTGTGTAGAGTGGCTGGTATATCTCTACCCTGTACACTTCCTGCTAGCACTCTCACTGGTGTTTCTACTCCCCACACTGTTATAAACAGCTAAACTGGAGAGTAGAATCACAGACAAAAATCTGCTCTTAGATATATGTATAATCTCAAGTATTTTATTTTCTAAATACTGCTGTTGTGACATATATAACAATACATGTATATCAACAGATATACAGGTTGAGGATCTCTTATCTGGAATTCAGAAATTCCAAAATCCAAAAATCTCTGAGATATGAAGTTTATCCAAGCATTTGAAACAGTAACATCTTACAGTTTTTTTTTATTGTTTTGCATAGTGAAACTTTACTTAATGCAGAAGATTATAAAAAAAATCCTGCAGACTAATTTGTACAAGCTGTATAAGAACTTTTATATAATTCATGTTTAGACTTAGATTGTATTCTCAGGCTATAATCATTATGAAATCCAATTTTTTTTGAAATTTGCACCTAATTATTTCAGATAAAATACCAACGTGTTTTGTTAAAGGAATATACAACAAAACTCACAGACTATGACTGGATGCATCAAAGAATCAAAAAATATTAAAATAAAAATAAAATTATTTATGTCATGTACCAGATGCATATTTTAAATGATTATACTTGTAATTTACTTACTACTGAAAAATAAACCCAATATGCCCATACACACCCAGCAGCAGCTAACACGTTTAAAAGACAGGATGTTACATCTACATCAAGTTTGTGTGCAAGATTTCACAGCAAGAATTTAAAAAAAAAAATACTTTATGTACATTATGACATTTAGATATATCATATATTTAAGAAAACAAATGAATAACATCTGTTGTACTCAAAGAACTTGTACATGGACACACACACAAACTCACAGAGACAAATAAGACACAATGAGCAAAACACAGCCTTTCACAAAAATATCCACTAGTTGAAAACATGATTTATTTTCTGCCGTTTCATTTGTTTTTCTATAATGATTACTCAAATAGCTGACTCAGAGAAACAATTAAGAAAATTTGGTAAACATTCACTACCTTGAAAAACACTCTACTTCTTAACAAAGCATAAGGTACTGGTCCATATGTCCGAGAGTCTGTGGAATTGTTTTTGTTGTCACCTTCCAACCACACATGTCCTCTTGGTACCTGAAACAAACAAAAACAAACAGTTCTGTCAACAACAAAAACAAACTACTTTATACTGTAAAAATGTAGTTTACAAGTGATTAGTTGTAATTAATCTTTACTGTCAAGAAAGCAACAAATTTCTGAAGATGACAAAACATTTATGATGTCATCTATGCCTTAAGTAGTGTGAAGTGCAATTATTCATTATTTGTTAGTCTAGTTCTTAAAGTGTTTCACCCTATGCTTACTGATTACCTTGTTATTGTAACTGTAGATTTTCTATTTACTTACTAGTCTAGTTCTGAATGTAGTGTGGCCATATATTCACTAATTACTTACTAGTCTAGTTCTGTATGCAGTGTGGCCATATATTCACTAATTACTTACTAGTCTAGTTCTGTATGCAGTGTGGCCATATATTCACTAATTACTTACTAGTCTAGTTCTGTATGCAGTGTGGCCATATATTCACTAATTACTTACTAGTCTAGTTCTGTATGCAGTGTGGCCATATATTCACTAATTACTTACTAGTCTAGTTCTGTATGCAGTGTGGCCATATATTCACTAATTACTTACTAGTCTAGTTCTGTATGCAGTGTGGCCATATATTCACTAATTACTTACTAGTCTAGTTCTGTATGCAGTGTGGCCATATATTCACTAATTACTTACTAGTCTAGTTCTGTATGTAGTGTGGCCATATATTCACTAATTACTTACTAGTCTAGTTCTGTATGTAGTGTGGCCATATATTCACTAATTACTTACTAGTCTAGTTCTGTAAGTAGTGTGGCCATATATTCACTAATTACTTACTAGTCTAGTTCTGTATGTAGTGTGGCCATATATTCACTAATTACTTACTAGTCTAGTTCTGTATGTAGTGTGGCCATACACCCTCTCCCCAGCCAGGGCTACAACTCTCTTGCAGATGAAATGATTTGGTTTTGTTGGGGATCTTGCTATTACAATGTCACCTCTGAAACCAAAATAAACAGTTAATCACAGTCATGTCAGACTTTTTAAAATTTGTTATTTTATCTAGTCCTGAAAAAATCCCAGATATATTTTACATAATTCAGTAATCCCTGGATCATGGATCAGCAGGATTACTGATATTATACTTGAAATAATAATAATAATGATGATGATTGATGAAAATGATGATGATAATTGCAATATAACCTCTGAACCAAAAGAATAAACTTAATCACAGCCCTTAATTTGCAACTTCAACTTGAAAAAAAAAAAAAAAAAAATTATAAAATGTTTGTTGTAATTTATCAAATTCTCTCTTTCTGGTTACACAACAGTTTAACTTGTTTTCTTAAATCTCTTTCTAAATCTTTAAAAAAAAAAAAAAAAAAAAAAATGTGTATCTAATACAGTTTTATCTACCAGTGGTATATTTAAACATGAAAATGTTGTATTATAGATATTAACATTTGTCTAAACATGTTTAAACAAGTAACTTCCAGTGAATCAGTTCAGTGATGTACAATTCAGCACAAGTAATTTTATGATCAGGAATGAGGAGACTTCTTTATATGTGAAAACTTTACCAAACAAACCAACTCATTATTCATATATTTAAATGCTGCTTATAATAACAAAAAGGGGACACATGACATCAAAATATACATTTAAGAATTACTTTAAAACACTCATTCTAATTAGAAAGAAAACACTGCATCAGTGTTTATTTTTTTGTTTACTCGTTGTTTAACAACTGTGAAAATGTGCTAGTTTGTTGTTTTTAAAAATCAAGTTAATCTACCTTACTTCCACAAAAATTATTTTATCTTCAACAAAAGAGCTTAAAGATGTTTAATTTCTATGTTGCTGTGACTGTTTAGTATACTTAAGAAGACAAGTGTGTTCTATTTTATTTGTTTACCTCTGTATTGTTTTACGAGTTACGCTGATGTGCTCTGTTAACACGATGTCACTGTTGTGGATGCAGGGCTCCATAGATGGACCTCTACACTGAAATGAGAAATGGAATGAAATGAATGGATGTTTAACCAGAGCACAAAAAGCAGATCTGCTGTTAGCTGTCTGCTAGAGGTATGAAAATAATTTGTATAAAATTAAATAGTAAAAGAATATGAAAATTACACAAGTTTATAAAAACACTTTGTAAAAAGATGTGCCTAAATAAAAGCACCAGATATAACTGAAATTTAAAACTTATTGCCCCCAAAAATTGTTTTTTTTTAAATATTAATAAAAGGTTTAAGTGGAATCTAAACAATTCCACCACATCACATGTACCAGATATATCTCGCTTTGTGACTATATTCCACCATAATGTGAACTGACAAATTAGGCTGAGTACTCTTAGTGAGGTGGAGAATCCTTTTTTAACATATGTGAATGAGTCAGTTGTGTGAAATCAAAAAATAAATATTTAAAAAGTAAATAACCACATACTTCTCAGTTTTATTATTTTTAATTTTAAAAATTTACATACTTAACACTGCATTCTGAGTAAAAAAAAAAAGTGTAATTTATTAAAACACTACTCATATAGACTGATGAAATTATAAAAAATAATAGATATAATACACAATATTTCTAGGGTTATTACATTGTTTGCTGTTGTTTTTATAAATAAAACAATTTCAGTAAATATTAACATTACTGATACCCTATAATACTTTTAAAAGAAATATGATTAAATAAAAAGATAATAAAATAATAAAATAATTAATCACTGATATACTTTGTCAGTCATTAAACTAATATTTAAAATCTACCAGCTTATGGCACAAAATTCATCATTCTGATTTTAAATTAAACAAAATTTTAATAAATATAAAATGTTTTTTTTTTTGTTTTGTTTTTAAATCAAAAGGAAATGAAAAGCAGACTTACACAAACAAAATCTGCCACAAACTCAAGAGAACAGTGAGCTATGCATCCATACTGCACAATACTTATTACAATGCCAGTTGTTTTTGAAAATATTTTACCAAACATGTTGGAACATTCTCACTTTAACTAGGTCATACTGATTGCAGACGTCTGAAATATAAAAGATAATTAAAAAAAAAAACACACAACGTGATACCTCATTTTCAAAAATTAATACTCCCAACCTATATATCCAATGTATATAAAAGTCGTCTTAAAAAAATACATCAGAATAAGAAAAGAAATGAATTGATAATTAAGGGAAAACATTATTTAAAACCTGTTCAACTAAGTTCATTAGTATTAACGGCTGAAACAAAAATAAAAAGGAAATAAAAGAATAATGAAAACATTTAATAATTAGTTTCGTGTACTGTACATAATTATAATAACAGACAACAGAGAAAGTTATCCCACTGACAAAGGATTACTGTTTAATGACATTTAAAAATCATCAGGTCATTGCTTGGGTCATAACATTGGGGTGGAAATGTGTAAAAGAAGAAATGACGTGTTTCGATAGTTGATATTTTATCGTTTCTTACAGGTTTTCTTTAATCGTCTTTGACTGTTTATTTGTCACAGTGAGACTATTTTCAAGGTAATTATTATCTTCCTTTGGAATTTGCTTTGGCGTCCACGTGGATGTAATTTGACAGCCAGCCGACTTACTTGCCACGGTGCTAACGCTACTTCCTTTCGTTTTATGATTGGTTCTGTTTTCAACTCGGCCACGTTGACATGACTTCGATTGGTATATAAAAGTCACATGGTGATAACCCAGTAAACTGATTGGCTAAAGTGAATACCGGTGCAGGTTGGAAAAGGTCGTACTGCTAAGAGTAACTACTCTGTGCAGAAATCTTTTGGCATTTCAGACGATTTTTGTCAAAAGTTTGATATAAACAACTGCGATCATTGTTTCAGTTTTCTGAAACTGACCAGTAATACTTAGATGGAAATGGTAAGTCATTATGTTGTGTTTTTATTTTTATTTATTTCGATATTTTATTATTTTGTTACTTTTCTATCATAACCATGGAAATGTTTTTTCGGTATTTTGTTCTTTTTTATTATTTTTTTTTTTTACTTACCTGTTCTCTGCTTTAAAAATTGTAAATTTAACAATGGCATTTGGGCTGTTTAAAAATGTTTTACAAACATTTAAAACTTTGGTTTAATCGTATTGTCTGTATTAAGTGTATTTGTAATTAGGCGCTTTTTTTGCAAACTGACAGTTTTGACAAGTCAAAATCTGTAGGAAACAAAATGATATCTACTCAACCTCCAGGAATCTTCTTGGAGGCCACGTCAGCAGCCTGTGTTAGTGTCAGTTACCGATCACCTCGGAAAAAGTCAATACCACGAATGCATGTAGAATGATGCAAACATTTTCATTTATAATTATAAGAAAAATCCACAAGATTATCTCTATTAATATATGCTATTTTAATTTATCCATATTCATTATAAGATAATTTGATGAATGTTTGTTTTTTGTGTTTTTTCTACCATTAATGTATTTGATATTTTTTTTTAATAATAAAAGCCAAATACAATTACAAAGCTTGCCTCTTTATTGTTTCATTAAAAAAAAATGCTTGAAATCATTTTATTACAACATAAATTTAAATATATATATATGTATGTATCAACTGATAATAACTAGTTACATTTTGTTAAATAATAAAATCTTGCCACTTTACAGATGTTTGATCTGGATAATATTATCATTATTATGTATTTAATGTTAGATGTTTGTATGATTAAGTGGCCAGTTAAAACAGAGTTCAACTCTAGGTTAATTACATGGTCATATAAACCAACATTATATACCAGCATTAACATGAATAAATCAAACAAAAAGTGAACACTGACTAGTTAGTACTAAAGTTTAAATTTCAGTTGTTCTTATGATTTACGATTTTAAAATCTCATCAGTAAACATGTAAACTAGCACATTACTAAGATTGTCAATATTTACAAATCTTTGTAATTAAACAAAATGGGAAAAAAAAAGTTTGGATTAGTTCAAATGGGAAAACTAATTTTACTGAGGAATTTATTTTAATAACTAAATTGAAATTTGTATTCTCTAGAGATTAAACTTTTTAAAAATATTTTTCTTCGGATAAGGAAATACTTAGCTGTGTCAGTGGGAAGTTTTATAAACACGTTTATTTTACATATTTGTTATGGGTGTGTTTGATAAAGAAAAACAAAATTCTTGTTGGTGATTTTAAATACCATCACAGTTCAGCTGTACTTTGCAGGTTCTCACTTCTAGACAAGCCATGCGACTGTATGTCTGTCTTCTAGTTCTGGCTGTTTTGACATTCACATCAAGTTCTGCCATTCCAAAACCTGACAAAGAAAAAGAACACAAAGACCGAGTTAAAGAAAAGGTATTTATTTTTAATTATTATTATATTTCTTTTACTTGGATGTTAAAAAAAGCTCCCCCTCCCAAAAAAAAAATATTAAGATAATACTGGTATTATGTTTTGTTTTAAATAATTCATGTTTTGTTCAAAGGAAAGGTATTTAGTATAATATTTTATATTTTTTTTATAAGTTAGTTTTAGTACCTGTGGTGGAGAACCATAAAAGAATTTAAAAAAAAAAAAAAAATTTATATATATATATATATATATTAATATATTTTTCATATACTAATTAATATTATTTTTTATATTTTTTTGAAATAATCAAAAATTGAGAAGAATATATAAAACACATAATTTAAAATTATTGTCAACAGATGTAAGTGTAAAATATTTTATATATACTTAATGTCAGCTGTCACATGGTACATTTTGTTTTGATTGCAGATAGTGTTTTGTTTGTTTGTAATATGTTTATTCAAAGGGTGACATTGACTGCTGCTGAAGATATTTATATTTTGTATGTTTTTATAATGTTATATTTTTTTATATATTTTTATAAAAGTAGTTTATAATTTATGTTTTTGTAACTACAGATACTCAGTACAAGTGTATGTGATACATATGTCAGGGACAGAATTAATTTGTTTTTGAACACGGCAAGTGTTGTCAGAAATGTTAGGTTGCCAAGGCAGTAAGGAGCACATGATTTTTTGGAGTGATAAGTACAAATGCACAACATATTTTGAAGTTATGCAATTAAGTGGAACAGTCTTAAAAATAGCATGACTCGAGCAATTAATGTGAATCAATAAATTGAGGCCTTAAGATAACCATACATTTTTCCACAATTAACTCTTTAATTATTCGATATCACCATGGATTACAGAAGTATGCCATGTTAAGTGTAAAAGAATGGGGAATTTTCAGGAACACCATCCTCGATTGTCAAGACTTTTACAATCAATTAATTCTACATTATTGTCAACTTTGTTATTTTGTATTTAATACTTTGCATTTTGCTTTTTTATTTTATTTGTACCTTACTTTTAATTTGCCACTTTTTAGCTTTAAGATATATTGATCCAAAACTTAACACTGAAAAAGGTAGTCACTCAGATGTTGATCACTGTAATAAAAAGTGCTCTAGAGAAAAGCAGTGGGAAAAATTTAAACCTTGATATGTTTATATATCCACAGACAGAAACTCATGAGTATCAAGTAACCTGTAGTTCACATGACATTTTCTTACATATACGCACACACATACACAAATACACATACATATAAATGCATACATACATGTGTGTGTGTGTGAGTATGTGTATTACAAAAGAAAAAAACATTTATTTATATTTATTGTTATTTTAGTCCAAATGTTCCTCTGTGATTTATAGTTTGTTCATGATCACAACTCTACTATGAGCAAAAATCTTTCTATATTACTGGATTATATTTTCTTTAAAATGTTTATTTATTTTTTTAATGAACAGGTTTCCACATTCATGTCAGTTTTATTTATAAACAATAAACATGCATGGAACAGTACATTTCAAAGCATTTTGTTAGCAGAAAACTGAGACTTTGACTAGTTCATGTGTTGCAACCAAATCTCTCACAAGCTACACACCAGTAAGAGATAGGAAATACCATACATAGGTCACGTCAGTGTATATTGCCTCAGAAAAGTTATGATAGATGTTTGCTTGGTTATAGGTATTCTGTATCAGTGATGGTATTTTAGATGTTTATTTGGCTATAGTTATACTGTGTCACTGTTTATGTTAAATGTTTACTTGTTTGTAAGTATACTGTATCAGTGGCTATGTTAAATGTTTACCTATTGCATATATGAAATAAGTGATCTTATTTAAAATGTTTACATTGTTTCAGATACTGAGTACAGAGGATCATGAGAAGGATGGGGAACACAACACTGACTATGACCATGAAGCTTTCCTTGGTCAGGAAGATGCCAAAACATTTGATCAGCTGTCTCCTGAGGAAAGCCGTAATAGACTTGGGTATGAAATTAAATCTTTTTTTTATCACCTGTAGTTTATTCTGTTAAATGCTTGCAGTGTTAGTTAAATCTACTATGATTTTTCACTAATATAATTTACTTATTGCTGTTGTTAGTTTTTTGAGTGTTCACAAGTAATTATCATAAATGAAATTAGAACAAGATTATTTGATTCAGATTTTACACTGGACTGATATTATTGTGTTCAATTTGTAATTTTCTGGTTGTGAGCTCAGTGTTTGTTTTTCTTGTGTTACAGGATCATTGTAGATAAGATAGATAAAGACAAAGATGGGATGGTCACTGAGGAAGAGCTGAAGGAATGGATCAAGTATGTACAGAAACGTTACGTCCTCGTTGACACAGACCGCAGCTGGAAGGACCATGAGCCAGACGCTGACGGGAAACTTAGCTGGGTTGCTTACAAGAAACGAACTTATGGATACCCTGATGGTAAGATGCAGAATTGGTGTTAATCTCTCTAACAAATATATATAAAAATCAATTAGGTTATACACCTTCAGAATCCTTTGTCCAAAATGACTGAGATTGGAAGTGGCCCAGATTTTTAAACTTTTTCTCATTTTGAATTATAAGGAATAGGATCTGTGTCTAATAATGAATTAGATAAATTTACATTTTTGTAAGGCTTGTACAGATAGCCTGCAGGATCTTTTTATTTAATATTTTTAATAATATTATGCATAAAATAAAATAAAATGTACAAAACTGTCCCAAACTGTAAGATATAAGTATTTCTGTTGCTTGGAAACATTTTGAATTTTGGAGCTTTTCAGATTTAGGATAACAGATTATATTTAGATACAAACTTAAAAAAAAAGAAAAACATTATTGCTTTTTTCGTTTAAGATATTTTTTATACATACTTATCAATAGATGATTTTTGTCAATGTTCCTTCAAACATACTAACAGTTAGTAGCAGTGGTTTGTCACATTTATACAGAAGTCCAGTAAACATTTAGACATTTCCCAACACAAAATTATCCAGTTTTGTATTGTTAGATTATTACAGTGTTTTTATTTTTTTGTAATATCTCAGAACCAGAGGATGAACATTCTCCGACTCACGACTATCTGGACATGATAAACCGAGACAAGAGACGCTGGCAGAAGGCTGACAAAGACGGCGATGATAAACTAACTCATGATGAATTTGTTGATTTCCTCCATCCAGAAGATGCAGAACACATGCGTGACATTGTTGTGCAGGTGAGTACAAGTTACACAGTGTTTTAACACACACTTGTTAACATACTGCTCACTGGTGTATGTAATGTTTTTTGATTTGTGTTACTTTTTAAAAACACACTTGTTAACATACTGCTCACTGATGTATGTAACAGTTGTCTGATTTGTGTTATTTGTTTTAAAACACACTTGTTAACGTACTGCTCACTGGTGTATGTAACAATTTTCTGATTTGTGTTATTTATTGCACTTCAGAGACATTGTGCTGGAATTTTACAGTTCAGAGTGTTTTACAAGCATTTTTCTCCATGTAAAAGACCTTTTACTGTATTTGTACCAAGCAAATGTAATTACTGGTAAAACATCTCACAGCATTCTCTGTACCATCTCATTCAAAAGAAAGTTTTTGTAGATCAGTTTTGTAGTTTAGAATGTGAAAAAGCAAATTGTTTTGTTTGTTGCAGGAGACACTGGAAGACATTGACAAAGATAAAGATGGTTTCATCAGTCTTGAAGAATACATAGGTCAGTACCCTTCAGTTAATCTTTGTTAATCTTAAATAAACATCAGCCAGATCCAAAATGATTATTTAAATAATTATCTGGTTTTTTTTAGCTTAAAAAGATAATGGAATGTTATATACCAAATGTAAAAATGATGTGAGAAAAAAAAAAAAAAAAAAAAAAAAAAAAAGTGTTTAAGCAGGCTTGATGTTTATTTGTTTAAAACTGAGAGTTGAGATACTCTAGCCAGTTGCAACTGCTCTTGTAGTGTAGACACAGCTGTTTGTTCAGACTGGATGTGCTCTTGTCATGTTTTCTTGTACAGCTGACATTTGGGATGATGAAGAAGATGATGATGATGAAGATGATGATGATCACCAGGGTGGAGAGCCTGACTGGGTAGCCTCAGAAAGAGAGCAGTTTAAAACATACCGTGACAAAGACAAGAATGGCAAGTTGGATGCGGAGGAGATAAAAGACTGGATAATTCCTGAAGACTATGACCACAGTTCAGCTGAGGCAGCTCACTTGATAAGAGCATCTGATGTAGACAAGGTGCGTACACATTAACCGCTTACCCGCTTCTTTCACCTCTAACCTTTGACCTTTGTAGGTGACATGTGGCGAGACAAGAAGGAAGGGGAGGAGGAGCCAGATTGGGTGAAATCTGAGCGTGATCAGTTTAAAGATTACCGAGATAAAAACAAAGATGGCAAAATGGATAAGAGTGAGGTCCAAGAATGGATCATTCCAACTGACTATGACCACTCAAGTGCTGAAGCCAAACATCTCATGTTTGAGTCCGACATTGACAAGGTTGGTAGTCTGCCACTGACCTTGACTTTGTTTACCCCACCTGATCACAATGTTTAGGTGGGGTTCCACCATGCAGAGCTGATGTTTTCTTTTATTTCGTTATGTGACATTTTTAATTTTAAAAAAAGAAGAAAAACACTGCATGGATCTCTACCCAAATTTGGTCTTAAGTTTATTTTGTGGTTAAAGGTTTATTTGTTTATACTTGCCTGATAAATTGATGAATCTAAACAATGAACAACAGAAACAGTTATAACAGTTACACAGATCCCAGTTTGCTCTTATTCCAAGCTCAAAGCTTGTTGGGCAAAGGGAAGAAAACAAAAACTGGATAGACTCAGCTGTAAACAAATTACATGTCACAGAGATTTTAGAACACTGTCAAAATAAAATCTTTTACAGAATAAATTTATAATTAATGTAACAAGGTAAAGTTCAAGTCTCAAAATAAATGACGTGGCCTGTTGCTGAAAAAAATGCTACTTTTGTTTTACATTTTCATCTTACCCTTGTACCTAACCCACCATTTTTCTCATTAATGTAATTATATGACTTCATTATATACACCTCTCAGCTTCAAAACATTACACAGGTGAAATTATCCTCATACACATTTCTAGAAGGTAGTGAGAAATATTTTTAAAATCTGTTATTAAAATTAAGTGAAGAAGAAGATGATGATTTTTTGTGTTTGTCAAGAACTATTTTTTGTTGTTTCTTATTGTTAATGTGTTATGTTTTTTGTTGAAGTAGTTGAGTTTATTCTGTGTTGAAAGTTTTTTTTATTTTGTGCTGAAATAGTTGTTTATTTTGTGTTGAAATATTTGTGTTTAAATATTTGTGTTTATTTTGTGTTTCAGGATGGCAAGTTAACCAAGGAGGAAATTCTAGATAAGTATGACCTGTTTGTTGGGAGTCAGGCCACTGACTTTGGCGAGGCTCTCACAAAACATGACGAGTTTTGAGAAAACTTTCCACTAGGAATATTTTCTCGGTTGCAGCAGTGATGTCACAGTGAGCTCTATAAACACTGACCACAGTAACTCCACTGATGACTGGTTGTTTTTTTATGTGTGTAAGAGAGTGTGTCACAAGTGTAGTTACAGACAGAGACAAGTTTGCAAACATCGAACGTGAAAAAGAACAATTATATTAAATATCTCAGGAAGAGCTCTGGACTGCACAGTTAGCTTCTTTATGTGCCTAGTATTCTACTTTTTACCATTGTTCAGATTGTTTGATTGCTTCATTTTATTGTCCATTCAATTTGCCTTGCATTTTGTTTTTTATATTATCTAGTCATTGGTGCATTATCATTTAGTATTAACATTTACCTTCCTGTAGTTCACTTTGTGTGGCCTAGCCTCTAGAATAATACTGTTGTTATTAGTTATCAGTTAGCCCAGTAGCCCAGTAGTTCTGTGTTTTTCATTTTAACCAAAGATGTTTTTTAAAATATTTCACCAGTTTACTGTAGATGTCTTCTCATTTATATTTGTTTGACAAAGTGATTCAAGTTTGTTTTAGCTTTGATGAAAAACACACAACTATCCACCGCTAGTTAATCAAATACTGTAAAATCAAAGTTTAAAATTATATTTTTATACCTGTACTAGTTGTTACTTAAACAATGTAGATTTGTAGAATGACTGAATTGTTTTACATGGAAAGTAGTAGTAATAGTAACACTGGCATGTTGTATAAACCAGATTTGTTAGCCAAAACATTTTAATGCAGATAGGTCAGTATAATTATGTTTTAAACTGTTTTGAAAAAACTCCCAATAATAATTAAAATAATAGAAAATTCATCTGGATTTTCTAAGTGAGTATCTTCTTGTTTGACAGCTTTTTATGCTTGCAGATTTGAGAGCAGCTGCTCACTTTAAAAAAGACACTGTAAATACTGTCAAAATATTTAAATGTTTGGTGCTATGTCCACATTGATATATGTTACATATCCATATTGCCATAGAATATTTCAGTAAACTGTATAATTTCAGAATTCCAAGTTAGTTTGGTTTAGAAAAAATTTCAATTCAAAGTTACTAACCAAGCAGGGTTCATTTTATAGTTCTTTGTTTTTGACTGCAAGAAAATTAATATTCTTTCAATCTGTGCATTTGTACATCTGAAACTGTTATGATCAAAATTGTTAAAATGACAGGAAACATTTGTTTAATAATAAGTGAAATCAAAAAAAAAAAAAAAAAAATAAAATAAAATAAAAATCAATAACAATGAAAATAAATATCCTGTTTAAAAGATCAAAATTTTTTAATTTAGTTTCAGTTTGTACATTTGCACCTGATCAAAAATTTATATTTGAGTGTTTCTACACTTTAGAGCAGAATGAACAAATTCATTTTGTTACTGTTTCTGTAATAAAGTATTTCAGCATTTCTTTTTAGTTTTCTTATTTTTTAAATATAATTTATCTATACTGTTAACAATAACTAAAAAAGTCTAAAACAGCCCTAAAATTGAAGTGTTTTGCTATTCTTTTAACTTGGATTAAAGATAGAAGTCTTTATTTGTAAAATTTGGGGAGTAAAACCCCCAAAACCCCCATTATTCCAAGATTTTGGATACACTATGATATATTTCTCAAACATAATCAGTAACATCAAACATTTTGAATGTCTTTTGTCTCTTTCCAACTGATCAGATGATATAAATTACACAGATTTTGTTAATTATATTTCTGTAATCAATCACATAAATTTGAAATTGGTTATTGAGAGACAAAACAGCCGAGTATTTAAATAATTTATTAAAATATGGGAAATACGAAGCTGTTTGAAAACAGGTTTATTATGACGAGTATCACAGTCAAGTGCAGCTAGCTGGTGACAACAGATGCATCGCAGACAACACCACTGTACAGTCAAAAGAACAGACAGTGTCCTAGCTGGTGTCCATCTGTTCATCCTTTTTGGTTTCTTCTCGGTTCTGTAAAAATATTTAATATTTTCAGTTATATAAAAATACTTCAATGTAAACAAGAATGAAATAAAATCATTGTTTTGTCAGTAATAAAAAAAATAGTATAAACAAATTGATAACAGCTGGTAAGAAAAAATATTTAAACGTTTATGACTAAAATATATTGAAAGAATTGAAAATGCTAATTTGAAAGATAAATTAAATAGGATGGTCAGTAACAAATTGAAAAAAAAAAATGGATAATAATTCATTTAATTAACCTCAATATTTTTTCCTATTTCCAAATTAACAAATTAAAAAAAAAAAATGGATAATAATTCATTTAATTAACCTCAATATTTTTTCCTATTTCCTGATCCACCTCCTGGTAGTGGAACTTTGACAGTGACAGCATCGTTGTCGTCGTGGTTAGAGTCGGTGAAGTCATCACAGTCTGATACTGACTTTTCAATAGCATCAACGAGCTGACGGAAAACATCAACCTGCATGTTGGTTCTGTTAACAGCAGGACTTATTATACTGAAACCAGGCCCCAGTTTCTGATACTCAGTTGCCTCTCCTGTGTCACCGTCATCTCCTTGACCTTGTCTGGGGTCAGCTGCAGCAGCCTCGGTCTCATCGTTCACTTCAGTGATAGATTCCTGGTGGGTCATGGGGTCACACAGATTCTGCATCCTCTTTGCACCATGGTGTGAAGTGTCCACTAAGTCAGAAGGCATTCGAATGTCTGCAGCCTTCAGTGAATGTCCATGTCCAGAGAAGGCCACTGTGCCTCTGTCTTCACGACAGATTGCACCACTAGAGCCAAACTTGACATCATGACTTGCCTCGCTGACAACAGGAGCTTTGGTTTTGATTTTCTTCTCAATGTCAGGCTCAACAGGGAAATGTCCATACGGTTCCAGACACAGTTCTAGTCTGTCATCTGTCGCATTGTACCTGAAAACCTGAAACAGTGACACTGTCTGAATGTAAAGTACATACACAGTGACAGTGTGTCTGAATACTAATATGTGCAGAACGTGATAGTATCTGACATCTCTACATACAGAGTGACAGTGTCTGAATACTGACATCTCTACATGTACAGTGACTGTCTGAATATTGACATATCTACATACACAGTGACTGAATGTAAACATGCAGCAGTGAGTGAGCTTTTAATTCAGGCTACATTTCACAAAACACCACAAACATGATAACATCAGTAACCAGAAAAATCTTTCTGGAACGACAGTAACGACAGTAACATTGTAGAGTGTAATTTATTTATGTATAAAAATCTTAGATTTATTCATAGAAAATCTTACATTAATTTGTGTACTGTGTTACATTAATCAGGCTGAATGTTAACAAAAGATTAAAGCAAATATTTTACCTATGTTCAAAAACTCACCTTTCCAGGTAAGGCAGGTATGGTACAATGTTTTCCGCTGGCCAGACCAAGGTCACGCTCCACCTGTTTATAGAAAAGACCTCCCACTGAGAAGAGGTGAGGATTGCACTGCGCATAGGTCCACAAATCTCGACCTGACAACGTCGCTAACATGGTCAGTGACGAGATGGACATGTCAATGTTGTCAGCACCTATACAAAAACTAAATTATCACTAATTTTATGAAGTCACATGTTCTAAACATAAACTAACACATAATTTATCAAACATATTCACATTTATTCAAGTACTGTCTAAATCAGAAACATGTCAACATCAGGAGAGAGAAATAAAAAATGTAAAATTTCCAACCATGTTCTGTTCGACACATATTCTGCAGTAAGTTGTCGGAAGGTGCTGCGATGTTGTCGTCAAACATACTCCAGTTGAGTTTCTCAGTCTTCCCATCTAAACACAACAAGTAAACATCTTGTTAAACATTTTGTTCAACTGCACTAATTTGTATCAGCTCACTTACATGCTAACATGCTAACATCAAAATATTGTGATTTGTAAACTTCAGACACTCAGACACTCCGAACACACCTGACAGACATCTCAACTGACCTCCAGACATGGATGGCTGACTGACGTCAGGTTGTGTGCTTGTCTTTGTTAGTATTTCAACTGTGATCTTGTCTCCGTGTTTGAGATCAACTTTCTTGTTGTTCTCAAAGTCACTTGCTTTCAGTTCCTGGGGCGGGAACCCAATCCTCAGTTTCTGCTGGTCAGGAGCAATGTTGACCAGTCCCTGTATGAGATCCTGCAACTCAGAAAACGTCACATCGTCTTTCAGAGTCAACATCACCTGAAACCAAACAACATTATAAACACTTACACTGTGTCTAGTAGGTATCTGGGAACCAACATCAAACCATCTTTAATAAAATGTTTGAAAAACAGATTACATATCTTACTTAGAACCCCCTTTTGTGTTTATGTGTAAGACAGTAACTGTTTATCTTTCTAGCAGTGTAAAATGTCTCACTGATTATAAAATGTGCAAAGTTTCTGATATTAAAAACACACATTTTACCTGTTTACCCTCTGATGTTGCTACTCGTATTTTCTTTTCTTCTGATGTTGCTGCTGTTGTGGACTCAGTAGAGCTGGAGGGCTGTGTTGTAGCACTGGCACTGGCAGCAGCAGCCTCTGGGCGTTGCTGCGATGTACTTGTAGCAGGTCTTTTTTCTACACTGATTCTTGACATCTTAGAACACAGAACAGAATTCAGTTAGAAGAGAAATGAAACAAAATATCATCAAAAATGTAGTCAGTTCTTCTCCCCCACATTCAATTTTTTTTTAGTCACTTGCAGTTATTTTTTTCTGCATCTCACATATATATTTACTTTTCTAATCTGATAATTAACCTTCAATCATTTATTACAAGAAAGTGTCTAACAAAAATGCTGGTTTTCTAAAATGAAAGACTAAATCTAAAGAAAGGAAAAAAACAAGGGTAACAACTCTGTGAGGTACCTCAGTCAGGGGGCGGGTGGAACCAGAGGCGGTCTCTGGTCGGGAGGCATCTCCAGATTTCTTCTTCTGACGAAGGGGGGCGTTCGCTTCAATTTTCTGTCTCACCATTCGTTCTGTCTCGCTCATGTTCAACTCCTCCTTGTGAATGCTTTTGTGCTAAAAACAGAACAATTTAAACTCTGTATTTTAAATGTTTACTATTAATCATTAATCTACTTTCACTCCTTGAATGAGGATTAAAAAAAAATCAAAACAAAAAAAATGTTAATTTATTTGTTGACACAGAAAAAACCATTTAGGTATTTGTCAAAATAATTGAACTTCCTTATATTCTCATCACTGACAAATCAGATTTCTAAGTTATTATACTGCTTACAACATCCCTTATTATATTAAAAAATTATATTCGCTATTATGACAGATAAAGTGAGATACCTGTTGTCCTGTAATGATGATTTTTGATGAGGATTCTGGGGACCATGTTGACGTTTTTGAGGCTGATGTCTCACATGCAGCATTGTCTTGCTCTGGGGCTGCTGTCTGACGTAGAATTTTATTTACAACTTTCTGTACCAATCTCTCACTGCCAAACTCACCTACAAAACAAACAAACTCTTTTGTCTAAATTTATCTATTGGTCAAATCAGATTAAACTGGGAAATAAAATGTCTGAACAATATCAACCAAACTTAAAAACAAAGAAAAAGGAAATAAATAAAATTTAAAAAAAAAGAAGAATAAAATATTAAAAAATGATAATTTTAAGTTTTACAGAAAGTTCTACCTGGGAAGTGTTTCTGAACGAGATTCTGGGCAACTTCGTAGACATTGCTGTTCAGTGCTGGGTCAGACTCATACTGGAACCATGCCACCTCCTCCTTGATTGTCCTGTCATTCCACTCCAACGTAACTGGCAGTCTGAAAACACCAAACCTTTACATCCCTGGCAAAATCAAACTGCAAACTACTCTGACAAGATTTATTTTTAATGACTTTTCAGTGTGTCATAGAAAAGAGTGTGAAAACACTTTAATAAACTGCTTCCTTTGCTTACTCAAATCGAACACCAAAGAAATGTTAATGAAATAATGAAAAAAATCATTTAAATAATTGTTTGACGTGGTAAGTACGAATAAACAACATACTTTTCAGGTAAATTATCATATTCCTTTCCGTCCCAGTAATGTTTGGAGCCGCATGTACATCGTGTGGTGTTTGATGGAGTTCGGGTGCGGTCTCCGTTCTGATACAACACATTTCCATCCCCTTTCACCAGCCTCACACGATCTCTGAAAGTTTTATAATAAATTAAAGTAAATATTTTATACTCTGCACTACGAGTGATGAAATAATGATTTTAAATTTACTATTTAAAACTACTGTCTGAAAAAAATGGAAGAAAGGAAACTGAAGCTTATTATAATTACACAATCATTAGTTCCAAAAATATGTTCTGTCTGTCTTATCAAATACAAAAGAAATTCACATACACACACATATCTATATCTATACATACAACACACATACACACATTTTACATAAAATGAATTGATTTGAATTGAATTATCTTTTTTAGTATTAAATATGCTAAATATATTTATGAAGTTTAACCAAAGTTTAACACATTATTTCTTGTATATATTATTATACCACTTTTCTGTCTTTCTGTTGTTGTTAGGTTAATTATTAATATATTTGTTTGGTATTCTGTTTTAGTTCATATATTTAAATGAAATTACGGTTTAAACTGACAGTGATAATGATAACAAACCCATGACAGAAAGTACACTTGACAAGTCTGCTCTGAGTTCTATCCAGAACCAGTTCATCTCGTGCCTTGTTGTACGTGCACACAGCTCCTGCAACAAAAACATTCAACAAACACAAATAAATAAAATATTTTATAGATAAAGATTACAGAGATAAATATATTAGTCTGGTACAAAAGTCTTATTTTTTCAAAGTGAAATTCGAAGACAGTATTTAAACAGTTCTATTCAACTGGGCTCACCTTGCAAAGGAAATGAGTACTTCTTGTCAACTTTGAGTTCACCATGTACCTGAACAGCAAGGTTGTACAGACTACCTCCGTGCTGGAACCACTCAGCAGGAAGCTGATATTCGATGATTGCATCACACAGAAGACATCTGTACAGCCGATGTTCTTGTACTGCAGTCTGCGTAGCCTCAATCACCACCTTCATTTTCGCTCCAACAAAACCTAAAAAAATAAAAATAAAAAAATAAATAAACGAGACATACAAAAACTTTATTAACAAGAAGCCACTTTTGTATTCCATTTTTAATAAAACAAAGTGAAATTTCAAAGTTTGCATTTCCCAGATGAACATAAAATTATTTTCAATAAAAAAACATTAAATTATTATAGTTTTTCTAAGTTGACTCTCAGGTTAATGAAAATATTAATAATTTTTTTAATTGAACTTCTGACCTGAAGTTTTGTAAACAAACTGGTGCACGTCGGCCACAAGACTGGGATGTACTTTGTACGTCTCAAAAAACACATCTTCCATTGCAGCAACAAGACGCTGTAAATACCGGTCCTGAAATTTCAACATTTTACATCAATTAAAATGTTTTATTCATTTTTCAATACTGAAATTTTCACTTTTAAAAAAATGAAGTTATCTTATTTTAAATTAACATCAAAATTTTATTTTTTGCAACACTGTAATTTTCACATTTCAAAAAAAAAAAAAAAAAGTTTTAAATCTTTGAAAACTTATAAAATATATGTTTTACATTATTAATAAACTTTACATATTCTCTATTATAAAATTTCCACATTTTCACTCACTGTCACTTTTTCAATGTACAAAATTTCACCAGACCACTTTTAAGTTACCTATTACAAACACAATGTTATTAGATTCTTACCTGTAGAGATTTGTCACCCCCAACAACACACATTCCATCCTGAAAGTCAATATACTGATCTATGAGAGTGCTGGGCACTCCCCAGGTTTTCTGTAACAGATACCGTGGTAGCTTTGGCACCTGGCGGCCTGAAAGAAAACAATTAAAAATACAGAAAACAACCAATGAGACCTATGATAGTCATCATTTCTTTGTAAAACTACAAAAGATTCTGCTCATAAAATTCATTTTTCAAATTACATTTCGGAAATCAGAAAGGCAGGGATTAACTATTAAGGTTAATCTGTTTAAACACATGACAGCATGTTTTTACAGTCACAGTTATTTTGTGCCTAAAGTAACCCACTTCCACTGGTGACTCTTACAAATCAGTAGCAAAGTATCTTTTTTATGTAACACTTGTACTGGTCAGGGAATAATAATGTAATTACAGCATTGATTAGTCTGGAATAGCACTACACTGCAGACAGCACAAACCTTTCACGCCTACAAGAGGTATAAAATGGTTTCTTCCACAGCTACTCCAGGCAATACACAGAGGTTTATTCAAAACTCCTCCCTTTGTACATTTCTCTGGAGGAACCAAGCCAGGCAGGAACACACCTGTGAAAATAGAGTAAATGTTTTCACATGCAGAAAGCTGGAATTAAAATCCAAATTAAATATTTTTTACATTTTTTTTAAAAACCACACCAACAAAACAGTGGAAAAATATTCAAATAAATAAAATAAATTAAAATGAACTTAACAAAGATGTATTTTAAAACACTGTTACTTATAATTTCAGGCATTATTCAATAAAAAAAAATGTTTGATAAGTTACGGACAAGTGTGAGAAATAATTAGTATAAAACGTAATAGCTTTTTTTTTAATTTAAAAAATCAGATGTTTGTTCAAAATTTTAAAACAAACCTGAATAGTCTCCCAGACTCTGCATGCCACTTGAGTGAGTCAAGCAGGATGATTGGTCGTCTGAGGACATTAGCAAGGCCAAACACGTGGATGTTACGCAGACCAAGTGGTTCATTGTCAGGTGGGATGAAATCTGGATCACACTCGTTCATGATGGTGACCCACTCGTCCTGGTCTATGAAGTCTTTAAACAGCTGTTTGTACTGAGTCATCTGCTCTCTGAAGTGGTTGAGCAGGTTCACGCGAAGAGCATGCCAGAACAACTCACGTCCAACGAGAGCTCGCGACACAGCATGGACAAGACAGTGACCATCACCGTCAGCATGGATAGGAACCAGAACGTCACAGTCACCATTTGTCTCTTTTATAATTTTCAGTGTGTCTGCCAGATACTGGAAGCTCCCAGATTTATCCTGTCCATACCCCACCACTGAAAGATGCTCTGGGTCAATAAGAAATGACCGGTCACCTAAAACACCACAGTCAAAAATTTCTGGCTGACCCATTTCTGTGAGTAGCATGGCTTTCCCTGTCTGCCTGTCCATGCCGTACCGTGTCAGTATGGGGGACAGCAGTTTGCAGACATAGTTGGACAGGCCAAGAACTTTGATATTTTCAGGCCCTTTTTGTGGCTTGACATTGCCAAGAAGAACATTGCGAAGCAGATTGTGAAGAGCAATGTTGGTGTCTGTAACCTCAGCGATGTTCTGCAGTGATGACTTTTCATGCCGTTGTCCACAACTTGTACACTCAACACTTTTATCAGATGCTGGAAAGTGAAGTTTAGCTCGACACTTCTCATCAGGACAGATTCCACTGAGCACCTTGTACTGATCTGTCGACTTCATCTTTGATGTCATAGTTGATGTCTTCACTTCATGCACATCTCCATTCTAGTACAGGAAAAAAAAAAAAAAACATTTAACGGCTAATCTTTAAAAATTTGTATCTAAAACAAACATGTATGTATGTGTATGTGTGTGTGTGTGTGTGTGTGTGTGTGTGTTTATATCTACATGTGTGTATGTAATTATTTGTACATATAAAATCCTGAATACAAAGTGGATTTTGTTGATTTATTCTAGGGCAACTCAAATACAAGTGACAAAAAGTATTACAATTCACATTATATGATAAATGAAATTCAAACAAAAAGTTTTGGGAATCATTTCTAACATGAAAAATACAATATATATATATATATATATATATATATATATATATATAAGAAATAATTTACTGTTACCATAACACATTTATTTTCATGCTTTTTTGCATATAATTTTTTAAAGTTTAAAACACTTGAAATTATTATTTAGATTCTGTATTAAACTAAAGTGATACTATTTATGAAAATGATTTAAAAACACATTTTAAAAAATATATAATTTAAAAATAATTTCAATGCTTGAGTGAAATAAAAAAAATTAGAATACTGATTGTTCTAAATGGTACGTACATAAATAAATAATAACATCCCTAATACCATCTCGTAACCTCAGCACGTTATAAATAATAAAAATATTAATTTAATAATTACGTCACTTGCAAACCCATCTACCAGTTATATGTGAAACAAATAAATATTAGAAATAATAGACTGATCTGATTTAGATAAATCTTACGTAATGTTTTTCTGCTCACGTGACCACCCTTCAGATAAAACAAATATATATATATTAGCTTGAAAACCCAGTTTCCATTTCAGGAAACAACGTTAACTACAAAAATATAAATATTCATCGAACGCACCAAAAATTCGCTAACTCTCCTAAATACACACAAATTACATTATGTATTATCATAAAATTGCATTGCTAAGTGCAGTAAAAAGCTGTCAGATAAAGTAGGGATAAAATTTAAACGAATATAAATTACAAGTGATGATATTCTTCAATGTTTGTCAACACCAAAAGAGACGCCATTTTCTGTCTTCCTATTTTAAATTTTCAGTAAATTCCTTCTTGAACGGTAGAGCGCCAAAAAACACCCCACAAAAACAATATCTCTTGCAACTTCAAAAATCAGTCTGGCTTCTTCGATAATGCATTTCACATTTTATGTAATAAATAAATAAATGCAAAATGATATAGTAACAGTTTCAAATTATTTACAAGCAGTTATAATCAGGTTCTTCAACATAAGTTGGTGTCGCCGTCTTCAGTGCGTTTTGTTTCTGGTGTGCTTGTATGCATGTGAAAGTCTTGACGAGATTCAAAAGTTAATTATACCAACTTAATTTCCTGATAATACAAACATTAAAAATATCGTTATCAGTGACAGCAAAATTAAAAACACTACTACAAACATCAGAAACAATACAACTGGTTTTGGATATATTAGCTTATACATAACATCAAAGTTGCAGTAACATTCATACATATCTGTATGTACGTATAAGCAGATAGATATAATAAAATTAAATATAATAATAAATAAATGCAATTTATATTAGTAAAGCGCAGCAACATCAAAGTAAACTGGTTCGCGTCATTTCTGTTCGAGTAAACTGAGTTTAAGGGTCAGAGGTCGTGTTTTGAAAGGATGTTTAAAGACGTATCATCTGCTACGAAAACATATGCATTCAGTTCGATACATATATAGACTTGGATTAATAAAACAGCATATCGCTAGACGAATGGCTCAGACAAATAGCCACAGTACTGTCGGTATTATCGGTGAGGTGACACTAATATTTCTAATAAGTAATATAAGCTTGCGATCTTAGGTGAACTAAGAACTCAGTTATTTGTGTGAATTCGGCCAGTTCATTTATGTGTAGTGGACCAAAAATATAGTACAAAGTTACTGAAGCAGAATTATTTGTTTTAATTTTTTTTTCAGTTATTAGTATTAAAAAACAAAACGGAAAAAAAAAAAAAAAAATCCCACAAACAAAAAACAAACAACAACAATAATATTAATAATAATAATAATCCACATCTAACAACGTAGGAGTTACATGTCATCGAATCGAAACGAAGAATTCACTAAATAAGTCATTCTCTAAAACGAAATGAAATGTGAAATAATTTTGAGTTTATAAACTATGGCATTCTGTTATATACTTAAAAAAAGAAAAAAAAAAAAGAAAAAGAAAGAAAACCCCCAAAACAAACAATTAAAAAATACACAAACACGAACTACAAGATCTCTCTGAAAGATTGTCCATTTGGACTGGTCAGCTTCACATTGTGTGTGGGGTTTGTCATGTATTGTGTTAAATATCTCTCAAGACCCTTCACTGAAAACAACTGTATTTTGTTATCTCACGAAGTTATATCTATTCAGCTTCCTTTAACAGGAGTTGAACCAAGAACACTTTGCACTTTCCACACCAAGTATACTGTGTTTCAGAGTTGTAAACCAGCATTTCAACTGTATAACTAAACTGTGGTAATTACAACTGATAGTACTGGCTCAGATTAGTTCATTCAGATGGGCTGAACCAGAGTTGTTGATGTGAGGGTCTGAACTCTTTTAATCAGTTAATCAGAACTCTCTATGTATTTAACTTTTACAGCCATTTTACCTTATTTTTAAATTTTGTTCTCTGTCAGTTTGATTTTTACATTTCTTTATTATATTTTAGTGATAGGTGATGAAATTCTAAAAGGCCAAACAGCAGACACAAACTCTCACTTCATTTGCAGACATCTTTATTCTATGGGTGTTCGTGTTAAAAAGGTATTATTTGTTACTGCAATATTTAGTAATATTTATTAACAGCTGCTGCTGTGCGGTGTTTCATGTCTGTGCCTAAATCATAAACATTTCAATTTCAGTATAATTTATTGTTAGCCTCTCCTATTGCTTCTGAAACTGAATACTTTTAATCTGCATAACTTCCAACAGACAGTAAATGTCATACCACAGCCTTTGATACATCAGTTGTAATATGGCTAGAATGAGGCAGAATTAGTTATAAATGGAGCTTTGACACAAACCTGCTACTTACACGCCTTTCTGTTGTCATCATGTACATTTTTAAACCACAAATGTTAATAATAATTATCATATCAAAGCCCTAAAATTATTAACAGTTTAATTAATTCATGTAAAACAGACGAACACACATTTACATGTACTTTAGAATTGTGTTAAATTAAAAAAAAAAAAAAAATGAAGGTAAAAATCTGATAATGATGATGATAATAATAATAATCACAACAGCAGCAGCAACACCACCACCACCACCACCAACTATAATAATAATAATTAATATAGATACCAATATATAAGACATATTTTTAGATATCTGTGATCCCTGATGATCTGGATACTATAGCAAAGGAAGTATCCGAGTTTTCCAGACGTTACACTCATGTGATTACATCAGGTGGAATTGGCCCTACTCACGATGACCTGACATTTGAAGGTGATGCAGCATCATCATTCTAATCATTAATCATTTATTAATCATCGTTATTATTAAAACATGGAAAAAATATTTAATCTATGTTATTCAGTTTTAGATAATTTTGATTAGTTTTTTTACTATTTATTTTCAGAAAACAAAACTAAAAATAAAAAATAAAGTTAAAGTCTGTTGGTTACATGAAATGATGGGTGTTTGTCTATCTGTCACTTGTTTTACCAAGGAATATTAATTTTTCACTTGTTTAAAAAATTTGTCATAACTGGAAGTTTCCATGTTAATAAGATATGTTGCTGTGTTTCAGGTGTGGCGAAAGCGTTTAACAAGGAAGTTGTTCCACATCCTGAACTCGTGCAGCTGATAAAGAAATATTTCAAAACAGATGACCTCACATCACCCAAAATGAAGATGGCATATGTAACACATAGTTTAGTTTTCTTTTTATAAATTAGTTTTAACTTTATTTCAGTTAATGCTTTATTCAATAATTTAAATTGCTGATGATATATTAGTAATAAAAACTTAACAAGAAATGATCAGATAACAGTAAGAATTAAGATTGTTACACTACAAGATATATTTCTTAGTTCATCCTAGTGGAAACTAAAAAAAAAAAATTCTGTTTATTAAGATATTTTTCAGTTCTGCTCATGATATTATGATTACAGTTTAATTTATTTTTTTATTATTTATTTTATTTGGTATCATTTATTAAATATGTGAGTTGTGTTTAGATTCCAGAGGATGCGAGACTGCAGTATGGTGAAGACAAAAAGACAGGAGAGAGAACAAGATATCCACTTGTCTCTCTACACAATGTGTTCATGTTTCCTGGAATCCCCTCTCTCCTTGAAAATGCTTTTGTCTTACTCAAGGTTTTTGTATAAGAAATATATAAATGTTTACAGTTTTTCTGTTCTTACCAGCTTGTAGAAAGATTCTTCAAAAACAGAAGAAGTTGGCTTTTTAAAATTGCTATTATTTATACAAAACTGTGACTTCAAAATCAAAATATTTTCTTTGCAGAATTAGGTCACGTGATTAAATTATGTGGTCTACACACTTATGTTAATCCATTTGCAGAGTTACTCAGTCTTTGTAAATATATAAGTTCAAAATTTATTTACGAAAAATAACCAATGATAAAATAAATTGTTTTAATAATAATTCTTGTAAAGCGTTGTTTCCACAGTGATGTATGTGTTTTTGTTTAATAATTACAGAATGTAACTCTGTTTATTGAGTTTAAAATATTCATCTTTACATTTCACTGTCTGACATCTACCACACCCCTCAATTTATATCCACAAACATTTACACCACGTGTCACTGCAACCAATTGATTTTATCCTTGTACACTAAAATATTCACACAAGTGTTTTTAATATGGCCAATGTAACACCTTCATCAGTTTTTCATGAGGTCTGTTATTGTTAAATGTTGTAGGTTTTCTAATTATGAAAAATATATATAATTATGAATAACTGTATGTATATCTAAGCAAAATCATATTTGTTTTTATTTTTTAATTTTTTTTTTTTGCAGGATAATTTTTGTAATCCTGGTGTTGAGTTTCATTCAGAAGACATTTATGTGAACATTGATGAGGTCACCATTACGTCTGTTCTCAATGATGTTGACAGCAGATTCAAAGAACATGTTATACTGGGTTCATATCCAGACATCAACAATAGGTGAGTGTGTTTCTGATCAAATTTTGTTAAATATCAATTAGACAATTTTTAATTATCACTGGTAGGTTCAAATGTTCATCATGCTCCTTAATAAACTTCAGTAATCTTTTTTTTTTCTTTTTCAGTTTTGTCTTTGTTAGGCATTTTTCTTTCAAACTTATTGTTTATTTTGTAGTTGTTCTTTGGGGATTTTTTAATTTTCTAAATTCTTATTTTGCACTTGTTCTTTATTTTCTATTTTTCTAAATTATTTTAAACAATTCTTTGTTTTCTTTAAAATTCTAAATACTAATTTAAAACTTGTTCTTCATTTTCTGTTTTTACTAAATAATAATTTTAAATGTATTCTTTGTTTGGTATATTTTTAAATACTTATTTTAAACTTATCTGAGATATGACTTTCTGTTTGAGTTACTACAAGGTGAAGTTAACACTGGAATCACTCAGTCAGAAGTATTTGGACGAGGCTTGCCTCTACCTGAAGTCTACTTTGCCTGCAGGTTTCTGATCTTTCTATATTTGTCAATTACACTGTGTACAGAGAGGGGAAAAAATATCTATTTTAAGATATAAACTATAGACTGGGAAAAGTATTCATCTTTTATATTTATTATACAATTGAAATTTGAACAACTGTAGTGATATAGTTTGAATGATAATGAACAATACTGTTAATATTTTAAATCACTGATGAAAAGATTTCAAAATGATGTGAATAATTAAATTGTTTATGGAAATGTTGAAAATATATTAACAGTGGTCATTATATATATATATATATATATATATATAATATATAACCCTGGGTACATTTATAACTAAATATTCAGGGTTCATGCAGGGGATCAATGTGAGCAAAATAATCACCTTTTGTACTAAACTTCACCTTTCTTTTTAAACCACTGATGAAGAATTTAAAAATATTGATGAGGTTTTTAAAATGTTGATGAAATATGGTGTTGATGTTTTAATGATGCAGGTTCAGTGATCAGCTATGATAACAACCCTATAGGAAATGCTGTTAAACGCATCAGTGACATTGTTACGTCGAGTGAGACAAATCAGTTCAGCAACCACGTCCGTCACGCTGTTGATGTTCTTGATGAGTGTCTAAATAAATACAGGTTTGTAAAACAACAGAGATCTGTTTAATTATTTAGAACTTTGTCTTTTGTCAAGTTTTAAATTTTGAAACCTATGTATATCCATCTTTAAGTTCAACTCTCTCTACTGTATTATTACAATACTAAATGTCAATAACAACAACAACAACAACAACAACAACAGTAATAATAATAATAATAATAATGTTATTTTTATTGCTACAAATCATTATATTGTGAATTTTGCAAGAACAAAAAATATAATTTATTTTTATATGTAGAATTTATTTTTATTTAAATTATTATTATTCAAATAATATTTTTATGTAAACAGTATTTGTTTAAAACAGAAATTATTCATGTTACATTACTGTGACATTTATTGTATTTTGTAAGTAAAATAGGTTAATTCTGTTTATGATTTGTGTACATAAAAACTAACTTTGTGACTGTGTTTAAAGTTGAGTTGATTTGTTTACTTAAAAACAAACATTTCAGACTGGATGAGGTGTGTGTTGGTTTCAATGGTGGAAAGGACTGCACTGTTTTACTACATTTATTTTATGCTGTTGCAAAAAGGTAAATGCTGCAAACAAATTATGATAAAAATCACAATATTTTGTAATTCAGGAAAAAACTTTTATTTTAAAGACTAAACCACTAAGATGTTATTACAAGTAGACTTCTGGATAGTTCATCACATTCAGTTAGGTGACAGAAAATCAACATAATTGTCATTTCCAGCCAGAGTCCAGACATTTAGAAACAAATGGTAATGTTGTTGATAAGAAATAATCACACTGTTAAAATGTGTTAAGATATTGTTAAAATGTATTGAGATAGTTAACATCTGTTAAAATATTGTTATAATGTTTGAAATACTGTTAAAGAAAGTATTGTTGATGCTAATTAGGATGTGAAGGGTCAGTTCAAGCAATTGCAAACAATAAACAAAAATAATTTTATCATTGCACAACTGACATTACATATGTAACCTGTTAAATCCTCTACAGTTTCTTACATTTAAGAATGGATATAATTTAATTTTAAAAAGTCAAGTACTAAATTTAAAATAATTCTTTCTCTTTGTTTTGTTCCTTTTCAGAATTTAACATTTTATCACAATCGATTAATAAATGTAAAGTTTACATTCTGTCAAAAAACATTTCTTTGTGTAGTAATTACAGTATTGATTGGAATTTTTTCATCTGTTTTTTATTTTTTATTATTTTTTATTTTTATTTAATTATAGAAAATTTCCTGACTATAAAGAAAAGTTGCAAGCTCTGTATATCCGTAGCAAGCTTCCTTTTCCAGAAGTGGAAAAGTTCATCCAGATTTCTAGAGACAGGTAAGTGAAGTGTTTGTTTCTGTAGACACTGAACTAGTGAGAGGAATCAGCAGTTTTTAAAGCACTACGTCTTATAGGGTTCACAGTAGTTTTCACTTAGAAATATGTGCAAGTGTAGGAACCCTACACCATGATTTGTAAATAAAAACTATGCATTAACTCAAATCTTTAAACAAAAACTGTTTGTTTGACATCCACTATTAATACTGAATAACAATATTTTGAAATGTCTTTTTGATTGTTAAATGTTTTTTTTGCCTTTAAAAAAAAGGTATTGTAACATTTTTATTTACTTTTATTTTAGGTACAACTTGGAAATGCTTCATTTTAATGGAAGAATCAAAGGTTGTCTTAAAGAACTTCAAATTCAACATCCAGATATGAAAGCAGTTGTCATGGGAACCAGACAAACTGATCCTTTTTCACGTAAATAAATGTTCTCTATTTTTGATTAACATGGTGATTCTAATACATTAAAAACAAAAGAACTCAGACAAGATGTGTAACTCTGGCAGTACAAATAGCTAAATAAATTTTGTGTACTTCCAAATAACTTTTATCACTAACAACTAGAGTTTGCTAATAATAAAGTATAATAAAATAACAAATAACTAAATAAATTTGAATATCCTTTTATTTCGAACAACTTAGAGTTTGCTGATAATAAAGTTTGATAATAACAAATCTTTAAAATGATTATAAAATGTCAGCCTCAATATATCCTTTCAAACTTGTTATTTAATTTATATATTTTGTTATTGGCAAAAGTTGCTCACCAGTAACAGATGAAAAATGTTTTTTATCATTTTTTTATAACATGAAATCTGCAGAACTGTTGTTATCAATTCTATGTGTTGGTCATTTTGCAGATGGTCTGACATCATTTACAATGACTGATCCAGACTGGCCACAGTTCATGAGAGTAAATCCACTGCTGGACTGGACATACCAGGACATCTGGCACTTTCTTAGAAGTCTTAGTTTGCCTTACTGTAGTCTGTATGACAGAGGGTCAGTTGTAATGTTACATTTATAAAATGTATTATGTGTTTAATGGTCAGCTACTGGTACATTGAATATTTAATAATCATATAAAAGTATATATTTAAGCATCAAAGCATTGTTGAATATTTATACAACTGTTGCATATTTACCATCCAGTTTTCTATTTTAAATGTTTTTATAATTAAAGTATCGAGTTTACTGTATTTTATATATCTGGTATACTTACAGGTACACCTCGTTAGGAAGTATGAACAACACTCACCCTAACCCAACACTTCAGTACATTGACTCACAGGGAATAGTGTGTTACAAACCTGCCTACGAACTTGAACACAGTGATAAGGAGAGAGATGGGAGAAATACATGAAACAAACTTATTTAACACAATAAATACAGACATGTCTGAAGTTTCCTTCAGTAACGAATATTCGATGTAAAAAGAATAATGAAAAACTTTATATTGCATGCAAAATAATAAATTTAGTTATGCACAACAAAATTTTGAGATGGAACATTTTAATTAGTGGATACAAATTACTTGATGTAATTAATTCAGGTTTGAAGATGTTGGTTTAATTCTATCATGGCAACAAGTAAATTAGTGAAGAGCTCAGGTGTTTGCTCTTCAATTATCATAATTCTTCAAAAAAACAAATATGCATGCTTGGAACAGATGTTGAAAATATTTGTATTAAAATGCCAAGCTGTTTTGTATTTAATAATCAACACATCAGTGAAATGGAATATTTATCAAATTGTAGTAGGTGAAATAAGACTGTAATATGGAAAACAAACATTATCGAAATGCTGGGACGTTAATATCTGAAAATATATTTTAAAAATAACTTGGATGAAATGTAGTAATTTGTTGTAGGTAATAGAGACTGTCATGTCTTGGAGTATTGATTAAATTATTACCAAACTGTTTGAATATTTACACAGAAATGTTTGTGGGGCTACATGCCTACATATCTTTATATCACTTAATTATTGAAGTAAAAAATAAATTACAAAAAATAACTGCGTGAAATTTTTCATATTAAATGTCTGATAGCATCATTCAGCACAAAAGTTGAATCTGAATATTTGATTTGTGTATTTTAATACAAAATTACATTTTTTTCATCAACCTCCTTACATGAGAATTTTAGCAGATCTTGTAAGAACAGTTAATTTTTAAAATATTTTTCAGCTGTTTTAATAAGCTGTGTGGTATATTTGATCATGTTGAAACAGATTTTTGTTACACAGATTATGATTTGTTTAGGGTGGATTCTTGAACATTCCTGTAATAAACAAAGTACACAGATCCTTGTTCAGTTTATTTATTCTTAAAATGGTGGAGAAAATCTTTATCAATATGTTAGATACATGGAATATTACATTTGAACTCCACATTTTAAGATGAAACTTCTATATTACTGAACATAAATGTTATGAATTGAAGATTTATGACATTTCTTTTTATTCTGTCACAGGGGTAAAATAGATATAGTGTAAATATAAACTGCTCTTAAATTATGAATTAATTTTCTTCAGAAAACCAAATGTGATAAAGAACAAATTTTTACCTGTGTTTTTACTGGGATGTAGAGTTGTAAAAATATAACAAAACAAACTGATAAGATATCATTTTTTAATTACACTAATTCAACAAATATTTGACAGCTGATGTGAAAGAAAGATAAAACAAGTGGCAATGTTTGGAATGTTAACAGAATAATGATACTCTGTTAGTGCTGAGTCTTTTTTTAAGTTTTTCAGACTAAGAAGAAAAATCCCTCCAAAACCCATTTAATTTCAAGATGAACAACTGACATGTAACATTTTTATAACTTATTGCACTTTTAACAAAACAAAACTTGCCAAATACAGAGAACTTGCTGAAATTTCAGAAAATGAAAATATTAATGAACACATTGTTGTTCATGCATAGCATTGTTTAGTATAATAAATATTTTGTTACCCAGATTATAAATATCCTTATAAACACAGTTTAGATAATACTACATATATAAATGCTTCATCAAGTTCATATACGAATACATGTAACTGCAGTTTCTTAATATTTATGTATTTCTATCTATATACACATGCACATATAACACTATTTAAAAAAACATATTTAGATAAAAAAAATTTTTTTTTTTAAATTTATTTTACTGTATTGCAGACTACATGATTTACTATGAATTACAACATGACTGGATCAAACTGAAAACAAGATATTACATGATGAATTCTAGTGTCAGTTAGTGAGTAAGTTTTATTTATCAATCAACTTTCACTGTACATTCCATCTACATGTTCCACAACAATAATTATTCCTTTTATTTTGGATTAAACTGACAACCATCATGCTGCAGACCTCTTTATTATTAAATGTTTTCTTTATTCTGAGTGTTCACATGAATTTCTTATTAATGTAAACAAAAAAAAAACAGAAAAAAATCAAGACATTTCATAGTTGGCTCTAGAGTTCATACGTTGCTGTGTGAAGCTGAAAATGCCAAGGACAACGTAGAGCCCAGCTGCTATCCAGCAGTTAATGGCGTTCTGTTCATACTTCTTTGTGATGTACTCTTTTGTAAAATTGTTTTCTTTCCAGTTATTCACTGGTAAATCTTCAAACAGGTTAGGACTTCGAATGTAGAAGAATATTCCCAGCAAACCCTGTAAATCAAGTAGAACAGCAACACAGTTAAACACTTTATAGTAAAAACAAATTTTATCAGACTGGTGCATAAAACACAGATCTACATATATCAAATTTTGCCATCACTGTGTAGGAACACCATCTATATCATCTTTCAGTCTGGTTTTGAGCCACACTATTTGCCTTTACAGTAGGCATGGGCAACTTTTTTAAAGATGCAGGATATACTACTAAATGTTATTTTCCTCATGAAATTGGGCATGTCATTCAGAAAGCCCTACAGCCACACATTTAACCATGACTGCTTTACAAGATTAAAATAACAATATTTTTTTTTTTTTTTTTTTTTACATTTACTGCAACCAATGGTAAATTTACATTTACTGGACAATACAATTATAATGATACAGCATTAACTAACAAAATAAAATAAAGTTTATCCACACACTTAGTAATTAGTCAGTAAAACAAAAAGGAAATTTCAAGATGTTAATAAAAACAACAGATAAACTTGTTAATCCATGATGATTTACACCAACTATTTTCAAGGCATGATTATCTCAATTATGACCAATACTTAATTTCATTTGGTAATTCATTCCAAGGCAGTATTCCTCTTTACTTAAAAGATTTTTATTATTTATTTATATTTTTTTTTTTTTTTTAAAAAGACAGATATCAGAAGAGACACAAACAGTGTGCAATATTATATTCAATATTGTATTAATATTATGATGGATCTAGTTAAACTGTTATGGACTAGATTTAGTTTTAATTGTTTGGCACTGAGTTTCACATATTTACCTACCTAATTTAGTAATTAGTAATTTCAGTTGTCCCATTATGTTACTGTTTTTAAACTGGTTTTTAGTTATTAACATTACAACAGATATTTAGTGGCAAAGGCATGCCATAAGTGAAGAAATAGATACCGAGATTAAATTTCCGGATACAACTAAAATTGTTAATTTACTAGATAAAAGGTAAATACCTACCAGCATTATAACACCCCAGACACTTAAAATCATGCAGTACACCGACAATTTCGGGCCGAAAATATGACAACTAACCATCGCAAAAGAGTAAATTTATAAATATATCCGCAGTGACAGCTTATTTCGTATCCAGTATTTTGCGAAAATATTTGATGTGTTCGGTCTATCTAAATCATGTGACTACTTCCTCAGTGTGTAATTCGGAATATATCGATTATTTTCGACATATTCCGGTCTCTTTAAAATAATATTCCGAAAATTGCCGGGATCTCATAACGGAATTTGCCGATGACTTAGCATCATCCGCATATGAATCACAAGCGTATCAATGCAAATATGCACAGTTAAGAAGTTTAAGATGGTTGATAGGTTAGGTAAGTTCTTAAAGTTATGTTTGATTACCTAACTCATTTGAATAACTATTTCTGTATTCAGAATGAGGATACAAGTTGACAATATTTTAAGCAAACGTTACCATCAGTATGAGTATTCATTTTAATTTGACAGTATAATCTATACTTTAAAATATTTTTTGACATTTTGTAAACAACTTTATTATTTAAGTTGTTAACTTAACATGCCAGAAGCCGAGAAGGGTTCGACTTCATATGTATAAATTTAGACACCTGTACTTTTCTTTCCATTATCAGAATTTGTTGATTAATTATGACAGAAATTAAAATAAAGTACTAAAAATGTGCTAAAACAATGTAAATTTAGTTTTAGTTTACTTTTTAAACCCATTATTATTAGTATTATTACTCAGCCATTCATGTGATTAATAATAGAACATTACAAAAAAACCCAAAAAAAACAACAACAGTTTAATGAAAAAACATTTTTGCTTTCTGTTTCTTGTATTTTTATTATTATTATTATTATTATTATTATTATTATTACATAGAGAAAAAGAGTTCAGCAGATTATAATTTTTTAAATTAATTTATTGTTTATAATATATATATATGTTACATCATTCATAAAGAGAAATGTTATTAATTTTTAAGTATAAATGTCAGTTAACTTTACATATAAACTTACAAGCTTTAATCATTAATGTTAAACTAAACAGATATCATCTCAAGTATAGATATGTGTTCTTGTATTATCAAATAATTGAGGTTTATAAAATATTTTTGGATTTGTTGATATCCTAGTGTGATAAATAAATTGTGAATTAATAAAATATTTGAATTAAGTATAATTCAATAATTAATTAATATTTACTGAAATCATACAGATGAAGTACACACACAAGTTCATACATCTGATTACCAGTTAAATTAGTTGTGAAATAATAGTTAAACAAATGAAATATCTGAATTAAACTGAGGATATTGGATGTGCTTTAAACAGTTTATTGATTGGTTCTGATGAATATTTAATTGAGATATCAGTTTGTTTTTGACAAAGATTAACTAACAGGAGTTGGTAAAATGATTTCTGATATTTAAAATGTTACAGAAATAATTTGATTGATGATTAAACAGAGTGATGGATGGATTAATTATCCGACTATCTTGTAATATTTTATTTATTTAATCACTATCATCATTTATATTTATCTTGTTCTTGCTTGTATTTTATTACTGTTAAGTGTGTGCAAGTATTTCACTGAAATTTTTTTTTTTTTTTTTTCAAAATCCAGTTTTAGGTTTTACAGCAGATACATGATTTAATATCTTCACAGTTTCCCCATTAATTAATTTTTATTTCACTCATCTCTCACTTAAATCAACTGAAGATTAAAACACCAATATTGTGAATGCGGTAATTTTACAGATAAAATTGTAGCTTATAGTTATCTCTAGACATGTGGTGGAACAAGGGTTCAAAATTTGCTGATGCTGCTCAGATATTTTCATTCATAGTGATAAGTACATTTTTGTATACTTCAGGGTGATTGTTTGACCTTTCTGTGAATTAATAGAATTTTAGTCAGCAATACATTCTGTATAATATGTTACATATACAAATAGTTACTGAGATAAATACCTCATGAGACAGAGCTGTCATGACACTTTTGTGGTTGTTTTTTGACTTTTTATAGAGGAATGTGGTAAAAAGGAGAAGAAAATAAAAATATTGTTTATCACAGGAAAGTTGCTTAGATTCATCACATGCTTGCATATTTTGTACTTTATTATTATAATTTTATTTATTTCTTTATTTTGTTATATACTCAGTATAAAAATCTAGATGTGTTATAAGATAATTTAGTAATATCTCATTAAATCCGAGAGTAAAAAGCTTATGTCTCTTCTGAAATTTTTCCAGTGTTGATTCTAAAAGATAAACATTCATTTAGACTGAAAACTACAAAGTATTAAACATTATTCTTGTTTTTGACAGGCAGTGCCTGTCATGAAATAACACAGCTGTCTGATTAGGTTGCTGATAACAAAAGTGTAGTGATGAAAATTAAGCAGTTCAGTTTATCAATCAGACGATTATGTTTTGTAACATACTGATACATTTAAGATAATAATAATAAAGTAAATAAATAAAAATACTAAAAATAGAAAATAATAAAAACAGAAAATAAATTTTGAAATAATAAATTTTGTTTCACATAGCATAAAGTATATTTTTAAATACCTTTATGATACACACAAATTAATTTGTGTTTGAAAACAACATTCCTTTTTTTTCTGCATGCTTATAAATAATACAACAATAAATACAAAAATACATTTTTTTAACACATAATTAAATAAATAAATATGTATTCAGAAGTAAAAACGATGTGATTAACTTGAAAATGACTTACCTCTGTCGTGTACAGTAAAGGGATATGTTATATTTATAGTGTGCTATTTCTTCCTGTAACAGTATCTGTTATTGTCAAAATATCTGACCTCTGAATTAGATCATAGTCTAGTAGGAAGGACTAATCTGTTTGTTCACAAATTTCTACAACATGGATTGCATTAGTGAGTTTTCTTTTTTCTTATTTAAAAAGTATGCAACCGGTTTTGTTAACTGTTTGTAAATATACATTTGTTTTACTTTCCATGGTGTTTAAGTAAACTGAGTAGGTTGGTTTGTAGTGTTTGTGATCTGTGGTTTATTGACTACCTTGTATTTCAGTTATTTGTGTTTTATGAGTTAACAGTATAGAAAAAGAAAAAGGAAATATTACTAGTTATGATTATGAATGTTGGATAATTATTATTTTAATATTAATTTAATGTTACTGAACCCAATATGTGTGTATGTGTGTGTAAAACTGATCTATTTTGCACTAAATAAATTGACACACACACACACACACACACACACACACACACACACAAGTATACATAAATAAATATTAAAGTCCATTCCATTGGTATTTATTTATTTATTTATTTATTTATTTACTTATATATTGTATTTTAAAAAGAGGTCAGTTTTAACAAATCAGATTTTAATCTGACTGAGACATTTCCTGCTGTTAATTAAAAAAGCTCTGTATGCAATCTGAAACCTGATTTTTTTAAAATATGTATGTACACAGTTAATTGTTTTCAACACAGAATTCTATTTGTGTGCTCACTACAGAGATCTCGTCACTCAGTTTTAAAAGTTTTTTTTGTTTTCTCTCTCAATTTTTTGTTGTTGTTTCAGTAAATTCCGAGGCCAATGCAAGGCGCATTGCTTGTGTGGAGCAGTGTTTTGGGTCCAGTGGTGAGGTATGTTTACTTTTTCTTAATAAAATAAAATACAGAGTATGTAATAACTTGCTTGTATTGTTTCTTTAAATAATCCTGTTTTTTTAATTTATATTATTTGTTTGTGTTATTGTAAACATATTTCTGTTTTTATCAGTGTAAACATATTTCTGTTTTTGTCAATGTAAACATATTTCTGTTTCTCTCAGTATAAACATATTTCTGTTTCTGTCAGTGTAAACATATTTCTGTTTCTGTCAGTGTAAACATATTTCTGTTTCTGTCACTGTAAACATATTTCTGTTTCTGTCAATGAAAACATATTTCTGTTTCTGTCAATGTAAACATATTTCTGTTTCTGTCAGTGTAAACATATTTCTGTTTCTGTCAAAGTAAATACATTTCTGTGTATTGCAGCCACTCCAGAAACATGGACGGGTGTTGGTTGGAGAAGGTGTCCTCACAAAAATGTGTCGTAAAAAAACAAAACCACGAATATTTTTTCTGTTCAATGACATCATCGTGTATGGAAATATTGTAATACATAAGAAAAGAGTGAGACATTTTTTATTATTTTTTATTTTTATCTTTGTCCTACATGTTTTTGTAATGTATATTTATTTTTATTAATGTAAGTAAAACATTGTTTGCACAAATTTTTCTAAAAAAAAAAATGTATTCAGAGATGATTATTTTAGTTTGATAAATGTAATCTGTCTGTTTGTGTTTGTTAATTAATTATAATATCATTACTGTCAGTGGTTTGTTAATTAGCTGTGATATATTTACTATGTTAAGTAAATATAACAGCATTACTATATTTGTTATTAAAATATATAATACATTTGGTATATCACAGGTTTACAGTTGACATAAACTGATGTTTTTGTTTTTTGTTACTGTACAAATGTCTCACAGGTTTCTTGTTTTGTTTTCAGTACAACAAACAACATGTGATTCCTATCAAAGATGTCAAGTTAGAAGATGTCCCTGATAATTCAAGTATGAATTTAAAACTGAGCAGTTATATTAAATAATAATAAAAATAAAACATTAGAGTTTTATTAAATGATAATATAAATAAATTTGAGTAATTTTTTAAATGGTGATAATATAAATAATATTAAGTAGCTTTATTAAGCACATAAAAGGTGAAAATGAAAACCACTAACAAATATTTTTAATATTTTCAATCTTCTCTGTATATCACTGTGATTTCTAAAAGTATTGTCTAGCAAGTGTAAAATGTGTTTTATATAAAAAATGTTCCTCTAAGATATATTTTAATAAAGAATTTTTTTTGTGTCTGGGTTCAGCTAATAAGAACGGCTGGAAGATAATCAGTCCACACAAATCGTTTGTTGTTCACGCTGCCACAGTAACTGAGAAGAAAGAATGGATGGCTCACATTAGAAAATGTGTCAATGACTTGATAACTAAAGGTTTTTACTTGATTTTTATCTTCTTCTTTTTTAAACCCAGACTTAATATGACAAAAGGTACTGAAGTTTGTCCATTTTCAGTTGTTTACATTAATATTTGTGCTTTTTTCAAATGGAGTAAATTACACTTGTGTAATTTCAGTTAAGTGTAGATTAGATTGTTTCTGTCTACATGATGTAGATTAAAGATACATTTCTGTATCGTGTAGATTGGATTTATACATTTCTGGATGCTGTAGATTAAATTGCTTTTGAAAGTGGTGTAGATTAGATTTATGTATTTACAGGTGGTGTAGATCCAGTGTCTGGTAAAGAGGCTCCTGTCTGGATGCCTGACTCGTCTGCTACTGTGTGCATGCACTGTAACAAGTATGAGTTCTCCATGATCAACAGACGAGTAAGTAAAACTTTGTCTCCAACATCACCACAGAGCCAGTCTGTGTGTCAAGTTATAATGTTTAAAAAGATTGGATAAAAAAAACAAAGAAATAAAAACGTTTTATCGACTAAGACTTGACACATTATGTTTACAGTTGTTTGGTGTCACACCTCTGCTTACAGAAACGCAGAGAGGAAACCTGTTGCTGTCACTTCATAAGTTACTCTTTCCATTTAGCAACAAGGGATCTCTTAAATGCACCTTCCCCCAGACAGCATAGTGCATGCATGACCTTTGTTATATCAGTTCCAGAGAGATGATTCAGTAGGTCAACCAAGATGTTTAAATCTGATATAGACCTTGTCAGAGAGAAAAGAGAGTATTACACAAAGTCAGATCTAGGATTTTGATATCAGAATCAGGGACATTTTAACACACAAGCACACTGAGCAGTTATCCAGAGCCCCATGAGCACAGGGGCCCCATGCAAATCTATGCTTATTGTGACTAGCTGTCAATAAATATACAAAAAATAAACTGTCAGTATTCATTATTGGAAAATGCATATTTAGCATGTGCTTTACTGAAGATAATGAACAAATATTAAAGTTAATTTTTATGTGAACATTGTGTAGTTAGGGGCCTCAGTGCACACTGCTTTGCTGAGGTCCTATAATGCTGTAAATTCAACCTGTATCAAAATAGAGTCTCAGTTCTGCCAGTTCGCTAAAAAGGGCAGTGAGACATTTAAAAGTAAGGCTAACTCCAACAAATTTTATACTATTTTGTTGTATAAAACATTTATATTGTAGTCTTACAGTCGTTATTTTTCTGAAACTTTGACTCTAAACAAAAGTTAAATAGGTAATTGCATTTCCCTTTGGTATCAGATTTTAACAAAAATTGTGTGTTTATTTTGTGGTTTTCTTTCTTTCTTCATTTATTGTTTCTTTCTTTTGTTTGTGTTCGTAGAAATGTATTCTAAATATAACTGACGTAGTTTCTGTTTCTGTGGTTACAGCATCACTGCAGGAACTGCGGCAAAGTGGTGTGTCATCCATGTTCGAACCAGAAATGGCCGTTTCCCGAGCAGTCGGACAAACCACTGAGAGTCTGCTTAACTTGTTACCACATGTTATCTTCTGACAGCAACTCCAAAACATGTGAGTTGTCTCGTACCTGTCCCATTATCATTTCTTATATCACTGACAACGCAAACATGTGAGTTATCTGTTATCTGTAACACTATAAACATGTCACATTATCATATCTTATCTCACTGACTTTAATACTTATTTATATCACTGACAACTGTTAATGTTATCTTAAATCTGTAATAACAACACACAGACATGTAGAGCTATTGTGTGATTGTAGAGAGCACAAATAACATGATAAACAGTGCGCTACCAACTTTGCTAACAATAAAGGATAATGTAATTTCAGACTCAACAAACTCAGCAGGGACAGGCAACTCTTCGGGAGACTCATCTGATGATGATGAGACAACAAATGGTTCTGTTCCTGCAAATGTAGGTTTTCACTTATTAGTTAATTTGTGTTAATAGTATTTACTCTGTAATATATATAATATTAGTTTAATACATACTAATAGTTGATAACTGGTGTTACAAGGTTAATTTAGTAAATATCATAACTTTTATAGTTAAATTACTTTCAAATTTCTCTGATTGGTTGTTTACATGGTTTTCTGTCTTTATCTGTTTATTTGTCTTTAAGTATTGTGCAGTGATTATATTACATTAATATTTTCTTACTTCATGTATTTAAATATTGTTGTCATGGTTTCTGTCTCTATAGTTACCGAATTATGACTTCAGAGACCGTTTGAAAGGTAGTATATGTTAATGAAGTATGTTATTGTGTTTTGAATTGTAATTATTTTATTTATATTTGTTTGAGTATGGGTCATTCCATGACAAATCACCCCCCCCCCCAATTTTTTTAAACCCAACTGTCTTAGGTTGAGTGGAATCCCACAGTACCAAATCTGAAATTGTAGGCCAATCGAACCAGTGGTGTGGGAGATATGACCCCCTGAAATTGACACTGTGGATCACATGACCTTGAGATGACCTTTATTGAAATTTAATCTCCCACATGTTAACTAAAACATATAAAAGTTTCCTGGGTGTAATATTTCCTGAGATATAAGTTCAAAGGTTGGTGGTCATGCCCATTTTTTCCAAAATCTCAAAATTTGAGGGGGCCATATCTCAAGCACCACTGGTCCGATTGGCCTAAAATTTCAGATTTGGTGCTGTGGGATTCCAGTCAACAAGTTTACTAAGTTTCATAAAAATCTGAGACGGTCGGGTTTAACCTGTTGGGTGATTTGACATGGAATGACCCGTATGTTTTGTTTCTTCTTCTTTATATTACATTCCTTTGTATGCAAAATCTTTACTTTTAATTAATTAATATTCCATTTTTTGTCTCTGAGAAGAAAGTGTTTACTGTGTGTGTTGTTTGCAGAGCCTAAACATTTTTTCATTTTCAAACAGAGTAGATTTGATTTATTTAATTTCTAGAAGTGCAGATAAGATTTTTTATACACAGTGTAGATTGGAGATATATTTCCATGTTTAGTTTGAGTGCACAGATTTAATTTCATGACATTAATACAGCTACTATTATTTTAATTACAAAAAGAAAAACAAATATAAATGAACGGATAATTAATCATTATAATTCAGTAAAAACCTACAAATTGTTTGCTATTTGTAACATAAATAATACAAAATACATTTATGACAGAATATGCACATTGTGTTGTATTTCTTACAGTAAAGAAGTCATTTAAAATTTAGTCAGTGTTGAGCAGAATGAAGATGACATACACTGTTAACATATTCACTTTTCTAATCTTTACTCTTTAAGTTTATCTGATATTTTTATTCTTTTGAGTTTGCTGTGAAACTATGAAAATTCCTCACTAAAAAGAATATCACCTGAGTCCAGTTTTTATACTTAAATAAAAAAATGCACAAAAATGATGCAAAATGAAATGAATAAACAAATAAATTTATTTTAGCTGAATCTGTCTAAGACAGGGGCGGGCAAACTCTGGCCTGTGAAGGTTTATTGTCTGGCCCATCAAACTGTTCACAATTAACATTGCCATTTGGGCCATGAGACAGCAAAATAAAAGCCAGTGAAATAAAGTCAGTTATCTTTTTATTCAAGTCACAATCAAGTTTAAAATTTAAGACTTCTAAAAGGCACTGATCGAATCAATAGTGCCTGCATCAATGGCTGCTTGCTTCATTCATTTCAAAATATGCAAACTATATGACATTCTGTCCTTATCCATTTCATCAAATATGCAAACTATATGACATTCTGTCCTTATCCACCACATCAATTAAACCTGACACTGAATTTACTGTTACATAAAAATACACATATTGAAATTTTTTTTTGTTCTCATTTCCTGTTCTGTCCCTCATGCTTTTTCTAAAAGATCCATCCAGTCCCTGTTTTAAAAGGTTTGCCTGCCCCTGGTCTAAGACCATAACTGCTGTTTTTACTTAGATGTGAATAGTTAGTAAATCAGGTGCATGTGTTCTAGTTTATAAAATTAGAAACAATTCTGTTAACTGTTTGATTTGTGATAAGAAAAAACTGTTTTCTTGTGTGTGATCTGTGTCAGCACTGATTTATTAGTAGTATGTGACACTAGTAACACATACAAGGAAGTACATAAATCAGTAGTGCAAATAAATACTTAATCAGTACTCAAAAACATTAGTGTTTTCTCTTTACTAGTATATGTGAGTATTAAATATTTTCTAGTGGATATACAAGTAAAAACTTAATTTAACCTACTAGTAGATGTAAATCATTGAACTGTACTTACACATGTGTTATGTTAAAAAAAATTAAATAAAAAAATAATCTATGTTTTCTCTGTTCAGGTGAATACTAATCCATACATAGAGATGTTTTATCTATACTCAAAGTAAAAAGAAACATTTCTCTCTATGCTACTAAATACAAATATTTAATTTTGTTACTAATTTTCTGATTTTCTTTTCTTTCATTGCAGACCCACTTTCAGTCATATGACAGTATTCCTCAGTAAAACAGCAGAACAATTCAACATCCAAGTTTGATGTTTTGTCCAGAAACAATATTTTTTTATACACACAAAATGACATTTTTGTTAGAAATGAGTTTTGTCTGTCTTTAATCAACCAAGTAACTAGTTTGTATCAGTTACGTTAGACATCTGAATTGCAGTACACTTAATGACAAAACAGGACAAAGAATGGATTCTTGGTTGCTTTTTCCTTATTTATTGTAATGTTATTTAACAACACCAGGTTAAAAATTTAGTATATATGGCCGTTACTAATAAACTGACTAACTGTACTATGTAATCTGTTTAACTGATGTTGTTAACTTTACTTACATTTTTAACTGATGTTAAAGAACACAGCCATCTGAGATTATGATATTTATACAAGTTTATGAAAAATTGTGAAATAATTTGTAGATTTTAGCGGGGGGGCAAAAAAAAAAGAGAAGATATTTTCACAAAAAACATTAAACATTTTGACTAACATGGATTTTTTTTAACAAAACCTTAACACATCTTTATGTTAACAGTTTCAAAGTGAGAGAAAACTGTTTTTAAAATCTAGAGAGCACATAATACTGATGTTTACATTATGCTGATTATCATTAATTTTGTTGATTACATTGTTACAAATGCTGATTATAATGTAATTTTTCTCATTACATATTAACTGGTATATACCACAGAATGTATTCATCTGTACCTAAAATGATTTGTGTTTCTTACAACAGTGGTAAATAATCTACCGAAACAATGTAAAAGAAATTACTGAAATTGTTGATGACATGTCACTGTTGTACAAGAACTGTATATGATTGTACAGAAACTCTGTATGGTTGTACAAAAATTGTATACGGTTGTACAGGAACTAGAAGGTTACACAAGAACTGTATTGTTAGTTGTACAGTGACTTCATTCAGTGACTGGTGCAGCAGGTATTTGTAAAATCTCACACATTTTTAAAGATTTTGTTTAGATGCACTGGGTGTTTCATGTTGCAGCCTTCTAAATACACACTGTGTCTTAAAGTTATTAAGTGCTACATTTTCTTTTCTTTTTAAAATAAACAAGTATGTGTAAATAATAGATTTTGTGTTTTCAAAGGATTTTGCTTTTAAACAAGTTTACAGCTGTGCAGTAAGCAGGCTTTGGTAAAAGGAAGGTTAGAGCTGCTTGTTTTTTGTTTGTTTAAGTTACGCGTATATGAGTATTCACTTCAACATTCCACTCAAAACTAATCCCAATTGTTTTGCTAGAGTAGGCTTAACTTGCAACATAATGTTTTGGATCGCACACACGCACATACATTACAACAAGTTAACACTGAAAGAAACATGCACACACACTCGCACACCTATTCTCACACTCACAAACAAAAGTACTACACTAAGTCATATTTCAGTTAGTTACATAACTAAAATTATTATATTTATTTTTATTTGTTCTTAAATTTTAGTTCATTTTATTTCTTTCAGTGGAAACTAGTCAGATTTTATTGATTAATTTTGCATAGAAAAATTTAAATTTTCTTTTTAAAGATTTTGTCAGTCACAACTTTTACAATTATGTCATACCTTGTGTTTTTGTTTTAAATATATGAGCTTTAATATTATTAATTTAGAAAAAAAACCACCCCCAAAACATCAACAAATCTTTGTTATAAGGAATTAACTGAATTTTTAAAGTTAAAAATTATCTGATAACAAGGTTTTGAATGAACTAACTTTAAAAATCATGAAACATGCTCTAAATTAATTTCCATTTTTTTAAATTATCATGTAAATAACATAAAATTTATAAATATTGTTTCATTTGCATATAAAGATTAATTCAAACCAGGATTTTCACATTCTGTATTTCATAATGATTTTGACATGTCATTTTAGAAACTTGTTTATTTTTGTTACGAGTGGAACATTAAGTGTTAAGCTTTGCTAGATCTACAATATGCAATGTTAAACATTATTTTTATACACAGCCTGCATGATTTGTGCATATAAAAACATTTTTTCTGAATTTGTGTTAAACCGGAATGTGTTCTATATATGAAAAAACCCAATCTGATCACCAGTGAAATCAGTTCTTTACCACGTAGACATTTCATAATAAGTAACTAACTGTTAATGTATTCCTGATTTTTTTTTACTTACATAAATGAGCGAAAAATAACTAAAGTTAAATACTTAATTTGTTTTAATTAATTTCAGGTGTAATTATAATCATTTTAGATCTTGTATTAATTTTAGAAATTTTTTGAATTTTTACTATTGATTTATATCCATGTACATAATATGTAACTGATTTATATATAGTTTTGGGAATTTTATTTATTGTATACAGTGATGTGAGGTGTTTTTACTAAAGAAGAAAAAAAAAAGTTTCTAAACAAACTTGATGCTGCACAGGAAAATCTGACCAAAGATACAAGCAGCTGTTTTGAACTTCAGTCCATGGAACAAGAGAATGAGCTAATTTGTGTGTTTTGGGTTTTCTGTCTAAATCAGTTTATTTAATCTCAAAAGGAAGTCTAAAACATTTTAAAAATGAGTTAAATAATTGTAAATTATTGTTAATGTAAAACGTTTAGACATTCATTCAACAGAGATATTTCAACATTATGTTTTATAAATATGTATTTTTGCAATTTAACTCTTTATACTGACAAACTGTGCCTTGGAAATGTTGAATAAATTCTTACATCTCTGTCCATTGGTTTGTTGTTAAAACAGCCATGAATATTTTCCAGTGTTTATAAAACTTGTAAACTTTGATTAAACTGAAGACAAGAGTCCAGTGAAAGAGTCACCTTACATCACTCGACTGCATTAATTAACACAGGTAATTTAAACAACAACAAAACCAGATAACAACTATTTTATTTCATTTAAGTATTAAATATACTTCGCTATATTACGTATAGTTATTAAAATGGTAGTGTCAGATAAGTATAATCTGGATAAAAATAAATAAAATTTAGATATTTCATGCTTTCTTAGAAATGAATAAAATGTAAAATGGTCAAAAAAATTTACAGAATGAAAATCAATTTCTGCCATAAAAAAATACGACATTCAGGATTTGATGCTGCATCTGCAATCAACAATGACTATAACTTTATAAAATAACATTCATATAATTTTAAATAATTTTTTAAAAGTAGCAATGTGTCAGTGTACCAAAAAAGGTTTTCAGGTTCATTAAAATCATAATCTGACTGAAAACTAAAGAACTGCACCATGCTCAGTATTTAACTGTTAAAGCAGCAGACTAGACATCAGTTTTTATTACTATTTCAATCTTTAAATGGATATTTAAATGAAATATTCAAGTTTTAAAGATTTTTACATAGTTAAATTTGAAAAAGCTGTTTTGAAAATTATAATATTTTATTTTTATAAAACTCAGCAATTACCCAGATGCTAAAAACCAATAAAATGACAAAGTAAACAAAAATAAATTAATACAAATACTAGCAAAATTTGTAGTCTCAAAGCTAAGTAACAAAAACAATAATAGAATAAATACAAATATATATTATTTTATTTAGCATATTAAAATCTTTTTTCTTTAACCTAACTTGGATTTCAGAAACTGTCGTCACAGTCAGACAGACAGATTTCAGCAGCTGTTGATGTATAACAAACAAGTAAATACACTTAATCTATGAAACAAAGGACTGATTAAATATAATAAGTACAGGCAAAATGAAATTATATATTAATAATTAACAACTACAAAAACAATAATAATTGTTTGTTATTAACTGACCTAAGCTTGTATGTAGCAGAAACCCATATGACTGGTTACCATGGTAACAAGTTTCACTGGATAAATGTTTCTTTAGCATCGTTTCTCATCCCTTTGAGAAATGACATCAGTTCTAAAATAAATAAATAACAAAATAAATAAATAAATTAATTAATTAATTTTCAAACTTTTCCACATTCCAGCCAGCTTATTACTGTTTGTTTTAAAATTGGGTATGTTTTGTTTTTGTTTTTTTAATTTACTTATCTAAATACAGTTTGCATAAAGGAACTATTTACTTCCAAGTGACAATAAATTATTATTACAAACAAGTTTTAAAAATAATAACATTGGATGTTGTAATAAAAAGTGAGGTTTAATTAAATATTAATATATTCTGAAACAAGAATGAAAAATCTTACTTGTGTTTCCTTCTGAAGTAATTTTAGATTGAACTGGGTCTTCTTTTGTGACCTTTGTAGAGGGAATCACGACATATCTAAAAAGATATATATATATATAATGTAATAAAAACAGGTACATTAATAAACTCATTTACAACCTAATTATTATTTCTCTAAAAAAAATCCCAGTGAATCTGTATGTATATCTGTTACTAGACTTGAATGTATGTGTTTGTGTCTGAATGTGTGTCCATCATATGTACCTGTTCATGTTTAGATGTTTGTACGTGTTGTATACAAAAAACTGAAAAAACTCATTAACTGACAGAATTAAATGATTGTTTAAAATATTTATTTGACAAATGCTGATGATAAAATATTTTTTCTACAGAGCAAAGATTAATTTTCTGATAAGTGAAGATGAGAAAATCTATTTCTCTTTTAACAGATTTATTTCTAAATATATATATATATAAAACATTTTACTTTGCAACAAGCTGAATATGATAAGATCTGAAATTCACGAGTGAATCCACACACTTCTTGTATGCTCTCTTCAGATCTTCATTGGTGCTCTTCTCAACTGGAGGAAAACAAAAAATAATTTTAATAAACAAATCTGAGCTTTCGAATTTATAATTATATTCACAGCCACACGTTTAAGAAATCAATTCAAAATAGAAATTCAAAGTTTTAAAATATACAAAAATATATTCTCATCAAACTGTAATCTATATAACTTTTACTTTTAAAGTCATAACACAACACAAAATCTGACAACATTTTTAATTACATCATTTAAAAAACCGTATGTTGATCAAAACAGAAACTGAGGAGAAAGAATACACCAATTTAATGTGTGAATAAACTCAAGAAATAATCAAAAGTGGTAAAAAAAAAATATAAAAAGAAAAAATAATAATAAAAATAAATTAAAAAGAAGATTAATAAAAAAAAAAAATAAAATTAAAAAGATAAGAATAATAAAAAAATAAAATAAAATAAAATAGTCTATATAATTTATTTAAAAAATGAAAATTGACTGGTACCCATTTGTTTGAAGTTTTTTTTCTGCACATCTCTGATAAGCTGAGCATGTTTTGGGTCCATGTACTCCATGAAACTAGTGCTGTACGGTTCACGTTCTGAAACATGACAGTTTTTCGTAAAATTAAATATAAAATAAGTTTTGAAAATAAATTTTATTCAAGGAATAATGAGTTTAAAATAGAATTAATAAAAATGAAATTAAAATTAATGAATGAATAAATAAATAAATAAATAAATAAATAATAATAATAATAATAATAATAATAATAATAATAATAATAATAATAAAAGAGATAAATAAACATAAAAAGATAAAATAAAATAAAATACAAACCAGAATGAAGTTGAATTCCAAGTAGGGCATCAACGACTTTTACACTTGGACTCTGAGCTGCACTTGCATTGTGAATCTGCAAAAATAACATCATCATCACCAACACCACAACAACAACACAGAGGGAAAACTAAAGCAATAACAACAGCTACAACATCAATAATAGACTTGAAAAATGATTATTTTATGAAGAAAAGTTGTTCATAAAAACTGTGTCAAACCACAATAGGCTTTTCTGAAACCCCTTCATACACAATTCCTTCTGGAAAACCATTTGCTTCATTCATTCTGAAACACAGAAATTATGAACTATATTGTCAAAATTAACTTATTATGAAAATATCATTAAAAAAATTAATAATATATATAAAATGATAAGAAAGAAGAAATAATAATATTACATTTTTTTCTTTTTAAATAATGAAATGAAAATTTAAAAAGTATTATTATTAAATATTTATTTTATGTCAGATTTATTTATAGTTGCATATTATTATTTTTTTTTCTGCATTGATGTACAATACAACATTAATAAAAATAAATGTTTTGTAAACCTCTTGCCACACTTTATATAGATTTTTTGACAGGAAACATATTTCAAAATGTTGTGAAAACAAAACAAACTTACGAAGCAAAGTATGGTACAAGTTTTAAGAAAAAATCTTCTCCTGTCATCAGTTCTGTAAAACAAAACAAAAAAAATATTTGTATATCTTATTACTATTGTTATTAGAGACTTGCTGTTGTTATTATTATTATTATATATTTTGTTTCGATTGAATAATGAAAACAAATTTTATTGAGTTTTTTAAAATAAAATAGATCATAATTATGGATTATTAGGAAATAATTATTGTTTTTTTACAATTAGTATTGATTTACATTTTGTTTGTTTTCAATAGATACACATGATCTTAGATATAAACAACAATGTGCTAATTACAAGTTTTAATAAAGATGCTATTAGTTTATTTATTTATACATACTCTGGTACAGTTTAGCTTGTTTCAAGAATCCCTCCAAAGCCAAGAAGAGCTCTTCTAAAGAGGAGGTAACTCCAACTTCATCTCCTTCATCGAAACATCTTAATATATTTTCCAAAGGCTATCAAGCAAAACAAAATAATTAAAATTAAATTATAATATAAAATAATATAATATAATATAAATTATTTATATAAAAACTCTTTTTAGACATCATATCACTCATTAATTATTAGATAGAGTGCTAAATTCCTAGAAAAATAAATAATTATATTCATCTCAAAAAGTTCACTTAGCATGTCAAAGCCATTTATAGCATTATCACATTTCAAAGTCCTAGAAATGATTTTGTGATTAATTGTCCAGAAATAAATAGACAACCTAGGATGAAAACAAAAATAGATATAATAATAATAATAATAATAATAATAATAATAATAACAACAACAACAACAACAACAACAACAATAGTTAAATAAATAAATAAATAATTAATGTCCCCCAAAATCCTAGATTAGTTGCTAGGACAACAATGTAAGCAAACAATTACGAAAAACAAAAAAAAAAACATTTACAGTTACATACCTCAACTGCTTTAACAAATGCAAGTTCGATCAGAATGTTATTTTTGACAAATTTTGACCATACTTCTCCTCCTGGAAATTCCTGAATGTAGTCAACATTGCTAAAAAAAAAAAAAAAAATAATAATAATAAAATAAAACAATAATCACAAGTTTATTTTATCATTTACTTTAATTGCATTTAACATACTAATATTTTTTTTATTTTTTATATGTGTGTGTGTGTATGTGTATGTAAATGTTTGTTAATGTAATATTATATGTTTAGATGTAAAAGTATGTGTAAATGGAACAGTGTAGATGTAAATGAAACAGCATATGTATCAATTTAATAGTGTATGTGTAAATGTAACAATATGAGTAAATAATAGTATACATTTAAATGATAGTATATGTGTAAATGTAACAATATGAGTAAATAATAGTATATGTTTAAATATGATAGTATATGAATATGTGTAAATGTAATAGTATATGTAAAAATGTAATTAGTGCGAAGAAAAGCAGATCAGATTATGTTTTTGAAACATTGCTGGTTTGGATAAGCTATTAATTCAAACAAAATGATTTAAACAATTTACTTACTCCATTGTTAATGGTCTGAAAGAAGAAAAAATATGATGCATAATTTAAGATTATAAACTGACAAAAAAGTGTTAAAACAGTTTTAACAATAGATCTGAACATGTTTTAATAATAATAATTATTATGGTGATGTGTCCTTTGTTTCTCTTCATTTCAGGTTTCTTGTGAAAACTGAAAATGCATTTGGCATCAGCAGCATCCATTAATAACAGTTTTCAACACTAACATTTTAACAGACTAAGGGACTACAGCTGTCTAACATTTTAACAGACTAAGGGACTACAGCTGTCTGACATTTTAACAGACTAAGGGACTACAGCAGTGTAACATTTTAACAGACTAAGGGACTACAGCTGTCTAACATTTTAACAGACTAAGGGACTACAGCTGTCTGACATTTTAACAGACTAAGGGACTACAGCAGTGTAACATTTTAACAGAAAACTATAGCTATCTAACATCTTAAATTTAAGGGACTTATAAACAGACTAAAAAGCTGTTAAGGGAAACAGTAACATTTTAACAGACTAGGGACTACAGCTGTCTGACATTTTAACACACTAAGGGACTGCATGTTTGACATTTTAACAGACTAAGGGACTATAGTTGTTAACATTTTAACAGACTAAGGGACTGATGTCTGACATTTTAACAGACTAGGGACTTTAACATTTTAACAGACTTTACAGGTTAACATCTTAACAGACTAAGGGACTGTAGCTGTCTAACATTTTAACAGACTAACTATAGTTGTCTAACATTTTAACAGACAAAGGGACTACAATTGTCTAACATCTTAACAGACTAAGGGACTACAGCTGTCTGACATTTTAACAGACTAAGGGACTACATCTGTCTGACATTTTAACAGACTAAGGGATTATAGCTGTCTAACATCTTAACAGACTAAGAGACTACAGCTGTCTGACATTTTAACAGACTAAGGGACTACAGTTGTCTAACATTTTAACTGACTAAGGGACTGTAGCTGTCTAAGATTTTAACAGTTTAACAGACTCACTTGTCAGGGTTGAGTATTTTCCAGTTAGCCAAAAGGATGACAATGTAAGACATCCCTGGAGGAAGTTGAAGTTTTCTAGCAACACCATACAATGGAACAGCAACCTGCCTTGGAATAAACTGCAACGATAACAACATCTTTTAGTTATATCAAAGATAATAACATAAATTAATTATAAACAGACAAATAACAATTCTGATAATAAATAAATAAATATTTTTTAAATGAGTCTTTTTATACAGCTCTGTGAAAGGTTTGTACATTAAGACTTATGGATATACTAAAAGTTTGTATCAGTGGTATCTACATGAAAATTCACTGTAGCAGTGCTGTTTATATCAGAATTCATTTTTAGCAGTGATGTTTCTATCAGAAGTGTCTGTCTGTATTTGAGTTGTGTCTATCAGATATAAGAAAACTTTATATTCTAATAACGTGTGTTACAACTATCACAGTTATCTCTGCTACCTGGGGTGTGTCTTTTGGTCCGTTCTGCCAGATGTATCCTGACACGATCACTGCCAACATCTGATGAGCGCGTCTAAGTTCGGCAACTCCATTTAGCTTGGTGTGGTCTAACAGAGGCAGCTGAAATAACACATCTGTTGTAACATCAATCGTAACTTTCAGTCTGTAACACTGTAACCAGCTGTAACCACTATAACCATTCAATGATATGTAACAAATGTAATCAGTCTAGGCTGTAATAGTTTAACTGACTGTAACCACATTAATTCTGATATTGACAAAGAGACGGACAGATTGACATACAACAAAAACAGACAGTTCATAGAAGACAGACTGAAATATAAATAGAGATACAGAAACACATACAGACAGAAAAACAATTATCTTACATTCAGTACTTCATCTCGCATTTGGCCTGTGGCGATCAGTTTGGCTATGTCACGTGACAGCCTGTTCCAAGGCTCAAAGTATTCTGGCAGGTCGCCTTTCTAATAATAATAATAATAATAATAATGGTTATATAAAGAAATGACCAGTATTATCTGTTATCAGTCTTGTGAACAGCATCACTGAAAACATTTTAGTTTCCTTGGTATTTGTAACTTAACGTAAATTTTTGACTTTAGTAAAGGGTAACTAAAGTTCACTGTAACATGTAGATATTTTTAATTTTATTTGTTTTATATTATTTATACTCTTTAATGTGTGTGTGTGTGTGTGTGTGTGTGTGTGTGTGTGTGTCATTTTTGTTTTAGTTTTAAATGTTCAAATTAGAAAACGTTTCTGACATCAATTTTAGAAAATCAACTTTTAATCTGAGGTTAAATTATTAATAATAATAATAATAATAATAATAATAATAATAATAATAAAATAACCATTTTAAAAAATCATTTCCAAAGATGGTATTGTTCACAGGAACCCTGGGACCTCCCATAACCCGGATGTATCAGTAATAGTGACTGACAAGACCAAAAAAAAATGGATATATAAAGAAAAAATCTGCTTTATCAGTTATCAGTCTTGTGAACGAGATCACTGAAAACATGTTTATTTTACACTTTACAGTTTTCTTGGCATTTGTAACAACAGGTAATATTTGTTATTACGTAAAACTTAAATTATTAAAATAATAACTCAGTTTTACTTTTCAAATTAAACACATTGTTACATTCTGATGCATAATTTTTTTCTCTTTTTTTTTTTTTATTTTTATAATTATTTAATTTGTTCATTAGACTAAAATAATGCATCATCGACTATTTATTTTTGTACTTCTAAACAGACGCATAAAAACGTGTGCGCACTTTCTAAAATCAAACATCTGTTGTTTTAGAAATGTTATTTTTTAAGATCGGCCTGCTGCTGTACGAAATAAAAAAGCTGATAAATACAAAATGACCAAGTTACGTGCTGTTTGCCACACACAAATTATTATTTTAATCTGTAAAAGTATCAGTTTGCACATGCATGTATCATTTATCTTCCTTGTGCAACGCACACAAACACACACTCGCAGACAGATACACCCGCAGACACACACACACACACACACACAAACACACACACCCATACAGAGGTGAAACACATTCTTTTGTTTGTTAAGATGTAATTTGCTAAAATATCATTACTTATAAATCTCTCATGTTTAATTTTAACAAGTGTTTTGTGTCGACTGTACAAATAAACCGGACGGAGCTTATGATCAAGGATGTCGAGAGTTTATCCTCTGTGAGAATCACGTGGCAAACTTGATTACGTGTGAACACGGCAATGTATTTAATAGCAGAACTGGTCGATGTGACGAGTAAGTAACCCCAAAAAAAAAACAAACAAACACAAACACACGCATCACACACACACACACACACACACACACACACACACACACACACACACACACACAAACACAACACTCAATGAAGTTTTCTCTTATTAAAGGTTAGAAGATATCGAAAGTTGATATCTCAATGACGAGTTATTTCTAAACACAAAAAAAAAAATAAAATGTTTTATTTGTCTGCTCTTCACAGTAACAGATTTATCTTATTTGATATACAAACATTACAACAAAACAAGCAAAATATCTAGTCATAATTTAACCTTTATTTATAGTGAAAATGACAAATATATGCATCTGTCCATCTATCAAGACAGTCTGTCTATCTATCTTTGTAGACAATTTAGTCTATCTATCTAAAATTATCTAACAGTCTGTCTCTATCTATCTATATTTTTAAAACTGAAAATATCTGTATTTAACAAATAAAAATAATTATAAACTTTTTGTGTATTAACAATATAATTATAAATGTTTGTATTTTAGTACGACAAATGTAGAATAGTAAATGATTGTGTTTTAGTCCTTCGAACGTACCGCCACCATGCGGTGTTTACAAAAACTGTACAGAGAAACCAGACGGAAGCTACCCAGACTATTCTGAAAACTGCAGAACATACTACACATGTCACGGAGGAACATTTTTCGGACATAATTTCTGTACACCAGGTGACACATTCACATCAGAATTTTGTAAACTTTCTTTTACAACAACGATAAAATCAGAAACAGAACAACAACAACAATACAGCAGATGATACATTCACATCGACATTTTGTTAATGTTCTTAATACTGATGACATATTAACAATTCAAAGAAATAGAAAAACTTTTTTTATTGTTGTTTTTGTTTTTTCCTCTTTAACTGATTTTTTCATTTTAGATGTTTAATTATTTATAAAATAAAAATATAAGCTTTGATATGATACAACTAGTCTCACAGTTACAATGACAGGTGAAAATGTTGACGTGTCTAGAAAATGGTTTTGATTTAGTAAGAACTAAACGATTTATGTCCTGGGTGAAATTGTTTTCCGTCGCATAAAAAAAAAAAAAAAAACGACAAAAAAAACAAAACAAACAAAAACAAAAAATAAACAACAGCAAAACAATGAAAACAAACAAATAATAGCAGAAACAACGACAACAATTGTCACTGGCACATTTTTGTTATTACATCACATCTATTTAAAATATTTCAGGCACTGTTTTCAGTGAAGACCTTCAAACTTGTGACTGGCCGAGTGACGTCAAGAGGCCTTGTGGTACAAAACCATAGACCAGCAGAAATAAACAGAAAACAAAGAACCTCGTTAATCGTGTAATTTGTGTTTTATCAACAGGACAATAAAATTATATTTCTAAACCGAAACCAATGTTGTTTGTTTAACTTATTTTATTCCCATGTCATTGTTTATATGATTTGTTTATTTTGTTATCTGGATATAATCCTTCAGATAAGAACTGCATTTTTTTTTTTAACCGAAAACATCCGTGAATTATAATTTTTTTTTTTTTTAATTATTATTCTTTTTTTTTTTTTGTTTTTATTTTTTTTTTTTTTTCCATTCGCAATTCATTCGATTATGTGATTATCTTATAAAAAATTAATTACAGAAATACTGGAAATAATCCTTCAGATGAGAACTGCATTTATTTTATAAACCAAAATCTGCTGACTAACCACAAACATCCGTGAATTCGTGCTAAGACATCACGCTGTTGTCAACTGTTATAACACAAATACACGTTAACTAAATCGTCACTGTTATCTATTATAACACAAAATACATGTTAACTAAATCGTCACTGTTATCTATTATTATATAAATACCTGTTAACTAAATCTTCACGTTGCTGTTAACTATTATAACATAAATACACGCTGCTGTTTACAGAAAAGTGTGAATCTGTTCCTCGGTAACTTCGAGTTTTTAGCTGTTTAAAGCAAAGATAATCTAGAAATATTCATGTCTGAAATAAATTGTAACTATCGTTATTTACCTCTGAACAGAAGTGACGTTTATTTATTTATTTATTTATCATTTCATTTCCTTTGTTTTTCATTTCATTTCGTATATTTATTATTTTTATTAAATCTTCCTTCATCCATCTTTTAATAAACACAGATGAAGAAATGAAGAAAGAAAAAAAATCGTGATGATGAGAATGAGAAATATAATTTTATTGTCTTGTTGATAAAGGGAAAACAAAGAACTTCGCTAATCGTGTAATTTGTGTTTTATTTCTGCTGGTCTATGGTTTTGTACCACAAGGCCTCTTGACATCACTCGGCCAGTCACAAGTTTGAATTTCTTCATTGAAAACAGTGCCTGAAATATTTCAAATAAATGTGTTGTAATAACACTTAAATGAGCCAGGGAATGTAAAAATATTTGAATGAATTATTATTATTATACTCAATATTAATTTTCTTTGTCTTTTGGTTTTGTGATGATGATGATAATGATGATAACAACAACAATAATAATAATAATAATAATAATAAATTTCTAACTAATAAATAAATCTACAGGCCCAATAGCAAGTTTATTTTTCTGACATTTTAAACTTTCTGTAATATTATAGTTACTGTTGGTGTTTCTGTATTGTTTGTTATATTTTTGATCTAATGAAAAATTAACAAAATGTTTATGTGAATGTGTCACCTGGTGTACAGGCAATTTTTCCCAAATTTATTCCTGCTTGACATGTGTAGTATGTTCTGCAGTTTTCAGAGCGATCTGCGTAACTTCCGTCTTGTATAGTTGAACAGTCTTTGAGATAACCGCATGGTTTCTGTACGTTCATAGGACTAAAACGCAAACATTTACAAGTCTACATTTCTAGTACTTAAACGCAAACATTTATAATTACATTGTTAGTAGTAATACACAAACATTTACATTTTTACCTTTCTAATACTAAGCCACAAACCTTTATAATTTACATCGTTAGCATTAAAATAAAAATATTTACAATTATACATTTCTAGTACTAAAACACATATATTTAAAATTTACATAGTTAGTACTAAATATAAACATTTATAATTTTACATTTCTAGTATAGATATAGATATATATATATATATATATCGAGAGTAACTAGTTACTCTCTTGAGATATCAGTTTTACCTTGCTAAAGGTTAGAATGGAGAACAACAGAAACACTGACATTTACAATTTTATATTTAATCGTGTAACGTTTTTTTTTTTTGTGTTTTTTTCCTGAGACTAAAACAAATATTTAAGCATTTCACGTTTCGTTACCGACTAAAATACAAATTTTTAATTTTTATGTTGAGAGGAGAAAAAAAAATTAGACTTTGACTTTTACTATTTGTTTAAATTGATATTTGTCTGAAGTGTAAAAAAGACGGAATTTTTTTTTTGTGTTTTTTTCATAGAAGAAAGCTGTATAAATATAAGAATCCTCTTTGAATATTATCCATAATTATTATTTTTTCCGACCTTTTCTCTTGTTATGAAAATAAAATTATATTTAATCATATTATAAAAATTATAATTATTACAAATAATAAAAAAAAATAAAACAATTTCACCATTGGGATAAACGACGCAAAAGTTTGAATTTATATATGTTTATAATTCTTAACATGTTTGTATATATAAAAAAAAGGTTCGTAATCTTTTAACTTACCTGTCGCACTGACCAGTTCTGCTGTTAAATACAGTGTTCAATATACACCTATACAACTGGGCCACGTGATTTTCACAGAGGATATATTCTCCACAGTCATGATAATAAAGACCGTCCGGTTTATTTGTACAGTTGACACAAAACACTTGTTAAAATTAAACGTGAGAGATTTACAAGTAATGTTCAACAAATACATAAATAAATATATACATACATACATGCCTACACATATGTATGTGTAAATGCAGACATTTATGTATATGTGTATGCATATAGACCCAAACACAAAGAGAAGAAAAACAACACAAGATTATAAACAGAAGCTAACACATGTTTAAAAGATGAAATATATTTTTTTTTAATTTTAGTTATAAATAAATAAATAAATAAATAAATAAATAAATAAACTACCTTCTGTTACAAATGCCAAGAGAACTGTAAAGTGTAAAATAAACATGTTTTCAGTGATCTCTTTCACAAGACTGATAATAAATAACACAGATCATTTCTTTATATATCCTTTTTTTTATTTTTATTTTTTTTAATTTAACTTTTTTTTTTTTTTTTTTTTCCGTTTTCATTCGGTGACCACTACTCATACAAAAAAAAAAAAAGAATTCCTGTGAACAATACCATCTTTGGAAATGATAATTTATAATGAGTATTATTATTTATTTATTTATTTATTTTTATTTTTTTATCTTTTTTTTACTTAGCCTCTGAGACGACACATTAAAAGATGATTTTCTAGAATTAATGTCAGAGACGCTTCTTAATTTGAACATTTAAAAAGAAGCAAAATGACATAAACACACAGAAAAAGAAAAAAGAGAGAAAAAAGTATCATTTTTCTGTTTATTGTTGCACATCTAATCAAGCGCATTAAAAAACGTGCGCGCACCTTCTAGAAATAAACATCTCTTGTTTTATACGTATTACTTGTAACAAAAGCCTTCTGTTGTATGAAGTCAAAATGCTGATAAGCAAAAAGTCACGAAGTTACGTGCTGTTTGCTACACACACATTTTTATTTTAATCTGTGAAGGTTTCAGCTTACACATTTCATTTATCCTCCCTATGCAACACACAAACGCACACACATACAGGCGAAACACACTGCTTTGTAAGGACATAATCTGCTAACAGATCGTTACTTACAAATCTATCATGTTTAATTTTAACAAGTGTTTTGTGTCTACTGTACACATAACACGGACGGAGCTTATGATCAAGGATGTCGAGAATTTATCCACTAAGACAATCACGTGGCCAACTTGATTACGTGTGAACACGGCAATGTATTTAATAGCAGAACTGGTCGATGTGACGAGTAAGTACATCAAAACAAAAAAAAAAAGAAAAAGAAAAAAAAAAGACACACACACATACACATAATTACTCTCTGAAGATATCAGTTTTATCTTACTAAAGGTTAGAATGGCGAACTTCAGGGGGGCTCAGCCAAGGGTTGATATCTTAAGACAATGACGACAACACAACAAAAACTAATGACATTAATGTTTTACGTCTCAACTCACCGCTCTCCACAATAACAGATTTACGCGTCTTCATTTGATTGTAGCCTAAAAACATTACAACAAAACAAAAAATATATCTAGTCATAATATCCAACTTTTATTTATAGTGACTGCATGACAAATATATGCATCTGTCCATCTATCAAGACAGTCTGTTTATCTATCTATGAATCTAGACAATCTCTCTAGACAGTCTATCTATCTATCTATCTATCTATCTATCTAACTGTCTGTCTATCTATCTATCTATCTATCTATATAAGTAAAACTGAAAATATCTGTATTTAACAAAGTAAAAATTGTACGCACTGTAATCAAAGGTTCGTAATTTAGTGTAAAATTATAATTTTGTAATTTGTTTTTTTAGTATTAACAATATAATTATACATGTTTCTGTTCTAGTCCTTCGAACGTACCGCCACCATGTGGTGTTCACAGAAACTGTACATCGAAACCAGACGGAAGCTTCCCAGATTATTCTGAAAACTACAGAACATACTATACATGTCACGCAATAACATTTTTCGGACATAATTTCTGTACATCAGGTGACACATTCACATCAGTATTTTGTAAACTTTCTTTATAACAACGAAAAAAAATCAGAAAATGTTGTCTTGTCTAGAAAAAGGTTTTGATTTAATAAGTACTAAACGATTTATGTCCTGGGTGAAATTGTTTTCCGTCGCATATCAAAAAAATAAAAATAAAAATAAAAAAAATAAAAAATAAAAAACAACAACAAACAAAAACGAAAAATAAACAATAAAACAACAATGAAAGCAAACAATCAAAAGCAGAAACAACGACAACAGTTGTCACTGACACTATTTTCTTATTACATCACATTTATTTAAAATATTTCAGGCACTGTTTTCAGTGAAGACCTTCAAACTTGTGACTGGCCGAGTGACGTCAAGAGGCCTTGTGGTACAAAACCATAGACCAGCAGAAATAAACAGAAAACAAAGAACCTCGTTAATCGTGTAATTTGTGTTTTATCAACAGGACAATAAAATTATATATCTAAACCGAACTTATCAACATTGTTCTTTTGTTTGTTATCTCTAGGTGTTTTTTTGTTGTTTTGTTTGTTTTTGTTTTTTTTTCATTCGCAATTCATTCGATTATGTGATTATGTTATAAGAATTAATTACTGAAATACTGGAAATAATCCTTCAGATGAGAACTGCATTTATGTTATAAACCAAAATCTGCTGACTAGCCACAAACATCCGTGAATTCGTGCTAAGACATCAAGCTGTTGTCAACTGTTATAACACAAATACGTGTTGACTAAATAATCAGACTGCTATTAACTGTTATAACACAGATACATGTTAACTAAATCGTCACTGTTATCTGTTATAACACAAAATACATGTTAACTAAATCGTCACTGTTATCTGTTATAACACAAAATACATGTTAACTAAATCTTCACGCTGCTGATAACTATTTTAACACAAAATACATGTTAACTAAATCGTGATGCTGCTGTTTACAAATAAGTGTGAATCTGTTCCTCGGTAAATTCGCGTGTTTTATTTCTGCTGGTCTATAGTTTTGTACCACAAGGTGTCTTGACGTCACTCGGCCAGCCACAAGTCTGAATTTCTTCATTGAAAACAGTGCCTGAAATATTTCAAATAAATGTGTCGTAATAACATGTACATGTGTCAGAGAATGTAAAAATACCTGAATGAATTATTATTATTATTATTACTTAACATTAATTTTCTTTGTCCTTTGATTTAATAATAATAATAAATTTTAAACTAATAAATCTACGGGCCCGATGGCAAGTTAATTTTTCTGACATCCTAAGCTTTCTATAATAGTATAGTAGTAGTAGTAGTTGTTGTTGTTCTTTTTCTTGTTTTATCGTTATTGTAAAGAAAATTAATAAAAATAATGATGTGAATGTGTCACCTGGTGTACAGAAAGTATTACCGAAAAATGTTCCTGCGTGACATGTGTAGTATGTTCTGCAGTTTTCAGAATAGTCTGGGTAGCTTCCGTCTGGTTTCTTTGTACAGTCTCTGAAAACACTATATATTGACTCTACGTCGGAAGGACTAAAATGCAAACATTTACAATTTTACATTTGTAGTAGTAAAAGATAAACCTTTATAATTTACATTTTTAGTACTAAAAAACAAACATTTATAATTTACATTGCAAGTACTAAAATACAAGCATTTATAATATATATCGAGAATAGCTAGTTACTTTCTTTAGATATCAGCTTTATCTTGCTAAAGGTTAGAATGGAGAACAACAGAAAGACTGATATTTACAATTCTGATTTTAGTACTAAATATAAACATTTACAATTTTATATTTAATCGTGTAATTATTTATTTATTTATTTATTTATTTTGGTTGATGCTAAAACAAGTATAGAAGGTATTACGTTTTATTAAGATACAAATATTTACACTTTTCCCTTTTTAATGTTTATGTTGGCAAGAGAACAAAACATTAGACATTGACTTTTACTGTTCGTTTATACTGTCCAAAGTAAAAACAGCGGAAAAAAATTCAAAGAGCAAAGTTTTATAAATATAATAAGTCTCTTTGAATTATCTCTGAATATTGCACTTTTTTATGGCCTTTTCTCTTGTTATGAAAACAAAATTATTTGCAAATTTATATTTATTAAAAAAGAAAATAAAGTATTTTCACCACGAAAACATTTTAAAACACTGGTAAAAACAATGCAAAATTTTGATTCATAATATCTTTATAATGTTTGAATAAAAAAAGATTCGTAATTTTTTACTTACTCCTCACATTGCTCAGTTCTGCTGTTAAATACAGCGCCCTCTTCACACGTAATCAAGCTCGCCACGTGATTCTCACAGCGGACAAATTCTCGAGAACTTTGACGATAAACTCCGTCCGGCATATATGTACAGTCGACACAAAACACTTGTTCAAATTAAACACGATAGATTTATAAATAATGTTAAACAAATACTTCATCAAAGCTTTTTAAATATATACACACACACACGTATGTATGTTATGTAGGCATGTACGTATTTAGACGCAGAAACACAGAGAGAAAAAAACAACAACACAATGTTATAAACAGAAGTTAACAAATGTTTTTAAAATAAAATTTTGTTATTATTTTTTGAATTTATAGAAAAAAAAAATAAAAGCTACCTCCTGTTACAAATGCCAAGAAAACTGTGAAGTGTAAAATAAACGTTTTCAGTGATCTCGTTCACAAGACTGATAACAGATAAAACAGATCATTTCTTTATATATCTATTTTTTTAAATTTAAATTATTATTATTATTACTTTTTATTCTTTAATTATTATTATTATTATTATTATTATTATTATTATTATTATTATTATTATTATTATTATTATTATATCATTTGGCCTCCCCACCAAAAATAATTTCCTAAGAATGGTATTGTTCACAGGAACCTTGGGACCTCTCTCAACCCGGATGTACCGGTAGTGGTGACTGATTGGACAAAAAAAAAAGATATATAAAGAAATGATCTGTGTTATCTGTTATCAGTCTTGAGAACGAGATCACTGAAAACATGTTTATGTTACACATTACAGTTTCCTTGGCATTTCTAACTTAACATAAATTTTTGACTTAGGTAAAGAGTAACTAAAATTCATCTTTAAACATATACATTTAGATGTATTTTTTATTTTTTATAACTTTATATTATTGATACACTTTGGAGTAAGTGTATATATATGTGTATATGTATGTATATGTGTCTATCTGTGAATATGTATATATGTGAATTTATGTGTATATCTGTGTGTGTGTGTATGTATGTGTTTACGTGTGTGTGCTTATGGTTGTGTGTATATCTCACGACACCAGTTTTAGAAAGAAAGGTTTTAATCTGAGCCTATATATAAAGGATATAATAATAATAATAATAATAATAATAATAATAATAATACTCATTTAAAAAAAGTCATTTCCCAAGATGGTATTTTTCATAGGAACCCTGGGACTTCCCATAACCGGATGTATCGGTAGTAGTGACTGACCAGACAAAAAAAAAAGAGAAAATGTTATAAAAAAAAAAAAAACACCCAATAAATACATAAAATTTAAAAATTTAAAAAATTAAAAATGGATATAAAAAGATATAATCTGTTATCAGTTATCAGTCTTGTGAACGAGATCACTGAAAACATGTTTATTTTACACTTTACAGTTTTCTTGGCACTTGTAACAGCAGGTAATATTTGTTATTACGTAAAACTTAAATTATTAAGTTTTACTTTTCAAAACAAACATATTGTTAATGATGCATAACTTTTCAATAACTATTTTAATTTATTCATTCGAAAAAAAAATAACGTTTCATTTACTATTTATTGTTTCACTTCTAAACAGACGCATAAAAACGTGTTGTTTTAGACGTTATTTGATAACAAAAGCCTTCTGTTGTATGAAGTCAAAAAGCTGATAAGTGAAAAATGACAAAGTTATGTGCTGTTTGCCACACACACATTTTTATTTTAATCTGTGAAGCTATCAGCATAAACATATCATTTATCTTCCTTATGCAACACACACACACGAACGCGCGTGCGCGCATGAACGCACACACACAGGCGAAACACATTCTTTTGTTTGTTGAGATGTAATTTGCTAAAATATCATTACTTATACATATCTCATGTTTAATTTTAACAAGTGTTTTGTGTCGACTGTACAAATAAACCGGACGGAGCTTATGATCAAGGATGTCGAGAGTTTATCCTCTGTGAGAATCACGTGGCCAACTTGATTACGTGTGAACATAACACTGTATTTAACGGCAGAACTGGTCGATGTGACGAGTAAGTAACCCCCCCAAAAACCCTTATATATATGTTTATTATTTTGGGGTTTTTGCTTTTTTATTGTTATTGTTTAATAATTAATTAAAAGTGCGTTCTCTTTTGTCTTGCAAGGAAACACATACCTAGCAGTAACACCAACAATAATCTCTACTACTATTACTACTACATGTATTTAAAATATAAACATACATACATACATACATACATATATGAGTGAAGCAGCAAATATTTGTCTTTAACAAAGTAAAAATTGTACGCACAGTAATCAAAGGTTTGTCATTTAGTATTAATAACGTAAAATTATAAATGTTTGTATTTTAGTACAAACAGTCTAAATTATAAATGTTTGTGTTTTAGTCCTTCGAACGTACCGCCACCGTGCGGTGTTCTCAGAGACTGCACAACGAAACAAGACGGAAGATATCCAGATTATTCTGAAAATTGCAGAACATACTACACATGTCACGCAGGAACATTTTTCGGACATAATTTCTGTACACCAGGTGAGACATTGACATCAGTATTTTGTATAAAACAACAACAACAACAACAACAAAAAACAAAAAAACTAAACTTTTTCATTAAATGATTTTTTTTTTTTTTTTTTTTTAAATTATATATGTTAAATTATTTATAAAATAAAAATAAGAGCTTTGATATGATGCAACTAGTCTCACAGTTACAGTGACAGGTGAAAATGTTGACGTATCTAGAAAATGGTTATGATTTAGTAAGAACTAAACGATTAATGTCTTAGGTGAAATTGTTTTTCGTTCTTTTAGATTCATCGCATGTTAAAAACAAACAAACAAGAAAATAATCCGAACAAAAAAAAAAAAAAAAAAATTAAAATTATGGAAAAATTAAAGAAAATAAAAGAAAATAGAAAAAAGAAAAATAATAAACAAAATTAAAATGCAAACTAACAAACAAAAGCAACAACAACAGAAAAGAACCTGTTATTACAACACATTTTAAAAAAAATATTTCAGGCACTGTTTTCAGTGAAGAACTTCAAACTTGTGACTGGCCGAGTGACGTCAAGAGGCCTTGTGGTACAAAACCATAGACCAGCAGAAATAAACAGAAAACAAAGAACCTCGCTAATCGTGTAATTTGTTTTTTATCAAATTGACAATAAAATTATATTTCTAAACCGAATATCGTAACAATGTTGTTTGTTTATTTGTTTCATTTTCTTATTTTCATTCCCATTTCATTCGTTTATATGATTATGATATAATGAATTAATTACAGAAATACTGGATATAATCCTTCAGATAAGAACTGCATTTATTTTACAAACCAAAATCTGCTGATAACCGAAAACATCCGTGAATTATAAATACGTGTTGACTAAGACATCACGCTGCTTTTAATTATTATAATACAAAATACATCACGCTGTTGTTAACTATTGTAACACAAATACATGTTAACTAAATCAACACGCTGCTATTAACTGATATAACACAAATATATGTTAACTAAATCATCACCGTTGTTATAACAACCAAATAGTCATGCTGCTGTTAACTATTATAACACAAATAGACGTGAAATAATCTCGCTGCTCTTTACTATTTCTAGTACAAATACGTTAACTAAATCGTCACTGTTGTAATCTGTTGTAACACAAATACATGTTAACTAAATAGTTAGTTGTTACCTATTATAACACAAATACATGTTAACTAAATCATCACGCTGCTGTTAACTATTATAACACAAATACATGTTAACTAAATTATCACGCTGCTGTTAACTATTATAACACATACATGTTAACTAAATCATCACGCTGCTGTTACCTATTATAACAAATACATGTTACGTAAATCATCACGCTACTGTTACCTATTATAACACAAATACATGTTACGTAAATCATCACGCTACTGTTACCTATTATAACACAAATACATGTTAACTAAGTCATCAAGCTGCTGTTAACTATTATAACACAAATACATGTTAACTAAATCATGACTCTGCTATTATAAATACATGTTAACTAAATCATCACACTGCTGTGAACAGAACTGATATTTATTATTTATTAATTTTATTTATTTATTTATTTATTTATTTATTTATTTCATTTCATTATTTTTATTCAGTTCCTAGAGTTAATGCCCCTTCATCAGATAAAAAATCAGATCAAGAAAGAAGAAACAAAATGTTGTAGATAACAATGAGAAATATAATTTTATTGTCCTGTTGATAAAAAACAAATTACAAAATTAGCGAGGTTCTTTGTTTTCTGTTTATTTCTGCTCGTCTATAGTTTTGTACCACAAGGCCTCTTGACGTCACTCGGCCAGTCACAAGTTTGAAGTTCTTCATTGAAAACAGTGCCTGAAATATTTTAAATAAATGTGTCCTAATAACACATAAATGAGTCCATGAATGTAAAAATATTTGAATGCATTATTATTATTATTATTATTATTATTATTATTATTATTATTATTATTACGACGTAATATTAGCATGGACCAGTGGTTCTTTTAAAATTATAATTGGAAACTCACTGTTTGCAAAATATAAGTTAAATGCCTTTTGTTTTAATGATAACGAGTTAAAACTTAATTTTAAACTAATTTTTGTATACGGCCGGTTGACGGACCTTTAATTTTTTGTTTTATTTTTAATTTTCTATTCTAAAACTGGTATCAAGCATTATAGTAAATGTATCAAGGCAATCACTGAAATAACATGTGATCAATTTGCTTTTTACATGTAAATACCACCGCTAATGCATTGAAAATGGAAATAAATATTAAAAAAATGAATTACTCAGAACTGTCCGCTATGGAGTTTTGGCAGAGTAACGTGTCAACATTATGATTATAATGAGAATGGTCATCTTCATATTCACGCGCCAGTATCTGTGAAAATTGTTTATTATTATTATTTATTTATTTATTTATTTTTGTGGACGACATCGTAATAATATTTAAAAAAAGTATTAAACAGGTACGAGATGGTATGACGTCAAAGTAACCCCCCCGACAAAAACCCAACAAAACCCCAAAAATCAAATGCTTCTACCTTTGCAGCAATTACCACTAAATAATAGACATCTGTGTATACGAGGCATTGATTATATGATATATTTCCCCAAATTACTTTTAATAATCTATGTAGAATTGATTGCATTATGAAGGAATACATTTACATGTTTGTAAACATTCACCGGCATTCGACTTGGAAGTTTCCGGCAGCGCTCGGAAACTGTCTGATCGGGTTCTTAAACTTCAAAATTCAATTATTTTACTTCTATTTTCTGTACATTTTATGATTTATACTGATAAATGTAAGGATGGTTGTTCATATTACCAAACCATGATGTCCTGCGCCTTTCCTAACTACTTTTTCAACTTAATCAAACTTTTAAACCGGATTATTTTTGAGCAAATGCGTGCATAATGAACTAAAATTATAATTCGTTATAATATTAATGTATTAACTTTTCTAGCTGGCAGTGTTCCCCGTGTCAGAACCCAACAGAAAAGAACATTCAGGTGTTGTTTGTAACCATTAAATCGCCAATTTTGTTTACGGGTGACATCATTTATGCCGTTACGAGTTATCGTTCCTGTTGATCCATGCTAATAATATTACATTTCTTTGGCTTTTGGTTTTGTGGTAATAATAATAATAATAATAATAATAATAATAATAATACATTATTAACTAATAAATAAATCTATGGGCCCGATGGCAAATTAATTTTTCTGGCATTCTAAATTTTCTATAATATTACAATTGTTGCTCTTGTTCTGTTTCTTGTTTTGTCGTTCTTGTAAAGAATTTTTTTTAAAATACTGATGTGAATGTATTATCACCTGGTGTACAAAAATTATGTCCGAAAAATGCTCCTCCACGACATGCATAATATGTTGTGCAGTTATCAAAATAATCTGGGTATTTTCCGTCTTGTTTCGTGGAACAATCTATGATAACACCGCATGGTGGCGGTACGTTCTTAGGGCTAAAATGCAAACATTTACAATTCTACATTTGTAGTACTAAAACACAAACATTTATAATTACACTGTTAGTACTAAAATAAAAACATTTATGGTTTTACATGTCTATTACTAAAAGACAAACATTTATAATTACATTGTCGGTACCAAAACACAAACATTTATAATTTTACATTTCTAATATTAACAAAAGATTTAAATATTTTTTAAATTAGAAACTTTTACAATTTTACATTTCTAATATTAAAAGATAAATATTTTATAATTAACATTGCTAGTACGAAAATACAAACATATTTAATCGTGTATTTTAATTGTTTATTATTATTATTATTATTATTATTATTATTATTATATTTTTTGGCTAATGCGTTTTATAACCAATTAAAATACAAATATTTTCACTTTTCCTTTTTTAATTTTTATATTGGTAGAAGAAAAAAAATTGAAAGAAGAAAATTTAATAAATATAAGATCTCTCTTTGAATTAACTCTGAGTTATACATATATATATATATATATTTTTTTTTTTCTTCCTGTCCTTTTCTCTTCTTATGAAAAAATATTATTCCAAAAAGAAAGTGAAGTATTTTCACCACGAAAATAGTTTAAATCACTGGTAAAATCGAGACAAACCTTTGGTTTAATGTAGCTTTATAATGTCTTACTCGTCACACTGACCAGTTCTGCTGTTAAATACTTTGTTATACTGACATGATATCAACGTGGCCACGTGATTCTCACAGCGGACATATGCTCGACATCCTTGTCCATAAGTTCCGTTCGACATGTATGAACAGATGATACAAAACGCTTGTTCAAATTAAACATGAAAGATTTATAAATAATGTTAAACAAATACCAGTATGACATTTTTCATCAAAGCTTTTTAAATGTGTATGCACATACACATACACATGCATATGTCTACGTAGTCATGTGTGTATATGTGTGTACATATTTAGACACATAAACACGGAGCGAAGAAAACACAAGGGTATGAACAGAAGTTAACAAATGTTTTTAAAGATAAAATTGAATTTTTGTTTTTAAATTTAGTTATTAAAATAATAATAATAATAATAATAATAATAATAATAATAATAATAATAATAATAATAATAAATAAATAAATAAATAAATAAATAAATAGATAAAATAAATAATAAACTACCTCCTTTTACAAATGCCAGGAAAATTGTAAAGTGTAAAACAGACATGTTTTCAGTGATCTCGTTCACAAGACTGATAACTGATAACAGAGATTATTTCTTTATATATCCATTTCTTTTTTTTTCTTGTCCATTCAGTCACCACTACTCATACATCCGGGTTAGGGGAGGATCCCAGGGTTTCTGTGAACAATACCATCTTTGGAAATGATTCTTTAAATGGGTATTTTTTAAATTCTTCTTCTTCTTCTTCTTCTTATTAATATAGCTTCAGATTAAAAAATGATTTTCTAAAATTGGTGTCAGAGACGTTTGCGAATTTGAACATTTAAAAACGAAACAAAAATGACATAAAGAGACATACATACAACCTTAAACACACACACACACACACACACACACACACACACACACACACACACACACACACACTCCAGTACACATACATACAACCATAAACTCATATATACATATTCCTACGCATACACAGAAACACTCACACATGCATTATACATACATACAAAGACATACACACTCCAAAGAGTATAAATAACATAAAATTATAAGCAAATTAAAAACAAATATGTATATGTTAAAGGTGAACTTTAGTTACTCTTAAAATAAAGTCCAAAATTTACGTTAAGTTACAAATGCAAAGAAAATTATAAAGTGTAAAATAAACATGTTTTCAGTGATGTCGTTCATAAAAGTGATGACAGATAACACAGATAATTTTTTTACATAGCCATTTTTATTATTATTATTTTTATTTATTTATTGGTACATATCGGTTGGGGAAGTCAACGAAGTAAATAACCATGAAATTTTAACTGAAACTGTATTTTAAATTGTTAATATTGTATTCTTGTTCATTATTATTATTATTAGTAGTAGTATTATTAGAATACTTTGAGCCTTGGAACAGACTGTCACGTGACATAGCCAAACTGATCGCCACAGGTCAAATGCGAGATGAAGTACTGAATGTAAGAGAATCTGGCTTGCTTTTCTGTATGTCGGTGTTTCTGTATCTCTGTTTATGTGTCTGTCTGTGTTCTATGTACAGTCGATCTTTCTGTTTGTCTGTTTTTCTTGAACGTCAGTCTGTCTATATCACAATTAATGTGATTTAACAGTGATTACAGTTAGCTACATTGCTACAACCTAGACTGATTACATTTGTTACATATCATTGAATGGTTATAGTGGTTACAGTTAGTTACAGTGTTACAGACTGAATGTTACGATTGATATTACAACAGATGTGTTATTTCAGCTGCCTCTGTTAGACCACACCAAGCTGAATGGAGTTGCCGAACTTAGACGCGCTCATCAGATGTTGGCAGTGATCGTGTCAGGATACATCTGGCAGAACGGACCAAAAGACACACCCCAGGTAGCAGAGATAACTTTGATAATTGTAACACATGTTACTAGAATATAAAGTTTTCATATATCTGATAGATACAATCTAATATAGACAGGCACCTCTGATACAAACATTACTGCTACAGTGAATTCTGATTATAAACATCACTGCTATACAGTTTTCTTGGGATTTCTAACTTAACGTAAGTTTTTGACTTACGTAAAGAGTAACTAAAGTTCATCTTTAACATTTACGTATTTTTCTTTATTTGTTTATAGTTTTATATTATTTATACTGTTTAGTGTGTGTGTGTGTGTTGGAGTGTGAGTGTGTGTGTGTGCATAGGGATATGTATGTATGTGAATATATATGTGCATGTGTGTGTGTGTGTGTGTACGCGCGTATGTTTATGGTGGTATGTATGTCTCTTTATGTCATTTTTACTTCCATTTTAAATATTTAAATTAACAAACGTCTGATAAAAGTTTTAGAATATCATGTTTTAATCTCAGAGACTAAAGAAATGTGTCATCTGTTATCAGTATTTTGAACGAGATCACTGAAACCGTGTTTATTTTACACTTTACAGTTTCCTTGGCGTCTGTAACAGCAGGTAATATTTGTAATTACGTAAAACTTAAATTATTAAAATAATAAAACACACTGTCACATTCTGATACATAACTTATTTTTATAATTATTTAATTTGTTCATTCGACAATAGCAATGTATCATCGACTATTTATTGTTGTACTTCTAAACAGAAGCATAAAAACGGTGGCGCACTTTCTAAAATCAAACATCTGTTGTTTTAGAAATGTTATTTGGCAAGAAGAGCCTGCTGTTGTACGAAATCAAAAATCTGGTAAGTAAAAAGTGACGTGCTGTTTGCCACACACACATTTTTATTTTAATCTGTAAAGCTATCAGCTTACACTATCATTTATCATCCTTATGCAAACACACACACACACACAGAGGCGAAAAACACTGCTTTGTTTGTTAAGATGTAATTTGCTAAAAGATCGTTATACAAATCCATCATGTTTAATTTTAACAAGTGTTTTGTGTCGACTGTACAAATAAACCGGACGGAGCTTATGATCAAGGATGTCGAGAATTTATCCACTGTGAGAATCACGTGGCCAACTTGATTACGTGTGAACACGGCGCTGTATTTAATAGCAGAACTGGTCTGTGTGATGAGGAGTAAGTAAACAAAACAACAAAAACAACAACAAAATAATAATAATAATAATAATAATAATAATAATAATAATAATAATAATAATAATAATATATATATATATACTGTTTGTTGAATATTTAATTAAAATTTATAGAATGTTCTGCCCTGGAAGAAAACAAATACACAGCAGCAACATCAATAACAACTACTACTACTATTACTACTGCATAAAATATAAATATATATATATATATATATATATATATATAGATAGATAGATAGATATAGAGATAGATAGAAATATAGATAGACAGATATTGCTATTCTCTGAAGGTATCAGTTTTCTCTTACTAAATATTAGAACTTCAGGGGGGCTCAGCCGAAAGTTGATATCTCAATGACGAGTTATTTCTAAACACAAGAAAAACTAATGACATTAATGTTTTATTTCTCAAATCACCGCTCTTCACAGTAACAGATTTACGTGTCTTAATTTGATTGTAGCCTAAAAACATTACAACAAAACAAAAAATATATCTAGTCACAATATCTAACCTTTATTTATAGTGACTGCATGACAAATATATGCATCTGTCCATCTATCAGGACAGTCTGTCTATCTATCTATCAATGTAGATAATCTATCTAGACAGTTTATCTATCTATCTATCTGTATGTGTGTGTCTCTGTCTATATAATTAAAACTGAAAATATTTGTATTTAACAAAGTAAATACTGTACGCACAGTAATGAAAGGTTTGTAATTTCGTATTAACAAGTTTAAATTGTAAATGGTTTTGTTTTTAGTATTAACAATAAAATTATAAATGTTTGTAGTTTAGTACTAGAAATGTAGAATAGTAAATGATTGTGTTTTAGTTCTAAGAACGCACCGCCACCATGCGGTGTTCACAGAAACTGTTCAACGAAACAAGAAGAGTTTGAAAATTGCGCGACATACTACACATGTCAGGCAGAAACCTTTTTCGGACATACTTTCTGTACTCCAGGTGATACATTCACACCAGTATTTTGTCAACTTTCTTTACAAAATTAAAAAATAAGAAAAAAAAAAAAAACAATAACAGTAGTACAGCAGATGATGATACATTCATATCGATATTTTTTCTTATGAACAATCCCAAAAAATAAAAATAACTTCTTTTTTGCTTCCTTTTCTTTAACTGATTATTTTTTATTTTAGATGTTTAAGTATTTATAAAATAAAAAATATTGATAGCATGCAACTAGTCTCACAGTTACAATGACAGGTGAAAATGTTGACGTATCTAGAAAATGGTTTTGATTTAGTAAGAACTAAACGATTTACGTCCTGGGTGAAATTGTTTTCCTTTCTTTTAGATTCGTAGGATATTAAAAACAAACAAGAAAATAATCCGAAAAAAAACCCAAACAAAAATAAGAATAAAACAAAATACAACAAAACAAAAAAAAAAAAAAAAAAAAAAAGAAAAGAAAATGCAAGAAAACTAACAAAAGCAACAACAACAGAAAACAATGACAACAATTGTCAGTGATTCCTTTACATGTTATTACGACACATTTATTTAAAATATATCGAGTGACGTCAAGAGACCTTATGGTACAAAACCAAAGACCAGCAGAAAACAAAGAACCTCGCTAATCGTGTAATTTGTGTTTTATCAACAGGACAATAAAAATGTATATCTAAACAAAACATTCATATCAATGTTGTTTGTTATGTTTTGTTTTGTTTCGTTTTTTATTTTCATTCGCAAGTCATTCAATTATGTGATTATGTTATAAGAATTAATTACAGAAATACTGGAAATAATTCTTCAGATGAGAACTGCATTTATTTTATAAACCTAAATCTGCTGACTAATCACAAACATCCGCGAATTATAAATACGTGTTGACTAACACGTCACGCTGCTGTTAACTATTATAACACAAAAGAAATGTTACCTAAATCGTCACGCTGGTATTAACTATTGCAACATAAATATTTATTAACTAAATCGTTACAAGTTGTTAACATGTTACCGTTAACTAAAAGTCACCTTCTGTTAACTATTATAATACAAAATAAACATATTGCAAGTATTATAACATAAAAAATGCTTATTAACTAAATCAAATACATGATTAGTTAACAAGCAGTATTTTTGTTAACTATTAGCTATTATAACACTTAAAATCACACTTCTGTTAACTATTATAACACAAATATATCATGCTGCTAAGTATTCTAACACAACACATCACTCTGTTGTTAACTATTACACGTGAACAGAACTAATATTTACTATTTATAAATTTTATTTATTTATTCATTTCATTGTTTTTAATCAGTTCCTGGAGTTAATCCCCTTTCATCCATATTTTAATAAAATAAGATAAAGAAAGAAAGAAAAAAAAAAAATCGTTTAGATGAGAATGAAAAATATAATTTTATTGTCCTTTTGATAAAACACAAATTACACGATTAGCGAGGTTCTTTGTTTTCTGTTTATTTCTGCTGGTCTATGGTTTTGTACCACAAGGCCTCTTGACGTCACTCGGCCAGTCACAAGTTTGAAGTTCTTCACTGAAAACAGTGCCTGAAATATTTTAAATAAATGTGTCGTAATAACATGTAAATGTGTCAATGAAGGCCAGTATATATTTTGCTATTATTATTATTAATATTATTAATAACAATAATATATATATATACATGAATATATTTTGGTTTTGTTATAATAATAATAATAATAATAAATAATTAAAAAAATAATTAACTAATAAATAAATCTACAGGCCCGATGGCAAGTTAATTTTTCTGACGTTTTAAACTTTCTATAATAACATAGTTGTTGCTGTAGTTCTGGAGATTTTTTTTTTTTTCTTTTGTTTGTTTGTTGTAAAGACAATTAACAAAATACTGATGTGAATGTGTCACCTGGTGTACAGAAATTATGTCCGAAAAATGTTCCTGCGTGACATGTATAGTATGTTCTGCAATTTTCAGAATGATCTGGGTAGCTTCCGTCTGGTTTCGTTGAACAGTCTCTGAGAACACCGCATGGTGGCGGTACGTTCGAAGGACTAAAACACAATCATTTACAATTCTACATTTGTAGTATTAAAACACAAACATTTATAATTAACTGTTAGTACTAAAATACAAACATTTCTAGTTTTACATTTGTAATACTAAAAGACAAACATTTATAATTACATTGTCGGTACTAAAACACAAACATTTATGATTACACTTTTAGTTCTAAAATAAAAACATTTACTGTTCTACATTTCTAGGACAAAAATTTTGATTTTAAATTTATAATGTTTAAACATGTTTGTATAAATCTTAATTTTTCACTTACTCGTCACACAGACCAGTTCTGCTGTTAAACACAGTACCATGGCTACACGTAATTAAGGTGGCCACGTGATTCTCACAGTGGACAAATTCTCGACATCCTTGATCATAAGCTCCGTCCGGTTTATTTGTACAGTCGACACAAAACACTTGTTAAAATTAAACATGATGGATTCATAAATAATGTTAAATAAATACTAGCATGACAGTTTTCATAAACGCTTTTAATATATATATACACATACACATACACGTATGTATGTTTGTATGCATTTAGACACACAAACACAGAGAGAAGAAACACAACACACGGTTATAAACAGAAATTAACAAATGTTTTTAAAGATAAAATTCAATTTTTTTTTTTTAAATTTGTTTCGTAAAAACAAATAATAATTACAAAAAAATAAAAAAATAAAAACTACCTCCTGCTACAAATGCCAAGAAAACTGTAAAGTGTAAAATAAACATGTTTTCAGTGATCTCGTTCACAAGACTGATAACTGATAACAGAGATTATTTCTTTATATAGCCTTATTTTTTTTTATTTTTTTTTTTATCTTGCTAATGTTGACGCACGACTGGTACGTCCGGGTTGGGGTAGGTCACAGGGTTTCCTTTTTTTTGACCTTTTTCTTTTTTTTTTTTTTTTTAATGACTGGCGACATAAAATGAGAAAAACTTTGTTGATCTGCAGTTTGAACTTTCTTCATTTCGACCAGTCACTGATCAGTGTTAGTAACATGGTTGTTCACATGGCTGCAGCAAATTTAACTGGTTGATGGGTATTTGTTTTTTGTTTTAATGTATCCTATGCAAAATTCGTTCAACATGTGATCTATTTGTGTGTGTTTGTGTGTGTGTGTGGTTTGTGGGAAAACATTTGAATACAAATCTATTCAAAGTTTATAAAAAACAGTATTGACCTTATGAGTTTAAAAGACGACTTGTAACTGCTCGTATAACAAATCAAAAAAAATTAATCGAAATATCTTTAAAGTCCCCCAAAAACCACCCCAATTTTTTTGTAACGTGTTTTTAAATAAGATCAATGTATGTATAAATGAAAAATATTGTATAAAAATAAAATAAATTAAAATGTAAAGAAATAAATTGGTTTTGTAAAGTGTACAGGGTTGAAATTATTTTAAAGCCTTTGGCTGGAGTTATACCCTTAATCGACTCCTTCTGCGTCAGTATGGTACATATCGTAGAAGTACTACGCACATACTGTCTAGCCATGTTGACTACACGCACACCTCGCTCATGTTTTTCTATGATTTCATGCTTTAATTCAATGGACATCATCCGCTTCTTCTTCTCAGCATTGTCCTTTGCACTCATTTCTTGGGATCCATGGCAAAATACTGCACACAACGCGAGCACAACACAACATAGATGCTTCCACAGCGAGGTAACCACGTGAAGGGATGCTGGGCGGATGTTGTGTTGTTCGTTGCGCCAAATAATGGCAGCATATCTGAAGCTCGCTCGTAACTCGGATTTTGGCTAGGACACAAAGAAAAAATTCGACCGTGCGGCTACTCGTAACTCGAAAAACTCGTAAGGTGGAGAACATGTAACTCGAGGTACCACTGTATATTTCTTATTTATCATGATTTCGGTAAACCAAAAAAAAGAATTTACACTTCCGATATATTCAGATCGGTTCATTTGCATAATCTGGCCTAGATTATATAAACGAGATAATGATTATTAATTAATTTTGTTTATAAATACCTTTCACATAAGCAAGCTATCTAATAATAATAATAATAATAATAATAATAATAATAATAATAATAATGATAATGATGATGATGATGATGATGATGATAATAATAATAACAAAATAAATACAAAATGAACTAACAAAATGTTTGTTATAATTATTAATAATATTAATTACATTGTTTCTGTCAGACACAAATAAATACATTCCTAACAAAGGGAAATAATTGACGTTAATATACATATATAACTGATGTAATCTATAGAGAATTCACATAAAATGCTTAAAACGCAATTACAAAACAATTCTGTTTTTACAGCCGCTGACACAAATTTTTCTTTGTTCAACTGATTTTACCTTCCATAAACTCTATGTTATTCTCCACTGTGAGCCGTCACGCTTAAATAATAATAAAAATAAATAAATAAATAAATACAATAAAAAAATAGTTAAAAGAAGGTATGTCCATCTGAATATTAGTAGATACTAAATACGCTGGTTGTCAAAATAAGCATGACTGCAAGAATACTGAATGGTGTAGTACTGAACTCAGTAGCGGGTCTATACTTTTTGACCTATGAGGGGGCAGTTTATTTAAAGTACTTAATGGCAACTGATAATCAGATATATACGGGAGAAGGACCATTCTCCTCTCGCGCCTTTTTTCTTTATTTCTTCCTCGACAGACGCTGGTTTTTTCTTCTTCTTAATAATAATAAAATAAAATTAATCTTAAAACTTTAATCCAACACAGTTGCAACACCCCTGATATCGTTGAACCGACGCGTGCGTTATCCTTGAACGTGGCCTTGATATTACAAAAGAACTTTTGTGAACTCGGGTTCATGCTAAACGCCGACAAACAAACAACGACGGATGTAAAAAAAAAAAAAAAAAATGTAATTGCTAACTGCTTTCACATACATAACGCTTACATCTCCGTGAATGTATATTTAAAGTGACTGCATTTTAAACTCGGTTTACGAATCAAATTTGAGGTAGCTTCCTAAAACAGATTCTCGTCTGCTTCATAGAATAACCCTCCGAAACTGAGTAAAACAAACGGCGACAAACATCTCAGCATGCTTGACTTAATAAATATAACTTGTATTTTTTTTTTTTTTCTGAACATAAACAGACAAAGACCTAGTAAATGTAACTTGTTAGATTTGTTTGTTTGTTGTTGTTTTTGTTTCGTACATAAACAGGCTACAGTGACAAATCCAGATTTGTAAACAAACATTTACAGTAAAATAAAATAAAATAAAAAATAAATTAATAACACCTAAGTTGTAAATTATACGATGCATTTGTAAATAAATATTTCCACACTGCACCATAAATAAAATTTCTAAATAAACTTCATAATCTTAAATAAACATATAGGGATAATATTATAGTGTATTTAGCGTGACTCGGTGGCAACTGATAAACGTATATAATCGGATGGTTTACGGTCCAACTTTAATTACAGTGTTTTTATAGTTTAGTACTCACCACAACGTCTGTTAACAAAAAACCGGTCGTCTTGGAGACCCCGTAATCCTCCATTAGAATCTGTTTTGCCATGTCACTTCGTCAGATAAAATAACTTCAGACTTTCCTTTATCAAAAAAGCGAGCTACTTTTATTCTTCTTTATAGAACCCTCAGGACTTCGGTATATTTCGTTACATTCCGTAAAAAACTAGAGTAAGTGACATTCAGATTTACATCATGTAACAGTATTAAAAAGGCGCCTGACTTGAAAGGGAACGAGTCGAACTATACCGAATCGTATATAATTATTCTCTATTGTAAAAACATACAGAAACATTGACATTGGTTTTCAATAGCATAAAAACAGGACCCTTCATCACGCTTAAACTTTCAGAAAAAAAAAAAAAAAAAAAAAAAAGTACATTCGATAAACCAGCTTCAGAAGCAAGTACAAATACGATGGAACAAATAAATATGATGTGAAATGATAAACAATTATTATAACCGTGTTATATATATATATATATATATTATAAGTGCAGTGACAACTTAAATTTACAAACTGTAAATTACAACTAGTAACAAACTGAATTAAAAAAAGAATAAAAAGAAAACAATTATTACACATACACACCCACCCACACACATACATTCATAAATAAATATGATGAGAACTGATAAACAATTATCATATCCGTGTTATATATATATATATATATTATAAGTGCAGTGACAACTAAATTTGCAAACTGTAAATTACAACTAGTAACAAACTGAATTAAAAAAAGAATAAAAAGAGAACAATTATTACACATACATACACACCCACACACCCACACACACACACACACACACACACACACACACACACACACACACACACATACACAGCGCTTAAGGTTTGCGGAGACATTCTGCAAAGTCATGATTGTTGTCGTATTTTTAAATAGTAAATAATAACCGTACAAATACTGAAAACAAAGTCAGCGAAATGGAAATGTCAGTGTTAAGATAGATTCGTTATTCATGTACAACAACAGTACAATGTTGATTTAAATATATAATGACCTCACCCCTGTTTACACGACTCAGTCAGTGACTAGGAAGTTTCTTTATTAGTTCCTGGTTTGAATTCTCGCTAGCAGTACAAATAATCTCCTTACGCCGACACGTGCAACGCAAAGGTAAGTATATAAAAAAAAATAATTATGACATATATTTGTAATCACGAGTTGTCAGGTGTAGCTGTACGCGTGTAACTCATAAATAAAAGTAGAATAAGCTACGTTAAAGCTTATAGAGATTAAAATTATCCATCCGTAAATTTTCTACTTTAAAGTTGCGAAATGTTCAGTTAGAGCTGTCGTAACAGAATCGTTCAAGTGTTTGTGTGTGTGCGTGTATGTGTTTGTTTATGTGAGTATGTGTGTGTATATGTTTTAGAGAATTCATGTATGTACAACTGTATGCAAGTGAGAAGAGTGAAAGGTGCATGTATCTGCATAAATTGTGGCCTAGAATTCATTTATATATGCAATAGAAGAAACTGTGCGTGTATATACATAAAGGAAATCGAATAAAATGGTAATAATACTAAAAGCTATTATTATTATAGTTGTTGTTATTAATAATAATAATAATAATTATTATTATTATTACTATTAGTATTACTATTGTTACTATTACTATCTTTTTGTCTTAAATAATTAAACAAGATCAATTAATATGATAATTAAAACTGTCTAATAAAACAACAGATATAAAAGACCTAATTTATTTTGAGAAAACGTAATAAATAACAGAGTAAGAAGTATATACAGTAACTTCTATCGTCTTCCATCGCCACACTGTCACCACAGTAGTTTCTAATCTATCTTGTAAGCTTTGATTGACTGGTATCAGTGGCCGTGTTCCCGAGGCTGTCGTTACGTATAACGATATCGTTAACATGTCGTTGACAAAATGTTCAACATCGGAGGTGTCGTTATGAAGTTGTTAGCCTGCGACATTGTCATATTAATAACAACAGGTCCAAACCCGTCGTTTATTAAAGGTATGTCGTAACCAAACACAATATGCACTATGCATTCTGCATACTACATAAAAAGACATGTACTTCTTGAGTTTGTTAGCCATGGTTACTTGGTAAAAACTATTAGTTCAAACGGATATAGGAAAAATAGCTATAATTTTCGACCAAATGTACCTAGGAACATGCAGTTTTGACTATGTTGTTCTTTATAAAATTCTGCGCATGATGATATATAATTATTTATAATGCATTTACTAAAATAAAGTTTCTGACATTTTAGATTAAATGATATTCAGGCAAATTGTCTTTCTGAATGGGAGGTTTATGAGGCAACATTACACGTTGAACAACAAACCCGTTTGATAAATACACATTGATTAAAATCTGACAAAGTGACAGTTGACAGAAACACACAATTCATAATCAGATCTACAAACACAGTAAGAAATTTTATATGTAATATATATGCCAAGCTTCATAAACCAAACATGAGAGAGAGAGAGAGAGAGAGAGAGAGAGAGAGAGAGAGAGAGAGAGAGAGAGAGAGAGAGAGAGTAGCAATTAAATATGTAACAAAGAAATATCCACTTAATCTTGTTACGTAACCGATTTAGAATAGTTTTAATAAAAGGATGAGTGATAACAATGAAAAGACAGTCGACAATGAAAAATAATTCCAGGCTGTATTCCCAGAATTAGCTCAAAAGCAAAATTAGAAAACAATTAACAGAGAATACAAAGCCTTTCATTGTTATGATACCAATATTTAGAAAATGTTTATTCAAATTTGTTATTGCATGTAAGTTTTAACATAAATCATGTACTTAGTTTTAATATGAATATAATTTTCTGTAATAAAGTACAATGTAGTCAAGAAAATATATATAAATAAATACATTTGGTATTCAAAATCATGCACGTGCGCAGGCATTGCACGAAACGAACATCTCATGGGTAGTAAACAAAATAACAACTGTGACATCGTAGCGACAAGTAATCAACACTTTTGTCTAACAGTTGATAATTCAGTCGTTATGTTGTCGTTTTACGACGACGTTATGATCTAACGTCAGACATCTTCGGGAACATGGCCCCAGTCTGAGTTAACTTAAACACTGAAGATTATTCACTAATGTATGAGTAGACAGGTTATGCTATATGTTGTTGTTCGGGGTGATGGTCTGAATTATTATTTCAAAATGGATGACGGCACTATTCTGTTAAACACCATTAATAGCTGAACATATTAAATTTAATTATTTGCTCTCAGTTATTTATTATTATTTTTTTATATACTCGTTTTCTTTCAGCATACGATGAAATTTCCATTTAATGTGCATTTATTCAGCCTGATTTTATACAAATTAAACGTCATATTTGTTAAAGGAAATGAGGTCACAGACACGTGCATTGAGCCGGACACAGACGAACTGAGACGACAGCTTCCGAATTACATCGCGGGATCCCCGGAACTGCATAACAGTTTCTTCAACATTCACCAAATGACAAAATTTATAAAACGTTCTAATGGCTATATGAACACTACAACAAGACTGCGATACGTTCTACACGGACAGAGGAGCTGTCACAAGACACAGCTTTCTGAAAGTATTCCTCGCGGTAACCTTTGTCCATCTTACTTCGTCCTGGAACACGATCCAGGCCGAATTCCTCACGATATTATACAAGCTGAATGTACGTGCTCATCGTGTTTGTTTATAGACGAATTACCTAGCGATTATGCGGGTAACTTTGAATGTAAGAAAATATGGAGCCACACCCAGGTTCTGAGACGAGCAGGATGCAATAACGGAGTGTTTTCTTACAGATATGCATGGGAAACAGTTTCCGTTGGTTGCGCATGCTCATTGACATAATTACCAATATTATATTCGGCGGATCCGAAAGAGCATCACATTTATTCCATTATTAAACAGAAAATGTTCTCATAATGTCATGTGAAAGGGAGTATCATGAGAGTATTTGGTTTATATCGGCCGATCAGCTGAAATGTTTCGGAAATCTTTATGGGTTTTTGTAACTACTACTACTACTACTACTACTACTACTACTATTACTACTACTAAATGTATAATAATAGTAATAACGACAACCGAATGATATTGAAACAGTTTAATATTAACATTACTCCAGGTTATTATCCTGTACACACAGTAAATGGAGATGTTTGTCGTGTATTATACAAAGTCACGACTTGAGTTGAACCTTGCTTCATTAACCGATTATTATCTAACAGAATAAATAATAATAATAATAATAATAATAATAATAATAATAATAATAATAATTTCTCTTAGACGTGTTTTTATTCTTGCTGAAGAGAACTGAACATCTGTGTAAAACATGACGCCATATTACCACTTCTGATTGACACACACACACACACACACACACACCCACACCCACATATACACGCACATATACACACATACACAGGCACACACATAAATATCTTAAGAAAAAAAAAACTATAAAAAGAAAAAAATTGTTTAAATTATAACATAGGTTTACATGGTGTAATAAAACACATCCAAATTACCTACAATACTTCAGATCATCACCTTAACTCTTCTGTCAATTATCAAACTGTTTACACATGCATACCTGAATATTTAATAAAAAAAATTTTATCCTCGGAATTACTTTTGTATTGCAATATTATGTTTTATACACTGTATTTAATTTCTTCATGGATTTTAAATAAACAACCCTAAAAAAGGTTGCATCAGTTTTCTTTGTTCTCTCTAGTTATATGTTTGGAAAGTGAGATTCTGAATCTTGCATACACACACACACATATATATTAAATTCTGTAAAGGAACTATCCCTGAGTATTTTGTTTTGCTGCCTATGAACACATTGGGACAAAACTATTTTTGTTTTGCTATTTCTTTAGTGTTCAATTGCTGGTTTATAAAATAACAAATAATCTGCTGTTACTTAAAAATTATTTTAGATACTGTTCAGTTTTTGCATGCAACAACAAAATCAGCATGCATGAATCTCGTTTAGAGAGTTGAGAATTAAAACAGTTTATTTAAAAAAAAAAATTTCAATCTTTATTGTTTAGCATCATGGGATGAAAAATATACTAGTTTTATTCTGCTAAGGCCTCCCTTCATTCAATTGATATCTAAGAATAGTAACCAGTAACTGAAAAATATTAGTGGAAGTACAATTTTAATACTTCAAAACAGTTATATAATTGCAGGGTGTCTCAGTGATTATGTAAACATGATTTTTAATTGTATCCGATTCATTTTTCAACAAGGAAATACCCCTCTCTCTCTCTCTCTCTTATGTTTGGTTTATGAAGCTTGGCATATATATTACATATAAAGTCTGAATAGTGCACAGATTTAAGTTTATACCTTGAACAAAATTAGCAGCTTTTTCCGCAAGAGAAAATCCCCAATTTTAAAAAAAATACATCTGCTATATTACATTTTGCTTTTATGTAATTCAAGAGTGCTGTTGCATTACATATTATTTGTAATTGTTTATCACTAAATTGCATTTTGTCTGTAAGTAATTTTAGCATGTCACTATACTGTTTTGTTTGCAACCATTCCTCTATCACTTTTCAGATTATTTTCCAGATAATAAATAACAATTTGTCACTTGATATCTTTCACAATCTTTTTACCATATTCTCTGTCTAACTGCTTAAAGTTTGTAAGTCTCTGGTCTGTGTGATTAATATTAAAATACACAGCATATGACAGTAAAATTAATATAAATCTTGTTTATAATTTAAAAAAATAGAAGAAGACAAAGGATAATGTTATGTAAAAATGGTTTATTTAACAGATAGTTTGTCAACAGTGATAACAATGGTTGAATAAAACTGGTATTAGTAACAAGAGCACTGTATGTGCTGGGCAGTGTCACACAGATCTGACACACGGACTAGAAACACATCTACTCACACACAGAACACACCTCTATAACAGTCAGTCACACAAATTACATTCTGATCACTTTGCTGTCACCACGTAGTTGAGTATGCAGAATACAAACGATGGATTTAGTGTACTTGCACTAAACTCAGTTATTTGCTAGACAGTCCAGTGACCTCTCAGTAACTTAGAAACACACTTAACTATCTGGCTTTACTAGTGATGTCACACTTAGTATTTACTGTAAGAAACAGAAGACTGTTCTATTGAGCTGAGAAGTTTTCTTAGTTTTAGATATTCACAGTAAGGCTAAAAAACCCAAAAAAAAAAAAAAAAAGCCAGCAGAACTAGAAACATAAACCCTCTAAGTCACAGGTTACAGGAGCTAACTATCAGGTGTCCAAACAATACTGGACAGTGATTCAAACAGATTGTAGAACATGGAACTAACTGATTACAGAATACTGGATTGACCAAGTGGTAACAAATTGTTACAGAATACCAGATTGATCCAGTAATAATGAAGTGGTAACCATTCTGGACTGATCCAGTAAGAATCTAATGTTTATTTTAAATATTTATTTATTAATCATATAGTGTTTTATAATTTGTACTCGATACAAATCAGTTTTTGTTTTTTAATTTCACATTTAATTTTTTCTTGATTTCATGATTTTCAAATGTGTTTAAATACTGTCATGTTAATCTTGCTTGCAATTACTAATTCAAATAATCATTTAAAAATTGTAGAAAAATGAGAACTATTTCTTTTTTCACTAAAATTTTGATTTCAAATCATCATACAGAAACTGCTAAGAAACTAACAAAGAATTATAAGAGATAAAAACTGGAGTAAAAGCAAATGAGAATACAAATGAATATTTATTTATTTATTTATTTTTATGTTTGATACACATTTATGAACAAGCAGATCAAAGTAATAAATAATGGAAAGATTTTATGATAAATGTTAATTATTGTTTTGTTAATGAAATGTAATCAGTGTGGCTTGTTTATAGATGACTGATTTTAATAATCTGAAGTCTTTTCAATGGACAGTTAATGGAAAATGGAATCTGCTTGTAGACTATTATTACAAAGAAAAACAAAAGAATGAATAGAAAGGAGGAAAATTAGTAATTTAGTTATGAATTAGAAAAGAAATCTGCTCTGTGGAGGAAGGACATCTTGAAAGACACTGGTGAAGCTGTGGAGAAATACTGCTACATCAACGTCACTGCCACGACTACATTCACACCAACATCATCTACAATAAGTTACTGTTCTCTACATACAGATAACGTTACAGCGTTTTTAAGCTTTTGCAACTTTTCTTTTTGTATCATTTTATTTATTTATTTGTCCTCAGTTTTTAAGAAATATGGAGGGAAAAAAAATAAAAGGAAGAAAAAAATATATAATTTAATTAATTATCTATATAAATAAATACAATTTTATCACTTTTTAGTATTAATACAATATCACAAAAATGTGTAACACTGTCAACACACAAACAAAAACAAATATTTACAGAAAACAGTTTTCACACAGTGTTTGGATTTCTTGGATTATAGTCATCTCTTTCACAATGTAAGTAATTTCAGATACATTTCTCACATGTTAAATTAATGGGTTTTAGAAGAATATATAAAATTTGTTCCTTGAAAACATGATCAGGGCTCGGAGACAAATTTTCTCATTTTTAACCAGTCAAACACAAAAAAAACAAACAATGACAACATAACAAATGAGCAACTCGTAAAAACATATCAGTTACACTCTGAAAAATACCAAGGCAAAAATCATAAAAATAAAAATAAAAGTACCAAAGTAAAATAAAACTGAGTTAAATTAAAACAAGACTGCATATCAATTTACACTGCTCATTTTATGTCTATCTAAACACATTTATGTAATTATGTAACACTTCTATATATATATATATATATATATATTAACAAACTTGTATATTAGACTTGTAACACGTTAACACAGACATCTAAGTTCTCAGATATATTATTTAACACTCAACATACACTGCTGTTTAAAACAGCAATAATAATAATAAAAAAAAAAAAAAAAAAAAAAAAAAAAAAAAAAAACCCAGCCTGACCAGCAGGTTTTGCCTTTCACACACATCTGCCACCAGGGAAACCAACATAGAAACACCCAAACACATCCTCTGGTTACCACAGCAACATACTAAATAAAATAAACTTAACAATACAATATTTACAGAATGTCTAAAGGAAGGGGAAAAAAAAAAAAAAAAAAAAATTAAAATGAAAGAAAGAAAGAAAAAAAAAAAGATGGGAAAAAAAAAAAGCTACAAACTATTCACCAATTCTCAGTCACCATGGAAAAAATTTCTGGGATTGATTTAAATTTTCATTGAGATTAAACCAACCACAGGCTGACAATTGTCCCTTGTTACTGTGGACACTAAATAATATGAAGGCTAGGACCATATTTGCATATTAGTACAAAATATACTGTATTAAGTATTGCATCACACTACTGTCTAAAAGCAAAATGAATTTGGTTTCCTCAACATTTTTATTAGCCCTCCACTCCATCTGGACCTACCAAGTAATTCAAAAACTGAAACTACCCACCCCATTCCTGTAACAAGTAACTACCCACCCCATTCTTGTAACAAGTAACTATCCACCCCATTCCTGTAACAAGTAACTACCCACCCCATTCCTGTAACAAGCAACTATCCACCCCATTCCTATAACAAGTAACTATCCACCCCATTCCTGTAACAAGTAACTATCCACCCCATTCCTGTAACAAGTAACTATCCACCCCATTCATGTAACAAGTAACTATCCACCCCATTCCTGTAACAAGTAACTATCCACCCCATTCCTGTAACAAGTAACTATCATCCCATTCATGTAACAAGTAACTATCCACCCCATTCCTGTAAAAAGTAACTATCATCCCATTCCTGTAACAAGTAACTATCCACCCCATTCCTGTAACAAGTAACTATCCACCCCATTCCTGTAATTAGTAACTATCCACCCCATTCCTGTAATTAGTAACTATCCACCCCATTCCTGGAACAAGTAACTATCCCCCCCATTCCTGGAACAAGTAACTATCCACCCCATTCCTGTAACAACTATCCACCCCATTCCTGTAACAAGTATCATCCCATTCATGTAATTAGTAACTATCCACCCCATTCCTGTAACTATCATCCCATTCATGTAACAAGTAACTATCAACCCCATTCTTGTAACTAGTAATATCATCCCATTCATGTTCTATCCACCCCATAACATCTCAACCCTATTCTTGTAAATGCAGTCTTGTTCTGTCAAAACAAATCTCAGCCAATGTTTAAAATGTATCTGATAGAAAACAAATGTCAGAGCCAATGTTTAAAATGTATCTGATAGTAAACTGTTTTCAACTCTTCATTCTCAAAGTAAACTGTTTTCAACTCTTCATACTCATAGTAAACTGTTTTCAACACTTCATTCTCACAGTAAACTGTTTTCAACTCTTCATACTCACAGTAAACTGTTTTCAACACTTCATTCTCACAGTAAACTGTTTTCAACTCTTCATTCTCACTCTAAACTGTTTTCTACATTTCAGTCTAACTGTAAACTAATTTCAGTTCTGACAGTAAACTGACAGTAAATTTTTCTGGCCTCAACTCTTTAACTCATGACAGGTTCCTGTCTAAAAGTTGAATTCAATTTTGTATGATGTAGTAGTAGTAGTTGCAGTGGTAGTAACAATTTAGTGTCATATGCGTAGTAGTTGCGTATTAAAACTGGATCTGGTGTTGCAACCTAAGACTAAATTCAGTATGACATTGTAGTAGCTGACACACATAAAGCTGTATTGAGCTGTTGTGTAGAACAGGTACTCTGCTGATTCAGTTCTTCGCTGCATCGGCCACTGAGGTTAAGGATGCTGCCTGCTTCGACGTTCTCTCTTTGCAGCAGATGAGATCTGAGCAATAATTGTTCTTTACGTCAGCCGTCACACTTTTTTTTTTACCTTAAAGAAACAAAAACACAAGATGATCACACACGTGTAAATCTGCTGTGAAAAAGTAACACACTGTGACTAGTCTGCTGTGTGTGTGTGTGAGTGTTAACGTGATTACATTCATTCTACTAAGTGTTTAAATTTTGCATCAAGACACACTGTCCGAGGAAAGACGCACACTGTCAGAGTGAGTCGGGGCATCATCTACTTTGAACACATCGTCCTTGACATCGTCCTTGACATCATCCTTGACATCATCCACTTGATGTTCATGGTTATTGCACTGGTCTGGCTTCTCCTTGCAAAGCCCCATGGACACTGCTGCCTCTTTTATCTGAAAATAAAATAAACATTTCAAAACACGATCAAGTTAGAACAGTATTGCTTTGTCAAGTCGCAGGCAACAGAGTTGAAATAACTGATTAAAACAAAGAAAGGAAGAGAGAATGGGAGTGGTGGGTGGGTTGAGGGAAAGCTCACCTGTCTTATGTACTCGCTGCAGTCCTTCATACACTGGTGCAGAAGGTCAGCCTGACCCTTCAACACTCGAATGTTCCAAGCAAAATTCTCTATTGCCTGACAAAAATCACAAAAGTTTTATTTTGATATTTTTTTTCCAAACATAAAACAAACGCAAAGTTACACAGTACTATTAAACAACTTCATGTTAAGATAGTAATCAGGCTGTTTTTGTTTTCACACTCGTATTTTATCTGTTGTTTGGAAACTTTCAGCTCGTGTATGCCGATTTTATTTTTATTTTAATGCTTATTTTAAAATGTTATTTAAAAAAAAAAATGTTTCAAATTATATATCTGCCTGTTTATTATGTAACAAAAATAAAAACTATTCATATAGAGTGTAAATAAAATTCAACAAAAACAGAAAACAAAGCAGTGTAAGGAAAAAGCATTCATCAAGCTGATGTTTTTAGATTTTGCAAGTAAATCAGTTTCTTTGTACCTTTGTGATTTTCTTTCCCCGGAGTCCAGCATGAGTACAATAATGTTCCAAATCTTCATGCCATTCCATCCCTGCTCGCTGACAGTGCAGCAACTACAACAACAACAACACATTGTCTAATACACTATCAGTGACAAATTAGTATGAAAAACAAAGCAGAAATAATCAGCATAATCAGATAATGACAAGGTAAATTATTTTTAACTGACAGTTTTAAAATGCAAGTAACTAAAAGTTTAACTTACTTTCTCATATACTAAGTCTGAACTTTCAATGAAGACTCGACATTCATTAATAAGCTGCAAAAAAAAAAAAAAATAATAAAAATATATATATACACACACACACACACACACACACACACATATATATATTAAATTAAAAAATAAAAATAAATAAAAAAAGAAAGAAAGATATAAAATAAAAATTATAGAGTGTTTTTGAAAAGCTGTGTAGCAATTAATTATTAGATTTATAAAACAGATGATAATCACTCAAACTTCTGTTTAGAATGTTTTACTTTATTTTTTTGTGGGTTGTTTTCCAAATGTGTATAGTTTTCTTTAAAATTCCTATCTAACCTGAACTGTTTAAAATCTATTTGCATATAAAAACTACTTTAACCCTATTAAAAATAAATTTTATTGTCTGTTTGAAATGACTTGCACAAAAGATTTGATCAATTCCAGCACTAACAAATCTGTCTACTGTAAAAACAAAATGCACGAAAGACTGAGTAATGTCTGTGTGGAATATCTTACATCATCAAAGGACAACAAGGCTTTCTTGAGAACTTCTGGTAATGACCCATGAGCTTCCAGTGAGGGGTACTTTATAAAAAAAAAAAATGAATATAAATTATCATCTAAACTAAAATTTAAAATTTTTCATATAAACTAAATTTTTATTATCACTGTATAACTTTGTTTTTAGTCCACATAACTTTATCTTATTACTATATAGATAATTTATAAGAAAAAAAATTTTCTTAACCATAAAAATCTCAACATCTATGATTTAGCAATAGTTACAGTAGTAATAATTTTTAGTATGGTAGACTGATTGCATTAATATGTTAGTATGTTAGAGTCAGTTAATATGGTAGTACATTAGCCAGTGTGGGTTAATGTGCTAATATCCTAGAGTAGGAATCTCTCATGACTACAAGTTTATCATGGGTGATTTTATTTTTACGCCTGTGTGAACATAATAAAATATAAATCTTATTAATAAGCCTGTTTACTTACATCACCTTTCATCACATAAGTAAGAGAAACATGTTCTCCGGTGTTGTGTATGCGTGTTGCTAGGAGACGAATGCACTGTTTAATGTTTGCTATGGGAGAGAGGCCACATTTCTCTTTGAAGTTCGACAACGCGAACTGAACGTTGTCTCTCAGATCTGTCCCATCTCGCAACGGTTGAATGGCAACCTCAACAACAAACATTCAAAATTTATTTAGTGAAGTATTTTGTTATATAGTGTCAGTAAAAACAAACTGTAATCATAAATAATAAATTATAAAAAATAAAAATAGTCAATAAAACACATTTCCTGAAACTGGAAATGATAAAACTAACATTCATGTTTTAATAGAGAGATATAAATTATAAATTTTGAATCCCCCAGTTTTATTTTCTGTTTTAATTTAAAACATTAACACACCCATACTTTTCTTTTTTGTTTTAAATGCAAGCAAATATAAATTACAAAAAGATTTTAAAAACAATATTAAAAAGCTTAATAATAATAATAATAATCATAACAATGATAATAGTAACAACAATAACAAAAATAACAGCTATGTAAATAATTTCAGTCATCTCACTTTGAAGGTTTCATCAATGCTCTTCACACCAATTGACTTCATGCTGGTGTAGTCTCTCGATCGCTTCGTTCTTTTTATAGAGATCCCTCTCTTTGAACCCTGAACAATCAGATTTAACATTTTTATAGACATCCCTCTCTTTGAACCCTGAACAATCAGATTTAACATTTTTACAGAGATTCCTCTCTTTGAACCCTGAACAATCAGATTTAACATTTTTATAGAGATCCCTCTCTTTGAACCCTGAACAATCAGATTTAACATTTTTATAGATCCCTCTCTTTGAAACCTAAACAATCAGAATTTTTACATTTTTACAGAAATTTCTCTGTTTGAAACCTGAACAATCAGAATGTTTTTAATACAAAGATCTAGAATAATCAGAAAGTAAAATTTAAAATGTTCTTTGTATTTAACATTAAAATAAAATATATAAAATAAAATGAAAAGAAATAAAACTCTTCCTCGAAAAAAAGCCCCATCAAACAATCTACAGTTAAAAAAATAAATAAATAAAAAAAGCAAACAAATAACATAAGAAAAGTTAAAGTTACTTGAAATTGTTTAAATATCAATTAAAATTAAAATTATCTGTTACCTAGATGAAGTGCTAAAATGGTAAAATAAAGCAATAATAATAATAATAAAAATAAAAAAAATAATAATAAAGTGAAGGTAAACATACCCCGCCACCTCTCTTGTTAGTGATAGATATGTGAACAAAAATTGTGCTGTTAGGTAAAGGTGTCCCTGTGTTTGACAACAGGCGCAGGTGTCGGTAACCTGAGCAGAAAACAGAGTAAACAATTATTATTTAAATTGGTAAACATCATTTATCTTTGTAAACAATTATTTATCTTGTAAACAATTATTTATCTTTGTAAACACAGTAAATACAATTATTTAATTTTGTAAACAAAGTAAAGAGAAATACTAAATTTGTAAACATTGTAAATATAATTATTTAACTTTGTAAATACAGTTAACATAATTATTCAACTTTGTAAATTCATTAAATACAATTATTTAAATGTCCAGAAAAGACTAACTTGACAGTATAAAATATTGTAAAAAATGTTACATAACTAAAAAAACCTATAAACATAATTACTGTTTGGTTTTGTAAAGAACATTATTAGCAGAGTAAGTAGAAAATAAAATAATTCTAGTGAAATCATCAGTAACCTGTCAACATGCTTTCAAATGGGATGGTATACTGGCCAATGAACTCATCACCGATGTACTCATCATCGAGAACTGCGATGCGGACGAGGGCAAGTTCTGGCAGGTTGATTTGAAATTCAAAACTCTCATCAAATATCGGGTTGTAACCTAAAACACAGGAACAAGCAACACGGTAAAATAAAAATAAAACATTAAAATGTCTATTGGTCTTCATTTTAATAATATAAAAAACCATCATGTCTAACATAGAAAGATGTAATATTTTTCACAATCTTTCATCACATCACTTCTTGAACAGAAATGTAAAAATCACATACAGCACACTGATAGACAGACTGACCTCTGATGCATTGGTTCTTTTTTACTGACTTTGCAATCAGCCAGTGTCTACTTTATTATCTATTTAATTTGCAGACTTTGAAATGAAGTCAACTGACCATTGTGTGGCATGGTTTTAGTTCTCTCCTCTGCGCAGTCTGCTGGAATTCCGAAGATCTCTATTGTGATGTACGGATCAGTGACATCTCCTTTAGATGCAGAACCTTTCGGTTTGGGAAAGTTTTGACCACTGATGATCTGCAAACAAATTACTTGAGTTAGAGATTCAGGTCTATATTATCCGTACACAACTTAGCATCCTTACGTCAGACTGAGTTTGTTCAGGGAGATGTAAAACAGAGTGACAAGTACTCACCTTGATATGTAAGATTTGAGGTGACACGCCAGGAATGACGTCGCGTGTATTGGCACTGAAATACGCAATCTCTTCACGCATGATCGCTGGTTTCAGCACGTAGCCACACCCACCATTCTTGCTGAACCAGCCGTCATATAGATCCATCATCAACCCCGCAGTCTGATAGTTGAGAGCAACTGAAAGAAAATTAATTACTCTGAAATACTCTCTAATTACTGGTACTTACAAGTAAATAACAATATTGTAATAAAAATCTGCTATAAATATCCCCCCATAAACCCCTGCAAATACAAAACTTTTATATCTATACAGGAAAATATTCAGTTTTATTTTAAAACTATAAATATTTAAATTATTAATAATCTTAACACGAGAGATACATAAATTGATGTAAATGATATAAAACCGTAAGCACAGCTGAAATAATCTTTTATTAAAGATATTTTCTATACAACAAAGTACAGCCTCATAGGTCTTTCAAAAAAACAAATTTTTAAATAATTAATTGAAGTTATCTAAAGATACATAAATCTGATTTATGTATTCAAAAAATCTAAGCACTGCTGAAGTAAACTTATTAAAGCATTTTTTATACATGAAAATACAGACTTATTATTAACAAAATAAAAATAATTAATCTTATTTAAATACATAAAATTGATTTAAATATTCAAAAAGCATAAATACAGTTGAAGTAAACTTATTAAAGATATTTTCTATACAACAAAGTACAAACAAATTATTATATTTATTAAAAAAACAAATTTCAGTATTAAAAAATAATTAATTAACCATAACTGGAAATACATAAACTGATTTAAATATTCTAAAACTAACAGCACTACTGAAATAAACATTTGCTAAAGGTATTTTTAATACAACAAAGTAAGACTCACCCATCTGACAGCCGCAGTTCCAGAGGTCATGTGGGTTGTAGTTGCTGGAGTCAATTCTCATGGAGTTGGGGTAGATGCGAGATAAAAAATGTTTGTTGTGGTTGACAAACTCTTCAGGACAGGACATGGCTAACTTGAGAGCCTGCGACTCACTGAAAGAACACATCTCCCAAAACTTTTCTGAAAAAAAAAAAAACGTTTCTGTATATAACACATGTATTTAGTTATAATTGTTTTGTTTTTTAACCCTGATGTTGAAAGGCTTTACACAAAAATATTTCATGCTATAAATTAGTAAACACTGAATACAATGTTGTTTTACATTTAATCCAGTGAGTAGTAAATTCAACAGACTGAAAACAATGATCACTAAAACATCCTATACACATGCTAATATTTCACAGTGTTTTCAATGAAAAATCTCCTGTAACATTATCACAAATGATTATTAATTTATACAATGCTTTAGCTTAACAATAATTACATTATATATGAACATCAAAACACACACACACACACACACAGTGGATATGATAGAAATATTTTGTGTTTATATTAACAATTATTTCACACACACACACACACACACACACACACACACACAAAATATTATATGTGTAGTTAGATTGATAGATATATATAGATAGATACATAAAGATATGACAAAGTGCTAGACATTGATTGATAGATATATATATATATATATAATAGATAGGTTGGTAGATAGGTACAGAGACAGAGACAGACAGATATACATATATACATTAGAGACAGACACAGATAAAACATGTTTATGTACTCACGGCGATGAAGAGAAGTCTGGAAGTCTTCAAATCGTTTCGACACACAGTACGTCACCAAGTCTGACAACTCCTTGGCCAGCTTCTGTTTTTTCACAGAACCTTCCTGTTAGTGACACTAACATGTTAACACAGTTTTACTTAAACACAAATATCTTATCACAGCTAGAAAATACTGGTATCAAAAATAAAGTGTAGAATACTACAGTAGAATCAAATACACGTTTTTCTGAGGTGAAGCAACAAAACTATCAGTTACTACTTAGAAATGTTATATTTGCTATGAACTCTAAGTCTTGAGGTGGTAATTGGAACGGGAAATAAATAATGGGGGCACAGAAAAAAGGATGTGATGGTGAAAGTTTTACTTACTCTTTTATTGTTTTTCTTTTTTTCTGGTTCTGCCCCCTCGTCCTCATCTGTGACATAACCCTCAGTGAGGTTGGAGTTCAGTGGAAGTTTTTTACCCTGTCAGTTACAAAATTTACAAAACTCACAACAAATTTGTAATAAATAACATCAACAAACAAATAAATACAGTTTTTCTCTAATTCAGGTTTTCTGGAGACTGGTGAAAGCAGAGTTTTAGAACATCACTACAAATAAAACACAAAGTGACTGATATTTTTTTTAATTTCAATACAGAAACTAATAACTCTGTGTTTAAAAGAAAGAAACAAAAATCTTTAACTTTATACCAATATTTATATAAAATTAAACAAATCTTTAGCATTATATACAAATATTTATATAACATGTACAAAAATATATTCAATATTACATTAATATTTCAATAAAAATTTTAAAATGTGTCAGTATTACAAAGACAAATTACCTTTATCAAAATTTTTCCTTTCAAGAATTCAGGAGAGGGGGCTTTAGTTAAATCGGCAGATACAGGCTCAGTCCAGAGTTTGTCTCCGAGAATTTTCTTCAAATGATCTGCCAGGACCTGCTGCTGTTTGATGTTACAGTGGTTCTCTATAGAGATTATCACAGGATACCTGCAACATTAATTACAAAAATAAATTGTTCTCTATAGACATTATCACAGGATACCTGTAACATTAATTACAAAAACAAATTGTTCTCTATAGAGATTATCACAGGATACCTGTAACATTAATTACAAAAACAAATTGTTCTCTATAGAGATTATCACTTGATACCTGTAACATTAATTACAAAAATAAATTGTTCTCTGTAGAGATTATCACTGGATACCTGTAACATTAATTATAAAAATAAACTGGTTTCTAGAGAGACTATTATGACAGGATAGCTTTAACATTAAGTATACAAATGAATTGCTCTTTATAGAGATTATCACAGGATACAGGTAACACATCAGTTATAAAAACTTATAACAGATAATTACTTACTGAGACACTTCAAATGCGTAGATGTTGATGGCCTCCACCACAGATTTGAAGGAAATCTTTGATGTCAGAGTGTGGCCGTGATAGATTATAGGTTCATCATTTGGACCATCCCAACAGTCCACTGAAACACAACAACTACGACATCAGAATTGCTTTCAAAGCGGCATGTTGCTTTTAAATTTATTTTGTTCTTAATACTAGTAAATAAACAGACTTAATTAACAAACAGTGTTTTATATATATATATTTAAATAGTGGATTGTTTTTTTCAAACACAATTAAATTTATATCAAACATTTTAATTTGCAAATTTATTTCTTTTCTCTTTCTTTTTTCTTTAATTTGTGATATGGATTTGTTTTATTATCTTTTTATTTATGAATTATTAACAAATTTATATCACAAATTAAAGAAAAAAAAAAAAAAAAAAAAAAAAGAAAAAGAAAAGACAAATGTTAATAAATAAATTTACAAATTAAAACACTTGATATAAATTAAATTGTGTGTGAAGAAAAAACCCAGTAAACATGTAATATAAAACTATCTCCATGCAATAGCTATAATATTTATTAACATACACTGATATTTATGTCAAAGAATGGATCCATGCATGCACATCCACACACAGACAAAACACAGATACATATACACACATGAATAAACTAACAATATAATTTTAAAAAAGTAATAAAAATAATAAAAAAACAAATAACAGAAGAAACATCAACACTGATAATGATAATGTATTTAACAAATTTGCACATATCAGGTTTTCTGCTGCATAAACACATCTGTGTTTGTGTTTGTGTATGTATGTGTAATTGTGTGTTTGTGTTAAATAAGCAAAGCAGTGTTATTATACAAAATATTCCACATTGTATTCTTAAATAAGCAATGTTATGCTCTATTATTTAACAATTAATTAACCAGTACATTTCTATTAAGTAAATATACCCTCCCTACCTTTCTATTATTTAAAGTATTTGCTACATAAACACATTAATTGCTTGTTTGTTTATTTATCTATTTATTTATTTACATTCTAATAACTACAGTATTCTATTATTTACAGCAACTTTATATATAAACACACTGACTGTATATTTATCTATTTATTATGTATTTATTTACTGATAATGTGGGTTTAGTTGTTTAAAACATTTACTAAAGGAGTAAAGGTAAGACAAAATTACAACTCACACTCAACACAACGACATCCCTTTCTCAGTGCACTTATGTAACCTTCTATACTAGACGGTCCTTTCAGCTGATCTTCTAACAAATAGCTGGAAAAAAAAAAAAAAAAAAAATTTTATATTTTACTTTTCAGGTAAACAGCAAATATTAACTAGGCTAACTAATTTGTGTAGTTTTCAGTTGGCTAGATTAATATGGTGTGAGGTTTTTTTAAATACTCAAGGACTGATTCAGATAATTACAGCTATGTAATTGCTCATTGTAGGAACTGACTCTGTTAAGTAGTGACTGTGACTGTCAGTTTACTCAGGTATTGTAAGTAAGTGATTGTAAATGAAATACTCACGTATTATGAGAACGTGCTATAAAGTAGTGGTTGTAAATGAAATATGTATTATGAGAATTTGCTATAAAGTAGTGATTGTAAATGAAATATGTATTATGAGAACTTGCTATAAAGTAGTGACTGTAAATGAAATACGTTTTATGAGAACTTGCTATAAAGTAGTGATTGTATATCAAATACATATTACGAGATTTGCTATAAAGTAGTTACTGTCAGTTTACTCATGTATTATGAGAACTTGCTATAAAGTAGTGACTGTCAGTTTACTCACGTATTATGAGAATGTGCTATAAAGTAGTGATTGTAAATGAAATACGTATTGAGAACTTGCTATAATGTAGTGACTGTCAGTTTACTCACGTATTATGAGAACTTGCTATAATGTAGTGACTGTCAGTTTACTCACGTATTATGAGAACTTGCTATAAAGTAGTGGTTGTAAAGGAAATACTCATGCATTACGAGAACTTGCTATAAAGTAGTGATTGTAAATGAAATACTCACGTATTGAGAACTTGCTATAATGTAGTGACTGTCAGTTTACTCACGTGTTATGAGAACTTGCTATAAAGTAGTGGTTGTAAATGAAATACTCACATATTGAGAACTTGCTATAATGTAGTGACTGTCAGTTTACTCACGTGTTATGAGAACTTGCTATAAAGTAGTGACTGTCAGTTTACTCACGTATTATGAGAACTTGCTATAAAGTAGTGGTTGTAAATGAAATACTCATGTATTATAAAAACTTGCTATAAAGTAGTGACTGTCAGTTTACTCACGTATTATGAGAACTTGCTATAAAGTAGTGGTTGTAAATGAAATACTCACGCATTATGAGAACTTGCTATAAAGTAGTGATTGTAAATGAAATACTCACATATTGAGAACTTGCTATAATGTAGTGACTGTCAGTTTACTCACGTGTTATGAGAACTTGCTATAAAGTAGTGACTGTCAGTTTACCACGTATTATGACTATAAAGTAGTGGTTGTAAATGAAATACTCATGTATTATAAAAACTTGCTATAAAAAAGTTTATCACATTCTTGAGAACTTGCTATAAAGTAGTGGTTGTAAATGAAATACTCACGCATTATGAGAACTTGCTATAAAGTAGTGATTGTAAATGAAATGCTCACACATTATGAGAACTTGCTATAAAGTAGTGATTGTAAATGAAATACTCACGCATTATGAGAACTTGCTATAAAGTAGTGGTTGTAAATGAAATATTGTATTTGAGAACTTGCTATAAACTAGTGAAATAAATGAAAATCGTATTATGAGAACAACAAAGGCTGTTTTCCTGACAACTGTTTGGACTCCATGTCAAAAATATCACATTCTTCAGACAGCAGATATAAAATATAAGAAAAAAAAAAAAAAAAACCAAATATACTTATAGATATGCCAACATATTGTATTTCAACAACTGCAAATAGAATCAACAACAAACTTTTCCTACAACTTGGACTATCTAAAATATATATATATATATTTATTTCTAAGCAACAAATAAAAACAAGAGAAAACATAAATGAAAAAAAATAAAAATAAAAAATAAAAAGTATTAAGTAAAATCTCAGCCAAAGAAAGAAAACACAAAACAAAAAAAATTTAAAAAATTTTTAAAAAAATAAAAAGGAAAGAATGGAAGAGCAATCACTGCAGAGTTTGGCAGACTGAATATCTTTGTAAATTTATCTCTGAATTCTTATCACAAAACACACACAGAGAAAGATTTCGCAGAAAAATCCTGAAGTAAATGCCAGTGCAAATGAAGTGATATCAGTACTTTATTTCAAATTAAACTTTCCTTTCTCTGTATCTCAGCAGCATTTTAAATCCTATCATTCCAATGTTTCACACTAAACAACTTCAAACAGATTCCACTCAGTAAAATCAGCAAAGAAAACAATGCAGAATATCTCAATAGAAGAAACACAAGTTAGTTAGAGAACTCGTAAAACAAACTGAAACCATCTTACAAATGTCTGAGCTAAAGTACATTTTACATGGAGATTAAACATTAATTCTGCACAGCAAATGTGTTCTTGTGTGCAGATTATAGAAACTGAAAGACTGACAAAATCCGTTTTACACACGTGAAACAACATTTACTTAAAATATTTAAACAACAGCAATTAAGAAGAGTTGTAAATTTGACTTGGTTCATCTTGTAATATTAGATATATATTTATAAATTTACAAGTCATTAAAGCTTTGATAATACTACTTACACATTACATACTGCAGTATAATCACACACAGTGAATAAAACAGTGTTAAATGTGTGATAACCTTGCAGGGTCTGAGAAACTAACACATATAAATACACATTTCTGTAGACTGTCCTAGTGTATACAAATACATATAACTACATATTACATGCATACATGCAATAGTGTATCTTATGCACCTAGCATATAACTGTTAAACATATACATAATATTTTATATTATGCACATACATACAACACTATATATTATACATATACATACAACACTATATATTATACATAAATTCAACACTATATACTAGATACATAAATATAACACTGTATACTAGATACATACATATAACACTATATTACACACACATACATGTAATGATGCAGATCAACTCATTAGACACATTTATTGACTTCCTCATTCATCTCGGAGACAAATGAGGAATTCATGCACACATCAGTGATGTCTGTTTATAACAACATCACTCTAAACTCCATCAATTTTACTTTCTCACATCATCTGACACAGACAAACTGGGACTAATGAGAAACCAAACAGAGATTTATTGCTAAACGTTTTCTCAAAGTGAAACTAGTTAGTAAAAATGTCTCAGAAATAGATTAAAATAAAATACAAGTCAGCATGTTGTTTTTACTACTACAACTATTACTACTACTACCAAAACTACTAATATCCTACTACTACTTCTGCAACTACTACTATTACTACTACTACTATTTATAACTACTACTACTATTGCTACTACTACCACTAGTATTATTATTTTTACTACTACAACTACAGTTATTACTAGTACTGCTGTTGTAACTACTACTTTTACTATATTACTACAACTCCTACTACTATTATTATGTTCACTACCAATATTACTACTACTACTACAACAACAACAGCAAGTGAAAACACTAATGATTGTAATAAAAGTAGAAATAAAATAAAAACAAACCATCTATTCCTAGTTGTCCTTTTCTTCTTCCTTCCTTGGATGGTTCAAAGCTGTTAATGATCTCCAGACACTTGTCTTTTGTCACTCTCTGCATCTGAAGCAAAACAAATGTAAACAATAATTTAACATAAATGTTTACATAAACATCCCGTCTCAGTGTGTCACTTTAATGTATCTTTTTACATGTTTCAATATGTCATGTTAACATATCTTTTTACATAAACATCTCATCTCAGGGTGTCACTTAAACATATCTTTTTACATAAACATTTCTTCTCAGTGTGTCACTTTAATGTATCTTTTTACATAAACATTTCTTCTCAGTGTCACTTTAACATCTTTTTACACAAAATCCCATCACAATATGTCAGTTTAACATACACATTTCATCTATATCTACATTTTTGTGAAAGTTTTTTGTTTGTTTTCATTCAAATGCAGCTTACACACACTTGTTTGGTTTAAGACTTCAGTTCAGATCTTATTTAAATGTTATTACTTTTTCTTGTCTGCAGTGTGCTAACCATCAAATATATTTTAATAGTGTCTAAAATAGTTTAGGATTAAAGAGAGTCTGCTGACTCAAATAGATGTATCAAATATTAAAATATAATAAATTATATTTAGAAGTAAATTTAAAAGACAGTTGTATCTGCTAAGCTCAACACATTTTAATATAAGAATTTAAAATCTTTGTAGTTATTTTTTTTTTTTTATTCCTGTTCAATATTTTTCAGTGTTTTCTATACTTCTGTTTCTGCAAATGAGATTTGAGGGGGGTGAATTTAAGAAGAAACATCAAGTTAGAAGCAAGATGCATTGTAACTTGACAGATTAATCAACAGAAAAACAAAATTGCCTCAGAATACAAGAGAATCAATCTTATAAATAAAATAAACTGTGTGCTTAACCAGCAGACAAACAGAAAAAGGAAAGGGATGAGACATTATTAATGGAGTTAAATTTAAGTGTAATTTTATAGTAATAACTTTATTGCTGGAAATGAATTTTTTTTTCTTTTTATAAAAAGTACAGTGTATATCAGGTGCAAAAGGGGGAGGGGGGCCCTGTGCCAGTGATTTAATGAGGTGAGTTAATTACAGCAGCAGCCTGTCAGTTCTCACAATATAATTGATGCCTCCAGGCGAGATAAGTTAAATTACTTTGCCATTTGTACTGCTGCTGTAATTCTGTAGTTGTGGTTTGTTGTGATTGATGTCACGATGCCTATGTAAACAGCTATTGGCGATGACCATATGTGTGACGATGTCAGGAAGTGCATCAACAAACAGAGTTGTGCAGGTGCAATTATGAGTTGAAATGAAATCATGTGACTTTTAATAACGCTAAAATAACATCTCACTGACATGATGTAAATTCCTTCCTTATTGATTAAAAATACACAGTCTAATAGCACCAGTTTATATATACTATGGTCTTTATATTACATATATATATATATATCAGTTTATGTAATCTGTATACCAAAATAGTCCTTACTACTAATAAATCAAAATAGTCTAGATACATTTATACATATAAACAGCTATTTTTACTGCAGTCTACACAAGATTATACACATGAAATACCGAAATACCTGATTACCTGTGAAGTTGGCCTTTTCATAGTTTTTCATAGTTTCTCCATGGCTATTTATACAAATTTTTATTAGGGATGGAAAATGGTTTATTTACCATTATATATTCTCCATGGTTTCTTGAATATATAAGAAGATGTTTTTGAAAAACAAAAAAATTCACATTTACCATTCCAAGAAAGGCAAGGTAGAATTTATGCAGTCAAATTGTGGAAAATGACAAGTTTTGTTAGATGGTCATATGTACAGGCAAAATTGCATCAACAGTGAAACCACATATTGGAGATGCTGTTAGAAACAGCTACAGTCATGACCATCCTTGATCAAGGGGACAGAGAAATGTGAAACAGAAAGCTGGTGCAGTTGAATGCTGGAGCTGAACCACCATCGAGGAAGAGTCTACCAGAGTCTACATTAGAGTCAGTCACCTCAAGCAGCAGCTCACTGACAGAACCAACAAAGTCCCTCATCACCTCATGAAGTTGCAGTGATTGTTTTTTGTAAAATAAACATTTTTAGATGAGACCTTCTTTTTCTTATTATTTACAAACATTCACTACATTCAATACATGGATTATTTTGAAATTTGTCACATTTGCATAGTTTATGCAAAAAGCGATATCTATACCATATATACAATAATAACTGGTTTCCACTTTATCTGGAACAGTTCATTACAATGACTGAGGTTACAACATGCATGTCACTAAGACCACTGAACCATATTTATTGTTGTTTAAGCCGAGTCTTGTGCTACAAAATATCAATGTACTAGATCCAGTCTGTGGGGATTGGTTGAAACCTATGTATAGACAATGTCTGAGTACTCAGACCCAACTAGTGATACTTTGATGTACTCACACACAACTGTAGTGATACTTGTGAAACCCCAGTGTATTCAGTGCTGTATTAGTAACAACACAGCAATCATTTCAAACATGTCTGTATGTCCAGTCTAACAAGCTGGGTTATCTGTGTTAATACTTGAGGATTAGTTAGAGACTGTACAACCCAGCAAACTTGTATGAGCTGTGATAGATCTCTGGATCAATTCTTCTTTCTGCATCCACTGAGATGCTTTCCAATCTAATCCAGATCAATAATGGAAGATTCGCTGTTTCCTATGATTTGTAACAACAGTCAATACTAAAATGTGACAATCTAATAGTGATTCATTCATTTTTGACAGTCACACTTGGCAGGTAGATCAACATTACATGGTTTGATGGTAAATGGACACAAAAAGCAATGTCACTAAAATCTCCATGTACATATGTTTAGTGCCGTTGTATGGGGGGGGGGAAAAAAAAAAAAAAAAAAAAAAATTTCACTGACATTTAAAAAATATTTAGTTACTTTAATTGTTTTCTAAACCAGATGGGAAAAATGAAAAACAAACAAAAAAATCCCAGCCATTAAAAGAATCATTCAGCTGTGGAAATTGGCTCAGAAGTGGCAGCCTTGACATGAAGAACTTTACATAATACCTATTTTAATTAGCACTTTTTGCCAGCACCCAGACCTGGTGTTTTCTTTAATTAGCTACTTTTATACAATGCATATACAAATAACTCATCACTGGCTCACTGTTAATAACATCTTCTTAGAGTTCTGTTTTCATTAAGCCTTCTTCTCACTAGACAACTTTCTGCACCAACTTGTTACAACGATATTACAAAAACATCTGTTTATGGGATGAAAGATACAAAAAAATGAATCAATACGTGAACTACATCAAGTCTGAGAATGAAGTGTTGTCTATTGTTAGAGAAAAACCTGACTAATAATACTACAGACACTGCAGTCTATTATGCTAAAATCATATTAATAAAAAGTAATTAATGTTAATGAACACATTAATACAAGTGTTTTTGTTGAGTTTTGCAGCAAGTCAAGAGTTCTTGGGATTTATCTGTAGACAAAGACAAATGGTTTTATTTGTAATACTAATTGAAGTGGCATTTTTCACATTTTTATGTTATTATTTTGACATTCTTGAAACATTTAGTCATTTATTTCAGGTTGGTGTAGACAGTTTGAATGTCAGTCTATAAAAAAGTATGAAGATTCATTATTCGATGAATTACTGATATTTTAAAACACAGATTCACTGACACTACATCATTTCTTGATCACTTCTTTTATTCTAATGGATTTTCCATTCATATTTTGAGATATTAAAAACAGAGTTTGGGTGGGCAGAACTTCAAAAATCTTTTATCGTTGTGAAACTGTTCTCGTTTCTTCTTTAAACTCTTCAAATCACTTGCTAAAGATTGAAAAATATGTTAAAGTAGATACACAAACACTCATGAAGCATCATTAACAGCACAGACAGAATTTTCACCTGTATTTTTTTTATATCATTTGATCCAATTGGTTTCAGTGACAATAACAAATTATGAGAAAAGAGTAAAAATAATACAAATCATCTAAACAATGCAGTTTTACACATTTACATTTGTAATGTCACTCCTTTGCTCTTATACTTCATTACTAATTAAAATGGATGGCAGGAAAAGAACAAAACATGGTTGAGTCATGTGCAGAAAACATTTAGACTATTATATAATTTTCAATAGTAGAAGTGAGATATTTTGTGTTAAAACACACTAAAATTACCTCAGAGGTTTCTGTATTTCTGTGTTTACCAAGTATACCCTTGATCTTCATATATATATATTAAAATTAAACTGAACAATTTACTGTCAGATATAAAAAACACAAATCTTTTTTTATGAGCCTGTGTTAGTCTAAAATTATTTCACATCTATTTCATCTACTTTTACAAACTTTACAACTATTGAAAATATAACTGACAATAATGTAGTAATGTATTAATGTGTATCTATGTGTGTCTCTGTATGTCAAATACCATGTGTGTTTGTGTGTTTATAAAGTGTCAATGTACTTTAATTCAGATAGCAGTCTGATGACTTGTTTAGCTTCCAGGTTACAGACACAATGTCTTCCACTTGCTCTCAGGCTTATGAGAACATTCTTAGACAACTTTAAAGTAATTTTCTTCCTCTAACAAGATTCTACTAACATCGTAAGTAAAGGTGGAAATTATGTGAGGCAATCCACAACACAGAAATTGAATTTCAGGCTGTATCAAGTCAAAACAATCACTTCGAAACTAAACAAATCTTCATCCTTTGGGCAAAGAAAAAACAAAAATAAACTAAACTGCAGTATAAATAAGTTTGCTTTAAAGATCTGACAAAAAACACAAACAAACAATATACATTTGTTCACTCAAAAACAGAAGAAAAATACAGATATTTTTCATTTCAAATAATCGTTATTTTCCTGGCAACATTATTGGTATATTTGGAACATCAATAAATACAGAAGGGATTTTTTTTATTTTATTATGAAGCTGGGTAACCAGTGTTAACCTGCTTCACACAACAAGTAATTTGATCTGTTCTCAGCTACATGCAACGAACTCATTACTTTACTGTTTGTTTCTGTTCTTTATTGCTTCTCCTGTTATTAGTGTAGTTTTCCTTATTGTCATCAGTTTAAAAAAGTTATTATTGCTGCTGCTATTGTTGTTATCACTATCATGACTATCATGGTTATTATTATTATTATTAAGATTATTGTTGTTATCATTTTGATTATTGTTGTTGTTATCATTATTATTACTATTATTATTAATGTGTTTCATTATTTTATTTTTATCACTATAACTATTGATGTTGTTACTATTACCATTATTATCAATTATTACTGTTACTTTTACTGTTATCATCATCATCATCATCATCACTTCTACTTAACATTATCAGTTTAATACTGTTACATTATCTTTTGACTGTTTATACATTATTAAAGTTGTAGCTATAGAATTATGTTTCTATGTTAAAACTTGAACAAAGCAGGAAGAGTAACATTACCTCAGAGATGTCGGGTCTGTGTGGAAGTGAGTAAAGCAATCAGAGAAATGAAGACAGTGTCTGAGGAAGTGGACACAAATAGAAGTTAATGTATTGATTCAGCATAAATAGTGATAAGGTCAACTTGCTAATTAAAAACAAACTCTGGTCAGTGTTTTGTTTGTCACTGGTGGGAATGTGGGAACAGACGTGTTAACTAACTAAACACATTTAATTAAGTATAACAAACACTGCCTCCACAGTGCTCAGTCTGCATATGTGTTTGTATAAATGTGTTATGTATGCAAGAGTATATATGTTGTGTGTATTTGTGCATGTTTTGTGTATACATATGTACTACATACACTTTAAGTACATTTAACATGTTTAATATTTTTTATTACTCTCTGGGGTGAGGACAGGGAGGGGGAACAATGCTGAATGATATCTTACCCCTTGCTCGGCTTCTAAAAATAGTAACAAGTCATCGGTCGACATGTAGTCTGCATTACTTGCATACCTGCAAGAAAACATTAAACTGAATTAAATTTAAAAATAAGTGTGTAAAATAACTCTGCCTGTTTACTTATGATGTCATGCCCTTTGTGGTTCCAGTAATCATATAAATCAATTATTCTGCTTCCACACGATAATACAGCAGTGTAGCTATGACAAAATTAGATTTTATTTTAGACTTAATGGCTGAGAGTTAATGTGATGTAAGTATCTAATGGAAAGACTGACATGACACTGGAACACACATCTATCTTGTTGGCTCAGTTAAACACTGTGATTAAGGAACCTAAATGAGAGTCTCTTTGCAGCTTACACACTGATGAAAGCAAATATTTGCAGTTTCTTTGTCTGTCCTTCTCTCTCTGTGGGTGTGTGCATGTGTGTGTCTCTCTCTCTGGTCTGTCTTTCACCCTCCTCTTTCTTTCTCTCTGATTGTCTCTAATGGCCATCATTATCATTCTCTCTCTCTCTCTCTCTCTCTCTCTCTCTCTCTCTCTCTCTCTCTCTCTCTCTCTCTCTCTCTCTCTCTCTCTCTCTCTCATATATAACATTTTACTATTTTTTTTTTTTTAAAGATTAGTCAAAGTAATTTATATTATCTAATATGAATCAGAAAACATTATTCTGAATACTTTGTAATATGTAATCAATGAAATGCCAAACAAATTTAAAAATAGAAAGAAGATGTGAGAGAGAGAGCGAGAGAGAGACACACACACACACACACACACACATCAATACAGAAGGAGCTATACAAGACAGACAAATGAAAAGCTTACCTAACAAGAAGAAAGTAAATTTCTGGTCGTGTGGAAATTTCTTTAAAAAGAGAGATGAATTCGTCACTTGTCAGACGACCTCGTTTTCCATCTCCACGCTTTATTTCCAGCTCCTACAAAAACAATTTTATCTTTACAAACTGTTGTCACAGAAACAAACGTTTTTCTTCAGAATCTATCTATTATTTCACAACAATCTAACACTACAAATAAAAACATTAAAAACTGAAGAAAGAATGAAACTGAAATAGAAAACTTGTTATAAAGAACATCAGTATATTATAATAACTAAAATATTTGTTTATTTCTTTCAAGCTCACACACACACACAGTTATTTAAATCATCAGAACAGATTTAAGCCAGCTAACAACAACAACAAGAAGGAGCTCATACAATCATTACACGTCATATTAACCTATGATTACCAAGTTAACCTCTTTACTTCCCATAACTAGCACACAATAAAACAATTCTGACAAATTCCCCTCATTTCTTGAAGAAACTGTTGAATAAAAATGTTTTACACTCTACTTCCTGTCACAGAACCAGCACTATCTTGTGGTCATTAGGACTGACTTACTTAAGGCAGGACAAATTTTTAGTGTAAATTTCTACAGAGGCTTGCAGTCAACTGTCTTCTGAAGAATGCTGATAAGCGAAATCCAATACATTATTCAATATAAAACAAGTTCATTGGGGAATTGCTGTCACTCGCCCTCATTGATTTGTGAACGCTTCGTCGACCTCGTTGTCATCATCACAAACAATGTCAGTTACTATTACCACACTGTGTCCAACAGCGGAAACTTCGCCCCGTTTAAAATACATTTAATGAAAAGTTAACTCTGAGCACGTCAAATTTACACACATCAAAAAAGAATACTTGTTGTTTAAAATACATTTAATGAGAAGTTTCACACTGGTTTTTTCAGTTTAAATTACTTTCACATACTGGAAATCAAACACTGACACTCTGTAAAAGAAATAACTGTTGTTTAAAATACATTTAATGAACAGTTACACACTGGTTCTGTTTTGTGAGGATTTTGTTTTTGATTTATTTTATATCTGTTTTTTTGTTTTTTTTTGAAAGTAATTATACATACTGGAAATCAAATACTGACTAAAAAAAAAAAAAAAAAAAAAAAAAAGTACAACAAACAAAAACCCAGAAAAATAACTCCCAACAAATGTTCTGTAAAATAGTTTCAGTGTTTTTTTTTTTTTTTTTTTTTTTTTTATATACTATCCTATAATTACTCAATAGTTTAATACAAAATAAAATATAAAACATTTTGTTCTTTTTTATGTTTAAATGTATACTGTAAAGGCTTGAAGTTGCTTTTAATACTAACAGATGCAGTAGAATTCTAAGTGTTAAACAGATACACCCCAAACTGTTAGGCATGCACCTACCAGTAGCCTGCATCTTTCAAAAGCTGAAATGTGATCAAGTGTGGTACAAAGATTATCTTAAATATCTGTAAAATGATCATACAGTTAACTGTTGAAATTAGGCAGAAAATAAAAAAATAATTTACATTCTTAAAAACAAGTATAGCATGGGCTACACTAGGCAGTGTTTGTCAATTTTTATTTTTTTAAATCTAATATTTATTATATTTAAATCTAAAATTTATTATATTTAAATATAATTTTAATTCTTCTTTTGCCATTTTAATCAATTCAAAAACAAGCACACATAATTATACATGTACTTAGACCTGTTTTGATCAATATTTAACTAGAGATATCACACTGTGTATTAAATGTTATTTTTTCACAGGTGTCATGTGTGCGTATCACTGGTAGTGAAATATGCCAGGATTCAGACAGGGTTAGGTCATTTTTCATATATTATTATTTCTAGCAAAATTAAATGTACATCCAGGCCAAAGATGATCTCTGTATATTAGAAATGGTGTAAATGGACAAATGCTCACAGGAAAGTGAGAAATAGGACAATTGCTCACATTTGACATTTTGTCTTTTTTTTTTAAATTAATAAAATTTAATTTTAGATTATGGTATAATAAGAAGAATGGTTGGATATCAGTGGGTTCGGTGATATTTTCAGTGGTGCCTTAACCTTAGTTTAAGTTTATTAAACAGTAATATTAAAACTCCAGTGACTTTTAAAAATTCTGAAACAAAATTTTATAACAACTCCCCCTCAAAGGTTAGTAACTGTCCTATTTCTCTTTTTATTTGTGCACAGCTATCTAGTGAGGAGTTGTCCTACACTTGTATCTGGTACACCAAATATATCTACCCCCAATTAAATAACTAAAAATGTTATTTTATCATAATAATAATAATAATTACAAAAACAACAACAGCTTCTGTCATAATGGCAGTTATTTTGTACATTTTTGGTCAACTAAATCTCCACTCAAAACCCTCCCCCCCAAACAAAAACACACACAGAAATTAGAGTTTGTATTTAATAAAATATTTAACAGTAACAAACCAAAAAAAAAACCCCATCCAATCCTGAAATGCCCATCACTTTACTGACAAGAACAGAAACTGATGAAGATCTCTAAATAACTTTATTTATCACATTAATCTAAAGAAACATAAAATTGGCATAAACATACTTATTTTCATTTACTTACACCATAAGACACACTAAATGTATTTTTTTTTTCAAAAAATCACCTATCCTTTATTTATCATTCTTTTAAGTACACCAGAGTGTTTATTTCGTCGCTGTAAGAGAAATGATTTAAAGCTGTTGTAATTAACACTGCAGATTGAATGTCTGCTCTGAGCAACTGGTGAAATGTCAGTGACAGGTTATGTAAGAAAACCTGGTACACACTGATTTGTCAGCAGCAAGCCAGAAACCTTCATGTTGATGTATTCCATATTTATTTACTAAAACCTGCATTCATCTCAAACTTTTATTTACATCAGCAATAATAATAATAATAAAAAGTTATGTTATTACAATAACAACTAGTTTTTCTGTTTATAATTCAGTTCTATAATGATAAGTTCAAATACAAAATTCTAGTTTCAGTTCTTGTTATATAACCTCCTACATCTTGATCAATGGTTCAAGTATATCTATTCCATAGGCAGACAGAACTGTGTAACTATGGGTTTTTATAACACTGCATGATAGTGCATCTATCACTGTGTATTATTTATATTTTTTATCACTGTATATTATTTATATTTTCTATCACTGTATATTATTTATATTTTCTATCACTGTGTATTATTTATATTTACTATCACTGTACATTATTCGTATTTACTATCACTGTAATATTATTTATATTTTCTGTCACTGAATATTATTTATATTTTCTATCACTATTATTTATATTTACTATCACTGTACATTATTTATATTTACTATCACTATATATTATTTATATTTACTATCATTGTGCATTATTTGTATTTTCTATCACTGTATTATTTATATTGACTATCACTGTATATTATATTTTCTATCACTGTATATTATTTATATTTTCTATCACTTTATATTATTCATTTTTTCTATCATTGTATATTATTATTTTCTTTCTATTACTCTATTTATTCATTTTTTTTTCTAATAAGTTTATTTTGTTAGCAAATATCTTATTCAACCACTGTATCCCTGATTATTTTTTTTGTTCTTTTCATCCCTGAATACTGTTCCTTTTGTATCTATTCTGAATATTATTCATTCTTTCTATCCTTTAATAGTAACTCATTCCATCCACGAATATAATTCATTCTTTCCCTGAATACTATTCAATCTTTCTATCCCTGAATCTATCAATACTCATTTCACCAAGTCTTTGTCTTCGTGCAATCTTACCAAATCTCTGAATTAGTTCTTACTATTGATTTCAGTAGTCACATTATCTCGTTACCGAGTGCGTGGCATTGTTTAAGATTAGATTTTTAATGTGTAGTGCTGGGCAGGGTACACACAACAGATACAACCAGTGTGACACAGAACTGCCAGGAATGTAAGCAAACAGCCAAGTTTAACTCAGAAAATTACTTTTTATTGATTTCTCACCATCTTAGAACTGTTATGCATATGCTATATATAAGAGATGAATACTGGTTACACTAATTATAGCATCCGACACTGGATGTGCTCTGTAGTGGGTGAATGAGAGAAAAGAGATCTATGTGAAAAGAAAGATGTGTTGTTGTATATTTGCAGTAAGGGAGAAGATGAACTTCAGTTATTATGTTACTATTATTTATTTTAGATTTAAGAAAAGGCAGTTAAATGTTCATGACTGGATGACTCAAATCACAGACAAGTGACATTCTTTATGCACTCTTTTAGTGGAAGATTTCTATTACAAGTAACTAAATTTGTCATTTCAATTTTGACCTTTTCCTCCCACAGACCTGAAAAATTGCAAAATTTCATGCTTACAAAAAAGACTGGAACATCGCTTTGTAAAAAAGTTGTCCATTATTTTTATTTATTTATTCATTTATCATCATCATCTGACACCAAATCAAAGTGAATGGTAGTCAGTCTTTTATTTATTTATTTATTTATTTATTTATTTATCATCATCTGACACAAAACCAAAGTGAATGGTAGTCGATCTTTTGTTCACCATCAGCAAATCAATTTTACAATAACAACAGTCAAACTAACAACAAATCAAAGAGATTACAAACAAATCTGAACACAACAGTAACTGTTCACAATTAACACACATCAATTATAAAATCTAAGTTAATAATTGATTAACAAAATGATGGGGTGATTACCCTGTTTGTGTAGCTGACACAAAGGGATTAACTATCAGTGTTGTAAGCAGACTCTGCCAGTCTGTAACTGATTAGTGTAATACAGATGATTAGCTTGTTTTGAAAACAAAAACAAATATTACTCACTGACATTCTGTTAACAAGTACACCACCTCTGTGTTTACCAATGACTGAAACTGTGGCTAATTATGTGTTTGCAAGTAACTGACATTTGCTTATCTGCATTAAAGTTATAACAGTACAAATACTCTGAAATCAATGATTATGTTTTTCTCAGAATTTTACAGATAGTCTTGTTTAAAACTGAGCAGATTAAAAACAGTGAGATATTTTTGTCAGTGTATGTGTTTTGTCTGACAATTATCTACAGAGATGATCAATATGTCTACATTTTTCCTTCAGTATTATACACCTTAATTTACACAAACACATCAATATCACCTACAATATCTTACACATCTTTACACCAACACACCAGCATCATCTACTGATATCTGACATCTTTACACAATCATACTGATATCTCACATTCATACACAATCACACTGACATCACATACATTTTTACATAAACATACTGGCATCACAAACTGATATCTCACACATCTTTACACAGACATCCACTTACACCTATTTCACAATTTTTACACAAACATACTGACATCACACAATGGTATCTTACATATATTTACATAAACACACTGATGTCACACTGATATCTCATACCTTTTTCCACAAACACTGATGTCACATACTGATATCTCACATGTTTACACAAACACATTGGTATCACATACTGATATCTCACACCTTTTTATACAAACTCACTGATATCACATATCTTTAAATAAACACAATGACATTATATACTGATATGTCATACATCTTTACACAGACTATTTCACACGTCTTTTCACAAACACACTGGTATCACATACTGATATTTCAGATATCTTTACATAACACATACATCATACATATATTACACCACACATTATCTATATCACATATGCATATTACACAATTACATCCTGTTCATATGTTACATATATTACATACATCACAGACATTACATGCTACATCATATGAAGAAAACAAAATCATCAATTCTAATCTTCATGATTAAATTCACTATGTTGCCATGGTGACCAGCCACACAATAATCTTAAACTGAAGCAAATCATTTGTGTATAAATTAATTTTTAGAAATAGAAGCACAGGTAGGTACAGTTCTTAAGAGATTCAGTGAAGTGATATTAATAAAAATAAAACCTACATTAATCATTAAATTAATGTCATGCAGTGTGAATCCTGCAGAACAAAGTAATAATAAAAAATAAAAAAATCTCCAGAGAAGTTGGAGATGTGCTGTACTCTAACATGAAGTGGTAATATTTTTTCAAAAACTAATTATCTTCACTGTAGTGCTTACACTGTGTTTTCTGTTGTGAAATCTCTTCTACTTACACTGCAATTATCTCAAATTCTCTGACAAAACTAAATTTGTAATGTCTAATTTAGGACTGAAATTTATTTTTCACTGTGTGGGTGTGTTTGAATGTTGTTTATCTGAGTGTTCAAATGTTTGTGTTTGAGCTATGTGGATGTTTTTATTAATGTGAATTTTAGTTATATGGCTGAATATGGTGTGTGTTTGTTTTTGTGTGTGTGTGTGTGTGTGTGTGTGTGTGTCAAATATACCAGTAATAACATAAAAATTATTTCAGTCCGATAAATCAACATTTCACAGCAATATGACATACAGGGCAGAGTGACGACATATCAATTATTTTAATGCAATATTCACATCTCTACTGGCTAAAAGCAATATCTCTTCCATTCCATATCTGTAATGAGAACTGATCCATCAAGTAAGTAGCACACACATCTAGAAACAATCAATGGAGTCAGAGCAAGGCAACACACTGCAAACACTGAAAACTACACAACTCTGCTGTGAAACAAATAACCACTGAAAACTTGATAACCCTGCTGAGAAACAAATAACCACTGAAAACTAGATAACCCTGCTGAGAAACAAATGACTGTTGAAAACTAGATAACCCTGCTGAGAAACTGACAACTGAAAACTAGATAACCCTGCTGAGAAACAAATGATCACTGAAAACTTGATGACCCTGCTGAGAAACTGAAAATGACTGAAAACTAGATAACCCTGCTGAGAAACAAATAACCACTGAAAACTTGATAACCATGCTGAGAAACAAATGACTACTGAACACTAGATAACCCTGCAGAGAAACAAATGACTACCGAAAACTAGATGACATTGCTGAGAAACAAATGATTACTGATAACTAGATAACCCTGCTGAGAAACAAATCATAACTGAAAACCCTATTGACAGATGCCTCAGATTAAATAGCTTAAACTCACTGTTTATTATACATGACATCTCATCATACACAATCTTTCATACCCAGTATATATCAGTATTTGTTTTAGAAGCACACACACACATACACACACTAATATTACTACACATATGTAATGCACAACAGAGCTCACATACAATGCACACACAAACAAATAAATGTAATTGTAGTAAAAAATCAACCTTTATTACAAGTAATTTATTTTGTGACAGGAATCATTTTATAAAGTTAATGTGTGTGAATAGTGTGGATGTACGTACCTTCAACTTCTGGTATATGACAGGCGTGGTTACAGTTGCGTTGATTTTACGCATCAATTTGACTACTTCATTTTCGTCAAGGGCACCGCAGTGCAGTGAGTCAGCTTTCTCAAACAACTCCAGCAACCACATGCTTGTGTTAAGGAAATGAACATCTTAGTTCTACAGTTGCAACAACTACCGTATAACAAAATCTGCTGAGATAAAGAACCAAGATGATGAAATAACAAGAAACTCCAGATCAGTTGGGATTTTTTTTTCTTACATTGTTTAATTTCTGTTTTCATTTCATAATCATCAATTTTTCATCATTATTATTTTTGACATTATTTTTTTTTTAATCTTATTCTTTTATTATTTATTATTTTTAAATATTTTCTTTCAAATGTTATGCATATAGTTTGAACTGAACAAGAACACCTCTTTGTGACTGGACATATAGAGATATTACTATTTCTTCAAACTCACTAAATTCAGTTAGAATCACTTTGTTTCTCTTTACTATCACCATGACAATTCTTTATCATTACATACTAATAGTTTGTCTAGCCTTCTTGAAATAGTCCGAAATCATTACATAGTAAGTCAGATATCATTATATATTAACAAAAAGACTAGACTAATTGAACTAGTCAGAAATTATTATATACTAACAGACTAGTCTACTTAAATTAGTCAGATATTGCAATTTCCTAATTAAAAATGGAGCAATAACAGACTGACATATGAAGACACAGAATGATTAATTTAATAAACAGATAAACATAACATTGACTGTAATAGATGAAAATTGGCAACATCTGTTATTGCCATGGCAACCATGTAAATTCTGAGGTAAAATATGACTGACATATCAAATTTAGTGCACGCTGCAAGTAACAATGAATTTAGACTTAAATATGACTGACATATCTAAGTAAGTGCATGCTGTAACTAACAGTAAATTTATTGTGTGGACTGCTGATTGTTAAAGTGAGAGGAAAAACTTGATGTGTCAAAGTCCTCTCATTACAGAGACAGCGTGAGACAGGAAGGGCCACAAGTTATCACTGCTTCATTCCGCCTGCTCTCACACTGTACACATAATTACCACTGATTTTAGTCACAGGTTTAAATCATTTTAATAGTAGAGAGTTACTTTATCTCTCAGTTGGTGTGTGTCAATGTGAAAATAAAAGTAATTTTTTTTAATGCACAATTCACCACACTGTACACTTTTTTTTTTTGCTGATAATAAAATTCAAGAGATGCAACCTGCTGCTGTTACTCAAGGTTCTATTTTTAACTAACAGAAATCTTTTACAGGTGTATTTTTGTAACTGAAAAATCACACAGATTACTTTTAAAACATCTTTCAGGTAATTAAAATTGGTGCATCTACACAGCAAATTGAAATTATTGTTTTTCTATTAATTAATTTTTATTTATTTATTTGTATCTTTCTTTGCTTATTTTCTTTATTTATTTATAAATTTATTCACTCGTTTATTTTACAAATATCAGATACTATTTTCAAATACATCTGATAAACAGGATAATTATTTTTACAGCATTTGAATCTTTTTTCTTTCTATACATGTAACAACATCTTGAAGTTTTTTTTGTTCTCTGACTTTTCACTTAGAGAAGAAACCATTAACAAATACTACATGAGGTATTTTATCATCAACAGCAAGGATCATTCTTACAGAAACGTTTATCATTTGTTTATTGTTTCAGAAACACTGGTTAGAAGAGGAAAGATGATCTGAAGAACACTGGTCATCTGACATGAGTGCTCTAACCACTAATTATTTCTCTAAGACAATTCATTGCACTATCTAATAAGTGAACATCATGACAAGTAAACACACAGCAGCTTTCACTATCGAGGTAGGCAGGTTAAAACACCTGTGTGTTAACTTTACTTACACCTGTCACACTAATTAATGTCAGATTTAAATTTTATTTATCTCATTTTTCACTTAACACCTGTTACGCAAGTCAGATTCAAAAACTGTTATTATTTTTTTAAATATGGCAACAACAGTCAGCAAAAATAATCAAGTATTGACAGGTATTTGTTATTTAGTTATATATTTTAGAATATTCTTTTGGGTGTTGCTGACTTATTGCAGCATATTTATTTATTTATTTATATATATATATATATATTTTAACCTGATAATTTCAATGTTTTCAACACAACAGTAACTGCCATCACCAATAATAATAATAATAATATAACAAAAAGGATATGAATTTCTCATTTGCTGCATTTCCTCTATTGCATTAGGAGCTGAAATAAAACAAAAATAAAGCTGAAATATTTAACAAGATTTTTAATTTTATAAACTGTATCACATAAAATAACAAAGCACATATTAAAACTCTTCCCACACCACTGCATGCAATTAAACATTATTCTGACAACACATAAATAAGCTGGTAGAAACACAGCAAGTTGGTTATATCGGATCCTTCAAAATACCAGACTCAAGTGCTTTATTATGATATAATCAAATTTTTAAAAATACAGTGTAAGATACACACTGTATACAACGGAAAGTTCAAGAAGATATATCAAAGAAGATACATTTGCAATAAAGAGAAAAGCAAGAAAAAAATGTTGATACTGAACAAGACAGAAGTGACAAGAACCATACCTATGTAAGTTTACAACTTGAATAACACGATTTATTAAATAAAAAGTTACTATGAAAATACAACTTACAGTTGTTTGATTTTGAGTTGGCGTTGATGAGACAGGTCAAACCAGTGACCCAGATGTTGGCCTCGTCTGGCGTGTTTGCTATCAAGTCCATCGACTCAAACTCCTCGCCAAAGATGATGGAGAACGCACACTCGTCAGGGTAAATTCCTGCGATTTCTTTATTTCTCAAAGCATCCGTCGTTTTACCCTGTCTTGCTTCCTTGATTGTGTTCACAGCAACTGAAATAAAAATACAGCAAAAAATTAAACCAATGTTAAAATATTTTAACATTAATAATACAAGTATTTTTTTATATATGATGATTACATTGCAAAGGAGACTCGGTGGTATCGATACCAGTTTAACTCTTCTTGGAATCTTTAACACACATTTTCTTATTAACAGTAAAATACTTTCCATGCTATTAGATACGGGATATTGTTCGGAACTGGAAATAAGCATTATGCTGCAGAAGAAATGATTGATAATACATCAGACATGCTGGATGTAAATCACAGATAGGTCAACTTGAAAAATAATATTTCCGTTTGTTTAACGATTAACATTTTTTTGAAATTATGTATTAGTTTTACTGATTAAGCAAGATAAATATAATCTTAGATATTAATAACAGTAGAAACTGAAATCATTGTTTATATTTTTTTTATTAGTTTTTTTAAACCTCACTCTGTCCCCTGAGTAATGCATCTCAATATATGATACATGAAGTATCCTCTTGAGAAATTAAAAGCTAAATGATAATTCTCAGAAGAGTTTGAAATATTGTCTGTGTGTTCAGACACAGATATAGGTTAAGTGTGTTTACTGTGATAGCACTGCTATTTACTTTGATTAAACATGCCCAGCTTCATGTGAGTTAATGATTTATATCTCGTACTAATATATCTATTATATCCCAAGTTGAGAGTGGAATAGGGGTGACCGTGGATACTCACTGCGAGCTTTGTGTGGCTTCTTGGATGTTGGTTGCCAGCGAATCTCTGTCATGTCACTGCCGAGGGTGAAGAATCTGTGATACTGTCGACTGTTAGACCGGACCTTTATCAAGTCACTGCCATTCTGCATGTAGGCCAGACAGTCCTGAGCTGAAAATAAAAGCTTTTGTTATTTACCAACTTCAGTACACACACATACACATATTAACACTGCCATTTTGCAGTAATATGTAGAGGAAAAATAAAAGAAGCACAACAGAGAATTTGACTTGTTTCTGAGAGAGAACTAGATTATGGTTCAGTGTTAATGTGCAGCAAAGGTAACACTGCAACCACTGACCAATTTCCCATTCTAACTAATGACTAACAACTTGTCAAAGGCTGTTTTATGTCCTTTTCTTTCTACAGAAAAACATATACAATTGTAATTTCAGTACAATGACTAGTTCATTGTAATTTCAGTACAATGACTAGTTCACTGTAATTTCAGTATTATGACTAGTTCACTGTAGTTTCAGTACAATGACTAATTCACTGTAATTTCAGTGTAATGACTACTTTACTGTAATTTCAGTTTCATGATTAGTTCACTGTAATTTCAGTACAACGTCTAGTCCACTGTAATTTCAGTATAATGTCTAGTTAACTGTAATTTCAGTATAATGTCTTGTTCACAGTAATTTCAGTATAAATGTCTAGTTCACTGTAAATTCAATATAAGGACTAATTCACTGTATTTTCAGTATTATAATTAATTTACGGACTAATTTACTGTAATTTCAGTATAATGTCTAGTTCAATGTAATTTCAGTATAAGGACTAGTTTACTGTCATATAACTATTAAGACTGTGTTACTATAATTTTAATTAGTATTTTCTTACACTTTAAGTTTCCTGTGAGAACGTGTTGATGCCGCACCGACTGTTGTTTATGCCACCGTGACAAATCTTTCTTGTGTGACATTGTGAATATGTGATACACGTACAAATCTCCTCAGTTTTAATAACCATGCATAAAAGCAGTCATCAAAGTAATCATGTGAGAAGACTTCACACAGTGTCTGCGTGTAAATGCAAGTATTCTAGCTGAGTCTCAGTTCAAGCAGAGACATGGGTGGTGGCCTAATTAAAGCACTCAGAACAATTTACAGTTCACTGTCAACTAAGTATTCACATCAAACAGTTCGAAAGCTCCAACATGAAAAGCTAATTGAATTCAGCAAACAAAAGGCTTTGAGAGATCAAGTCAACTTTTTCTTCGACAAATACTATCTCAGTTTCTCCATGTTCAAATTGTATAAATTAATTTTCCTACAGTGACTGGTCACATGACCCTTCAGGCCATCCTGTTCAAACATGTGGTCATAAATTTCTCTTTAAGTGGGAACGTGTTATTGATTAGCAGTGACTGCAAAATACTTTATAAACAAAATCAACATTTTCCACATTATCACCTGCACAGAGTATCATGATAAAAATGTAAAGAATATTGAAAAAAAATAATGATTTGTTGATTTTTTTCACCATGGCATAGGATAAACATATGTATCTACTTCAGTCAGTTTATCACAAACAATACAGGTCAAAAGTGATACTGTGCCTTTATGAAGTTATTGTATATTTTTACATATACACACATAGAGTCAGACAAGCATGGATGAAATTTCACACACAAGTAAGTTGATAAAAAGACAGATGGTCAGAGTGACATAATAAAAGTACTTAGTAAGCACTCTATTAATTACTGAGTCAAACACAATCAGTTTAACTCACTTACACATCTTAACACCAGCAGCAACAGCATTGACAGTGTTACACAGTCATCATCTAAACCAAAATTCTCCACTGTTTATTTTGCCAACACAAACTCACATATATACAACACACACTCATACAAAAATACATATACATCTGCCTCAACATAAAATGTAATTTAAAAAATTTATCATAGTCATCATCTAAACCTAAATTCTCCACTGTTTATCTCTCACACACACACACACACACACACACACACACACACACACACACAAAAGAAACACACATTTATTTAAATATAATTTAACACAACTGTCACAACAACCCTCATGATATATTAGTGAAAATGCCATTTAAGTTTGTTATTATGTCTCAATTCTGATATTTTAAAGTTTTTCTTTATCTGATACAAAAATTAATAAGACAAGTATTATTTGTTAGATCTGTACACCAGTGTGAACAATGTAATATGTGAATGTCACAAGCAGGTTTCAGCAAACTGCTGCATTGATTTCTTCAACACATTTATATAATAATCCTTTATGCTTGGCCAACAAATAATTTTATTATACATGTTGAAACACATAAATTTATATATATATTATTTATGTATTTTTAACGAACAATAAAACAAATATTTTATTTTTTTTTTTTTTAAAAAAAAAGTAGTTTTTTGATGATGTACATACACACTCTATTTGTTTTTAGTAGTAAAGATAAACAATTGTGCAAGATAAGCTGACTTCTTGTTACAATAAATTAGTTTGCAAATTACTGAACATTCTATTATAATTTCTACATTATCATGTCATCAATATATAATTAATAATAAAAATGTAAAAAGTATGTAAATTAGTGGGTGTCTTCTTACTAATGGTAGTTTTTTATTTTTGGTGTTACTGATCTGTGCTTTTTTTCTTCTTTTATTTCCCTTGTAAAATTTGTTGGTATTTTTTTTTAGTTTTTTTTTTTTACTAATTACATCTTCTTTAATATATTAAATACTGCTGAGTTGCATAAGCACATCCATTATCCTCACCAGGAAGTGTGGGTTTTTTTGTGGGTTTTTTAACTGCTTTTTTTTTTTTTTTTTTTTTTTTCTTAAGAGGCTTTTTAAAATAAAATAAAGCTGGTAGCTAATAAAACTCAAATTTATGTCTGCTAAAGTAGCCGGCTTTGACCTTTAGCTGTTCTGTGGAGTTAGAGATAAAGAAGGTGATTCACGCAGAGCCGTGAAATACTGTTTGTATTACATTCACCTCACATTACGCGTGTCAGTGTGATTGCTAGTCAGCATCACGCTTTCATTCTCGCAGTTTGAGCCACATAGTTTGCGTGTTGTCACAGCCACTGTAAGCAGGTTCGTCCAATCAATAACTCTTATTACATCAAATTGAGGCAAGCACCAGGCAGCGCCATCATGCAACTAATTCTCATTCTGCCATCAGTTCGACTGGCGAGCCAGGTAAGAGAAGTCAGCGGACTGGAATAAAAGTGTTTGACAAAGCAAATCACCAAATAAAATCACTGCCTTGCATCTAAAACATCCTGCATCGCCAATACCTGAATGATCACATCAGTGTAAAAGTAATTACCATATCAATGACAGCATCAGTAAAAATAATTACCCATAAATGATGTCCAATTGAATTAGTCTTATACGAATGATCATCAGATGAGTCAGATGTCTGGGTTAAAATTACTTACATTTATATCTCTGCTTACACTTAGCTAAGTCTACTTACACTTAACTATATCTACTTCCAGACAATCTGGCCCACTTCCATATAACTACCACTACTTCTACCAAATTTAGCCTACTTCCGCATAACTACCACTACTCTACCAAATTTAGTCTACATCCATATAATTACCATTCCTTTACCAAATTTAGGATACATCCATATAACTATGACTATTTCTACCAGATTTAGTCTTCTTCCATATAACTACCACTACTTTTACCCAATATAGTCTCTGTCCATATAACTACAACTACATCTACCAAATTTAAGTCCACTTCATCTACTACTACTTCCACCCAATTTAGTCTATGTCCATACAACTACAACTACATCTACCAAATTTAGTCCACTTCATCTACTACTACTTCTACCCAATTTAGTCTATGTCCACATAACTACATCTACCAAATTTAGTCCACTTCATCTACCACTACTTCCACCCAATTTAGTCTATGTCCATATAACTACAACTACTACCAAATTTAGGGATTTTCCATTTAACTACCACTACGTCTACTAAATTTAGTCCACTTTCACATATAGCACTGCTCTCTTGTAACCTATATATATACTTCCATTTAATAACATGTTAACAAGAACTATGCAATTGCTGATATCCAAATGTAATGACTTGTTACTGATACAGTAATATCTTTAATATATATGAAACATAAAAATTATTCACAATTAATTTCAAAGGTTTTGAAGCATGAATCAGTAACAAACTAAAATTAAATAAATAAGTCAAACACTTGTCAGTACCATCTTAGGTAGATATATACAACATTGTCAGGATTTACAGGTTCTATACAACAGCTAGGATCTACAAGTTATATACAACATTGTCAGGATTTACATATTCTATAGAACACTGTCACAATTTACACAAAATACTAACAATAACACAGATGCCGCTTGATCTCTAGGTTTATGGTGAAGATTATTGGAATCTTCTTGGATGGCAAGTTTTTTTTAATTTCATAAAAGCAGATTAATTTTTTCTTTCTTTTCTTTTCTCTCTTTATTACTATTTTTATTATTTTTTGTTTCTTAAATACTAATCTGTATTTAAAGTTGGCAAAAATGTATTTATAACATCAACTGTTGTTTTCTGGTCTCTAATAATATCCATGAAACAGTTCATATTTAGACATTTGCAGATGCAAATCCCTAATTAACTCTGGCTCAGTCACAACACAGACACATTAACAGCCAACTTGACAGGAGTGACTATTAAATTAAATATATTTCTATGCCAAACACAAATATAATAAATATAAAGTTGATTTGAATCTATTAATCATTTATTTTTATTTACTTTTCATCCAATTAAATAGGTACAAAAATATGTATCAAAGTATTTTGGACATGTCTGATCAAACTGATAATTGTTATTATGACTAACAAATATGCAGTGTGTGTGGAAATCTATTTAAAAAAGTATTTACTTTATATAATATTAACTTTTGTTATAATAACAATAATAATAATAATTCCTGATAAATCTTTTCTTTCCCCTTCACAACTATTATTATTATTATTTTTTTTTTTTTTTCTCATTAATTTCTTGAAATACTAGTATCTGACTTGAGGACAAAAAGTGATGTTAACAGCTTTAATGGATCTCAGCAATAATTACACCATGTTATAACTGCCTTTAGTCAAAGAGAAATCTGAATTTTTTAAAAACACACACAAAAAAAACTGAACAATAAATTAAAACAAATTTTTTTTTTTTAAATTAAAGACTGTAATTATAAATTAATATTACTCTTTAAGTCTTATATTTTAACTCGTAGTTTGTCTGGTATGTATATTCTAACAACAAAATAAGAACCATGATAATGCACTCTTTCCAACACCCCAATTTTTTCTCTTTTCTTTTGCTTTATAAATAAATAATTAAAGAAAAAAAAAGGTTAATGGACGTTGAGTTCACAAGCAGCTGTTTGCACTGAACGAAATTGTTCATTTTACAAGGAAGTTGTGAAATAACACAAATATTTCTACCTGGTGTTGACATTGATGTGCATTTTCTGAAGTCTTCAACACATGGAAACATTCAGCAGAGAAATCTTAACAGTTTTGTACCCTGTGTATTGTGTGCATGTGTGTGTGTGTGTGTGTGTGTGTGTGTTTGTGTTGCCTGAGCATTTGCAGACTACATCATTACAGACACACACACATGCACACACAGTCACACTGGGAAGACTAGATTAATGATGAGTAAAAAATTAGAAAGGTGTTTAAATTAGAGTGGATGTCAATTTGAATTACCTGAAGTAGATTGTTAAATTGTACACAAGTAGTTACAAATTGCATACCAGTAAGTCTAAATTATATATCAGTCGGAGTTCAATTACAGACCAGTAAAGTTCAAATTTAGGTTACCCAATGTTCAATTATGGGTCAGCTAAAACTCAATTAATGGTCAGCAAAAGTTATTATTTTACATTAGATGAAACTGAATTATTGTCTGTTGAAAGGTTAACGAAAGATGTATTAAACAGGTTAATTTAATTACAAGTAAAGAAGTTGTAGTTTAGTTCTATGTGTAAAACACTAAATCAGTAAGTTATGAAATGACCACTTTATTGATTGCTAAGCTGATAGTAAGCGCAGAGGTAAGCACGTCTATACAAGCACTTAATGACGTGTCACAGATAGGCTCACACAACGTAAAGTAATCACATCAAACTGCTCAGCATGGGCAAGAAGAAAAGCATTCTCTCGCAATAAAATCACACACCAAGTTATTTTCAATCAGCTATTTTCAGCAGCCTCATTGGAGGTGGCCATAAAAACACTGGAAATTGGTTGTAAATGTGTCCTTATCAAACCTTTATGTTAGTTTTCAATTTTCTCCTCCTGCATCACTGTTCAATATTAACAATTTCCATACACCTCCTGTCTCAGCTGCACTTAATTTCTAAACACACCACACACACACATACATCTCCTATCTGCCGTATACTTAACATGTCTATTTAAATGACCACCCACCCACACCCCTATCTGTCTGCATGTCTATTCAAAAAACCATACCTGACTTGTAGCCTGCATGTAGCCAAAAATATGAAATTGAAGAGATCTAAATTTTATTGGTATCTGTGGAACTATTCTGAAATGGAACTTTGCAGTGGTACCTAGCACATCTTTTTATGATAAATATAAAAAAAATATAATTTTAAAAAATGACTCCTTATTGACCATTTATTATACCAAAAACGTGCAACCGACAATCTCTTAAAATTAGGAGTAATTTTCTTATAGTGCAGCTCACAGATGCAGGATCAATCTTCCTAGAGCTATCAATCTACTGAGATGTGTTCTGTATTGGTTTTTAAAATACTGTAATACTTGCAGCAAATTATGATGTCAATCCAAGTGGCTGCTAGTAAATTTCATGTGTCAAATCATCAGAAAAACAAAAATCTAAATTTTGGACAGGTGATAACTTAATACTAAAATGTACCAAAAACCAGGCTCAGTTTTTTTTTCTCTCTCTCTCCTTTTTTTTTCAAATGTCATCCAACATATACACAAATTAATTAAATTATTTTTGTAACACATTTAGAAAAACACCTAATGTTAGACTTTCTTTTGTTGTTGATGCATGAAGAAAGAGATGTTGGAAAATGCAAGACGTCACTAATGGCATGTCAGATCAACAAAGATTTGCCTTTCATGTCAACACTGTGTTTAAAAATCTTTCCTACCTCCCCCGAGAGAAATAAATAAAGCATCCAGCTAAAGGGCAGACACTGACACATTGGTAATTAGAAAGAAAAACTTTCTTACAAACTAAAAGTGTAGTCATGAATGAACAATTATTTTGAAAACATCTTTTAATAAATAAACTAAAATGTTAAGTACAAGTTAAATGAGGTGGTGTGTGTGTGTGTGTGTGTGTGTGTGCACATCGTGCGTGTGTGTGTGTGTGTTTCTATATGTGTGAGATTATTTTTTTGACATGCTAATTACAAGTCAAAAAGGAGATGTGTGTGCATGGTTATTTAAATAGACATGTTAAGTATAGTTGGTGAGGAGGTGTCTGTGGTTATTTAAATAGACATTTTAAGTATAAGAGAAAAAGTGTATCTGGTGATTTAAATATACATTAACTACAAGTTAGATAGGTGTGTGTGGTTATTTAAATAGATATGCTAAGTATAACTATAAGTTAGGAGGTTATGTGTGTGGTTATTTAAATAGACATGTTAAGTATAAGTCAAAGAAGAGTTGTGCGTGTGTGTGTGTCTTTTTAAACAGACATGTTAAGTATATGTTAGAGAGGAGGTGTATTTGTGATTATACAAGTATATAATAATGTATTGTAAGAGAAGAAACATGCAACCTCCATTCATGAGCTGCTGTTACACTTAAACTGTAAGACATTCTTTACATGCAGCTTCCAGTAAACAGAGAAACACACATAATCTTTGAAAACCAGTAAGAAAAGTTCATTCCGGTGATGAGTATTCTAACCACTCAGCTACACGTGTATCCAGATAACAAAGTAGTAATGTAATTACTCAAAGTGCACATTCAGAAGAATTAATTTAAATGAATGACACAAACAATTTGCTTCTCAAACAACCGTGCAATAACATAAAGTGATACCTGAACCAAGGTTAAGTTATAGCTACAACTGAATAATAACCAATATTTCACTACTGACATTTCATTAACAATTACTATAGCATGTACACTATAAACCATACAGTGGTTCCTATTATAAGCTATATATTAATGCCTATTATAAGCTATATATTAATATCCATTATAAACTATAGATTAATACACATTATAAACTATAGATTCATCCTGTTATAAACTAACTATACATCAGCAATGTTTTTCAGTTTCAGTTTTGTTTTTGGCTACAAGCAGGTGTTGTTATTTCCCAAAATTTAATGATTAGAAAAATCTACAGTAGATGTTTGTTAACTTATGCACATGTAATGAATGTGAACATTGCAGTAAACAGCACACTGTGACTGCAGCTTTATATAATGAGAACATTTACAATCAGGTGTTCAATGAGAAGTGACAGCTGTAATCTTGTCAATTATTTATTACAAATACAGATCTAATTAATTTCTTCAAACCAGAACACTGGCCTCTTCATTTAGTTTAATCTCCATTAAATATGCAATTAGTTGTTTTTTTTTGTTTGTTTTTTTCACAGCTGTTTCTTAACAGTAAATACAGTTTGATTTTTTCTATTTTTAAATTAATAAACTGAGAATTCACTTTTTATTGATTAGAATATAATCACACTTTTTTTTTTTTTTTTTTTTCCAAAATCTGTAGAAATCTGCAAGTAAAATCAACTTACACTAATCAGTTTTCAAAATATATTTTTTAAATATTTAAAAAATATATATATCTCAGGAACAGTACAATATAAGACAAAAATGTTAACCATTCAACAACTTATTTTTATACACGAGTAACACGATCCACCTGTTGTTAGGTTGAGCAATGAAATGTAAAATTCTGTTAAGTGAAGATTTGCTATCTGAAATCCTTCAGTGTCATGAACAAATCACTGATCTGAGCCTGCACACAGACTTCACAGTTAGTATGTATAGCATCAGGAAATGTATAGCATCCAGGTGAAGAACATCACAAACAGACCAACAGACAAACATGTTTATAACTACTTCTTATACTGAAACTGATTGTATCATGAAAAAACTAACATAGAACAATTAGTTCCTTTTCCATTATCTGTAACAATAACAATAACAATAACAGTAACAATAATAATAAATAAATAAATAAATAAATAAAATACAAAATTGTTATGCCTCTGTTGTTGTTTTTTGGGTGTTTTTTTTTTTCTTTCTAATCTCATCTAACAAATCATGCAGAGTTTTTCTACTCTGATTTATGCAAGTGTCAGTTTTTAACATGAAATTTTTCAAACTGAACAATGACGTACAACTTTACTAATTAACTGAAGACATTAACTTGCACTTCAGTTTGAATGGACGTCAGATGTTTTACGTAGGTGATGGTGTCAGGTTACAAACAACATGTTCTTGTTGGCTGTTAAATTCTAACAGATCTAACCAGTGATGTCTGATTTGGACAAAATCCAAGGTTATCTGCTCAGAGTACTTGACAAGAAGAGATAATTTATTGTCTTAAACCTCCTAATTAAGTCTGAGTAGTGGTGAATAGCAGAATTTCATCTCTAACGGTCTTTAAAAGTCAGGTTTATTTTGTAAAACCTAGCAGTTCCTAACCCCTCCCTGTTCCAGATCAGAGTAAACCTGTCAACATTCAAATCAGTTGATGAAATCATTATCAACACATCACAGACAGTGAAAAAAACAAAGCAAAAGTGACTTAATTTCTCACCCACTGTAAAACATTAACACCTCATTAATCAGCAGTTTGTTAAGCAAAGCTGATCACAGCTAACAGTCTTGTAAATATTCCTGGCATTGTTTTTACATAAACCTCTCACACAAAGTTACACTTGTAACATGTTTGTGTGTGTTACAAACTAGTAACATGGTTACATGTGCCAGTGACTGTCACACAGTGTCTGCTTACTATCAAACTGTTTTTGTGCCAATAATCAAGCACCATACAATAAAACACAAAGTGAAATGTGAAACCAAGACCAGCCAAATATATTAGTAGCACCTCCACTGACCTGTCTAAGTACCTGAAAGCTGGCTGTAATTACTACACACTGTAAAATAGATAAAAGCTGTTACACTATACACTAACAGCCTGAAGGGAGTTACTTCTACAAGTATTCAGCAATAAACATTTCAACAGAATGATGCAAACATTAAAAAATACTACACTTTTAACTATTTTTGCTGCTTAGACTTCTCAAGTATTATCCTGTATTTGTCCATCCATCCCACACACACACACACTCATCTAATAAATAAAAATCAGAAATATATACACCCATCCACAAACTATAAAGAATTAAACAGAATTTTCAGTAGTAAAATACAAAACTACTTCAGTTAATCTCTATTTTTGCATCGTCCTTGTAAATATCAAACAATAATAAATCTAATTTTATCTGTTGCAGAAATATACAGATATAGAAAACACTTCTGTAAATATTTATCTAGTAATGAAAACATCTTTGTGTAAAGAGCAACAGTAATCCATTCTAATAAAACAAACAAAACAGAAACCTGCTATAAATATTTTCTTCAAATACGAACAAACTTTCAGATTACCATTCTATTTAAAATTAAAATCTACCTCCACCATACCAACTCCCATTTTGTTTAGTTTCACCTCCACCACAACCCTTTTAGTTTAGTTTCACTACCACCCAGTTTAGTTTCACCTACACCAACATTTATTCAGTTTAGTTTCACTTCTACCACAACCTATTCAGCTTAGTTTCACTACCACCCATAGTTTAGTTTCACCTACACCAATGCTCTTTCATTTTAGTTTCACCAATGCCATCAGCCATTCAGTTTAGTTTGAGGCAAAATGTTAAAAATAAATTACAACTCTATTTTCTGATTCAGCAAAACAGCACAGCATATAACGTACAGCAAACAACAATCTTTCACAAACAGGTCCTCAAACAATGAAATGTGGATATATTAGCCGTGCTAATAATAACCCTGTGAAAGGAAATACACATGTAAAAAGTTTCAAATAATCAATAATTCAAATGACGGGAAAATGTGCACAGAAAAGATCTGAGAAGACGCATGCTGATTCAAAGATGAGAAGAGAAAATTACTAATCAATCACGGTATTCATTACAAATCTCATAGAAAACAGACATGCCAATTTTCAACATATTTATCCTCTGATTTCTTTTTTTTAAATCAATTTTCTTATTAAATAATTTCATTCTAACAAGCATGTGCAGGACAAAGCTACAGAAGAACATAAAATTGTTTGTTTTTGATGACTAACAATACCATATATTAAACAAACTGTGTTTGATGAACAGGTCAGCTGTATAAAGGTATGTAACATTGACCGAAAGCCAACTACAGAACAAAATTCTATGACAAGGACAGCTACACTCTGAAGAACTCGTGAAAATTTGGACACTGTTATTATAATGAATATGTGTATAATGAGTGGTCAGAAGTCAATTGTTTGACACAAAAGGTTCCCTTGGGATTGGCTGGAAATACACATTTTAATGAACATGCAAATTTAAGGTTATCATAGGTCAATTGTTTGACATGAAAACTCTTATGGGACTTGATGGAAAACTATATTTTAAATGTACATGCAGATCTGGGTTGTCCTTGGCAAATTATATGAGCATGAAAAGCTCTCTTGGGATTGGCTGGAATTTGCATTTTAATTAATATGCAGATTATGGGGTGGTCCTAAGAAAATACACAGTTTCTTGTAATGCTACAGACTTCATGTAATATTTGGATTCCATAGCTATATATTTATACCTGTTAGTGTTACATAAAACAGAAATTTAATACAACACACATAACAGATTGTCAATACATCTGTCACATAAAACAGTATTTAAAACTATCTATTGGTTTGTGTTTCAGAAATAAAAACAGTTCATAGCTTAAATACTTCTTTTGATATATGTTCTGAAATACAAACAATTCTGTGAATTTTATTACGTGACGAAAGAAAATAAATTTGAATTAAATCTGACTAACCAGGAGAAAACATAAATTCATATAAAAATTCCTCACTTATTTTCTCTGACACTCAAAAAATAATTAATGTGGCTGTTGTCAGCTGTAAGTATAATTAATGAGGCAATATTACTGGCGATTTGTAGATGCAATGCTGTAAATGTTTCATTTAATTTACATGTGAGTATTTCACAGTGACATGCACTTTGGCACAATGATTTATGTAGGATGAAGTCTTTGAAGTTGCTACTACAGCATGGATAAAAGAGTTTCCTCTTATTCGTGTCTCTCTCTCATTTCCATATTACTGATATAGTCAGACAGAAAAAAATAAATCAATGAATATTCTGAAGCAGAACATTTTAATATTAATAGATATCAGGTGTTAAAAAAAAAAAAAAAAAAAATATGAATGTTTAAGGATGCTGATATAAAAAAAAAAAAAGCAATCTGAATATTTAAGAACATTAACATTTTTATGTTCGTCATGTTTGGGATCCATTTTTTTGTGTGTTTTTTTACTATGCTGAGAGAATAAATTTAATGTTTTTTTAATCTTTTAACACATTTTAACAATTATTGCAACATTCAACAATATGAAGTAAAAAAACAATCATGTTTTAATTTTAAATACTAGTAGGTGTTCAATGTTTTTTAGTATGACAGTGAACAGAAAAGTGCTGTCAGATGACAGTGGTCTGACAATACAACAAGGGTTCTTTTGCATATAGCAAGCTGTAAACAAATCTCATATATATGTTTGATTGACACTGGCAGGAACACACATATGACAAATATATGGTTTTATCCCTGAGAAGCACATGCAACAGTCATTAAATAAATGTATGAATATCAGATACCTGTTGTTAAACTGTTTGTCTTTTAAAGGTAAAAAATAAATGAAAACAAAGATAATATATTTTGCGTTAATACCAATCATTATCTTCAAATTTCTGTCCCCAATTTTTTAAAAAGAATATTTAAAAAATAAAACAATTCTGTTAACAGTATAAATAACATAATAAAATACAAATGGGTTTATTTTTATTTCAATGAACAAGATGATATAAAAAAACAAAACAATAATAATAATATTAATAAATTAATTAATACCTGTCCTCAAAAAAAAAAAAAAAAAAAAAAATAAAAATAAATAAAAAAATAAAAGAAAAGAAAGAAAATGAATCTGGAAATTTGTTTTCAAATTTCAGATCAAAAGAAGTTCTGAAGAACAACAGAGATACACAGGTGTACACAGATACAAATTCTACAACAGAAATCTCAGCAGTCAGCCAGTAGTAATAGTGTATCAGTTGTGTTTACTAGTTTTAACTCATGTGTGAAATTGTGAACCACATTAACTCTATTAGATGGCAACCAATTTGTTCACATACTTGACTTTGAATATTTATGATTGTGTATGTGTATGTTAGCATATACATATGTGTGTGTGTGTGTGTGTGTGTGTGAGATTAAAAGTAAACTTTGTAATTGTCTTGAGTTCATGAAATTTGTTTATGCTACCTGCAGATTGAGAGCTAATGGGTTAGCTGTATCACACACACACACACACACACACACACACACACATCTAATGTCTGAGCTGACTTGAGTTGTGTACACATTTCAGATATCTAGACTCACATAGTAGAAATAAATGATATTCAGACATATCAGAGTTATGTACTGTGTATAGATACACAAGTATCATAGAATGTGATTTGAAGTGGTGACAAATATTACATGATATGTAGATGTGACTAGAGATACATATGTATATACATGAATGTTTTATGACGACATGACTTATCTAGTGTGTGTGTGTGATTTAAAGATATGACTTGAGTTATGTATGAACATCGTATTAGAGGGTATCAAGAGTTGCATGCAGTTTATCAAGACAGGACAACAGAGTTATTTTGAGGAGACTGGTGATGCTAGATTACATCACAGATAGCAAACACAATAACAAACACAGGTTGAAGGCTAACTCAAGGCAAAGTACAGGATGGTACTATAAACGTGAAGAGGTATCTCGATTCAAGTCCATGAAGATGTAAACAAAACAGATCAGTCTATATGTCTGTACATTTTCACTTGCACTGTTATTACTGATGGTTTTCAAAGTATATATTAAATATAAGTATCTTTGTAAAAGTTCTTTAGTGACTGGATATTGCAAAAGAAAGACAGAGATGGCGAAAGTATTTACCATTCAAAAAAATTGCTGAGAAAAAATTTACCATCTTATGTTTTCCTGAAAATCATTTCATGATCACATGAGATCAACATTTTTTCCTAAAAGTTCTTTTAATATGACAGCAAAAAAAAATATATCTAATCAGACACCACTTTAAACAAAAACTTTAATAACAGTAAAGAAATATATCTAATCAGACACCACTTTAAACAAAAAACAAACAGCTGTTATACAATGCAATACTAGTAATTAATAAAAATGAAATTAGTATATGTTTAGCGTACAGAAATATATTTAATTTTGGAAAAAAGAAATTTCCTTTTTAATTAATCAAATTGTTAGCAGGAATATAAAATATATAGTATTCTGTACATCCTCACAGAAACAATGATGAATGCTGAACATATATTTAATCCAAAACCATTTTTGCCTAAAATAACATCAAACAAGTCAGACTGAATACAAACAGAAATAACGTGTAACTCATTCTGCCAAAGCTGTATCAGTAACTGATCTAGGTGAGTACTGTATATTGCAACACCTGATATGTTCATATGCATATTCAAAATTATCACTCATACATTCAGCTATAATGTTCAAAACTTCCTGGAATATATAATTATACATAATGTTCAGTCTGTGTATGTAAAACTATCACCTGTTTGAAAATATCTTTAACTAGATACAGATCATCTCAATCTTGTAAGTATGTAGACACAGTGTTGTACGAGGTATTCCAAGCAGCATGATAAGTAACTGTCAAATCATATCCCTTTTTAGTTCACTTTTGAAATAATGATCTTAATTATGTTCAAAAAGTTAATTACTGAAGAAAACTGACTAATCTGTGACAAAAACGGGTATAAGACAAAAACACACACACACACATGCACACATTATGTTAAAAAAATAACAATAAAATAGTATGTAACCTAGTCTTGGTATCTTGTAAATTAGACTTTTAAAACTATTTACACAAATACTGTATCCTTACAAAAGTTCAAAATTATCTGTTTCTTTTCTTACCTACTTCTGGCTAAAACATTTTCTGATGTTAACACTGTCAATATCATTTACCAAACCAATGTGTTTAGAATGCTGCTTTAATTTTTCTAAAGTTAACTTATTTTGAATACTTATTTTTGAAAAGCATATTTAATTATATAATATGAAGTTTTTTTCAATGCTAGAGATTTTACTGCTGGCTCCTCCAAATTTGTTTTTCTTTTATATAGGCATCTTTTGGGGCATTTTGGTCTACTAAGATCTACTTTGTTCATTAAAATATTTAAAAGATGAACAATTTAATTTAAATACTGACAAAAATTGGTTTCTACTTAACACAAATTTTGCATATCATTTTTGTATTCACATGAAATCTATAACTGATTCTTCTTTCAGGAAACAATGTTTTTCTAACGTATTTTTTTCTAATATTTTTCAATTGTTTTCAACTGATTGATTTATCAACTCCTCAGTCATCTCTCATATACAATATGTCAGATATTAAAAGTTTAGTTTTCTTTTTTGCAAATTTAATTTTATAAATAAAAGAATGAAGCATATGATTACATTTCTTTAAAAAATGAAGTCCACATTAAATGTTTGATTATGCAGTTTTGTGCATTACTCTACATTATTAATATATACATTATGAGAAAATAATGAAAACTATTTACATATAAATATTTATTGACTTTTTATCATTTAATAAAATAAACTGATTCGTTTATGTTTAATAGTTTGGGTTATTTATTTATTTATTTCAAAAATCAAAAACATTGAGAAGATGACAGATGAAACAAACAAGCATTTACAATGAAAAACATTCGGTCTGACTTTATGAAGATCATTATCATGGTGATACTGCATTTAATATGTGTACGAATTAAAGTTTTACGGTGCTCTTTGAAATTACAAGTTTATATTTCACTTACCAGTTGCTATTTTCCGTTCTGTCGGCATACTACTGAAAGATACAGTTTTCTTTCGCTGTGGTCGTCGATTTGCAGAATCCTTGTTCATCAGGCTGCTTCGTCGAGGTAAAACCTGACTTGGAACACTTAGTGAACTAGATTGATCTGCTTCATTTTCATCAGTTTTATCCTCTGCATCGCCATTAATAAAAACACTTTTTTCAACATTTTGTTGATCCGAATCCCCTGTCTCCTTCTCATCGTCCGCCATCTTAGCAATTCCTTAGCTTAGAACGGCCTATTGTCACATATGGGTATCATGCATTTATAAACGCTGTTGTCATGTTATAACAATTAAAGTGTCCCCATGCATTTTATCTGCGAAGGCATATATTTTAATTACTTCGCTAAGCCCAGTAAACACTGAATGCAAAATATTAATCACTGTCTAGTTATAAGCCATGAAGTGGACTATTCCACACGATAGGGGCACCTCGGGGATTCAACTGACAGCACTATTCGGCTGATTACGGACACTGCTGTATAACGGAAAAACTCCGAAGCATCTTTATTCTTCCCGAATCGAAAATATTATTACCTCTGAATTATCTCCCTTATTCCACCATAAATTACGTTTTAGGTTCGTTGTATTACACTTAGCGGGATGATTTAATCAAGGAAGAGAAGGGGAAAAAAAAAAAAAAATGGAAGCGATGATATCCAGGGAGGTAACTGTTTTATTTATCAAATGATGGTTTGTTGTTTGTGATGTGCAGAATAGCATTTCCTTTTGAAATAAAAATGTCTCGATGCACGTCTGCCAACGATAATCTTATTGTTTTATTATAGTAAGGTACATATTAACCGCTGATCGTTTCTTTATAGTGGTGACTGTATATGATTTTTTGTCTTAGTTTCAGTTGTTTTTTTGCTTTGTCAATTTGTGTACACAGTACAGTGAGTACTGCGGAGTTTTATAACTGTAAAATATTATCTTCAGCAAAACGTCCAGCGAGCAAAATAATAATTTAAAATATATATATCAATAATAACAAAAATATATCAGAATGAAACAAACACAAATTAAATAAGAAAAAAAATAATGCAAAGTATTTCAGTTAGGACAATGATATTTGTTTGTTTTCTGTATTTTTTAAACGATCTTAAAAATATGCACCCTGTCCAACTAAATATAAATAGTCAATTATTTAATTTTCATACCTGTTTTGGTAGAAAATATATTTGTTCATATAAAAAAGAAGAAGTTTCTAATAGTAAAATAACTGTGATTTATAAAGTTTATATTTTATTAATATGATATTAATTAGCAACTGTTTATTAACATCATTTTTAAAGATAATTATAATGAAGATTGACCAAAAATAACGATTTAAGTGAATTTTCTTTAATTTAAACAATTCTAGTTTTTATTTTATTTTATTTTATTTATTTATATAACTTTTTTAAATTTGTTTATTTGCTTATTTATTTATTTATTTATATTTCTTTATATACATATATAACTGTAGGTAAAACTGAGCAAAGGGTAAATAATTTTGAAGTGGTTTATTTAAAAACAAGAAAAACATGACAGAAACAGGAAATGTTACTCGGATATGCTGACTTGTGTTTGTTGTCTCATTGAAGTGGAGGTTTTTAAAAAATAAACCTTTTGTTTCTCTCTTTAGAAACAATAACAAATATTCACAGCGTGTTGTCATTAATATAACAAAAGGAAAAATTAAAATAACCACAATTCATCATAATGTGAATTACAAATAAAAACTATTTAGTAATTCAGCATCAACAATATTTATTTGAAATGTTAGAAACAAATGCAGTATTTTTATTTTTATTATAGGAAAGATACTTGTTAGTTAAAACAGAAACTTTTGTTTCTACACATAACTTGTGAGACTACTTTTGAGCAATTTTTGTTTGTCAAACTCATTCTTTGTTAATAAAGTTTTACAAAAGATAAATCATGGAGTTGTCAGTTTATTTTCATTACTTTTTGACTGTAATGTAAATATAAAATAAAAAATATAAATTAGTAGATTGACAAAATTATTTATTTACTGCAAGTAAATTAGATATAACATCTCAGGTATTGATTTTTTATATGTTATTTTAATACAATGACAACTTGTAAAATTAGTAAACTATTTAAGGTTCTGTGTAATTGTATTTTCTGTGTTTATATTTGGCCATTCTAAATATTTTAAAAAGCCAAATGTGTTGTTCTTTCTGAGTCTGCATTTTAATTAATTAATTAATTTATTTATTTATTGTTTTGCATATTTTACTTCTTTTTTTGTTTGTTTTGAATTTTTGGTTCTAATTTTATTTGATGCTTTTTAAAAATAAATCTCTTGTATTATTGGTTCTTTTTCTTTCTTTTTTTTAAACTGATTTTTGTTTCTCATTTTATCAGTTAATGTAAAACAAGGGAAGATGGAACACTGTAAACATTTAAAAACTCATTTATCAAAGAATCCATCAATCCTGAATCCTGAAAAATGGTTGTGTTCTGTATGTGGAACTACTGAAAGTGTCTGGGTGAGATATATTTATTCATCTACTATGCTGTTATCACATAGCTGTATATTTAACATAAATATCATTGGTCATGATTATATTCACTGTTAAACAATATGTAAATAGTTTATAAACAATTATTAAGCAAATATATGTTCTGAATTTATAAAATAAGTTTGAAATAACTGTCTGTTTTTATGATTATATATATCTAAGATAAATACCTAAATGTAATATCTAACAGTAAATATATGTATATCTTTTACTGCATAAACATCAGTGTGTAGTCGCATAAATATGTTAATCTACTAATGTGTAATTATGTAAATGTCTAAATGTATTAGTGTATAACTGTATAAATGTTTAAGTCTATTAGTGTCTAATAGTGTATCACTATGATAATGTATTAGCATATAATTGTATAAATGTGTAAATGTATTATGGTCTAACTGTATAAATGTATTAGTGTTTAATTGTACAAATGTGTAAATGTATTAGCATCTAACTGTATAAATGTATAAATCTATTAATGTCTAATTGTACAAATGTATAAACATGTTAGTGTTTAATTGTACAAATGTGTAAATGTATAAATATTTAAATGTAGTGTTTGTATTAATGTTTTAGTGTTTAATTGTACAAATTGGTAAATGTATAAATATTTAAATGTAGTGTTTGTATTAATGTATTAATGTTTAATTGTACAAATGTGTAAATGTATTAGCATCTGACTGTATAAATATTTAGATGTAGTGTTTGTATTAGTGTCTGATATGTAAATTTATGTTTTCTGCGTCAGGCTTGTCTCAGCTGCTCACATGTCGCGTGTGGGAGATTCAGTGAGGGGCATGCACTCTGTCATTTCAAAGAGACTAAGGTGGGCAAAGTTGTCTGTCACGTTTTCTGTTGATCTGAATAATTAATTATAAATTTATACAAACAAATGTAAGAAAATAATTCTTTTTAAAATATTTAGTTTTTTCACACACACACACACACACACACACACACACACACACACACACATCATGTTATCTTCAATTACTCTTTCTTTGATATTTTCTGTTTTAATATTTTTGTTGTTTCTGAAGTAATGTTGTTATTAAAACATTACTGAAATGCTGTCTGTATTATAATGTGCAGATGCCAGCTGTGAGTAGTTTAGAAACATTTTTATTTTCAGCATCCAATAACTCTTGAGTTGAATGAGAAATATGTCTACTGGTGAGTTTGCCTTTGTTGTCATTCACTGTTGTCTGTCTGTGCGTGTTTTTCTGTCTGTTTTTTATTTGTATATCTGAGCATACTGAAATAAATTGTAAAAAAGAAAATATTATTTTTTACAGATGGTGTGTTTATAATGACTGAACATCCATTATTTGTGTTAACCTCTCAGTCTGTTTTTATTACTTTTGTTTATATTGCCAAAAAAAAAAAAAAAAAAGTGTCAAAGAAGAAATCTGTATTTATCTCTCTGACTGAAGTAGATTATGTTTGTGTATGTCATATCTCTGTCTTACTTCTGTGTCAGTAGGTTTATAAATGTTGATAGATGCTTTCCAATCGGTTTTTATTTTCTAGATATCTGTGTGTATTGTTTTATTTTATTATTCTGTGCTTATTTTTTAAATACCTGTGTATGAGTGTTTAATGTGTTTTATTTGAGTTATGTTTATTTTCTAATTACCTGTGTGTTTATGTTCTAGCTACCTGTGTGATGAGTACATACTGTCAGACCCAGATGGAAAAATCAGTCTGTTACGTGACATGATACAAGCCATTACTACTCAGTCTTTTGATGCAATTGAGTCGCGTGGAAAAAAACTACTTAGATCCTATTCATTCTCAGAGACTGAGAATAGGTAATACATTTTTAACACTTTAAATATACTGATAATAGTAATCAAATATATGTGTATCTGTGTTATTATTATTGTTATTGTTATTTTAATGTTTAAAAAAGTTTAACAAATGTTTGTAGTAAAATATTATTTGAAGTTTTATTTTTATTATTATTATTATTATTATTTTTTTTTTTCTCAGAAATAAGGCTGATGAGGTTGATAAACTGGCTACAGCAGAATGTCATTTTAGGTAATTTTAAAATTGTATTCAGTAATCTGAACAGTAGCATGGTTGACACTGAATTATTTCACATTCTAGACTGCTCCATTCACCTGTTTCTGATTCCATGATGGTATTTTTCATAATTCTTTTTGTACGTTATAATTAGTAACTTATAGTAATCATAAATATAAAAATGTGTTTAGTACACCAAATATTTTACAGCAAATATATATTTTTATTTTGGGAGATCTTGTTAATCTTGTATTTCACAGTTATTTCTATTATTTTCTAATCCATTCATGTTTTTCATTTATTAAATTTACTAATATTGTTTTGTTTAAGGGGATTTATTTACATTTTGTTTTATTATTTGTTTTTTAATAATTATTTTTTTTGCAGTCCAAAAACATTTAATAATCACTGTTTACTGAGACTAAAAGTTTCAAATTTTTCAAATTTTATTTTAATACAGAAAATCTCTTCTACAAAAACTGTTTGGTGCATGGTCGCAGTATGCAATACAGATGAAAGATGAAGAGGTGCATTTTATTTACTCTCTCTCTCTCTCTCTCTCTCTCTCTCTCTCTCTCTCTCTCTCTCTCTCTCTCTCTCTCTCTCTCTCTCTCTATTCTTTCTCTTTTTATCTCTGCCTTTCTCATTCATTCTCTGATTTTATTTCTCTTTTTTATAATTCCAATTTACTAGATTTAATATTTAAAACAGAGTAATGATAGGTATAAGTGAAAAAAAAAAAAAATAAACTGATCTGTCTTAAACTTTATTTTTAGGTTAAAATTAATTTTTTAAATTTTATTTTATTAGTATCAGACACCAAGGAAGAAAGCCAGACTAGATACTGTGTTGTCAGAAAAGCCCACAGTTACACCCACGTCTCTGTAAACGTACCCTGATCCCTGGAGTCACAGGACTTCGTAACCTTGGCAACACATGTTACCTCAACTCAATATTACAAGCATTAGGGTTTGTACTTTTAGGTATTTTATTTTAAAATGTTAAAATTTTCATGATTCTTTATGATATGTTCTGATAATTTATTAAAATAATTTTTCTAGTCAACATTAAATCCACGTGATTTTAATTTGGTATCAGTTACATACTTTGAATATTTTTTATCTCAGAAAGAAGAGTTGTGATGACAAACATACAAGAATAAAATGATGAAACTGTCTGCTGTATTTCAGTTTTAATAACGATATAATGCTAAATGTTTTTAGTTTTGTTCATGCTAATCAACAATTAATGATTTGTTATAATTTCATGTATTATTTTAAAAGTAGCTCATTGATAAAAAAAATCTTTCTTTTTCTTTTTTAAATAAAATCTGTAACTAATAATGATGTTCTTTTTCTTTTTTTATCAAATTGTTTCACAGACATGTTGAAAAGTTCAGAAAATTCTTTCTACAACTAAACTTCTACAGCGGACTGAGTCCTCCTGTTATTCCTGTCCGATTAACTACACCATCCAGACTGAGTAAGAATAATCCAAAGACCAATAGTGAGCAAGACCCGAATCCTTGCTCAAAGAGAACTCAGAGGAGACTCAACACTACTGAGTATTTTGAGGTAACCAATAAAAAAAAGAAAAAAGATTCTTATGATTATTTTTTACGATTCTATTTTTCATTTTATATAAAGAAGTCATTTTCTTCATATTCCTTCTTTTATGTGTGGTTTTGCTTTGTTCAGTTTGTTAATTTTGTCTAAGTAATTGTAATCAACTTGAAAAAGAAAATATAATTAAATGAAAATGTTTAATAATGCTATTTTATGTTGTCATTGAACTCTGAATAAAGGTTAAATTTTACGTTAATTGCAGCATTTAAGTAAAGAAGACAGCTCAGATAAGAGGGTATGTCAAAACGGAGGTTTGAGTGGGGGTGGCACCCCCAGCACTTCTGTCAACATCAACACTTCGACTAGCGTAGACGAGTTTACGTATGTAATCTTTTCATTGTTAATATTACAAATTTATTAACATTATTAATACAAAGTGGCTATAGATTTATATAATAAACATTTAAAATTATATTTTCAGTCTCTGCGCAATATTTGAAAATTGTTTTAACAATAATAATAATAATAATAATAATAAATTATTTATTATTATTATTCTTATCATCATCATCATCATCATCAGCATCTTTATTATTATTTACCATAATATATAATTCTAATGTTATGTTTAAAAAAATTTGAATTATGTTATCAGTCTCTTCATAGTAACTGAACACTGTTTTAATAATAATATTAATTATCTTAATAAAACTGTAATAATAATAATAATAATAATAATAACAATAATTATTATTATTGTTATTATTATTATTATTATTATATTTTCTTTTCATTATTATTATTATTATTATATTTTCTTTTCATTATTATTATTATTGTCATCATCAGCAGCTGCATGATCATAATTTATTATAAAATTTAATTTAATTTATAATTTACTAGACACGTTTTAAAAAAGTGTAAATGATGACAAATTTTGTTTGTTAGACAATTAATTTTGTTTCAGCTCTCTCTGTCAGGAACTACATGGTTTGTTTCGAGTGATGTGGTCAGGAAAGTGGGCACAGGTCAGCCCGCACGCCTTTGTTCAGGCCATTTGGAAATTCATCCCCAGGTTCAAAGGTCATTTCCAGCACGACGCTCAGGAGTTTCTCTGGTTTGTAATTCTTACATTTATTTTTTAATTAGTGTTGCAGTGTGTGTTCTTATCTCCTGTTATAAAACAGAAACATCATTTCAAAAAAAAAAAAAAAAACACCTCTTAAGTAATTCTAATGTGTAAAAGTCCGTTATTTTCAAAATTTGTAGTCTGTAATTTGTAACAGTAAATTACTCGTGTTTATTAGAGTATTAAAACTGGTTAGTTACAGCTTTTACTGGTAACTACCCCGAATTTCTCTCTGTTATTTTGTAGCTTGAGTTATTTAAATTTTCTTTATTTATAACAATGATTTACTGTTTTTATATTTGGAACTTTGAGCTGTTCGTATTTACTCAAATTGCAGTTTTGTTATTTCTAACTTTGAGTTTTTCTACAGGTGTAGCACTCACTTATTCTGTATTTGTAACTTTAAGCTGTTAACATTTTCATTATTTGTAACATTGAGCTATACACATTTTCAGTACTTTCAGGAATAATGAGTTAATCACATTTTTCTCTATTTGTAACAGTGAGTTACTGGAGAAGATAAGTCAGGAGTTTCAGACGGTAAAAGAACTCAGGAAAGAGCCACCTATAGTGACTGACACATTCCAAGGGGAGTTAATCAGCACGGTGACATGTCAAGTTTGTAAGAAAGCGTCAAGGTCACGTGAACCATTCATGGATCTGTCACTAGAATTTCCAAAACGTTATCAAATAACATCTCACAACTCAACAGTTTCAAATGATGCCTGTCGTATAGAAGGTTCAAGTTTTACTGTTTAGATGTGTGTCATATAGAAGGTTAAAGTTTTACTGTGTGTTTTAGATGTGTCATATAGAAGGTTAAAGTTTTACTGTGTTTAGATGTGTGTCATATAGAAGGTCAAAGTTTTACTGTGTTTAGATGTGAGTCATATAGAAGGTTAATGTTTTACTGTGTTTAGATGTGAGTCATATAGAAGGTTAAAGTTTTACTGTGTTTAGATGTGTGTCATATAGAAGGTTAAAGTTTTACTGTGTTTAGATGTGTGTCATATAGAAGGCTAAAGTTTTACTGTGTGTTTAGATGTGTGTTATATAAAAGGTTAATGTTTACTGTGTGTTTAGATGTGTGTTATATAAAAGGTTAATGTTTACTGTGTGTTTAGATCTGTGTCATATAGAAGGTTAAAGTTTTACTGTGTTTAGATGTGTGTCATATAGAAGGCTAAAGTTTTACTGTGTGTTTAGATGTGTGTTATATAAAAGGTTAATGTTTACTGTGTGTTTAGATCTGTGTCATATAGAAGGTTAACGTTTTACTGTGTTTAGATTGTGTGTCATATAGAAGGCTAAAGTTTACTGTGTGTTTAGATCTGTGTTATATAAAAGGTTAATGTTTACTGTGTGTTTAGATCTGTGTCATATGTTTTACTGTGTTTCATATAGTCATATAGAAGGCTAAAGTTTTACTGTGTTTAGATCTGTGTTATATAAAAGGTTAATGTTTACTGTGTGTTTAGATCTGTGTGTTTAGATCTGTGTCATATAGAAGGTTAAAGTTTTACTGTGTTTAGATGTGTGTCATATAGAAGGCTAAAGTTTTACTGTGTGTTTAGATGTGTGTTATATAAAAGGTTAATGTTTACTGTGTGTTTAGATCTGTGTCATATAGAAGGTTAATGTTTTACTGTGTGTTTAGATGTGTGTTATATAAAAGGTTAATGTTTACTGTATGTTTAGATCTGTGTCATATAGAAGGTTAATGTTTTACTGTGTGTTTGGATCTGTGTCATATAGAAGGTTAATGTTTTACTGTGTGTTATATAAAAGGTTAATGTTTACTGTGTGTTTAGATCTGTGTCATATAGAAGGTTAATGTTTTACTGTGTTTAGATCTGTGTCATATAGAAGGTTAATGTTTTACTGTGTGTTTAGATCTGTGTCATATAGAAGGTTAATGTTTTACTGTGTGTTTAGATCTGTGTCATATAGAAGGTTAATAATTTTACTGTGTGTTTAGATCTGTGTCATATAGAAGGTTAAAGTTTTACTGTGTGTTTAGATCTGTGTCATAGAAGGTTAATGTTTTACTGTGTGTTTAGATATGTGTCATATAGAAGGTTAATGTTTACTGTGTGTTTAGATCTGTGTCATAGAAGGTTAATGTTTTACTGTGTGTTTAGATCTGTGTCATATAGAAGGTTAATGTTTACTGTGTGTTTAATTTTTTTAATTCAGAAATATTAGAAAATTTCACTCAAGAAGAAGAACTGGAAGGAGAAAGCTATGGTTGTGAATTCTGTAATCGTAAGTAAATTTATTTTTTTCAATTTAATTTATTAATATTTTGATGACTTAATTATTTCACTGTCTTCTTTTTCAAGAACTGGTTATTTTAATTTCTTTACATGTTTTTTTTTTTTGTTTTTTTTTTAAATTCCTTTAAAACTTGTTTGTTTGATCTGTAAAAAGTAAAATTTGTTAAACAGAAGATTATTTTTTTTACACTAATCTGTGTTTAACACTGGTTATTTATAATTAAATAGAGATATATCTATTTTTAAATGTGTTAATTATCACTTTTAGATAAACAAAATTATAGGCATTATATTATCTGTTTTTACCATGCAAACTAAAATTATTATTTGTCTCCTTCAAATACAGGAAATAATTATAATTATTTCTGTTAATTGTGTAATATAGAGTTAATATTATTATTTGTTAACATTTACAATGAAGGTCGCAGGAAGAAGAAGAATGTTTACACGGCAGCACATAAACAACTCCTCATTAACAATCTTCCTCACGTACTTCGTCTTCATTTGAAAAGATTTAGGTGTGTTACTTTTAACTTTGTGATACATACAGAGAGAAATAAAAACACACAGAAATACAGGCATGCAGACTCACAGATATAGTCAGACAGACAGACATAGAGTCACAGAGGCATACAATCATACAGAAATAGACACCCAGACATACAGTCATATAGATAAACAGACACACATATGTATACTTAACAAGATGTGACACACTGCTATATAGGCCTGTCTGGAGATGTTCTTGTAGATGATATAGATATATAAATAATGTCCATGCACATATACATACAGGCAGACCAACAAACATGCAGACTTGCATGCACATATATATATATATATTTCTGGTGGTCATGTAGAAATCACAGAGAGAAGATCTGTAACTATCACACAATCACACAGAGAGACAGACATCCATGCAGACCTACAGACATGTACAGACTAATATTGTGTGTGTGTGTGTGTGTGTGTTTGTGTTGTGTGTGTATATACATATAAATAAAATATATATTTCAGGTGGTCAGGGAGAAATCACAGAGAGAAAATCTGTACAGACGTAGCGTTTGACGATGCACTCGACATGTCCTCATTCTGTTCAGACGAAGTTGTGACATCTGAGTGTGGTTACAAGTTGACAGCAGTCATCATACATCATGGCCGAGGGTTTGGATCGGGACATTATACAGCTTATTGCTGGAATAATGAAGCAGGTAGACAAACAGTGAATACCTGTTAACAGCTTCCAGTTACATTAATACTTTTATCAGGACATGTTATCCACACAGACAGACATACAGACATTATTATATTTATTACTCTTTTGTGCTAATATAACTAATAAGGACAGATTATTTACACAAACATACACATGCACAGACAGACATGTAATAACATTTATGTTATAATTAAAAAGCAAGTAAGGATTAGATTACACAGAAAATAGATACATGTACAAATTATTTTTTTATTACAAATACTACATCTCATATATTTTAGTTATGGTATTAATAAGGATTACAGATTAGATAAAAGGTAAATAGACATACAGATAAACATCTAATAATTTTGTTATTTTATAATTAATGTTATGCAGTAATGTAGATACTCGGATCTGAACACTAATCATACACACATACAGACATATGATTATTGTTATATTAAATTCTGTAAGTAGATAATGATGAGTAGGTTTACTGGAGAAACACTTGTATAAGAATTTATTATACATCATTTATAAATACAGTCATGCTGATACATTGAACTAATGAATATATTGTTATATGTATATTTAGTCAGACACATACACACAGAGAGACCAATGGACATGTGATGTTGATAGTTTATATTACAGAAATTTAAAAAGTAATTTGCTTTTTAGATTCCTGGGTCTACTGTAACGATTCTAAAGTAGAGTTGTGTCCCCTGAAAGAAGTTCTTCAGTCTCAAGCATACATTCTTTTCTACACAAAAGACCTTGATCTTTCACATGAAGATTGTCTGAGAACTACTGTTAAAGAGAAAAAGCAGTTTCCCCAGGCAGACAGTGATTACGAGATAGTTGATGAAGAAGTTTCATTTAACCGGCGATCTCAAAACTTACTAAAAACATCAAAAACAAAGTCTGTAGGTAAAAAGAGAAAAGAACACTGAGGCACTGTCAGTCTGATGTGTTTTTACGTGTTCTACGTGTAGAAAATACGCAGTGAAAAAAGCAGGTGACAATCAGTATTTCTTTACCATTTTTACAGGGAAAGCAACGTACTGTTGTTGTTTTTTATTTCATCGTGTGAAAAAACAAAGCATGTCTCAAATCATGGTATATAAATTATTTCGAAAGTTTTTTTTTACACTAATCAGAGAAAGAAATAAATAAAACAAATTTAAGAATCGTGTGATTCATCTTATTTTGTAAACACTCAAGTTTTGTTAGTTTATTATTGATTCATTTATAGATTTTTAAATTTATTATTATTTTAAATAGTATATATATATATATTTACTTATTTATTTATTTATGCAGAAGAAATTTTTATTCATTTTATATCTGAGGTCAGTATTTGTGGGTCGAGTCAGCTGAGAAACGTTAACGCTTATCAGTGTAAAAACTGCTGATCCAAAAACAGTTTAATTTTAAAACCATAGAAAACAGAAATAGCTATATTTTATATGATAAATATTAACCTTTCAGCCTATGTCTGATAATCAGTGTATACATAGCTTCATTAGATACATACATTTTCAACATCAGCATTTCAGGAAAAATTATATTTTTTATCCGTTTTTAAAAAAGTTGTTTATCATTTACACAAAAGCAAAATTCTTAGTCACTCTGACGCAGAGAACAAAGATTTAGTGTTGATAAGGAAACTGTCTACATCAGCCAGTAAAAAGAGTTTTGCTGCTGATTTATTTATTTACTGCAGATGTTTATTTAACACAAACGTCTGTTAGAATGCTAAGAGAATTGTGAAGAGAAAAAACTTTTTTTTGCTAAATAAAGAATACGCTGCAGTGGCGTACAGAAACAAAGATAACTTGTATCTGACCACAGGAAAAACAACAGAATTATTAAACGTAATTATATTATTTAGAGATTATCATTATTGTTATTATCATTATTTCATTGTTCTTTTATCTTGCATGATTTTTGAGAAATTATGTGGCTTCCACGTTAAGCAAACTTGTTTAATTATTTCTACTGAATGTTCGGTCAGACAAGTTTTCACTTGAAATACTGTATTAGATATTTATAAACGTTAGACTGATAACTGCAACCATTATATTAGATATTTACAAAGATTTTATTAGATATTTATAAACGTTAGACTGATAACTGCAACCATTATATTAGATATTTACAAAGATTTTATTAGATATTTACAAAGATTTCGTTAGATATTTTCAAACAATTTCATCAGATATTTACAAATATTAGATTACTTATTTACAAACAGATTTGATATTTACAAAGATACTGTTGACCCATTTATTAATTATTTTATTTTACTAGTTTGTTTACACCCAGTCACGCGTTCACCCAGACAGACATTAATTTGTTTAACGAATCCGTTACATGACTTGTACTAATAATACGAGAGAAGAAACTCGCTAGCCCTTAATGGGTTACTGTTACCGAAAATCATTAAGGCAGTTTTTATTTTCCCGTGTACATCATTCCATGAACGTTTTGACACACCAGCCATAGAAAAGCTGGCATTGTTCCAAAATATGTCTAACACTTAATGGCTAAAAACAGCAAAATGATGTATCATAGTTTCGGAATAATAAAATAATATAGACTTTCCAATAACTGCAAAACTTACAAAATTTTATTCCTGAATAAAAGAAGCACATCGTTTTATTCATATTTAGAAAATATGGAATATTTGAACATGCTGCTTCATTTATGTTTACGCTGATTTTTTCTTCTCTTCTTTATGATTACATGTGTGCTTGATACAACATCCAAATCTCAGATATTTATTCATCCATTTTCATTTCAGTTAGTGAGTTGAATAAATAAGTATTAATTTATTTCATTTCTGTGTTTCTATTAAAATCACTCATGTTAAACACTGTTAGAAATAACAGACAGACTAATTAAAATCAACTCGCTAGTACTTTATCAGTCGCAACAATATTTACTGTTTATTTTATTTTTTTTATATCTCCTGCTATTAATTACGTTGACATTCGGTGTCCGAACATTCCAAGTGTCAACATTTTTATCTCGACATTATTAATTCAGACTGTTTTATCTGTTATTAATAAACGTTTTGCAATTTAATAACATTTCCTACGTGACATTTCTGATAGCCCTTATTTGTTTTCATGTTGCCTGTCTCGACCTGTGTTAAGGGCGGGTCTACTTGGTAATGTGTGTGTGTGTGTGTGTGTGTGTAGGGGATATTTAGAACAGGTATTGCTGGTTTTTAATAAACAAAATAAATATAGTTTGTGTATTTCCCGCTGATGTTTTTAAAAATGTTCTACCCTCATACATTAATTTAACAGATCTGATGTCATTTTCCAGTGTTTCTCGTACACTGACATGGTATTTTGTCAGTTCAGTAACGGTGACTAATCAAACGCGTAGAAAAATTTCTTGTATTTGTCACTTTTTAATATATGTAATGTGTTGTGAAAAATACATAAAAAACAACAAAACAAAATACCTGTAGGCACTATTCTTTAGTGATACGTTATTGTTATAGTACAGTCACAGTTTATTATTAGCACGGGAGGATGTCTGTGAGTTAAATAAAACATAATTAAAAACAACAACGTATAAACAATTACGATCAAAATAATAATAATAATAATAATAATAATAATAATAATAATAAAAAAACTAAAAACAATCAATCAGTCTATTTATTATTTCATTACAGGTAAAGAAAACACTTTTAGAAATTTATTCTGTTGATATTTGTGGAAGTTCCTACAATGTCAGTTTTTTGGTTTCAGTCTGTGATGTGTTTGTAACATCTGTGTGTTTTGTTACACCAGTTTTCTCTTTCATCACCTCATGTCGGGTTCATGCATCTAACGACCAGTGTGTGGTTCCCACTAAACTCAGCCTACACCTGACTTCAATAGGTCAAAGATCAATGACAAAACCAGAAATGTGTGGTCCAGCTTTGGGATTCATCTGAAAACCGCCACAAGCTAGCGTTTGAATGATTTCACCTAAACAACGTACTCACTCCCTTTGGTAATATAAGCATTTTTATATTACAGATTTTAACATCTGTTCCGTTTAAGAATAAATGAGAAATTAAATAATAATTTGGTTAAAAGGACCTCGACACATATTAATATTAATGGATCTTAGATATCAAACATGGTGTTTACACAAAGATGCTAACATCAGACAGGAAATCAGCTATTATTATTTCGTGTTACTTTTTTTAAACATATTTTTCCCGACAAGAAAACACATCTCACTGTTAGGCGCTGGTAGGAACGTGAAAAAAGGCTAATAAGAAAACTGATGACGACTGAATCAGTTCTGTGTTTCATGACTTAACTGATTAGTTACACGATATTCAAAATAAAAAAAAAAATTATTATTATTATTATTTTTAAATTGTTTTTAATTTTCTTTATTTGTCTGCTGAATTCGAATTGTCATAAAAATGTTGAAATGCTGAAACAAAGAATATGAAATAACTACAACAACATTAAAAAACACCAGCGCATTTTCTTCTCTTTATATCTATCTGCGCACATTATTATATACATATGCACGTGTTTGAATGTAAAAATAAAAATAAATAAAAGTAAAAATAAATAAATAGAATGATATAAATTAAAATTAAATAGCCAGTAAAACAAAATGAAATGAAATAAAATAAAATATATAAATAAGAAAATGAAATAAAAATCTACATTGCCAACATATAATTCCAAAAAACCTGAAGGGAATTTCAGAAGAAGATAAAATACTAAGCCTATCAAATCGTTTTATGTGGTTCACGAGATAAGGTTCTAAATGAAATCTGATGCAGAGAGTTAAATAAAATGTCTGTGTTATTGAGGCGTTTTAATTCGCTGTTTTTATTTCCAAGACTACGTCAGATCAGAATCCAAAACATTTTAGTTGTAGGACATTTATAGTGTCTGTGTCTAAAACGAGAGAAAGAAGGGAGAAGGGTATATTAAAATAGAACACAGACCTAGAACGTGATAGGTTATATGTTCAATCCTTTTCATTCCCAGTGTTCGTGTATTTCCCACACGACCCAGTGGCCTGCGACTGATTTATCTTTCCAGTATATGACAAAGTCCATGTGAAAAAATATTCTTAGCTGCTGCTGGATAATGCAGCCCATGCTGTGATGGCAGTGAATTTCTCTGGCACACCATCATTATACAAATAAATATTATTACTGAAAAAAACTGTCAAAATTAAAGTGTGTTGAGGTATTGATAAACATTTATTTTTAATCTCTGTGTGATTTACAAATAATTATACACTCCTTACCTTTTTCTATAAAGTAATTGCAAATGCGCCTGCGCGAATATGATAATGGCGTCTGTATCACGGGAGTTAACTGAAGGAGAAAGAGTTCAGTGATAGCTATTAATTTAAACGTTTTGTTTGTAGTAGCATCAAAAAAACCACGTGAAGTCATATTTATATAGAGTCAGTCTGATAGTCTCGTTTGTTATGAAGAGAAAAAAGATGCAGAAACCGTATTTCATCCAGTGAAATGCACATACGTAAACATTATGATAATAACAACGTGAAATGGTAAATTGATGATAAGTGAAAATAAACGTACCATAGATAAAAATAAAAATGACATACACAATAGTTTACATTTTCTGATTTAAAACACCAAAAATCAAAGGCAAAATCTCAGATCAGTGTTTTATTATTTTTATTTTTTATTTTGTTAAGTACCTGATATATTCAAATATGAAAAGTTAGGTGTGTGTGTGTGTTCGTGTTCGTCAGTGTGTATGAGAATTACAATTAAATAAAAAATTTAAAGATTTTAATTACTATTTAATAATGTGTAAGATGCATTCGATTTCAACCATTTTTATTTTTTATTTTTTTTTGTTTTAAATAATGGAATAAACAAAAATGTAGGAATAGGCTACTTAGTTTATGACAGTAACCACTTACATTGCTATGTACAAAGCGGAACATATAACGAGTTAAAACTGATATGGACTGATGATAATTTATTCATCAAGGCAAACTTTTCTACAGGTACTAAATAAATAAGTAAGAATTAGATTATTTTCAGGTAAATTATCTACAGGCATTAATTAGATAAGTAAAAAGTAGATTATTTTCAGGTGGACTATCTACAGGTATTAATTAGATAAGTAAAAATTAGATTATTTTCAGGTGAACTATCTACAGGTACTAATTATTTATAGTTATGTTATTTTTCAGAGTAAACCGGACGCCACTAACAGATAGCAAGCAGTGAACTAATAAAATTCTTTTTTGTATTTTTTTTTTTTGTTTTGTTAATCTGGAATAAGTTTTAAAACAACAAAAGAGTATGTGTGATTGAGTGAGGGAAAGAGAGTGAGAGAGGAGGGATAGGTAGATAGTTATATATTTATATACATAGATAAATAGATAGATAGACAGATAGTGTGTGTATGTATGTATGTGTGTGTGAGAAAAAAAATGTCACTCTCACTGCAAAATAAACTTTCTCTGTACAATAATTGCACATCCTGCTAAAAAATATGAAGATCGTATAAGCCGATTGAAAAAAATAAAAAAACAAAAAATAAAAATAAGAGGAATCCATGTTATTTTTCTGTTTTAATTAATTAATCAGTGATTTAGTTAGTAGAAATTTTTGGTTATCTTGAATTAAAACAATATTCACACAGGCACGAACTCACACACACACACACACACACACACACACACACACACACAAACACTCGGTAAATATACGCACAAAATCTATTATTTATTATTTTTCTGTTGATCCTACCGGAGTTACTTTACTATTAATTATAAAGTAATAGTAGAAGTATTATAAAGAACAATTGTAAAGTTAATAGTAATACTAGTATAAATACTAGTAAGTCTAGTAGTGGTATTGCAAGTAGTAGAAATCGTAGTAACATATGTTCAAAGGAGGGACAGTCATCTTAATGTATACGGGAGCAAACGTACATAATGTTACCATGGAAACAGCATGTTGCTGATATTCCAATGTTATGTCGAAGTTGGTAATAAGAGGGATTATTGTAAAAATCTGCTGTACTCAAGTTTGATATTTCCGTTCACTTTTGACATTCTCATTCTGAACAGTGCAACAATTGAACAAAAACAAAGTGTTCTATTCCTGTTTAATTAAAACTATGTCGAGTATGTAGAATACGCAAAGGCTTTGCTTTTCCAGAGTTTCTAAAAATACGTTGTTCTTTTAACGATAATTAATACGTGTAAGTTCTCTCGTCTGGAACTGATTTTTGTGCTTATTTACTTTGTGTGTTTGTCTGCGCGGAAACAGCAGAATGGAGATGTATAGGTGTATTTGTTATTTGTGTATAAGAGAGAGAGAGAGAGAGAGAGAGAGAGAGAGAGAGAGAGAGAGAGAGAGAGAGAGAGAGAGAGAGAGAGAGAGAGAGAGAGAGAAGTACTTAAGATATAATCTCTTCATCATCATTGTTATCATCCTCATCATATTAAGTATTAAAAAAAAACCACTTTATCTTCAATACTGATGTTATCGTCATCATCATCATCATCTCCATCACCAACACTATAATCACTATCATCATCGTGTCATGTCGTCCTTGCTACTGTCGTCGGAATCATTTTCATTTTCTTCTTCCATTTTCTGAAAACTGTACTGATTTTCACAAGTAAGATTTTACATTAAGTAAGTTTGTAATTTAAGTAATCTAGAGAGAAGCTGTCTGACTGCAAATAAAATTAAATTAAAAGTCGTTACTTATACATAAAACATTCATAAAGGATAAAAAAATGTGACTGAAGAGATTAAGGGAAAAACACTGATAGCACAAACAAGTAAAAAAAAAAGTCATCATAAAGACATTTCAGCAGAAACAGCCAGGTTGTGTTCAGTTCACCCTGATAGCACAGTTTCATGTGAACTCGTTTTTAATACACAGAAAACAGCGTGTGTGTGATATATATGATTACAGAGAGGGAGGGAGAGAGGGAGAGAGAGAGAGAGAGAGAGAGAGAGAGAGAGAGAGAGAGAGAGAGAGAGAGAGAGAGAGAGAGAGAGAGAGAGAGAGAGAGAGAGAGAGAGAGAGAGAGAGAGAGAGAGAGAGAGAGAGAGAGAGAGAGAGAGAGAGGATGGAAGAGAGAGAGAGAGAGAGAGAGAGAGAGAGAGAGAGAGAGAGAGAGAGAGAGAGAGAGAGAGAGAGAGAGAGAGAGATGGGGAGATGGGAAATACAGAGAAATAGAGAGATGGAAAGAGGGACAGAGCTAGAGAGAGATAAAGAGAGAAAAAATGAGAGATACATGAAGTCAGAGATGAGAAAGTGACAGAGACACACACACACACACACACACACAGACGTTTCAGAACAAACATATAGCTGTATATATTTCACTGTTTTTATTTATTGTATCAAAAATCTCAATGTTTATATTCATACATTACCAGGATACTGTGACATCAGCATTATGTGTAAGATATTTAAATGTTTATATATCTATTGAGTTATAAAGGTAAACTAAAGGAAATTTCAGTATTTATACAAATAAGTGTCGGACTGTGGTATTGTGGTATAAACAATTAAATGTTTATTTAAGTATCTCTCGGACTATGGTAACGGTCACTTGATACAAGTCAGATTTACAAAGTAAATATTACATGTCGGTCAGTTGCTTGACACGACATTTGACAGCTTATAATCAGTTATAAACTATAGCGTTCATATATCGTTTGTTTGATGCTGAACCTAGCTTTCTGGGAGTTATTTTAATTTGACTCACCCTCACAAACGTCTGTGCAGAGGAAGAAAGGTGTGGTCTCCGGTGTCGGATCACAGAGAGGACCACTCTGCTGCAGAAAGTCGAGTTTAAGCAGATTGGAACAAATGTTCCGTTATGACTGGCCGTCACTCGTGTGTTATCATTGTAAACTGATAACGTAGTGTGTTCCGCTGCGTGCTGTAGCCGTGCGCTGTTCACTACGTTAGCGTTTCTCGACTTTTGTTTTGTCAAACGCAGACGTTGTAAAATACCGTGTGGTGAGTTTGCGTATACTCACTTCCAGGTGTGGTGAGCACGTTTATTCAGACAGAGGTGTAGTGAATACGTATATATATATAGTGTTGTAGTGAGTACGTATATACAGAAATTAATAGTAGTGAATACGTATTTAAACAGACACAGGAGTAGTGAGTACGTCTGTACAGATACACAGGTGCAGTGAGTACGTATATACAGAGACAGGTGCAGTGAGTATGTATATACAGAGACAGGTGCAGTGAGTATGTATATACAGAGACAGGTGCAGTGAATACGTATATAGAGACACAGGTGCAGTGAATACGTATATACAGACACAGGTGCAATGAATACGTATGTACAGAGACAGGTATAGTGAGTATGTGATACAGATTCACAGATGTGCACAGAAGAAAATATGACTGATTTATTTATGTGTTTTGCTCTGACAGAGACAATTTAGTTCACTTCTGATAAGAAGAGAGTGTTAAGTTCTGAAGACAATTCCATACTATGTTCTGACAAACTGACACATCTCAGTTCTGTTTTGATAAAGATAAATTTTCGATTCCGGTACCAATATGTCTGGCTCTAACAAACAGTGATGTTTAAAACAGTTTATATGCAGTTGACTGATGTGGACTATTTGAAGACCAACTTTTAGCAGACACAGGCATAAATGTGTGTATTACTGTTACCTCTTTCTGTATCAAAATGAGAGAAGCTGAAAGGATATTACCACGCCTAGCTCTGGGGTTATGGTGGGGCTCTGAATTATGGATACTGATGACAGTACTGTTGGGTGGTGTGTTTTCCCAGTCGTCTATCGTGTTCACTCCTCGTGGTGCTGGTAACAGTGACGTCACACTTCTCATTCTCCCGGAAATCAACCTGGAGAACACGGCCTACGAAGAACTTGGTAAGTTACCATGGTAACTGTTAAATATTATTACAAATATTACATTAACGTTTAATATCTTAACAGATCAAAATAGTTAAATTACTCCATTTGACCTACAGATAAAAAAAATATAAAAAATAACAATTAAGAGTACAAGGAAGTTTACGAAATAGGAGAAATAATTTGACAATGCCCTGCAGGACAAGATTTAGCAGGTATTTAGTAAAAGTGATTGTATCTGCAGATTTGTGTCACTCAGACACGATACGTCTCCAGGAAACAGTGTTACTGAACAACATCACGTCACAGTCACGTGATTTAAACTGAAATAAGAATGTGAAACGTGTTATTAGTATGTACAATAAACATAAATACCTCTCTCTCTCTCTCTCTCTCTCTCTCTCTCTCTCTCTCTCTCTCTCTCTCTCTCTCTCTCTCTCTCTCTCTCTCTCTCTATGTTTAAATAAAAATACATGTATATCAATATTATATACATAAATATTATATAGTCTATGTTGGATAACTACATATATAAATATTACCAAGGTTATGTTGAACAAGTTAATAAATAAATATAGAATACGTTTATGTGAGATAAATATATACAAATGCTATATAGTTTTGGAAATGTGTGTAAACTATTAGATTCTTTACTGTCAGTACATCCGTTCGTCCACCTATCTGACAAACTATCCCATCATTTACGAACTTATTTCTTACTTTAAAAACAAATGACCTTTCAGAATAAAACCATAATTACTTTATAAATGTTCGTTTCGTATAAATTGTGGTTACTCATTTTGAAATGTCACAGACATAATTTATGTTAATTATCTTCTCTGTTACAAAAGCTAGACAGTTCAGAGAATAGGTTGTGTTGATGTTGTCAAATTAAACAAATATTTAAATGGAATGTAAATCAACCGAGTCTGAGAGAATGTAACACACTGAAGGTTAAAATATAAAATAAAATAAAGTAAAATAAGCAAACAAACAAACATAAATAAATAAATAATAATAACAAATAAACAAATAAACAAACAAACAAACAAACAAACAAACAAACAAACAAATACAAAAAGAACGAAATGATAAAATAAAATAAAACAAAAATACAAGATATTAATTTTTTTGTTAGTGTCTGTTGGTTGTCAACATAATGGTGATTGTGTCTGACTCAGTTTCCAAATAAAATCTTCTGTCCACTAGAAATAACAAGTCTTTACACGATGTGTTTCCATAGAAACACACACTGCTGTTTTTTATAATAATTATAGAGGCATTGACTGAAAATAAGAACAGTCGAAAGGGTCATTACTGAGAAGATATAGTTGAAAATAAAATCATTTATTAGATTTTTATAGCAGACAAAACTTCATGGTATGTCATGTCCTGCAAAGACAAAATAAATTTAAAAAAAAAAAAAAAAAAAAAAAAAAAAATCATCCAGTTAGATAGTTTCTGTAATTTACACGTTATGAAGGTGTTAAATGTTGTACTTATTTAACCTATAAGTACATTAGTAAAATACAGTTTGTTAAATGATCTGTGGCTTAGTTATTAATGACTCAACAATATGTATTAAAAACAAGTTTGTGTAAAACGTTTGTGTAAAAATGTATTTATTATAATCTCTCTCTCTTTTACTTGAATAGTGTTAGGAAAATACGAAACAGAGTCTACAAATTCGTTACTAAATGTTCCGCATGTGAAGATTCTTCAGATATTTATTTGACCTTTGATTTGTCAGTCTTTGATTGTTTCCTGATGGTTTAGCTTTCATTTCTAACACATTATAACTAAACCAAGCTACAGTAAACAGTTACTTCATAGCTAAAACCTTGTAGAAATATTTTAATAATATTTTTATATGTGAAGTGAAAATCTTTATACGAGCAATGCCACACATGACGTTCTCGGTGGGCGAGAAATAGCACGTGCAGAATTGACCGCACTGACCGCCGTACGTGGTTACGCATAGATAGACTGGTGGTCGTGTTCAGTTACAGATTCAACTCAATATTAGTTGGCGGATTGCCAGTGAGAGAGACAGTCACCAACATGTATACGTAATATACATAATAACAAACACTACAGGAAAAAAGAATTCGTTTGAAATGTATAAAGGCACGTGCTAAGTAAATGAAATTCTGTATAGGTTATTCACCCTTACTCTAACAAAGAAGAAACTTTTATATATCGTATTTATTTATTTATCCCTGATTTAAAATTTTATAATCTTTTCGTATCTAGTTACATCAGTGTTTTACAAGTTAAACATTTATTTATTTATTTATTTATTTATCACTGATATAAAATGTTGTAATCTTTTGGTATCTATTTACAATAGTATTGCTGTTTTATCTTGTTTTTTTTTTTCAGAGAGAGAGAGAGAGAGAGAGAGAGAGAGAGAGAGAGAGAGAGAGAGAGAGAGAGAGAGAGAGAGAGAAAGCAAGCTGGAAATATCTAATAGAATTTTTTCTCGATAGCACTAGAACACGCTGATTATGTTTTCTATTATCTATTTTATGTCAAATTATCTATTTTGTGTCAACTGATTTTTGTACATTATTTTTATTTCTGAGGTAACATTACGATGAAACCAGTTTACAAACAGAAAATGGAATCTTTTCCACAGATTAAAAACCACACAAAACTGTCTTTAGTACCCACCGGCATGAACGTGAAAAAGCACATAATAATACATTTTTTATTTTTTATTATTTTATTCTTAAAATTTTCATTTTTATTAATTTTTTTTAATCAGCAGCTGATGGATTTCAAACATTGTCACGTGTTTGTTATTCTTCTCATAACACATCTACCTAAAATGGTAATAAAATGTTTTTTGTTGTTTTTTTTATTGGTATATTCTTTATATAAAAAATAATATAAAAGAATATAAAGAAATAAAGAAAGAAAAAAAGGAAAAAAAAAAAAGAAGTGACTACTTGGAATTATTCAAAGATTTAATTTGCAAGCAAGAAAAAGCAGAAACATTGGGACGTTGTGTTGGTATGTTAGAAAGTTAGTTAGAAAGAAGAGAAAGTGTAAAATACTTACCATAATGACTTTATACAAGTCTGTTCCGAAATTCAAGCCATGAACCTACCATTTTTTAAATATTCGTGAGAGAAGTTGTCTATAAATAAAAGTAAATTACAAAAATGTTTACATATACAGTTATTACACAATTATTTACACATCCATACAACTATTAACATTTTTTTATTTTATATTTATACAATTATTACAAAAAATATTTACACAAACATATAACTACTAAAAAAATTATTAATACAAGCAGTTATTACAAAATTCTTTACATATACATACATAATACTGCAAAAAAATGTTAATAATAAAGGTTTACATATATATATACAAGACAGTTTACATAAACACACACATTCTTATACCTAATTAATTTCAGTTCTGTTGATTGGTACTATCAAACCTCTCAGAGACTGTTCCTATGGTTACAACAACAGATAACTTCAAATTTAATTTTAGGATGTTGATATCGCACGAACTGTATAAACTTATTGTAATCAGCCATATTTCTTTTTCTTTCCTTATTTATTTATTTTCTTCTTTTTTCTTTCTTATATTTATTTCTTCTTTCCCATCGCTTTATCTTTTATCTTCTTTTTATTATTTTTAAACTTTTTACTCTTATATTTATTTCTTTAATTTCTTTTTTCTTTTATTTTTGATATTTTTGAATTTATTGTTTTGAGGAGTGTGAATCGTAAATATTTCTTATCTGAAGAACAAAAATAAATATTTCGTCTTTAAGAAGCGGTACAGTGTAAACATGAATAAATATGTTGAAACTCGAGAGTCACAACTTAGACAATGAAAGATGTAAACAAAAACACAGAATGTGACCAGGTGTACAAATGTGTTTTTATCATTCTCTTATCTCTGTCGACCATCGCTGTTTAGAATTCCTCCTTCAGCTGTGTCGAATTCCACTAACACGCTACCAGAGATTGCCTCCGCTTGTTAGACATCGCCTTAGGGAATGCAATATCCGTAATAGCGCGCGCTCTTTGCCGCCAACACGTACGATGAGCGCCTTAAGTGTCTAACGTTGAAGTAAAAGAGAAACGAAATACTGAAATTTCCGGTCATTGTCTTAGTGATGGAGATCGTCTGCTTATTTTGTTTTCACAGCTGATTTACTCAAATTATCTTCATTCCGTTACTTCTATTACAGTATTTTACTAGCTTGCTTTTTAGTTACTGGAAAACATGTGTTAAAAATAAGTCAGTGTTAGAAACTTTGTGATTATTGTAAACGATAATTATGTCGTCCACAGTCTTTAATCAAGTTAACAAATAGTAAAGTTCGCAGTGTTTTGCTAAATCTTTTGTTAGCTTACTATTTAACTCATAATATTATTACTCTCTCTCACACACACACATACATACAGACAAACACACACAAACACATCTAAAACTTTTCAAGTATGTATCTGACATTGAGCTTCATGGAAACAACAATGGCTGGATTTGTTTGAGTTTATCATCGAGTCATTAACTACAGTAAATATATCCATTACCTATACTGTATTTTGTATTCAGTTTACTGTTCTCTAATATTTTCCCACACACACTGAGTCCAGTGTCCTGACAGGTCGAATCTAAAATGTTTTCTAACTACTGAGAATTTGTAAAATCAAAATACCAGCCATGTTCTTTTTGCATTTTAGTACACATTTATTATTTATTTGCGCGCATTAAACATATATGCTCTCTCTCTCTCTCTCTCTCTCTCTCTCTCTCTCTCTCTCTCTCTCTCTCTCTCTCTCTCTCTCTCTCTCTCTCTCTCTCTCTCACACACACACACACACACACACACACACACACACTCACACACTCACTAAAATTCCAGAACACACACATATAGACACGTACACCGATATCACCCACTCTCTTTTTTTCTCACACACAACAGTTACACACATCTATTATTTATTTAAACTGATCTAAATCGCTTTTTATTTCCCACGTTTTCCCCGCACGCAAGTAAAGAGTTAAAGTACGTTTTTCTCACACAACAATAGCTGACCTGCGTTTATCACCGAGTCATTAGCTACAGACAACTATGGAAGTAATCGCCTGTAATAATAACAAATATACAGTAACTGTAAACACTGGCAAGTTTACACAGTTTCAAATTCGTCTTCATCTTATCTTTATCTCGTACATTTTACTCTGATCTCGAAAACACAGAGACAGGCAGACAGACATACATACAGACAGGAAGGCAGACAGTTAACATACATAATGGTATATCTAATCTGTATCATCGAATATATAAAATGTTTATAATCAGATGGTGCAAAATGTTATCTACAAAAATGAAATGTATACTCTGTAATAGAAAAACTATATTGTTTGTATATAAACCATTTTTTTTTTTTAATGATTAACTACGTAGGTTAATCCTGTAAATAATATATTCATAATATATTGTTCTACCAAAAAAAAAAAAAAAAAAAAAAAAAATCTTTTTATCTTTTCCTCGCATAATAAAGTATTTAATTAATGTCTTTATTATTTTATTTCAGGATATTTTTATTATTTTTTATTTATTAGAAATATGAAATATAAAGTATTTAAACCCGTTTATATTTGAAAAGCTTATATACATATACATTCGAAACGACTGGGTAGGTGAAACACATCAGTACTGAAAAACGTCTGGTAAATAATTTTTGATATCGTATCTCTGAAGAAACGCACGTCATCCTCTTCCCCAGGTTTAGTAATGAAGTCGCAGTCTCCCATTCCACTTTGGATAGCTGTTATAAACCCACAGGCTCATGGCGGGGTGGTTACCAAGGAAACACTTCCTGTTTTGGTGGCAGAAGCACTGATGGAGTTAGGACTGCATGGAATGAACGTTGACTCTGCCGCCATCTTTCTAGCTGGACACGGAACGTCAGGTTTCTTTTTTTTTTTTATTATTAAAATGTTTATAATCGTAGTTAAATGATTTGTTGTGAATAAGTACCCCAGGCACCGAGCTCGAATCTGTGACTAGTAAAGTAAAAAAGGACGTATGGATGTATAAAATACAATTAAATAGGAGTTGTTAAAATACCCCCCCCAAAAAAAAAAAAAAAAAAAAAAAAAAAAAAAAAAAAGTAATAATACATAAAATACATAAAAAAAAAAAAAAAATTTTTATAATTACATACTCAAAATGCTGGGGCATATAAATACTAATTTACTGCAACATTAAAGTTATTTAAATAAAATTCAGTTTTTCTTATATGATATTTTATTCACGACGTATTTATAAAAAAAATAATTGTTTTCAGGACCCTTGGTGACAAATTATGCTAACAGTATTCCGGACTTTTTCCGTGGAGTGATTCTGTTTGGCTCTTATTTCAAAAAAGATTACAAAGCTTCCACGTTTCCGCTTCCGGTACTTACTTTGTCAGGCGACCTGGACGGGATATCGCGCCTTACGAGAGTTGCTGATAATTACGAGTAGGTTACTTTCCTTCCACGCTTCCCATCTCTCGAAATAAAACAAAACAATTGTAATAATAATAATAATAATAATAATAATAAAATAATAATAATAATTATTATTATTAGCTTTTCTTAATATTCTTTTGGACACTTTCTTATATCGACATTTTCTAATAATTTTTAATAATTGTAATTTTCATCATTAGTAATTTATATTTCAGAAACCTCAGACAAGACGCCACATTTGACCCCGACATCATCGTTCAAAGTCCGCTCGTCATTCTGGAAGGCTACAACCACGGTGTTTTCTCGTCAGGCGAACTGCCTGGCGCCATGCAGATGTTAGACATAGACTCTGAAAACTACATCGACGATGGTCATATATTGATCACCAACTACACCGCGATGTTCATCATTAACACTCTACAGTTGCCTGAGTCACAGTTAGACATGATAAGATCTACTTTCAAACAGGAGTTCCAGAAAACTGAGAAAATTATGAAAGTTTGTGAATATGAAGAAACATTGAAACTATTGTACTAGTTTAATAACTGAACATACAAACATATAGAAAGAAAAAGTGCGCACACACACACACACACACACACACACACACACACATCATGGTCGTAACTAGATTCTTTTTGAAATGAGGCAAAACTATTTAATCACCGAGCAGAGCGGGGCAAACAAATTAGGGCGAGGGGTCTGGGGACTTCAAACGGTAACCGTAGACATAAACAAATTCATTCAGTGGATATCGTTTCTATCGGAATAGAGACATATATTTCATATTTTTGAAATAAAATCATTGTATAAAAAAAAAAAAAAAAAAAAAAAATAAAAAACACAGCAAATTCGCCAGTTTGGTTATGAGCATTTGAATCATTTTCCTCGGTCAGGTACGGGTACACACACACACACACACACACACACACACACACATGTACACACACACACACACACATTAAAATTTAAAAAGAAAAAAAAAAGGAAAAACAAACAAACAAAAAAACCCACTGTTGTCTCCCTTTAATACGTTTATCTGACATTTAACTTTTTATCTCACAACCATTTTTATTTAAGATTGTGCTTGACATTAGATATTTTCTTTCTTTCTTTCTCTATTTATTTATTTATTTATTTATTTATTTATTTATTTTAGGCTATCTTGGATGTGAAACGTTTGACACACAACGACAATTTCGAGTCTTATTTTGTTAGAACTGTACAGAAATGGTTGTCTGGCCTCGCAGGAAAACAGTCACAGCTCCTACGTGTATGATTATTTATTTATTATTCATTACATTCACTATTTTACAAGATGTATTTTGTTATCAAAAATCTAAATTTTTATGTAAATGCATATTTATATTTGTGTGTGCGTGGATGCGTGCGTGCGTATGTTTGTCAGTATGTGTGTGCGTGCGTGTGTGTGTGTGTGTGTGTAGCTACAGAATCCCACAAGAATATAAACAGATGGTACAAGATTAACATCTAAGTTTAAATAATAAATTCCATTAATTTTTTTTATTATTATTATTTTATTATTATTTATTACTATTTTACTCTTTACAGTTTATACAGATAGTCCGCAGCAATTTATTTATTTTGTATAATAATTAAAATGTATTTAAGGGAGACAACTCCATTTATTGCGTTGGCATTAGCGGATTATCTTTCTTGTAAAGTTTCGGTCATTATTATTATTAAAATTATTATTATTATTATTATTATTATTATTGTTAGGTTGAAGGTTTCATAGTAGGGGACGCCACTGACATTCCCCCAACACTAATGCACGACACAGCAGAGACGTCTGTAGTCAGTTTCGCTGACATCACGTGGTCTCAGAGCGGTGATCTGAAACAGCCCCACGCGCCGCTGGAGATCGCGGCGAGGATGCTGGGTCCGGAACGGATACAGAAAGCGCTGGAGAACACCACAGTGCACCGCAACTACACCTGTAAAGATTTCAATTACGTAAGTCAATTAGTATTTATGTATATCGTCTTTATTGTGTATTCATAAAAATACAGTGAATCAGTTTAAATTGGTTGACGTTTCATTTGAGTAAGGTGTTTGATTTTTGATTCTCCGTGGATACATACAGTGTAGGTGAATATGCGTATAAAAAAGTAGAAAGGAGAACGATCTTTATTATTGTTGTTGTTGTCTTAGTTATTGTAGTTATTATTGTTGTTGTTGGTGGTGGTGGTGATGTTGTTGTTGTTGGTGGTGGTGGTGATGTTGTTGTTGTTGGTGGTGGTGGTGATCTTGTTGCTGTTGTTGGTGATGGTGGTGGTGGTGATGTTGTTGTTGGTGGTGATGGTGATCTTGTTGCTGTTGTTGGTGATGGTGGTGGTGTTTTTGTTTTTATTACTTTTTATAATATAGCTCACATTTTACTTTTTACTTTTTATTCTTAGTTTAAATTTTTATATTTTATAGGCTGCTTTTCTTACTGCTTATCACAAAGCGGACAAACTTGCGCAGGAACGATTCAACAAAAAACACCGCGGAATTATCTTCCATGACGACCTACTGACCCAGTCGGACAAGTCCTGGGAACAGAGTCAGCTACTGGTTCAGACGATCGGACACGAGTTGCACGTGACGGGTGTGTCCTACAAGACCCCCAACAGCGCAGCTTTAGGAGAACGTGCAGGACTATTTTATTGTAAACTGCTGCCTCCAGACAGAGCACTGGAGTGGATTTACGTTGATTCTTTAAGACGAAACATGCCTGTCAAGTGATCTGTACGCATTTTTTAAAATAGAAAAATTACTCAGGGAGGTCATTATAAAAAAAAAAAAAAAGGGAAGAAGAAGAAGAAAAAAAGTCGGAAATAAACCATATTTTGTTTCTGAAACAAAGTATCCAAGAAGCTGTGTGTCCATCCACCTGATATTTAAAACAGAGACAAGCTAAATTTCTAAATTAACGCGAACGGCAGAAGTTTGTTCAGAATGAACGTTTTAAACGTTGCGATTATTTTTGAGAGAAGATTTGTATGAAAATGTGGGAGGGATGACGATGACTGCAGAATTTACTAATGACAATAAAGTCTAGTGTAGACTGGGGTCAGCATTGAAAAAGTGAAAAAAATACACAAACACGTACAAGAATGTTAACATAAAATAGCTTTGTCCAAGGGGAGATAACTGAGATAAGTTTGTCTGTAATAAGGAGGTGGGCATTACTAAATATCTGTATTGATAGTGAAATCTCTCTCTCTCTCTCTCTCTCTCTCTCTCTCTCTCTCTCTCTCTCTCTCTCTCTCTCTCTCTCTCTCTCTCTCTCTCTCTCTCATGGTGCTATTAACAGTTATTTCAGGGGTTATTTAATTTGTGGTCTCTATTTATTTTACTAATTCAGTATGTATCTTTACTTGACGGTTTATTTCACAATACTTCTTATAATAACAGTGTATTTAGCAATACAAAAATAAGAAATAAAACTAAGTACGTAAGTAAATAAATAAATACATAAATAAATAAATAAATAAATAAATATATAAAGTAAAAATAATAGAGAAACTTTCAGTAATTTTTATTTATTGGTAAAAACTGCTATATTTTACAAACACACTCACAGACACACCCACACCCACACCCACACCCACACCATCACCCATATCTTTGAGTCGTATTTTATTAAAACTATAGAAATACATGTCTTTTTTCACATTTTTTTAAAACATTGAAACAAACAAACAAGAAAAAAGTATTTGAAGAAAACAAACAAACAAACAGTATTAAATAAACCAACATGTATCTTTTTAACTGTTTGTTGTGTTTTCGTATCCAAAACAAACATTTTTATTTTTTTATTTGTTTCATCATTGTAACACTTCAAACAACATTTTAACATGAAATTATCAAACACTATTAATTAATTTCTTTTAGTTGACTTTCTAAAATAATTATCGTCATCATCATCATCATCATCATCATCATCATTTAAGTTTACTGAAGTTTGGACAGTCGTTTTTCAACTTCTTTCATGGTGAACCCAAACGGGCCTTTCGCACTTTCATACGTCAAAACACCGTCCTCAACGACACACACACGTTCTGGTTGTCCTCCAAAAGCGCGGTTGGCGGCGTTGTCCATGTCGTCCAGAACGAGATCACACGGAACTCCAAGCTCTTTCAAAATGGACGCTGCTTGCAGACGTTCTTTGATATCTTCGTGGATGTTGATCACGTAGTTGTTGGGACGAGTCCACCATTGTGGAGGATGAGCTTCTTCCAGATACACGACGACAAAATCAGCGACGTCAGAAAACGTTCTGATAGCTTTTCTGACATCCTTGAAGTGCTCTATAAAAGGAGGTCAGGTACAACTTCCAAACACCACCACCAGAGGGCGTCCTTTCTTCATGAAATCAAGCAGACGACAAACACCTCCTTCGTATTTCACTACGTCGACATCCGGGGCCTTTTTGCCAACTTCCGACAACTTATAGAGCTCGTATTTCCAGGCGCGAATGATGTGAAAAAATCGAACATTCGTGATTCCGAAAGTTGAAATCTTGACTGTAAGTCCTTGAAATTTTTCTGGAATCCACTCGACAAATCTGATCAACTTAGTGACAGCTGGTGTAAGTCTCGGGAACGATCGGAATACCTCGAGCACACGAAGCATAATAAGCAGCATGATGTCCGCTGTTAAAATAAAACATGCACGAATGTATCTGAACCAGGAGAGTCGAGGATCTTTGGCTGGAAACATCGTCAACTGTAACATGAAACAATGATCTGTAAATTAACATAATATAAATTACTACACGTTTTCAACTTTTAAATTTTGTTTATAATAATAGTACCAATACTAGTACTAAATTAAATTATTATTATTATTATTATTATTATTATTATTTAATGCCTATGCACAGTAGTTACAAACACGTACAATTTAACTTTCTGCAAGCTTGTGTGAGTTTTTCGGTTGCTGTTTTTATGGGGGGGGGTTGTGGTTTTTTTTTTAAATGCAATTTTTGTAACTAATCGAGCATGAGATATGTATTAAGGTTTTATTGAAAATAAACATACAAATTATGGATGGAGAGAGAGAGACTATCAGTTAAAACAAGGAATGACTAATTACATTCTGACAGACAAAAACTGTACATCTTCTCTGATCACGAGGTCTTTTTATTTTTAAACCCTGCAATCCAGATATACGCTGTAGTATATAACTGCAACACAAGTTATTTATATAGTATTGTAATAAATATGTTATGAACGGTGTTATTAATAAATATATGAATTAAAAGACTGTCAAATACATACCCGACAAATCATTTGTCCCAGATACTGTGAAAACAACACTACGGTTTGATGTGGTCACTCAAAGTTTTAGATGTCGCGCCTCACAGCTGACCTTTACACTCGAGATGTGTTTGGTCATGCATGGTGTGACGCATCGAGGCAAATAAAAATTCGAAATTAGAGTGTGAAAGGTAGACTCCTGCAGCGAAATCTCGTAAAACATACACGTCGGCCAGAATTTAATTATACGTTCCTTACTGTTAGATCACAAACTGTTTATTTTGCTATAAACTGCGCCGACTCTGCCAGTATTTTCTCACGCGGTTTAGGTAGTTGCCAAGTTACTAAAACTTAAGATTTCTCAGTCACGGGAATGCATGTTATTCTTGGTTTTGCACTGTTTTACATTTTGTAAAGTCTCGTTAACATTGACTAAATCTTATACAAGAAAGGTTATTCTAGTAATATATTATTTAATACATAAGTTCGTTTCATAACAAATAGATATAATTGCTGATAGTTTTCTTTTCTAAAAGGACGAATTCGATAATAGTAACATCATATAAAAATATAAGAGACATTGTTAATAAACTAGGTAACTACTACAACTACTACTAATGATGATGATGATGTTCACAATAATAATAAATTAAAGAAATAATAATTTTTAAACGTTGTTACTTTATTCTTGTATGACTATACCAGGAGTGAATCACAAGCTTTATGTAACAAATACATAAATAAATAACAAAAAACAAGTATAATTAAAATAAATTGACATTTATTATTTACAGTTTTGCATAAAAAAGTTAAAATAATAATAATAATAATAATAATAATAATAATAATAATAATAATAATAATAATAATAATAATAAATATAAAACAAACAATATCACTTCTAACAATAATGCAGTTCTAAATAAAAAAATTATAAACTACGTTTTATTTTGTCATTTTCGTGAAACTAATGAATTAATAATAATAATAATAATAATAATAATAATATTATTATTATTATTCGTTAACAAAATATTTCAATTCAAATTACTTTATGAAATGCAGAACGGTTACGGACTCCTGGTAAGTGACGTCATTGCAACTGTGACGTCATACACATTTTATAGTATGCTGCCAGTTATTACCGAAATATTTACAAACCCGACAATATTTTAAAATAAGTTTTGTTTATGTCCATGTTCCTGAAAACATGGATAGAGGAACACACAACAACATCTGCAACAAGCAAGACTCGGAAGAAGATGTTATTTGTAACCAAGAACACCCAGGTAGTATTGCTCTTGATGTTTTGACAGATATGATGCACAGAGTTGTTGATGACGTTGAAAACGCAGAGGAAGCTCAGCAGATTTCAAAGTCAATACAAGACATTAATCTGAATAACTTTGCAGACAAGCCTGCTAATGAAGATATTGTTCCTGCAGAAGGTGAGGTACTAAAAGTAACTCCCGATGACACAGAAATAGAGCAGGGTGAAATGCTGGACGTGGCTACAGAAGAACATACACATTCCAGTGCCTGGGATTCGTCTATAACTGACGACGAGATTGAAGTTATTTGTAAACATTCTTCGCCTTACGTTGTAACCACGGACATCGGGAAGATTCATAAAACAGAAAATGGAGAAGAAATTCCAATTGCAAATCAAGACATTCAAGGTGCTATGGCGTTGGACACATCGAACGAATGCGGTGAGCCACAGACTCAGAGTATTATGTACATGTCACAGCAGTATAACGTTTCTGTGCCAGAGACCACCGCCAGTTATCTCAGTTCTGAATGGGGTAATCAGATGTATACAGGCCAGGTTCAACCAGCACCCCAGGATAATTTAATTCAGCATCTCTCAAATGCTCTTCCACCTCAGTACTTGCAGCAACAAGCTAACCCTAACGTCAACAATGGCTTCCAGTACTCGTCTCAGGGGACACAGAACAACCCGCCTGCAAACAACGGTTATCAGTACACGAACCAAGTAACGCAGTCTAACCCTCCAGTCAACAACGGCTTCCAGTATTCATCACAGGGCTCGCAAGGCAATACATGGGCTACGTGGACAACTCCCTTGGATTACACTCCTCAAACGCCACCCCGTCCTCAGAGCGCACCACAGCATTACTGGAGCAACAACGGTTCTTATGTTTCGGGGAATAATGAATACCAAACGCCACCCCCACCTCCACCTCCTCCCCCACCTCCAACGTATCCAGAGTTCCATCCTTCAGCTCCTAACCAGTTCGACTTTTCTGGAGAGCCGTCATCATTCATTTACCCTTCAATCTACGTGTCGCATGCTGGGCTGATCACCGTTCTTCTCAAAGACGACATTTCTGTAGAGATGCTGGTGGACCGAACAGTTCGTCTGGTCAGTCACAACCGTCAAATGGCGATCGCTTTAAGCAGCAAAGGAAACATGAGCAGCATTTTCCATCCCATCATTAAACTGCTGCAGAATGGAACAGCGATGGACATAGATATAGGAGGAGTTCAAGCAAAAATGACATCACGTGACATTCAATTTGCCAATGAGATGAGCTGTTTCAAATTTGACTACACTCAGATAGAGCCCGCCACTCCTAACTTTAATGACCTATCTAAAGACAGTTCAGTCAACTTGCTCTTCTCTTCTGAAGGTTACGGACAGAATCTGGTTTCACAGTGTCTGGATCTTGCTTCGAAAGCCGAGTATGAAAATCTGCCTAAAGGAGGGGTCATCGTTCGCATCAATGGAGTCAAAATAACACGCAGATCACGTGGAGAAGTAACAGTGGAGACTGGGCCTAAGATTATCAAACTGTCGCCACACACCGGCATCTGTCACGTGCAGACTCCGTTCCTGGAAGTCTCGATAAATCAAGACCGCAGTGTCTCGGTCAGACGAGACGTACACAGCCTGATGACGGCTAATGGCAGAGTGGTTCTCTCGAACGGTTGTATAGAGGCTGGATTTGATGAACACAGTCGACTGAAGGTTCTGTCTTTACCACGACGATCTCCTCTTCCTGTTGGCGTGAAGAGACAGAGGCGACCTGGGGCAACAGCAGGAACCAGGAGGAAGGCTACGGCGCTTGGTGGCATGCCGTAAATTCCAGCATGATAACATAAGCACCAACTTTTAACAAACACTTGACATGCTTATTAAATCGTACGTTTTCAATTTTTTTTTTTTTTTTTTTTTTTTTAAACTGAAGCATACTATCTTAGTCGATGACATGTGTAGAAGACAAAATTTAAAAACAACCGCTGCCATGTATTACTAAACAGGGTAAAAGTTTATTTATGAGTTTTGTAACCACTTGCGTCAGTCATTGTAGTGGTACTTATATTTTATAAAAATCCATCTAACATTTAGCACATCGTCGCAAAATATCAAGTTAGAACATCCACTATGACAAGTAACTGACCCATGTATATAATATACACGCGTTTGTAACGGTTGATTTGTTTACTACTAGTTAACTTTAGAAAATTTATGTTAGGTTTATTCTTAAAATATGTTTACTTGTTGTTACTGTGTCGTCTGTTTAATAGTTTTGATATTCTGCAAACAAGAATATAGCAGTACACTGCTGAAATAACTAATAGGAAAGTAATTATTATTATTATTATTTTTTTTTGTTGTTGTTGTTGACGAATCTTTCTTACTTTTCAGTCGTTAATGATATAAAAAAAAGCAAGTTAGAACATAATAAGCGTTTGTCCTAGATAATAATAATAATAATAATAATAATAATAATAATAATAATAATAATAATAATAAAAAACACCTTAAGAGCAACTACAATAGTAACAGCTGCAACAACAAGAATGATGATGATGTTAAGTATTAATATATTTACACTGCTAGCTGTACTGTTTGTGCCTGTTAATTTTTCTGTAATTCATTTTAAGTAATTTAATTATTTTTCATTCACTTTAATAGTACAAAGACCATTTGCAAATAATAACAAATTTAAAAACTTTCCTCATTTTCTTGTTGTTTTGTGTAACGATGGTCGTTTCAAACGTATAGCCAGTTATTTTTGATGTACAAATTTGAGAAAAATAAAAGAATTTAAATTCTCTGGTTGTACGAGTTTTAAATGTATTATTAAATAAAAAATAGAGCGCATCGAGTAGATAAAATAGAAATTAGAGAAATTAAAATGACTATTTAGAAATGAATATTTTATGTATTATCGACTTGTATTAGCAATTCTTTAAACGGAATATATATTAATGTACTATAAAGCAACAAAAATATATTTTAAAACAGGAAAAAAAATACTTTAGTGAAAAACCATCTTTAAAATATTTTGCTGAAAATTAAGTCTAAATTACACTCGCTTAAACGTACAAAGCATTTAGTAGCATAAACAGTTACCTCCCTTGATGTATGGTTTTCTACGAAACTGTGGCTATGAAATCTGTTTAACTAAAGCCAGCTCTGTCAAAACAGGTCGCTTTGATGTGAACGGCAGATTTTGTTGTTTAGAAAATTTCTCAAAATGACATGATTACGGAGTCTACCTGCACAGGATATGGAATATCCGATTGGAATACTGGTGCTGATATACTTATGCAGTTTTATGAGTCTTCATGAAGCTAAGCGACAACGTAAGTTTTGTTTAGTAGAGCCAAAATTGACGTCTGCCTTCGGCTTGGGTTAATGTTTAGCTTGTAGTACATTGACTGAGTCACGCTATCATGTTATTATTATTATGTACTGGATGATATTGTTTGAGAAAAGTTATCATGATCATTGTTTCATCATATAAAAGTTCATACCAGTTTACGATAAAAAATATATACAGATATGCATATAACTAGTAGAAAAACCGCATTTGTTTTCTTTACTGTGAGGCCCATTTAGGGTTCCTGGTCGGCTTTCTTTCTTTCTTTTTCTTCTTTTTGTTGCTATTTTATCTGTTTCATTTCATGTCGATCGTTAAACATAAAACTTAATGAGTAACCGATCTAAATAGAAATATTTATATTTTCTTATGTCAGAGAGAGAGAGAGAGAGAAAGAGAGAAAGTTATTATTGTTATTATTATTTCAATATTTGTATTTATAATTTTATTGTTTTTAATTTTAATTTTTTTTTTTTTTTTTGCATGTATTAATAAATTATAAATTATCTGTTAATTAACACAGTTGCTGTGCATAGATTTTAATGTAATAACCTAACTGGAGATTTAAGTACTATGACTATAAAAGCTAATTACTTGAGGTAATTATAAAGCTCATTATAATTTATATGGGGTAAGTATAAAGTTAATTACCTGAGATAACAGCAATGCTTGTTACATGGGATAATAAAATACTTTAAAACTAATTACTTGAGGTAACAGCTAAGCTAGTTACAAGGATTGTATGATTTATAATTGTTATAATTATTGAAAATGAGTCTTGAGTGGTTAAATCATTTGAGTTTTAGTAAATATGGATAAGATATTGTCAGGCTAATTATAAACAGCCATTTTGTCTGCTGTTTGATATAAATCTCATTTTATGTATAGCTTCAAAACAGCAGATGATTTATGTAGATACTTCTTTGATATCAGTTCTGTTAAAAGTAGGTAGACATACATTTAGAATTATAAAAAAGATAATTGTAGGTATCTTTTGAACTCACATTTGTTGTGTTTTTTCTTCAGTAAGTAATGTGTTTTGCACAAATGCACATTACTGGTGTTTGTTATAAAGTTTCTGTAGATGTTGTTTAAGATGATCTTTTTCTTTTTTTTCTTGTTCTTTATTTTACAAGTTAACAAGACAACAAGAACAACAAAGCATGCAAATACCTATCAAATTACTTTGAAATACTTCATCTGTTTTGTTATTTTTAAAAAATATGTTTTTATTGTATTTTTGAAATTTATTATTATTATTATTTTTTGTTTAGTTTTAATTATTTCTGTTGTAATTTGTAATTTGTGTCACTGCTAATATACCAGTATAATTAGTTAATACACAGCTAATATGTTATTTTTACTTTGTGTACATCAACATCGAAACAGCTATAAAAATATTAATTTCAATAAGGTATCATACTGAATTATTCCTTATCATCAGTTAACACTAATTTATTTTATAATGAATTTAATTTTGAAGAAGAAAAAAAAAATTCAGATCAGTGCACCATTTAACATTAAGGCAAAATGTGACATTACTAAATAAAGAACTTTATTAGAAAGTTATCTGAAATACAGCCATTTGTTTAGAACATTATAAATATAATCATTGGCATTCAGATATCCATGCACTAAATGCTTAAAAAGTTACACATTATATTATATATAAAAAAAGAAAATTTATAATTACATTATTATACTATAGCAAGTTTTTCAACAAGGTCATAAGAAATATTTAATTTTTTTTTTTTATATTTAAATATTTAGCAATTTAAGCATATAAAAAGATTTAAAAGAGTTTTAAAAGAAAGAAAAATTCTGGATAAAGCTGCTCAGAAGATTATAAATAAAATAACTTGCACGCAGATGTACATGCACTGAATGTTTCCAGTCAGACAGATGTGTAAAAAACACAGATCTAGATAGAGCTGCAAGATTTTTGTTTCACTTTGACAACAAAGAAGTTCTGTATGAGAACTGTTAACACTTTATTTATCTCTCACTTGTACCTGTCAGTCATTAGCCAGACTGACACTAATTAGTTTACAAATTAGACATCATCTGTTAATGTTTGATTTCACTCTAACAGAAACTAATCATCAATTTATTTATTTAATTTATATATCAACTAGGTGTTATATCATAAAAAAATTCCACTGTATTCACTATATGGTTCATCAACTTCATGTTGAACAGATTGTATTAATTTATTAATATAAAATATTCATTTAAACTTCTGTTTATAAATGCCATTGATATAAACACTTAGTGACTTTCATATTCTATTTTAGTCAAACAAATTAATGTCCTTTGTAAAATAAAATTTTTGTTGTGCACAAATGTTTTGAGTATCCTTAGACTAATAGGAAAGATTTAAATATTTAATATTCATGTACCAGTTGTAATGAACTGCACTTCCACGTTCTAGACAATTTTACTATTTATATATAACAAAGTGTATTCAGTTACGGATATACCACTGTGTGTAACATATATTTAAAATGATGAGTTAGATGTGATATTAAAAGCATATTGGATGAATAACTCATATTGGAGTAAATTTAAATAATGTAGGTAAATATTATATTTAGATGCAGAGGTAACATTTAACAGATATTTAAATCAATAAATTTATATTTAGGCCGAGATGTCAGGAGATTGTTGGATGAGTACGTCAGCTAGGAGTAATTTTAAATAAGTTAGGTAAACTGCATATTCAGATAGAGATGTAATGTTTAACAGATTATATTTATATTTAGGTCGAGATGTCAGGAGACTGCTGGATGAGTATGAATACAATCGTGTTCTCCTTCACACAATCCCTCGCCCATACCAGATTGTCTTCCCAAAACAAATCCGCAAAAATGAACTTGTCGCCATATCTACCAAGGAGCACAAAGTCAGACATCATGTAAGTACTTTTAATTACATAACATGTAATATATTTTGTTTTCATAAACAACATACTACAGAATTTGAGTTCTGAATATAACACAGTATTAATGAAATGAAAAATAGTAGATGAGGAATAATAATTTTATTAATGTTCTCTATATTTTGTTCATTTATTATTGTAAATGTTTTATTTTCAGGGTACTCATGAGCACTACAAGCATGTAACCCTTCAGTTGGTGCTTGATGGCAAAAAATACAAGATCAAACTTGAGAAGAATGAGTAAGTGTATTACTTGTTTGTGATAAAATTTGTTGTGTTTACATTTTTGACAGTAATTTTACACTCTACACCTTTGTGCTTTGGTACTGTATGTTAGTTCAGATTTGATTTCTTATAATTAAGAACTGTTTCTAAAATCATTGTATTTGGATGCATTATATTAAATTTTTCTGTTTGGATAGTTGTAAAATAAAGGATGTTTAGTTTTTAGAGAAAGAAAATTATTTGGAACTTGAAAAAAAGAAAACAAAAGAAAGAAAGACAGAAAAAAGATTGTATCAAAAGACTTCTATGTAACAGATGTACCAGGATATCATAGAAATTATTTAAGAGTTTTGAAACAAATAAATATGTAACAACTGTATCAACAGCTGACAATTGACATAAGCAGCCTAGCTGAGAAATGTTTGACATGGTTTCCAGCTTAACTAAGACATGTTGAAACTTATTAGTTGAGCTTCTGTCAGAGTTAATTACTCAGAGAGGTTTGTGATGGCATTGGCTTCCTCTTTGGTTTTAACTCTTTTTTAACCGTGGCTGCTTCATGAGGAAAATTTCAAATTCATTGTTATTTACTTTGTTCATCACATGAGTACTCTTTGAATAGTCCTTTGTTATATTTACTGGAATACTGAATACACAACAAGTGATTTGGTATATCTAAAATAGTTAGCATAAAACTTTTATTTTTAAAATACAGATAGGAAAATTCTTGTACCTGATACTAATTAGTTTATTAAGTCTCATAGTGGGCAATTGCTAATAATTTATTTACATTTATTGCTTTTTTTTCCTTTTTCTTTTTTGTTGGACATCATTTTGTTATTATTATTATTTTTTTTTTTTGAAATTTCACATTATTTTTAAAGAACTTGAAAGAAAATTCGGTACACTCTGACAAGTACAACATAAGGTGTATTACAGAATTTGCTTGTGTAACTGAAATTTAACAAAGAGAAATTTGTTTTTAAATTACTAGAATTGTATTTTTGGGGTTCTGACAAGTACATCTAAGTTAACATGCATTCTCTTTCTTCTTTTTAACAAAAGTATTGAAAAAAATTAATTAAATTTAAACTTTTTTTGTCACTAACAGCAGTCTTATTGTTATCTTCAGGGTAAAAGAGTAAATGAAAAAAACTTTAGTTACTTCAAACCATTCAGTTTTGATAATTGTATTTTTTCAGTGCACTGTTGTCAGCAGGTATAAAGGTGAAACACTACCAGGAAGGAAACCAGCAAGTTATTACCAAGGTAAGTTTATGAATTTGTGTAAAAATAACTGTTAAGATTTTTTGTGGGTGTATGTGTATGTGTGTGGTTTTGTATCTGTTTGTACATGTTTTTGTATCTATTTGTAAGTGTTTTTGTGTGTATTTGGGTGTTTTTTGTGTGTATGTGTGTGATTGTGTGTTTGGGAATGTGTGTGTGTGTGTGTGTGTGTGTGTGTGTGTGTGTGTGTGTGTGTGTGTGTGTGTGCAGAGCATACATTTCTTCCTGTTCATTTTCCTTTCATAGATATAATTTTTATTCACTTTTTTTTTTTTTTTGTGTGTGGTATTTTTTTGCTTGTTTTGGATGTTAATTTGTATTTGGGAAGATGTCCAAATATGAAATCTTAAAGACATTTGTCAAGGTGCTGTAATAAGATAGCAAAAACAGAAAACTATTAAATTGTTTTTACAGAAACATTTTTGTGGTTTAGGTATAATTCCTTAATTCCTTACATTGATCATAAACCTATTTTACATGCAAATATGAAGACACATATATTTACAGAGTCATAAATACACAACAAATATAATTATTAACATACATACACTCAGTGCATGTACACAGACAGCTCACCACACACACACACACACACACACTCAACAGCTTATTGTGTATTTTAATGTTTATTTGTATACAGTTTTAACACAGAGAACAAAAACTTCAGTTTTTAATAAGTTTTTCTCAGGCTGTAAAGTAAAATATTTAAAAATATTTCTTGTGAATCTTTCAAACTAAATACCTGCTTAGATTTGAACATTTATTAAAATTTTATTTGTTTCATTGCTATCACTTTAACATGAAACTGAAGCTCACAGAAAATAACATTTCCTCCCAAAAAGAATCCCCAGTAAATCTGCTAATTGCATTTTTTTTTTAAATATCTATATAAATCATGCTGTTTTGTTCTGCAGTATGAAATGGTAAAAGGTAATTGTTCTTTGTTTACAAACAGTTTTTTTTAATTGCTATTGTTTTTTTTAACTGGAAACCATTATTTTCATATCTTTTTGTTAATGCCATATGGAGCTCAGAAAAATGTATTTAATAACTGACTATTTAGAAAATGAAATAAACTAAATATACAAAATGAAATAAATTGTAATTCTCAAGTATGAAATGAGAAACATTGCACACTGACATTGTAACATAGTCTTTCAGTTATTTTTTCATAACTTTTTCCAATCTCTTTAATATTTTTTGACTTTACTCCACTGACTTTAGCTTCTTCCCTTTCCTGTCTTTACATTGCCTATCTCCTCATATTACCATATTAAATAAAATGTTTATGGCTTTACACTATCAATTTTTCTCTGAAGTGCGATAAGACACTTTTTAAACTGTTGATTTTCAAGAAGCATGTTACAGTAATGCATGCACAGATGGTGCAGTTACTATGTATAGCCAGTATGTATCTCACCTTGTATGTGCTAATCATCTTTACATAATTGTTCAGTTGCCAGTCATGTCTTGCATTCATTAAGCTAATGAGCAAACATTCTTACAGACTTCCTTCTGTTTGACCCCTTTTTTGATATCAGTTAACCCTTTACATTCCTGAGTTAACCCATCAGATGCCCTTCCTCTGCTTTTGCTGTGTTTATCTGCAGCACTGATAACTGTTTTGAACAAGTTTGGTTTTGGTTATAAAGTAAAATATAATAACTTTCATGAATTATAAGAAATATTCTATCAAAATAAATTGTCTGGTTACGTGATATTAATATATATTTTTTGCATTTAAGCCTTACATAAATAGATGAAATGAATTTATTTGGAATTCAGAGAGGCTAATTTGTTTATGTGTAGATAAAGCTGTCTCTTTCAGTCAGGCTGGTTACGACTTGCCACACAGAGAGTGTGTACAAGAGTTCCTACATGCCTCATTACCTTGTTTCTTCATCACTGCTTACCTATACTTATTACTTCATTTCTCTATCAGTTCTAACCCTCCATCTCTACCAACATCTAACACTGCTGCAATTTTTTTCTTAATGCTTATTGTCTGGTTTCTGTATCAAACACAAACCCACCTCAGCTCTCCCGGTACACAACATAGCTGCTTCTTTTTCTCATCTTGTGCACTTCTCATAGATGGCTTTCTAATGGCTTCTCTTACTTTCTGCACAAATGGTCAACTGGTGGGTTAATTTGTTAGAAGTGTTTACACTTTTATTTCCCTGGGGCGGATGGTGGAAGCATCAGCTGAATTCACTGTCTGCTGTTAATTTAGTTACACGCTCTGTGTCACTCCACCATCGCACAAATCAATCTGAGTTTTTAAACCTGCTTATCTGACAGTACAAACTTTCTTATAAAATAGTCTCTAGATTCTTTACAGAATACAGACCAAACTTGTTTATAGCTCCTGGCATTTTCAGAATTTTTGTTTATTAAAAAATTTAATAATAACACCAGTAATAATATTCTTATTTTTTAAAAATCTTTTTCATTTTTTTTGTAAACCTCCTTTTTTTATAATTTAGAACTTTAAGTATGATTGAAGGAATAGTACAATTTTGACATTTTTGTTTACAGTTAAGTTGGTTGCACTCCATTAACATTAGTTACATAACATGTCAGTTGTTGTCTTTTACTAAAATGTTTTTTTTTATATAATTGATTTCACATTAAATAAATTACATATACATATTCTATTTGCAGTAAACACCTTTCAAAACTTCAAGTTTGTTTTTCTCTTTGATGTTTTTTTCTGTTACTCATTCATCTGCAGAGCAGTCATTTTCCTGTAAACATTTTAAAATTAATATTAAACATGTATACTCAATTCACACACAGCCATATGTAAATTATGATGAAATTTTAAATATTATTTTAATTTATATTACATCATTCAAGATTTAGAACATCACTAATCAAACATAATCAGACATCTTATTGTATACATATTTTTTATGGGTGTAGGGTGTTTTAAAAGTGGGTTTATTTTTGTGTGTATCTATCTATCTATCTATCTATCTATCTATCTATCTATCTATATATAAATTGTGTGTAAATAAAATAGAAAGGTAATTCAGCTACACATGACTGTTAATTTAATGTAAGGTAAATTAAGTGTGTGTCTGCATACTTGTGTGTGTGTGTGTGTGTGTGTGTGTGTGTGTGTGAGAGAGAGAGAGAGAGAGAGAGAGAAAGAGAGAGAGAGACACTGTACAGCCCAGGATTTTATTATATCATTTATGGTGTATAAACATAGGTGATATAATTGTGTATTATACTGTGATAAATTGATTAGAGGCATAGGAAACAATGTATAATTATTAATATAAACATTGAAATTCAATCAGTACAGAATTAAACTCTGTTATGTAAAGTCATTTTTTCCAGTCTAAATACACAGTTTAATGTTGAATTATGAATTACTCAGTGGATGTCTGGTTCAATCGATACTCCTGTATGCTGGACACAGATAATCTCTGTTATTACACAGCTCTATTTGATTTGTCTTTCTTTTCAGAGTTGAATAATAAAAAGCTAGCTATGCTTTATGTAGAAGCTGAACTGAATTTGTAATATCTTTCAACAATTACATACTCAATACAGATTTGAAATCAAACAAAAGGAACATTACATTTATTTTAAACTGATGAATCTGATAAGCCATTGTATTTTGGGAAATTCTTTTTCATGATTTATAAAATAAAAACATGATCAAAATATGTAAAGATATTGTATAAGTGCATTTTTCTCTTTCTCTATGCATATTATATGTTAATATTTTGTATGTGCAGTGAATTTATTCCTAATGTTGCATATTTTTGCACTCTTTCCAAAAAGAACTACAAATAAGTGTTAAATATTTAAAAAAAAATAATAATAATAATAAAAGAAATAATAGTAATAACTTAAATAATAAAATAAAAAGAAATATTATTAAAATTAAAATTATTAAAAGATACATAAAGAAAAACAAATCCCCCCAAACCCCCCCATTTTAAATGATATAAAAAATCATCCCAATATCAAAAAAAAAAAAAAAAAACAGTGAATGAGGCACATACTATGCATTTTCTTTTTTTTTATCCCAGAACATCCTCAGTAACCAAAAAAAAAAAAAGGAAAGAAACAGAATGCCTGAGCTAGTGAAAAACCTCTTCATGTTATCTGTGATTTGTGATACACGCTGATCTTAATAACAACTGGGGCAATGTGTTTAGATGATTTCATGCCAGCAAATTTATTACCACTCAGAGATGAAGAGAGAATGAGTTAGAACAGAGAATGAGAACATGGAGCGAAAACAGGAACAAACTGTCTGAATGATTATGACAAGACTGTGTCCATTTTGAAATATTTTTCTTTATTATTCCTGCATGATAATTTTTCACTTTTTGGTGCTTTTTAATTTTGTAAACAGGCCAGTAATTAGATTTTATGTTTTACTTCAATCAAAAAATAACTAGATATTTAACTTTTAGATTCATCTTTCTATGTCATTTGTAATTTTTCACATCTCATTCAATGGGGGAAAAATCCAGATATTCTTAAATGTTTAAAAAAAAGAGAGATAAAGCCAAAATTCTGGTTTCTCTGCACAGAATAAATCTTTCTGAGTTCATGTATAATGGTGATGTAAAAACAGCATGTAAAATATAATTCATTTTGACAGTAAAATATTTTACGATTCTGTCATTTAATCCCACACATAACTAATCTTTAGAGACACAGGTTGAGGATTCCTTATGTGAAATTTGGAAATCCAGAATCTTTTGTGACCTTTGGTGATATCTTACAGCTTTTAGATGATTTAGCAAACATTAACTTCATTTCATGAATGAAATTATTAAAAATATTATGCAGAAAATTCTGCATGTTATGTATAAACTTAAATGCAATTTGTGTTTAGACTTAAATCTTGTTATCTTGTTACATCCTTATATTAAAAAATCTCAAAATTTTCAAAATACAAAACATTCCCAAGTGTTTTGATATCCTATAATACTTTGTCAGATTTTGACTGTATATTATTTGAGAAGTAGCTCAGGTAAATAGTTTGAAAAAGAACTGAGAGCTTTGATCTGTTTTAACCACACCTGTGTCACAAGGTGAAAACATCTTAGGTTACTGATGACAACTGAGACTTACCTACTATGTGCAACAAGAATAAAACAGATAGTATTAACAATGTTTTATTTACTTATTTATTTTGATAATAATTATTTAAAATATAAATCATATTTTAACAAGTCAATAACTGTCAGTATAATATATACAATACTACTACTATTACTACTATTACTACTACTACTACTAATAATAATAAACCCTATACAATTTCGACATCACAGAACATAAATTTAAAAAAAACCCAAAAACAAAACAGTAACAGCAACAATACTTCAAACTTAACTGGAAAAGAACAGCCGCAACATCTCCAAAAGATTGGAAACTTTCAAAAACTGTTTTTTTGTATAGTTTATGTTTCTGAACTGATTTATGTAAGTTTGACAGCTGTTGTAAACCTAATCAGGTATAAAGATGTTTGATACTACAGTCATGGTTGTCATAGCAACATATCACACAGTTTGTTCTTGTTAGCAGCATTTTACATATATGTAAACAGTAGACATAATCCAGTATGTGTTTTTGGTAAAGTGTATGTTAATTGTACTTTGTTAGTATGTAATATGCTTGTAATCTGTTAATAAAAAGAATAATTTTCATAGTGCTTTGCACTGATATACACGATAATATATTAATACTTTTCCCTATTTTTCCTTTAAGACAAAAGCAAACAAAAATTAAACATTTTTATTTTTTGTTCTGCTTTGTCTCTTGACTAAAATTAAAATCTAAGTTTTATGTTTTTCTTCTGTGTAGCTGTTTTCACTGAAAATTAAATAATAATAATAAAAAAAAAATAATAATAATAATAATAAAATAATAATAATAAAACAGTAATAATAAACTGTAATTACTCTACTTTTTTCACATAAAAATAACATTTACTCTTAGAATGTTTTTTAATATTATTATAGTAAATTATTAAATAGCTGAAAATAATTTTATTTTTTTCAGACGGTGGAACATTGTTATTACCATGGTTACGTGAAGAGAGATGATTGGTCCAGTGTTGCTGTTAGCACCTGTAGTGGAATCAGGTACTTTAAAATGATAATAAATAAAAATTATAAATAGTTTAGTTGATATCTTTTTCACACAGGAATAACAAAGTGTAAGTCCTGAAACAGAAAATACAGAGATTCATTTAGTTAAATGTTCACTGAGAAACAGACTAAAAATATTGAATTTTTAAATAATTGTTTTAATATCTGAATTAATAAAAAAAGAAATAATAATTACTTTGAAAAGATTAGCAGTTGAATTAAGATTATTGTATTGAAATATAAAATTAGAAATAAACAATTAATTTGATTAGCTGGATGTACAAAAATCATAATAATTTTAATTAAAAGAACAAAGTACTTCATTAAAATAAGAATAAAAGTTAAAAGTAAACATGATTTGTAAATTATGGGGAAGATGTTTTTATACTTTTTTTTTTTTTTTTTTTTTTCTCAATCTTCTTTCTTCTACGAGTATTAGATACAGGTTTGTGTCAGTAGGGGATACAACAGCTGTGAATGTTGTATTAGTTTTGTGAAATGAGGTTTCTCAGCATGCAGTCAATTTTTTTATCTCTGGAAATAAATAAAATAATTTCTCTATGATCTAAAAATAGACAAAAAATTATTCCCTCAGCCTTCCAAAGAAAAATATAAAAAATAAATAAAAATAATAATAACAGTAAAATTAAAATAAATAAATAAATAAATAAATAAATAAATAAATAAATAAATAAATAAATAAATAAAAAAAAACCCCCAAAATAAAATAAATAAGAATAAAAGATCAAAAATAAAATTAAAAATCCCCTAAAGTAGTAAATAAACAGTTGAAACATAAATAATATACTTCTTTTATTTTTTTATTTTTTAAAAATTGAAATGTTAGATTAGTTAAAACAGCATTAATTATTAGTTGTGCTTAATTTGGTAAAACAATCCAAAACAATGAAGAATACTTTTGTTTATGAAGAGAGTGTTTGTTTTAGGGGTGTGATACAGATGCACAATGAGACCTATGTGATCCAGCCTATGTTAGGAGGTGATGAAGGGGTGAGTGAAAACAGTTTTTATTTTATAGCCATTCAACAGCAGATTTCTGATCAAAACACTTCTGAAGTGTAAGCATGATCCTGTCTTTTGACACAGTTTGAAACAATCCCACCAAAATCATTTTTGTATGTTAAATTTTATTATTGCATGATACAATGCAACATGTAGGACATGAATGAATGCATTTTTAACATACTGAACCTGTCAAACATAGACCTATACTCTGCCTGTCTTCGTATATGTTTCTTTCATGAGTCTTTAAATGTGTGCTTTCTGTTAATTTTCATAAATAGATGGCATAGCTATCCATTCCTAAATGCTTGCTTCCCATGTGATAAGTTAAAGCAGAACCATCACTAGTCTGTAGATAGTTCAACAACAATATGTTTTTATGATTTTGAGGATAAAATTTTGTTTGTTTTTGTTACGAGAAAGTCTCAGAGAAATTCATAGTTAAATGTTTCTTTTGTATTTATTTCTGTATTTATCACCTAGAAAGATTTGTAGTTAATGTTTCTGTTCTATTTATTTCTGTATTTATCACTTAGAAAGGTTTGTAGTTAATGGTTCAGGTAATGTATCTGTTTCTGGTTGTTTGGGAAAAAGTTATTTTTAATGCTTGTAAGTTAGGATCATTGAGAACAGATGTCATATAAAAATACATTGACCATGTTTTCAGTGCATTTCAATTGATCAAACTGAAACTGGCAGACTGGAACCATGATGTAGAGTGAAAGAAAGTGAAAGTAAAATATTTTCTTTGTTACTGACAACACATGTCTGTGGATCACTGATATTGATCTTTTTTCCTTTTTTAGTTAGTACCTTAAATCTGAAAGTGATTTTGTTTAAAACTTGTATTTCTTTTTGTTATTTCCCATTCCAGCCAGTTCCCAGTGTTTCCTCTAGCAAGTACCATTATAAATACTTTCCTGTCTGTGAGAAAGTTCTTTAAAAGATCCTTGTCTGCTATTTAAGAAATATAGTTTTTAATGTCAGTAAATATGTTACTTCCATTAGCTGATGGTTAATCAGTTAGCTTGTGTTCTGTTAAAAATTTCACCTTCCTGTAGGCGCGGGTTGTTGTTTAATCCATTTAGTAAAAGTTGTTCTTGATCAGTTCTTAGCAAAACTAGAATGGTGATAAAATTGAGTCATCTAAGTGTTTACTGTAGAATGTATAAGCATTAATTTAATTTAGAACATAATCTGTTAAAATTGCTAATACAAAAATGCTAGAATATTATGTTAAAATGTCAAACTTCATATAGATTTAGGAAGATAGTTTAATATTGAAAGACAAGGCAGAATATGTTATTTATGTAAGTTTGATGTGATGAGTTCCATTTTACTGTTTATCTTTATCTTCTGAGAGCAATGACTACATAACCATACCTGCGTACATTTATGTTCTACAATTAAAACATCACTTTTAAAACAATAAAAATCTCCAGATTTTTACACACTGTCACTAAGAGAATTCATCATCTGGGTTAAATAACGAATAAAGAAAACACTGTTTAAATTTTATTTTATATACATGTTCTTTAGAGAAATAAATTTCTTGTTTCATATGACGTTTGGTATATTACATATTGTATTGTCACTTTTGCTTTAATCTAGTATATCCAATAGTGTAATATATATTTTTTCTCTCACATTCAATTATTTTAAAATCACAATCTAATAGCATTCGTATAATGTTGATTAAACAAATAGTCATTCATTTAGATATTGATTAGTGTTTTATTTTTTATTTATTAACTTCTTGGGGGTCTCTTTTTGTGTGTGTGTGTGTGTGTGTGTGTGTGTATGAGAGAGAGAGAGAGAGAGAGAGAGAGAGAGAGATCTTGAACAGTAGTCAGCGGGTCATTCTATAAAACCTATATTGATTTTATTTCTCTTTGACTTCCAAGTCCTCACACATGTTTCAACTCATTGTTTCTCAAGGCACACTTCTAAAAAGTGTTTCAAGACAAAACCTTACACAGTCTTTTATATCCTCCTTCCATGTGACATTAAAAACACTCCTAACACAATAACACAGCCTTTTATATGTTAATCTGATTTTATGCAACAGATGAAACAAACCAGCATCTGTGACTGATCTGAAATTTGTGTAAATTTGAGTTAGAGATACTCCCCGCTTGCACTATAAGATTATGTACAAGTAAAATAAATAAAGAACTGTTAAAAGTAGTTTTAACATACTTGGTTTTGAAAAATATTTGTTATTATTAATTTATTTAGTTAATTGTAATTATTGTTATCATTTAGTAAAATTTATGTTTTTTAATTGATATTAAATGAAATTCACGAAATACATTAAATATTTTGTTTCTGTTTTTGTTACTTTGAATTGTAAGAAAGCATTTTTGAAATAGAAAAAGGACAAGAAATGTATATAAAAGAATAATTAATTTTTTTTTTTTTTTTGTATTGTCTCAACAAAGCAGTTGCTATATAGCAGAGTTTTCTTTTTTATCTATTATTCTTCAACTGTTCAATCTGTATTTATGTGTTTTAAGAACAGTTTTCATTGTAAACAGAATAGACTTTTTTTCCAGTTATTCACAAGCTGTCTTCCTGCCTGTTACAAAAGTGGTTGTAGACTTTTATTTCAAAAACTGGTTGGTTGTTTTTTTGGTATGGTATTTCTGGTGCAGTGATAATAGAGCCCATCAAGAGATAACTCAATATAATGTTTATGTTACCTTCTTCCATAAAACATGCTACATTTACTGTTCAGCTGTTAGCTTTTTATTTATAGTTTCTCTCTGCACTAGCTTAATGCATTTGTTGGCTCCTGTATATACTTACATATGTGTATGCTGATTTACTATACTTATTGATGGGGTCAAAGACCAGTTTGTGTGGACTTAGTAGAGTTAAAGTTATACTGTTCATTGTAACCCAGTAACTGCTTTTTCTGTCAGGTCTTCAATTGTTTTCAATAAAACAATATTCTTTGTTGTATCTGAAGTAATTTACTTTTAAAAACTGTACAGAGTAAAAGGTTTGTACACACATAAACTTAAAAAAAGTGAGTTAGTGAGAATGTGTGTATATGTAATTTTGTGTGTGTGTTTGTGTGTGTGTGTGTGTGTGTGTGTGTGTGTGTGTGAGAGAGAGAGGGAGAGATTAGCTAGACTAAGACATCTTTTTTTAATCTGTGTGAGAATAGCTAATTGAAAGTTAAAATACATATGTTATAACATATTAAGGTGTTGTTAAATAATTCATTCTTTACATCATTCATTAATTCACTCAGGTTTAAAGATTTGTCTGTTTAATTTCTTACCTTTATTTATGTATACTTCTGAAATGTGTATATCAAGTGTAAATCTTAATTAGCACAGTAAAACTATTTTGGAAATGAAAAGCTGAAAGATAAGGAACAATGTGTATTTATTTCAGCCTATTTCTCCTGTGTATAATGATGTTATCTCACATTTGCTCATATCATCCTATTATTTATAAACCACCCGTGGTTGAAATACAGAAAATCCTAACATCCTACACTTTATGTTGGAGCTGTTGGAAATATTTCAAGATATCTGATTTTTAATGGGGCACATGTCAGTTAATCTTAGCTGTGTTAAGTTCAGTAGTGAATGTCTGGATAGTTTTATTATTAATGTGTTTTTTGTATTTTTTTTTTTTTTCCTAAAGTCAATTAAAGTATAAATAGTGAAGTTCTTGTTTACAGTGTGTCCAGGTGGAGGTGTAAAAAGGAAATACTGTGTGTATTTTATTGCAGGAAGCAATACATCTGAAGTAGTTTTCCACTGAGAATGTTTATTATTGTTATTATTATTATTTTTTTTTTTGAAAGAAGAAAAAAGATAATAAAAACTGTGGAAGAACAGGAAGACATTGGTAAACACTAAGTAATAGGAACAGAGCAAATCATTCTGGTTCAGATAAAAGCATTTCCCTTAGGAGTTAACATTTGGAAAAACCTTTACATAGAATATATTTATATATGTACATATGTATGATATAGATTCTATGTGCATGTGTCTGTGTGGAATAGATAAAATAAAAACAAAATATTTATTTACAACTGTTCTACATGTGTAATATATGTATCAAAAATGTGTATATTTTCACAGCTATGTTCATGGTGTTGTGTTTTCTGTGTTTGTTTGTGTGTATGTGTGTGTGTGTTTCTATATGTTTGAATGTTTGTGTATTTTTACTTGTTTTAACATTGTATCTAAAGGTTTTGTACAGACTTTTGTTTTTGTCTTACCAGTATTAGAGGGTGATTTTGTCAAACAGTATACAGTAGCTCCTGGTAAATTCTGGCGTGGGCTGATTTTTCACTCCCACTGTGACCAGATGTTGAAAATTAACTGATGAGACTGCAGGCCACACAGCTAATTATAAACTCACACCTAGACAAACAGCTGTGTACTCTCTGGGACTGACTTGCACCACACAAATCTGCCTATTAACACTTTCTCTTTCATTAAAGCTACTTAGTTGTATTAAAACATGTTTCATCATACATATTTCAGTTATTTTTTCCTATAATGTATTTTTCTTTGTTAGCTGATAGACACATGAAAAAAAAAGAAAAAAAAAGAAAATACAACAGACAAAAAAAAAAAATGGTAAATAGTGAAACTGAACCAAAAATAAAAGGAAAGAGACAGTAGAGTGAGTTACATACAAAATCATTCCTGATGTTAATTAACAAGTACAGTTTTATTTGGTTCAAACCTGTTAGCAGACTTAGTTTGCTGAGATAATTCTTGGGTAGGTTGTTTTATGCATGTTTCATCCATAACAGACTCTCAGTTGAATAATCTCTGTCTCCGTTTTTCAGTTACAACATCCACACATCATATTCAAGGCTACAGAATCAGGAAAAGAAAAATGTGGTATGTAAAAGGAGTATTTACATTTTTTAAAATAATGTAAGTGTTATCTTACACAATAAATTCATGCTTTTATTTCTATTCATATACTAAACAGAAGTTAATATAGTGTTTAAACTTATTTTTGTTTATGATATCCTGTGGTACCACTAACAAGTTGAAAGGTACAAATACAGTGTTTTTATGAAGTAAGAAAGAACCTGCTATTAGTAACAGAATTCTTTAAACAAATTAGGAAAGATAAAATTTTATATTATATTTTGTATAAGGATTATTTCTTGTTTCAGGGAACAGCATAGGTCAGTGGCTGCCATTTCATGAATTACACAAAGGAGAATTTATCAGGAAGCTGAAAGCTCTTCGTGCTCAGCGGGTTTGTCTTCAAAGTTATTAATTGTCTCTTCATAAAAATGAATTTTTTTTTTTTTTTTTTTAAATTTAAATACGACAAACATATTATCATCATGCTATTATTTATAAATTTGAGTGAATATTTCATACTTAAATCCTTTATATATATATATATATATACACACTGTTATTACAAAACAGCTGAGATGCTAATAAAATTGTTATACATTTTGTTTCAGACACAAAGAAAAACAGACAAACTGCCATCTAAAACAATCCGATTAGCTCTCGTTATTGATAAAGCTATGGTAAAAAAACTCATTTTTATTTAAATTTTTTCCAGGATTTTCATGAATTTTAATAATAATAATAATAATAATAATAATAATAATAATAAAAACAAGAAATAAAGAAATTTTTTTTTATATTTGTTTTGTTGTTGCTTATAATAACAGAATAATTTTTTTAAATGTATTAATGTATTTATTTAAAAAAGAAATCTATAAGTTATTTTATTAACAAATTATTGTTTTGTACCTGCAGTACAAAAAGCTGAACCTGAGTCATCCAGATATGACGTCTTACAGTATTGAGATAGCTAACATTGTTGACTTGGTGAGCTATTTTTTACTTTATTTTAAAATTTAACATTCAAAGTGATCACTGAAATGAGTGATATTTTGTTGTAGTTTTCATTTTATTACATTTATTATTGTTCACAATGCTTGAAAATCAAATAAAGTGGTCTTTGATAATGGGTAGCAAATAACAGCTTGATGGGTTATATTGTGACCCACCTGTCATCAAACACCAGTCTTAATTAAAACAAATACTTCCTGATAAATATCTAAGTTACTAAACTTTCAATTTATTTCAGTATTTCCGAGATCTGGATATAAAGGTTGCCCTGAGTTACCTGGAGTATTGGAACACAGCAGACCAGTTTGTAGTCAGTGACAGACAGAGAGAAGTCCTCAAGAAATTCCTCACTTACACATCTCAGTCATTGCATGATGCCAGCTTTGATGTCGCTTACTTCATGACGTGAGTTTTTCATAACTTGATAATTAGTTCATTTTTATTTTATAAATAATGTATTATATCATTTATTATCAATGCATTTTTCACTTCATAATGTATAAAATGAACTGTATTTATTCAGAAACTGGAAGATGAATCTGACTTCAGTGTAAATTTTGCAATGTGAAGTTAAAAATTATGTATATAAGATAAATCTTCTAAATCCCTTATTTCTCAGTAAGTGTAAAACTATTTATAAACTTGTTAAATGTAAAATAATGTTAATTTTGTGTAATGTTTTCTTATAGTGGACAAAATCTTGAAAACAACTCTATAGGTTTGGCTATACCAGATTCAATATGTACTGATAGAGCTGTTGGAATGTGTAAGGTTAGTAAACTAATATTTTGTTAACTTTCAAAATTTTAGTCTACTGATTGTGATAAACACAAACTTGTATATGTATATATAATATGAATTTAGCATAAAAATAAGCATATATTATCAATTAAAGAGATTTTTGTTAGTAATTACCTGATTAATTATCAAATTAATAACTGGTTTTATTATTTAAAAGTTGATTATTAAATTAAAAAATTTGGCTTTCTTAAATGACTTCATATACAAACGATTGAAATTGGATGCTGTTTCTGTATTTGTGCTGAAATTGGAATATAAATGACATATAGAGAAATGTACTGACTGTTGTGTTCAGTAAAATATGCTCAGAAATAAATGTCTTTTTCTTTTTTTTAACTTTCAGAATCCCAAACCATTTGAGCCTCAACAGGCTGCCACCATTTTGTCTCACATGATTGGACACAACCTGGGAATAGAGCATGATGAGGATGGTGAGTTTACAAATGTAGTTTTAAAACATTGCTTACTACAAAAACTAACCACTTTGTTCATTACTCAAAGCTTGCTAGTTTATTATTATCTGTCACAGTTTTGCTGACTTTATAATAACAAAATCAATTTCATCTGTAGAAATATTGTATCTTAATTATTTTAATTATAGTTCTGTTTAATTACATATTTACGGCATTAATGCTGAAATAATAAAAAATAAAATTAGATTATAATTTTTAAGATCTTATTTTTAAAATAAATTTTCTCTTGTTACATGACTACTACAGTGATTGTTTTTACACTTCAAACTAATACCATAAGATAATTACAGAAGCATCTCCCTTTTATTAGCTGAAATACTGAAAAAAAAAAAAAAAGATAAAAACATTAGATAAATAAATAATAGAAAAAATAATAGATATTAATAAAATCTGAATTTCTGTCAGTGTATCATCATCATCATTGTCATGATAAGTAAAATAACAGATCAGAAACCATGTAATATATTGTCAGTGACTTTGTCTCATTTATTAACATTTTAAATATTTTTCCTTTGCCTCAGTTCAATGGCGATCATTATATCATGAAGGTAATTTGTTGTACATACCATGAAACAAAATTTGTGGGGGGCTTACTCATTGTAAAGCTTTCCTTTTTTTCCTTTTTATAATTATTGTTGTAAATTTTGAACTATAATGTTCATATTTTTCTTACATTTTGTCACATAAGTGATTTTGTATTTTTAGCTTGTTTTGTTAGTGTAGTGTTGCACTTTTACTTAAAATACACATGGTATCAGGTAAAAGCAAACAAAAAGCACATATTTTTAAAGAAGATAAAGACTGCTTGAATCATGAATGATATTTTTCAGCTGTAAAAATGCTTAGAGCTTTTTGTTTTTATTGTTTGATATGTGTTTATTATTTCTTAAATTGGCACATTTTTATTACATGTGTTTTGTTTTAGCAGAAAGCAATAGATTTTTATTTACTGAGATTTGTTTATATCTTCTTATATCTGTTATTTATTTGTTTTACATTATCTCTGCATGACATGAGCTGCACAGTTTTATATTTTGTATTATGTTTTTCCAGTGTGTGTTTAGACAGCAACGAGTTAAATATTGACTTTGCTAGCAGAGTAACAAAGTTTGACATAGTTTCTTGTTTATTCTGTGTGCTGTTTTTATTTGAGTAATGATGTCTCTATTTGTCTTTTATAAATTGTTCAGTGTGATGGCAAGTACTTAGTTGTTAGTTTTATTTTATTGGTTGCAACAGATGATATCTTTAAAAGATCAAAGTAAATTATAAAAATTTATAAAATACTGGTGTGTGAGTGAGAACAGGAAAATCATTCATTTGAAAACAAATAATCCTTTAATAGGTGTACCAGACCTAACAGCTATATTTGCATTTTTAATTTTTTAGTTTAATTTACACTATGAATGCATTTGGAATCATTCTTTTTTATAGAAACTGTAAACATATATTAATAAAGAACCTGTCTTAAATGTATTCTCATATTTACTATATTTTAATATTTAAATATTGATAAGCCCTTAAATCACTTCAGAGTTTATATTCCTAGATTAAATTATTCTATTATTTCTTTTTAACTAATTTTTCAACAACTAAATGATTAGATAACTATATATAATTTAGCAAATATATATCTACTAATCAGTAAAAAAAAAAAATGTTCAGATTTCTGAAGAGATGATGATCATTTGATTTTGTTTGTTTATTTATTTATTTATTATTTCAGGAGGATGTGACTGTGCTGATAAATTTGGTTGTATCATGTCCACCAAAGTTTTGTAAGTGTTAAATATATAATTTACTTAATATGAATTTTATGATAGTTAGTGCAGCATACTTTATTTTATAATATGACAGAATGTGTTTTTCTTTTAAAAGTTTTCAGTTTCAGAAATATCTTTTATTTATATATATATTGTTTTTCTTCTATTTTTCTAAATCACCTCTTTGAATGTTAATTAACTGAAAATAATTTATGTTAAAATTAAAGTTATTAGCAAGAAATGCAAAAAAAAGAGAAAAAAATCTTATTTTATAAAGTAATATTTTGTTGGATAAAAAAATGAAAAAGAAAAAGAAAGGATTTAAAAAAATATTTACATTTCTGTGTTTTAAAAGAAAATGTACATTGTTAAAGAAGAGTTATTATTTATTTCAGAGGTAGCTATGGATACCACTCAAGAAGGTTTTCTACATGTAGTAAGTCTGATCTAGATGTTGGACGTGACATGGAAATAATGTCTTGTCTGGAAGGAAAACCTCCAGTAAGTTTTGTTTTCATTTTACTAATAATAAATTGTTAGTTTTCATTTTTTATTTTAATTAATTTATTTAGTGTTATTTTTTTTTATTATAGTGTAACATATTATCTACAAAACATACAGTAATTAACTGTTGTTAACTGATAAAGAATACTATAAATTTAACAAAAATTAAACCAATAAATATGAATATATATGTTTACAAGCCACATACATACATACATATTCAGTAACAACATATACACTGACTGTGACTGAGAGTTTTACCACTTTCTGTTAATAAATTGTGTATTTATTCATCTTCCAGTTAAATATTTATTCATCTTCCAGTCAAATATTTATTGATTAATTGCTGTATTTTCAGGTGAATTTTCCACAGACGTGTGGTAACAGTATTGTAGAGCGAGGTGAGGAGTGTGACTGTGGCTCTGAGGAGGTGAGTAATGATTCACACAAGTTTTGTATTAGCTACTGAAACACACAAAAATTATGTTGTGTTCAGTCTTGTTATAAATGATGAATTGTGCATTTTGAATAGTGTTTAACTAGTTTTTAGCATGCTTCTATAAAAACCTATGTAATAAAATATGTTTATCACAAACTCTCTGAGAAATCTGTCTAAAACAAGTATTTTCAGCATGTAACATTATATTTAGACATTAATGAAGGAAATTAAATGTGATATATATAATGAGGATGTTGTTTTTGTTATTTTAAAAAAATCTGTTTTTGACTCATATTATTGGCATTATATGTTGTTCCAAATGGGGCACACATTCATTTTCTTGTTAAACAATATAAAATTAACTGAAGAAAATTGGAAACACATGTGCATATTTAATGTAACAGAGTGCCAAATTCATTTTATCTCCAAACAAGCATTCTGCAGTAAACTCGTGAAATTTACAGACAAATCGTCATGTAACAACAATGTATTTTGCATATGATTACCGTAAGCTAAACATATTTCGTTGAACAAGTCTATAATAAAACAAAATTATCAGTTTCAGTTTTTAATTCATTTTATAATAACTTACAGATATAAAAATGTGGATTTTGTAAAAGGGGCAAAAATCAGTCTAGCTAAAATAAGTTAAAGATAATAAATGTGTTTATGGATATGTCTTGATGTTTTGTAAGTAACCAAAAGTTATGTGTTTGAATATTTGTTTTAGGACTGTCTGGTACAGGACCCGTGCTGTGACCCGTCTACCTGTCTCTTGAGATACTGGGCTCAATGTAGATCAGGACCCTGTTGTTCAAACTGTACAGTGAGTCTTCTTATTTCCTCTAAACAAGTTTTATCTTATTTGTCATCATTGTCATCATCATCATTTTAACAAGTTTATACTTGACTTGTGTTTCTTCATCATGCTCTAATCATGCTTTATGTTACTTATTTGGAGTAGTCTCCATTTATCTCTTTTTTGTTTTAATGTTAATGTTTTTTATTTTATTTATTTATTTTCTTACTACTAATAAATCAATCTTCTAAATATTGTGCATTACTCAGAACTTGATGAATTTCAGTATTTGATTGTTTATTTACTTGTAAAGTGATTTACCTGTATTTTTCAAGGTTTGTAATTCTTTGCTTATGTTTATTTATTGTATTGTGAAATGGTATGTTAATGAATGGTTTGTTAATTTCAGGTGTTGACAAAAAAACATGTGTGCAGGCCAAGGCAGACAGAATGTGATGTTCCGGAATTCTGTGATGGTGAAAGAGGAGAGGTGAGTGATGTTTTGTCATTTAAAATCACATCTATTATATCTGTCTATTCTTAGAAATGTCTGTAATACTCAGAACTCTGACAACTACAGTTTCAGCATAAACACAGAGTTAGAATCTGACAGAGACATAGATGTGTGAAATTAGAGATACTTATTGTTGTCCTGTACTTCAACAGCTAGTGTCTAACTGCAGAAATATACTGTATTTCAATAGCTAGTGTTTACCTGAAGTAACAGCAAATTTACAGAAAGAAATGAAAACATTTTTTTATTAAAATGAAAACAAATTAACTTTTAAATATCAAAATGTGTTGAGTTGTCACAAACATTTAGTCTTTTGGTATTGATACAGTAGCCATTTAAATTAATTTTGTTTTAGACGTTTCTATTTTTGTGTTTTTATATTAGTTATTTATTTTTTTATTTGTTTGCAGTGTCCTTTTAACAACTTTATTCAAGATGGACACCCATGTGATCATGGCACTGGATACTGTATGGGAGGAATCTGCCCCACCCTCTCACAACAGTGTCAGATTATCTGGGGTCAGAGTGAGTATCTTTTGTTAAAATAAATTCACAGAAAAGAATTAAATGGTAAAATTATATCAGATTTATTGATAATTATCAAGGTTTTGAATAAATTACGTTTTTAACAAGTAACTTCTAAATAGAAAAAAAAAAAAAAATAAAAAATTAAAAATTAAAATAAAAAAGTATGAGTAATTGATCAATAATAATAATAATAATAAAACATAACTTTTTAGAGTGTTTGTTATCAGCACTTAAAAGTGTCACATTACTGCACCTTCTTATTGAAATAATCAGTGCAGTGATTTGAGACTAATTTAGAGTTTTGATTTCAGATGCTACTGGTGGTGGAAGTAAGTGTTTTGAGAGATTTAACCCAACTGGTAATTTTAATGGACACTGTGGTAAAGATGACAAAACTGGAAATTTCGCAAGATGCTCACCAGAGTAAGTCAGTTAGTTGAATAAGGGGAACAACTCTTGTAAATCTTTAAGTATTTCAAAAGTGAATTATTTCCCATCAAACTATTTGTTATTAAAATACTACTGAACTGATAATATTCTACTGATTAATTTGAAAACAAACAAGTAATTTGTTGAAATTCTGTTGAAATTTTTTTTTAACTTATGATGTAGAAATATTGATATGAAAGCAGCACTTAATATTTTTTATATGTAATATTTTAGAAGTATTAAAAATTAAAATCTGTTAATATCAACTCAATTTACAATAGTTTATTTGAATTTGTTTTCCTATTTTTCTGTTACTTACAATTACTGAAATGAAATAAGGAAATAAAATATCTGCCTAGTAGAATATAACATGTTGTTTTATGTGGAAATGTTTTCATGTACAGGAACATCATGTGTGGGTTACTTCACTGTGAAGGAGGAAACAAGGAGCCTCTGTTTGGACCAGACAAAGATTTCTCAAAGACAACAGTCAACTCACATGGAGTAGAGTATGAATGCAAGTACGTACAAGTCATTGTTTTAGTCATGTTTGTGTGTGAAAACAATTTACAGGATAAAGTAAAGAAATTGTTGATATTTTTTTACTAATTGGTTTCATTAATAAATATCTTAGTAAAACATGAATTTTTTATTTTAGTTTACAGAATATAATAAAGAAATTGCTGATATTTTACTAATTGATTATGTCAGTTAATATGTTAGTTTAGTTTATTTTTATTTGTAGCAAAAGCAGAAGATTAAAATGTAAACATTGATGTTTGTTTTATGTAGGAGTGTGCATGGACCGGCTATGATGGATGTTCCTCACATGGGACTTGTACAAGACGGAACTAAGTGTGGCGCTAACAAAGTATGCAGAGCCACCATGTGTGTAGAACTCACAGAGTTACCTCCCCTCAACTGCCCAGGGACAACCAAGGCCATCATTTGTTCTGGACATGGAGTAAGTATTGTTCATAATTTAAAGCATAAAAACTTCCTTCGTTCACCAGTTGCATCTGAAAAAACAAAGAAAAGAACTACTTAATAATTTTTTCAGATCACATAGTGACTATGTACACAAATAATATTATTCACAGCTGAAATCTAGTGTTTGTTTATATACACTGTGTAAGTGTATTCTGTTAGATGTATGTAAAAATTGTATAAAAAGATATTTGTATTCAGACAGCCGTTTTATGTTGCAGGTGTGTACAAGAGATGATACATGTTTTTGTGACAATGGTTGGTCAGGACTTGACTGTTCTTTCAAACTCAACATAACATCAACAGCAGCAACTACAGCAGAGTTTACAACTGCAACAACAGCAACCACAAAAAGCATTCTACTTGGCATGATTAATTCACCAGTCACTTCAGGGGAGACAACTCCTGCTGACCCTTCCTCTCGTCCAGTGTTGACAGCCAACAAGCCAGGACTGAGTACGATGTGGCTCATTATCATCCTTGCCTCTGTGGTTGGAGGACTGGTCCTCATCCTCAGCTTCACTCTCTTCTGTTACAGGTCACTTTCTTATTTATAGAAGTGTAATTGTGTGTCTGTGTATATTTTTCTCTGTGTGTGTATCTATGTCTGTGTTTCTTTTTGACTCTGTATGTGTATATCTGTGTCTGTGTGTGTGTATGTGTATATCTGTGTCTGTGTGTGTGTCTGTCTATTTGTGGGATGGTGTGTGTGTATCTTTATCTGAGGGTATGTGTATGTGTGTGTGCGTGCACATGTGCATGCATTTTTATGTGTGCATGTGCGTGTGCGTGTGCGATGTGTGTGTGTGTGTGTATGCATATGTGTGTATTTGTCTGCTATTAACACAAGTTTTTATATTATTGAGATTGTTACTGATTTCCTGTTGTATTTGATAGACGTAAGACTCCCACCAAACTGCAGAATGCTGTCACTAAAGGACTTCTTGGTAGTAAAGACACAGTTTCAAAGAAAGATGCTTCAAATGGTTCTCTGAACAGTCGTTATCTCAACCTTGGAATACTTCCTTCATACAAGTAAGTCTGACTGTCTCTCTGTCAGTGTGTGTCAAGCAGGGTTTCATGTAAGTCAGTTTATCTCTGTCTATCATTTCTTGTTAGTCTTCATACAAGTCAGTTTGTTTGTCCATGAGAATTTGGAAATATTATCAGTTGCCTATTTGATATCAGTTTACTAACATAAGTACATTCTAAATTATTATATTTTTTAATAATAGTCAAATGAATGTATATATTTTAAATTTTATTCCATTTTTTTGGTTGTTTTTGTTTCTTTTCTATCACATAGTTTTATTTGTTTTGTTTTCAGTCCTGACAAACTGTTTGGTAGAAAGAAGAAGAAGAAAAAGGGTAAACACATTTCCAGTGAAGATGACAGTGACATTGGAGAGTTGCCTCCACCACCAATCATTGTATCTGACCCTAACAGTGCCATGCCTGGTCGCAGTATTCTCAAAAACTCAATGATCAAGCTGAATGATCAAAAGAATGGCAGTGACTCCAGATCAGGATCTGAAGGAAATGAGGACCATGACAGTGTAGGACCATACATGTATGACGAGGATGAGGATTTGGAAGCAGAAGAGATTCGTGAGATTCTGGGAGAGGAAGACTTTGAGCAGTCAATGGATGCACTCGACCAGTTACCAGAGTCAGCAAGTTTTGACTTTGTGCTTCCGCAGCCACTTCCACCTCACTTTGGTATGCCATCTCTCCACCCCTCTCCTCCAATGTCACACAAGATTGGAAGATTAGACCTGCCCCTGATAACAGATTACCAGCACCAGCCTCTGCTGTGGAAGTCCAGTTCTGTCCCTCATCCTGTATCGCCTCCAAGATCAAAGATTGTCAAGTTGAAGAATCTCAATGATTTCATAAGAAATGTAGACAGACACACCATTGATCTGTCCCCCTCACCTGAGTTTGAACCCCCACTACAGATCTCCCCCTCCACCTGCACTTCAGAAGATGTGAGGAGCAGTGAGACTGATGCCCACTACCCCAGCACTCACACCTCACAGAGTGACCACAGTCCAACATCTCTGACCAGCAGCAGTACAAAAGAAACAACTCGACCTGGCCTGGGAAACCTCAGTCAGTATCTGCTGAACAAGAAAGATTTCATGGATCATGAATTTGATGATCCAGACTTACACCCACCTCACATTGACATCCCCCCACCCATGAATCCACTCAGTCTAAGGAATATTTTCAACATTGGACAGTCAGGTCATCACCGTGACAATGACACACCAGTTGGAAGTATGGGTGGTGAAAACAGCTCACTGAATGGCACAGCTAATTCACGTAATGGAGGAGAGAAAAGTTCTGGTTATGGAAGTGAACATGATCCAGAGAGGTTCAGTATTGAAGACATTTCCAGGTCACAGTCTAGATCTCAATCTACATCTCCACCTTCATACAGTGCTGTCATCAGGACTGGTCCAAACCAGATCAAACTGGTTCCAGCAGGCCAGTCACCACGTAAAGGAGGAGGGAACAATCAGGATGAATTACACAAACTGCTGGATGGTCTTCCAAGAATTGATGCTGGAACATTTGAAAGAAGTCCAATCCAGACAAACAGTTCTGTGTTAAACACTCCCTCTAAGGTCGGTTCACTGTCAAAGGACCATGCTGGCAGCATGGAGTCCTGGCTCAACAGCAGACGGGAAGATGTGTGTTCTGAAACCAGCAGCGTGTCGTCATACCCCTGTTCTGTGTCACACAAAGATGGGATGTTCGTGGACTGTGACAACACTCCATGTATTGACAGGAGTCTGGAAGAGATTCCACAGGGTTTCTCTGTTGACATGAAGAATGCAAAGAAAGAACACAGAAAGTCACTGATCAAGTCAAAGCGACCAGTCAGTTTGAGTGCTCAGAAAGGAAGCCCAGAACCAGGTCCTATGAGTCCTGAGTCAGAAAGCAGCAGAGACACTGTGCAGCACCTTGCCTGAGATACCAAAGTAAGATACCATGAAATAACACAGCAAGAAATCATGAAACACAAAACTGTATGATAAGAGATACTATATTCTTGTGTAATATATTTACTTTTTAGATCTTTTTTTTGATTGAATTATGGTAACATTTGTTATAAACTGGTGTAAAACATAATTAATTTTGAGATATCTTGAAGTTCTTTGCTCACTGTGAAGTGATTCTTGATGTGTGTGTTGATGTATAATTTGTTGATGTAATTTATCATGTCGATTACTGCAGTAGAATTATCTGAATTTGTTTATATGCAGAATCCAGGTCATTGAGTCTGTTATTGTTAATATCCGTGTCATATATTCATCATCATTGTCATCTTTATTATCATCATCATAACCTTCAGCAGAAGCAGCAGCATTAGCAGTCTGAGTATCTTCCCAATTGTCATCAACATTATATATATAACCATCCACATCATCATCAGTATTAGGACAAATATAACTATATTATTGCCTTCAGTTGATCATCGAATAATTCTATAGGTTTGTTATTAATTGTTGTTTGACGGGGTATTGAAACATGACACAGCTGTCATAACTGATTAGCTTTTCTTGTTTCAGTTGCAAGTTTTGTGTCTACAGAGTTTAATCTTGCATTGTATTTCACAAGAACTGTAAAAAGTATAATTAAATGACAAACATACAAAATGAAGCCAAAAAATTTCAAAATTAAAACTTGTATAATGAACATTATCTATGACAGAGCCTGTAATTAAGAAAATTTCCTTTACAACAACAATAACATATATAAGATTAAAAAAAAATGTCACTGAAAAATAATGTTCATGACAATTTTTCAATTAATTTACAACTTTGTATTGAATTTACAAATTTGTATCTGTTGAATAAATTTTGCAATGGAAAATGGCATTTGCAAATAAATGACTTAACTGTTAGGAAAATAAAAAGTCATGAAACCACCAGTAAAAAAACAGCAACAATGATTTGACTGAAGTTCCCTGTCTTCATACAATAAATGCTGTACCTAGACCATAAAACAAACCTGGTGCTAGTTTCATATTGTTAACATTTGTATCGCTGTTTTCTCATTTTTGTTTTCATCAGCGTTTGGTATTTAAGCCTTTGTTTTGTATGTTATTTAATAATGAAAATTATTTTGTATACTTGATTGCATATTGACAAAGTGCTGCTTTTTGTGTGATGGTGTTTCTTGTGAGTGGTCTCTGTGTTGTTTCTGTGTTTTTATATTATTATGGTTTTACTTTTGTATTAAGATGTCTTAAAGAAAAAAACAGTAGTTCGAATAATAACATTTTGTTTCAAATACTGAGTTAGTATGAAATAAATCAAAAACAATAATAAAAATATGACAAGCAAAACCAAAGCCAAGCTGTAGTTGCATTAAATATCTATAAATAATTGTTGAACTGTTTCAGACATGGTAAGAAAGTGTGCAAGAGTATTTATTTATTTTATTATTAATTATTATTATTATTATTATTATTATTATTATTATTATTATTATTATCATTATTATCATTGATGCTGTTATTATTATTATTTTAACATAAAAAATTAACACTATTTTTTTAACCTTAATTAGTTAATATGATATTACTGTACTATTAAAATATGAAATCTTGCCAAGAATGAAAACAAATCAGTAATCATTTATTTGTCTTATTATACTCTGTGTCTGTTGTGATATATGAAAGTAATATATATTATTTCTGTACAGAGAGATATTTTATTTTGAAAATATCTAGTCATAGATTATTAAAATTTCAACAAACTAAAGCTAAAAAGACTTCTATTATTGTGAGATCTATAACTGTACTTCATTGTTATTCTCATATAATACACAATACATTGTCTGTCTGTGTGGGATGTGTGTCTAAAACAGCTGAACATCACTAACATAGATTTGAAAATGTTTTTATTATCATTTCTATTTATGGGTGTAAAAGGTAACTGCCAATTTGCTTTCAAGTTGTACTTGTTAATGGTAAACAAAATATATTGTTGATAAACAACACTCCACTGTTTAGACACAATTCAAAAAACTTGAACAGTACTTTTATCACTGTCTACAAATTAAATATTCCTTTTAAGTAAATATAAATTGTTGTTGGTGACAAAACAAAAGTATTGTGTGTGCGTGTAGGTTTTTTTAATTTTTTTTTTTTTAACAATTAGAAACAAAGAAGAAAGAATGGCTGGAAATTTAAAAATATTTTAATAATTAACTTTTATATTATTTGATTAGAGATTATGTATGTCTTGTATTATTTAAACTTAGTTTTTAACTTGACACAATTATGAGAAAACTCTTGTATAGATTAGATTCTGATTGGAGTTATTTCCCTTCTCTAAATTTTTCTAAATTAATAATTTGTATTTTATTTTTACTAGATGCAGCTTATTTTTTAATATGATTTTAGATACATATTTTAGAAGACTTGTTTAGTGTAATCTTAGAGACAAATTTGGAACTAAAAATAAATGTGTTTTAAACGTAAAATAATATATTCTGTTTATGTGTTGTGCCACTCTAAGATAGTTATGTGAGTTTGTTTGTTACATGTGTGTCAATGTAACTAAAACCACTGTCTCTTCCAGTCATCAATCATTTTCATACAATCATACATTGACTATGTTTCATGTACATTGTGTTATCAGAAAGAAGAAAATCAATTTATTCTTGCTCAGATAGTTTGCTAGTATTACAAGTTTACCAAAAAATTATAACTTGTGTCAAAAAAGTGTGTGTACTGAAAACACATTTACTTGCTGATTGGATGCAGATAATAGGAAGATAATTATTTAGACCTAGTGGCATAATTTGTGGAAATTTTTCTGCATAATGACTTAATGTTATAAACTTAAGTATAATAATTTTTGAATTGTTTCAGTAGAATTCAGTAGCTGAATTTTTTTGTGTCTCTAAAAAAAATTGTCTCTGCGTTTAGTTAATCAAATTATATGTAAATACTGAATTTTATATTCCATAAAAGTTTCACAAAATTAGATTTCACAGAATTAACTTTGGAAAAAAAAAAAAAAAAAAAAAAAAAAAAAAAAAAGCCCCACATAAACTGAACATGAATCTAGATTTATGTAAAATTGTACATAAGACATTTAATAATAGATTTTGGGTAGAGAGGAGTTTTGGCTGTTAGTATTCTCTATAATTATATTTATCAAACAAACAAAAAATAGGTATCCCCCAAACCCATGATGCATGACATTATTAAGTGTATTAAATATAGTTTTACATAAAATATAATTTCTTAGAAATGACATAAAATAAAACTTTTGAGTATTTTGTCACTGAAGATGTAACCAGATAAAGCTGAGACGCAGACAGTTTGACATTGTTATTAAACTTTGTATGTTGCTGTCGTGGTTGATGTTGTCTATGTCAGACTGAACTAATCACATTAGATAATAATTTGTTGTAAATGATTTTTTTTTTTTTTTCATTTCCCATCTGAAATAGAAGATGTTATTATCTTTCCTCATGGTATATCAGTCAGAATATTTTTTACCATGTTTGACTGCTTCTCGGTTTTTGTCAGTGTGTATTTGTGATTTTAAATACTGCTTTAGATGTTTATTACAAGTTTTATACACAAAATATAAATTTTATTTAAATATTTTTAGCTTTTGTACAGTTTTATTTCTTACTTGCAAAAAAATGTTGTACTGTGAGTCTAACTGTATATATTTATACACAGAATATTTTTATTTAATTTTTTTTTTTTTTCAAATTATTTTATTTTGTATTTTTTAGCAAATTTTAAAAATGAATATATTATTAGATAATTTATTTTTGTTAAGAGTAGCAAGATTTTGAGAAACCTGCTGGTAATGTACTAATAGTTTCTAATTGCTTTTGTTTATGAAATAAGCTGGTAGTTGTAATAATTAATTGTTAATATTTTAATTATTTTTTTTAATTTTTAATTTTATTTTAGAGCTTCCAGCATAGTTAACAGTGGGAAAGTAGAAAAAAGCACAAAACATTATCAAGCACTAATTAAGGATTTTAGAAAGATGATGTCGTTGATGTAGTTGTGCATGTAGTAGATGTGGTTTACCACCCAATATGATCATAAAAAAAAAAAAAAAAAAAAAAACACCAATGAAAGACAACAGCGACTAATGTTTTAATCCACATTTATAAATTACAGTAAATTATTTATGGTTGCATGAATTTTTCTTCCACTGTTGATGTTAATGAGTGCTAAACAAGGTTTTGATGTTTCACTGCTTTACATGAAGTACACGACTTTTATAATAATTACTTTTACACTGTTCTAGATATAGTACTCTGTCAAAATTTAACTTTGATGAATTTTGTAAATTACTTCTATAATTATTCTGAAATTAATAAACTGAGTAAAAAAAAAAAAAGATATCAGTGTGTTTAATTCTAGTAAAGTAATACATGTTGATGTGTGATCCTATTTAAGTACAACCACGTGTGTTAATTTACCTCGTTCAGATAGATTTGGTGTATGCAGTGATGTATTAGCATGCTGTTGTCATTCAGTGTCTTGGGTTATGAAGCTATATTTTGTGTCTTTTTGGACATGGCGACTTTTTCGCTCACAATAAAATAGCAAAGAAAAATATGTTTTGTTGTTATTTTTTACACTGATTAATCAGTACTTACTTTGACGTCACCATGATAAATAACTAAAATATTTACTTATTGAACAATACAATAAAAACCAAGAATGATGACGTCATGAATAGTATGATAAATTATGGAAATCATAAAAATACAAATGTTGATAATGTTGACGTAATAAATATGATAAATGATGGGAATGTTGACGTCATAAAAATATGAATATTGATAATGCTGATGCAATGAACAATATGATAAATGTTAAAAATGCTGAAGTCATGACCAATACAATAAATACTGGAAAAGAACACCGGTAATTATATTCAAAACTATTCGTAATGATAGTTTATGGACTTCTAAGTGGTACGTAACATAAACATGAAAGTCACGAGGATGTCATATTGATGAGATTGGAAAGGTTGCGTCGCGTGTTTGAGGTATTTGTACTGTAACAGCAGTCAGCCGGCGATTACCCGCTGTCTGGTATTAGTTCCGAGGCCACGAACTGACAACCATTAATTAACGCAAGGTCAAATTTATACGACGTTCATCGTGGTTAATTCATTTATACTTCGTGACTCGAGTTTCTGACTTAGAACGGTATTTTTACCAAGACAGTGAACTGAATAAAGTGAACTGATTTTTCATAAACGTTCGAAATATCTGTTGGTTCTTTTTCTGTTTTCCTTAGCTTTATTTAGCATTTGATTTCCAGTGTAATTTAATTTAGTGATGGGTAAACCAATTTATAGCCTTCCTGCCTGGGTAATGTATTTACACCATACAATGCGATTGTATCCTTTTGTTTGTAAACTTAGTGACTGAGTAGTAACATACGTAGTAATCATCGTCATATTTTGGTTATCGGGTACAGAATCATTCAGTGGAGAAGTGAGCTATCTGTCATAAATAATTTCAAATTGGCGATATCTCAGTTAAAACTAGTTCTGATCTCTCCTTACCAGTGGGAATTCAGTGTTTACACCAATTACGATAGATTTTCAAATTTACTGACGTCACGTGATACGTGAAAAAAAATGAGAAACAAGTTACAGTAATTATTCCAGCGTTTTTTGTAGTCTTAATTCCATAGCATGTGCTTAATTCATTACGTATGACATGATGGAACAGTGACGCCACGGTTCATGTGATATCATTATTTTACTGATCTGCACATTGATAATTAATATAATTATTTCACTATCTCAGATCAAAATTTCCAGATATTTTTTACTGTTATTTTCACCATGAGCATCATAATTATATTTCTACAGCAATAATACTGCAACAACAGTAACAACAACAACAACAACAATACTAATAAAACAACAACAACAACAACAATAATAATAAGGACGACTATGACAACGAACAACATCATGATGAAGAACATTAACAATACTACGACTGTGAGACGACGTTTTCTGTATTTAAAATGTAAAATGTTAGACGAGGTGTCTGCGTGTGTTTAATAAACAAAGCTGAATGGAAATAAACGCTGCTCAGTTTGACAGTGCATGTTTATGAAGACCAAACCAACTTGGTACAGGCGACACTGAGAATCGTAAATCGCTATCTGGTTATTGCAATGTTTCACAGCGATCTCGGGAGACCCGCCACTATCTACACAGACTGAATCTGGAAAATTATCTCTTAAAGCGAGCGCAAGGAAATTACGTTTTATGTTATCCTCGCAGGAGAGTTTGAGTATGTCAGTTAATAATTTTCATAAACATACTGAACAGAGAAAGTGTGAGATGGAGTAAGAAGGAGAAATAAAACGAGATTAAACGCTGAACTAAATAAATCTTCAGGGTTTAAGAGTTTGCTTCAATTGCTTGCTTATATTGAATGGAATCGTTGTGATAAAAAGCCAGTTAAAGATGAAATAAAAAATTAATAAATATGAAATTCCAATCTGTGTGCATCAGTGAAAGAGTGCTTGAAACCGATTTTTAAATATATAAAAAAAAAAAAAAAAAAAAAGAGAGAAGCTGATAAAACCAAACCAAATACTCCACATAAAAGAATTAAATAAATAAATAAATAAATAAAAGAAACTCGAATAAACGAATATGAAAAAACTATGTTCAATGTTTTGTTTTGTTTTTTTTAAATTCAATTTTTATGTATCTTCTAAACATTCATATACTAGTCCTATGTGATACACAGTACCTTTTTTTTGTGTATATAACTAGTAATAATTTTATTTTTTATTACATAAAAATGTTGTACTATCCTTTCTCTTTCACGGACATATATTAACACCCCCTCTCTCTCTCTCTCTCTCTCTCTCTCTCTCTCTCTCTCTCTCTCTCTCTCTCTCTCTCTCTCTCTCTCTCTCTCTCTCTCTCTGTTAAAATATACTGAAATGACATGTCGAATTTTTGTTCTGTTTAATTATTTTTTTGAAAGTGTAAATGAAGCAGATACAATTGTGACTAAGAAAGAAATTCACTTTATAAGAAATTATCTTTCAACTCGTCAGTTTGACACAACCAATTAATCTACTGAAAACAATATTCATCAAAAAATATACCAAATAATTTTTTTTTTAAAAAATCAGTCATTTTATTTGATTGTTGAATAAATCTTCATTTTCCACAGTTTTTATATTTTCTTTTAAATTATCTATTTATATCGGGTTTTACTGGTATAAAAAAAAAAAAAAAATAAAAATAAAATTACACAATTTTCAAACATATCGATTCAAAGACTAATGCCAGAAGATTAGCAGATGCACGTAACAGATAAAATGTTCTCAGTCTGAAATTTTAATGAATTATATTGCGTATTACATTGTTGTTTTTTTTTTTTTTTTTTTTTTTTTTATCCTCATAAAGTTAATTTCAAAATCTTTCATTTTTCATTACGATGTTGTGGAATAGATTTAATTTTTTTTTTTTTGATTTTATTGTTAGCAATTGTACTTCAAGTAACAGCTTTTATGTCGCTATGTTATAGAATATTAACAGTAGGAAACAGTAGTATCTTTAGTAGAAGTAATAGTGATTGTAGCTGTATTAGCAGCGTTGGTGACAACAGTAATAGAAGTAGTTCTAGTAATAGTGGTTCTAGAAGTAGTGATAGTATAAGTAAGTAGTGTTTGTAGTTTTCTCAGTTGCATCGGTGACAATAGTAATAAGAGCAATAGTAGTAATATAAGTAGAAGTGATAGTGTCTGTAGCTGTTTTAGCCGCAGTGCTGACTATAGTAATAGAAGTAGTTGTAGTAATTGTAGTTACAGTTCAACTGTAATAGTTGTAGTAATAGCAGAAGTAGTAGTAATTAGAACAGAAGAAGTATTAGTAGAAGTATTAATGAGCGTAAATGTAGTTAGTAATGGCAGGACAGTTGTAGAAGCTGTAGTTGCAGCAGTAATGGTGGTGGTGCTGGTGGTTATAGTAGTGGTACTACTATTACTAGTGATACTTGTAGAATAATAGAAGTAGTAGTAGTGATTATAGTAGTAATAATAGTACTAGATATTTACAGTAGACATGTTATTTTAGAAATGGTGCTAATTCTTCTTCTTTTTTCCTTGTGCAAAAAAAAAAGAAGAAAAAAGAAACAATAAAAAAGAAACCCAAAGAGCTACAAAGCAACACCAATATCAACAACAAAAAAAAAAAAAAAAAAAAAAAACAGAAAACAAAGAAAACAAATAAACAACAAAACCAAACTCGCACAAAACACGAGAGTGTTTCTGTGTTATGTTTCGAAAAATGTCTATGAAAGTTTGATTATTACAAATTTTTTTAAACTTTTTTTTATTAATGCGACTCCTAACATAAAAAAACATTATTAATAAATATTGATAAATTTGGGGGTTCTTTTTGGTTGATTGTTGGGTTTTTTTTTTTTTTTTTGGTAAAATTATTTCTCGGAATAAAGAAGAATTGTCAAAACAGAATTTAATAAGTCAACGGCATCATCGTGAGAACTGACGAGATTTCACAAACACATCACCAGCTTGGCAGTTTTAATAGAGATTTCTTCTTTCACTTTTTTATCCTTCCATCTTTCGTTTTTTTTTCTGATCAATATTTTTTTTTAGTTTATAATAATCTCTATAAACTGTGTTGATCATAATGTAAACAAAACGTCAGATCTGAAATAATTAATTTTTTATTTTTTTTTTTTTTATTTCTATGATTGATTAGGTTTAACCGAATGAATGAATGAGTGAAAGAAAGAATGAGTGGTTGAAATAATGAATGAATGAATGAAGAGATATTTGTTTAATTTTAGGTTCAGAACATCATTACATTAACGAATGTTTTCAGTAAGTTAATTTTATTCATTTCTGTGAAACAGGAAACAACTTATCTCCAAACTGTGTTTATTTTATTTACCTATTTTTTTTTTTTTTTTTTTTTTTAAAGCAAAATATTAAGTAAATAGATAGATAAATAGACACATAGCTAGATAAATAAAAAAATATATATATTAAACAAACAAACAAACTAAAACTAACAAAGAAACAAATAAATTACCCCCCCAAATAAAAACCCCAGCATAATAATAAAAAAAATAATAATAACAATAAAAATAAAAAATACAAAGAAATAGATAAATCAATTAATAAATAAAAACTGATACTAAATTTTCAACATTCCGAAATTATTCGTTTATTACATCACACTTTGTCAATGAAATTTAAAACAGAGATTATTTTTTGTAATGACACGTACTACTAATGCTGTCTCCATTTCTGCTACATCACGACTCTATTATGTCTTTACAAACAAATAACAGTTAATATAAAACTGTATTGAACAGTCATTAATCGAAAAGTCTGTAAAATATTGCATTAATTCGATTATCGACTCTGTCTGTGCAGAATATTTGTGGTTTGTTCTCAGAGATAACGAGTTTTGTCAGTAATGGAAATACATTTAACAAAGAGCACACACAGATATTTTATAATAAATACAGTAATCTGATAAATATCTTCAAAGTAATAGTTAATTTTATTATGTTGTGAATACATAAATTCATTCATGCTTACTAACACACAGACACACACACACATACACACACACAGTCATACATACATACATATATACCATGCACATTATATATGTATCTGTCTGTCTATCTCTCTGTCTCTCTATATATCTCTATATCTATACACTCACACATACATGTATACAAAAATGTACATACAACTTATAAACATAAAACCATAATACGTACAAACGCTTATACAAACATATATACACTCATGCATACGGACAACCATATATACTAAAAATACATACGTACATACATGGTCGTAACTAGACTCTTTTTGAAATGAGGCAAAAACAATCGCCCCGCTCCGATTAGTCATGATCGCAACGATGTCGGTAGACTTCAGATGGTAACCGTAGACATAAACGAATTCATTCAGTGGATATCGATTCTATCGGAATAGAGATTTATATTTTTAAAAATAAAATCTTTGTATATAAATATAAATAATACTAATAAAAATAAAAACATCGTCAAGTTCGGCATGAGGCATTTGACTCATTTGCCTCAATGTAGTTACGGCCATGCATACACACATTTCACTGTGTTTTGTTGTTTACTTGTTTGTAAAATTATATTTGTAAATGAAATTTTCGTGTTTTATAGAAACGTGTTGCTCTTTAACTGTACATGGATTTTCATTTAGCAGTCAATTGGTAAATTATCCTGCAGAGAGAAACGACAGCTGAACGTATTATTTCTTCAAAAAAATCTTGTATCTTAAAACTTCCCTCTTTATCTCAGAGTCGAGTATAAACTTCAAATAGCACTTAAGTAATTGCTTGTTTTCTTTTTGCACTTTATCAAGAAGTGCAGATTAATTTGGTCTGTGACATTTTTATTATCACCATTTCAACGCTGCTGACAGGAACGATAACTCTACGACGTTTTATAACACACGTGGAGTAAACTAGGGTTAAAAACAGAAACACCCCATTTGACGGATATTTTTCTAACTCCCTCTAAATTAAACTACAGTTTGTTTTTTTTAGTACATCCTGTCTACAGTCCAAATTGACACACAGTGATTCAAAGATGAAATGAGATAAAGAAAAAAATATTTGTAAAGAATGTTTTAATTTTATTTTACTTTTTATTTATTTATTTAATTTAATTTAATTTTTTTTATTTTTATTTTAGTTTTTTTTTTAACTAAAATATTAAGGAATTTGAGAGAAAAAAATAAAAACGATTTGTTTTGAAATTTAACTTAATCAGAAATCAATAGTTTTGTGTTCTCTGACTTTTCAAAGTTTTTCTATTCATCTGAAAATTCTTAATGAAATCATTTTTTATTTTAATAACATCGCAAATTAAAATTAAAAAAAAATAAATATAAAATAATGGATTAAATTAGAATAAATGAATAAGTAAATAAATACTGCTACTGCTGCTATAATTACTGCTGTTGCTACTATATAGCTACCACTACTATTACTAATCTAAAATCGTTATTACTATTACTACAACTAAGACTACCACTACTACTACTTATAGTACTTTTAGTACAACAAAAGCTGATGTTAACTCTACTAGAGCAACAACACACTTCAACCATATAACTACGACCACACAACACTTCAACAACTACAACCATATACTTCAACGATGCAGCGACAACCATACAACACTTCAACCATACAGTTACAACCATACATTTCAACCAAGCATTACAACCACAGTCACACACTTAAACCAAACAACTGCAACCACACAACACTTCTGCCATACAACTGCAACACTCAGCTACAACCACACAAGAACCAACATTCAAACAACACTTCAACCATGCACTACAACCTCACAGCAGCAGCAACAACACAGTTGAGCCACACAAACAGACCACACAGCTTCACGTCAGAGATCAAACCGACTATTTTCACTCTGAGCGAGAAACAAACCGATCAGCTGTAAGTAAGTAGATTTCAGTGTATGAAAAACCAAGTCAATGATATTCACAGCTAGACCCCCTACTGACCTCAGCCATCTCCGCCCTTAATGAAATTCCATTTAACAATGAGTACATGTATAAACACTTAGATCCGAGGCACTCTTTTCACTCTGGCGCAGTTCGTTGTTCAAGCTCGAATATCGACGAGTTGTCTAAAATGTACTGGTACGTACAAACAGTCGACCTGTTTTTGTTTTTTTTATATATATATTTTCAAATTATTGACACGTCTGTTCATTGTTAAAGCATATTTATAAATAATATAAATATGCTTTATATTATAACTTTCAATCATTCTTTACTAATAATAAAATGGGACAAATCAACGGACAAGAAATTGTTCCACGACAGAAAGCTACAGACAAAGAGTTTCCAATATTAATATAACACGTATAATAATAATAATAATAATAATAATAATAATAATAATAATAATAATAATAATAATAATAATTCCAAATGTTTTTTTTTTTTTTGTTTTGTTTTTTATACAATTCCCCGGCTTTCAAGATGGAAAAAAAAAAAAAAAAAAAAAAAAAAAAAAAAAAAAATAATAATAATTTTGTTCTTGGTAACGCGTGTTATTTCAAAACAGAATTGTCTGCCTTGGAAACCTCGAGTCGAATCAGTGAGTTTAGTTACTGAATTTAAAAAAAAAAAAAAAAAAAAATGAAGTTACATTCTTCTTATCTTTCTATGAATCTTTTTCAAAAAAAAAAAAAAAAAAAAAAAAAAAAAGAAAAAAAAAAAAAAAAAAAGAAAGAAAAGATTGAAAAAAAGAAAGAAAGAAAGAACACACACAATTACAACAATAATAATAAAAAGTGGTGATAGAAATAAATTACTTGACAGATCTTGGAGATGTATGACAAGAAATAAAACGTTTTATTTTTTTTCACTTTTTTTTTCTGTGATGTGTGTGACAATCACAAAGATCTCTGCTCAACAAGAAACGGTGACTTTGTAATTTCTTTCTGTGTTGCTCCGCTCAGTAAACAAAGTTCTGCGTACGCTGAAAGGCTCTCAGAAAATCAATTTGCAGGAATCGAAAAAAATCTACACAGAGCTGTAAAGTGTTCACTGGAGATGTTTTAACACTTTTTAAATTGTTCTATTAGCGAAACTTCGTCTCACAAATTTAAACAGATGTTTAAATGTCAGAGGATCGGTTGGTAGTTACTTAGTGTGGAGAAATGTAAATTAAAACAAATAAAATTAAAATAATAATAATAATAATAATAATAATAATAATAATAATAATAATAATAATAATAATAATAATTATTATTATTATTATATAGAAATGTAAACTATGAAATAAGAAGAAATAAATTGATCACTGAAAATTATGAAAGTATGAAAATAAATAAAAATCAATAATTAGTAAAAGGATAAAAATAAATGAAAAAAATGTAAATAGATAGATAGAGAGAGCAAGATGAGTAGATAGATAGATAGATAGATAGATAGATAGATAGATAGATAAAAAAATAAAATTGATTCTTACTTCTAAATAAATGTTCGTCTTCCAAAAAAAAAAAAAAAAAAAAAAAAAAAAAATAAAAATTTCAAAAAATAAAATTCTTCCATTGATTTTTGCTTTCAGCCTCTTCTTTCCTGTAATTTTATTTATTATTATATTTTATTTTCTTGAAAAAAAAAAAAAAAAAAAAAAAAAAAAAAAAAAAAATGTTAAAAAGATAAATTTGTACTTTTGTATATTAAATAGAGTGAATTTTAATGATTATGTCTATTCGGTTAACTGCTATCTGTAACTATGGAGACTGCGTGTGCATACAGTGACGTCATGTTACGGTTCAATCGTATAATTTAGTTTTATTCGTTTCAGTGAAAGTGGAGGAAGAAATTAATGGGCAGATAAAATAACGGCAATCAAATCATCTCTGTTCTGTAAAATAGACATTTTTCATAAAAACAAGTTAAAACGAAATCGAGGCTTTACGAAGCGGTGTAGCGGATTTTTGTGTCAGCTGACAATGTAGTATCGGAGCGCAGCGACTCTTGTTACTGTAATGTCAAAATTGTTTAAGTGGAGAAGAGGACAAAAGGTCACCGGTAGGTCACCTCGACTGAAGAAGAAAACAACACAAAGCGTTAACTGTATTACAACTAATCATTGAGAAAACGATCTTATCAATAAACAGTTATTATGGCGGCCTCCGTATAATTTCGATTATCCAGGGACGTTAACTCCGACATGTGAAATCTCGCGAGACAATATTTACTTCATAAACACTTGTTAGTCCGTACGCCGTAGAAATGCCGCGAGTCTGCGCCGCATCACGTCTTGGAGCAAGATGTTTATACTTGCTACAAATGTGATTACTCGGAAAAATTGAAATATTGCAGTTTTATCATGATCTGCAGATTACAGCGCAAGATTGCCCGAACCTTTGAATCACAGTCGTCGTAAACAAAGCTTTATTCTGCAGCTGTAGAACAACTAACTTCGTCGTTGTAACCAGCAGACTTTACGACGAGCTTAAAACTTTTTGTTTTCTCTCATTGTGATTAATGTGCGTAAACCGCTATAATCTACAAACACATTTCAGTCTACCCACGAACATTCGTCACTTGTAACGTTAGAAAACATAATGTTGTACAATCAGTGCGGGCTGACGGTAGAAGGAAAACAAAAAAGAAAAAAGATGATTACGATAATGACCATAAAAAAAAGAAGAAATATAATAATAATAATAATAATAATAATAATAATAATAATAATAATAATAAATAAATAAATAAATGTATAAATAAATTAAAAAACATAATTAAAAAAATGAAATAAAATTATAATAATACGAAATACATATTATAATGATCTGGCAGTAAAATTTAAAATATACATTTTAACACAGACAAGAACGCTTACGTGACTAATGAAGTTGAAGAAAAGAAGAGTAAGTCGGTGAACTGTCATGAATAGATTTTAGTTTCCATAAGCTAACGTCATAACTGCAGGGGCGATAACTGTCGATAACGTTTTAAGATACGTTTTCTTTTTCCATTTTTAGCTATGTCTATTAACCAGTTCTTCTTTTATTTTTTTGTTCTTCTAAAATATTTAATTGAAGGCGTGTGAGTGTAAAGTACAGAAACAGCTATTGTTCAATAACTCGAATCAAGCTTTATGATTTAACTTCGTTTTTTGTAAAAGAAAAGATAATTTCTTCCGCGTTTTATCTGTCCCCAACGAACATTAAAATTTATTGTTTAGAAAATTGAGAGAAAACAAAAAAGGAACTCTGACAGTAAAACTTGGTATTAATTTAGAGACTACTAAACGAAGAATTAAACAAGATAGAGGCAAACTTTAAAGTATTTCATATTTTCCATCATAACTGAACTGTTTATATTTTATTATTATTACAGAAAAGTTTACACACGAAAACATAACAGCACGATTTACACAGGATGAGTCTTTACACTCTTCTCTTTCACAAATAATAAAAGAGCTTGCAGCACAGTCGCGAGAGCACAATAAAAAGACATGCTAGGTCGCGAGTTCAGTCCTCCTGTGAGAACCTAAATAAATAACTGTTCGTTCCAGCCTGTGTTTTACGAATGGTTGTCAAAGATTAATGTATGCGTTTTCGTTCACTGGTTGCTACTGTGTGTGTGTGTGTGTAATATATATACCTGAAATAACATCTGTTTCATTAAAATATCTGATGATAGAAATTTAACCATGGTACAAATAAACAAGTATTCAGCGGATCACGTGTTCTTGTATCGCTATCAAAAACGAAGATCACAGATGAATAAAACAAACTTTAAGCCATTCTAGTATACAGAGTGAAGGAAATGGAAATACGCATTGTGTTGTCAAGTTTTGTTCAGCTGGTGTTGTAGAATATTTTGTTATTCCAGGTTATTCTATTATGATAAACAGAAACAATGACGACCAGATTGTTTTCAAATTGTTTTTAATCTGAACGCTGGCGTCCACTGTATTGGAAAATGTGTAATTATCAGTGTTAATGCAGAAGGTCTCAAAACTGGCTCCACAACATCTGCGAAACGAAACGAAGCGTGATATATTACTGTCAGAGAGGACACTGGTAATATTTACACTGCAGAGTGTGTTGTAGATGTCAGTGTCTGAAGATAGATTTTGTAGACAGTGTATATGAAATGTCTTGTAAATACCAGACAGTGTTTCAATCATGTAGAATCTGTTTCAGGAATGATAATATCTGAGACGTGACGAGATAAAATTATTTTTGCAGCGAGGTGTCAAAGAGAGAAACACTTTGAGAACGTAAACCTATAAAAGACAATCTCATTTGGTTTGTGGTAATTGCTTACATCTATTGAATTTAGCACAGAACAGTTCTTTCCAAGCGTCTACTCTCACATAAACATACAACGCACTTTTCTTTTCTTGCACGAAGTAATAAAAATGGCGACATTAAGGGTAGGCAGATTGTTTTTTGTGTCAAAGTGGAGAACAATCGATTGTCTTCCAGAAGCGATACTGTAACGAGCCACCTTCTGTTTTAAGAGTTTCCACGGCCATGTCTAAAAGTTCAATGTCAACATGACCCCCCACTTAGCGTCAATATGTCCCGCCCATCAGTCGACCCCCCCTTCATGATTTTCAGCAATTTTCAGAGTGTTAAGCAGAAAGTGGTCGAATGTTTCTTCTATGCAAATATTTGTTTGAGCCGGGACTAAGAGCCAGGCCTGCGAGCTACTAGCAATTATAGATTCATTACGTGCGTGACAAAACTCGCCACGGCCGGCCAACCTGCAAGCACACGATTCTGCCACGACACCTTGCGTTCAAGTTTTGACGTTTTCATCATTTAAAGATTAAAAAGCTTGTCGTGGCCTTTTGACGAAATAAGTCTGCGTTCTACAAGATGAATTATTGGGTTCTTTGCATGACGTTTCCGTCCAATTTTCTTGCTCAAATCCCTTTCATTATTGTAAACAAGCACGTTATCTCTGACGAGAAAAATGGCGTTCCCATGGCCGTCCATCTATTGAAATGCTCACAATACTGAAACGAAGACACTCCGGGGATCTCTCAATAAATTATCTTAGATAAAGTTCCTAGCAAGTATCAATAAAAGCGCCAAACACCGTGCATGCCAATTACAAAGGGAGCAGTTGTAAAAAAGATGTAATATAGTTTAACATTGTGTGGAGGAAGCAGACGAGATGAGGCAGACACACGTTTGTAAAGACGACTTCGTCGTGCTTCATGCTCGATGAATGAACTCGCGGTGCACGTGATTCTGTACAGACTCCGCTCAAGTTTCCGTAATCCATCAAGTGAACGTTTCCAAGAGAAATCATCCTTCATTCTAACTTTCCAGTCATTTCAGACATTGCGAGCAATCTTTAACTCAGCAAGATGTTTAAAAACAGAAACATTTTCCTTTATTATATTATGAATTCGATTGTTTGTTATTATTTTTGTGTAACAGTGACCAGACTGATATACTTAGTCGTTTAAACTGATTCTTTAAACTGTAGAAAATTACAAAATACTTTGAAATATAATATCGTTTTTGTTAACAATTGATGAAGTCATAGTTAGATCATCTAAAAGTATTAAAGTAATATCAAAATAAAGAATATTGTCAGTTTTCTCTTACTAGGCTATTTTTTTTAAGATGAATTTCAGTAGAACCATGGCTGGAATTTGGAGACTCAAAGTGAAAAACCTTTCTTGAAATTATTTCATTTTTTTTTGTTCTAATTATTTATTTTATGGAATCTATATAATAAAAAATACCTGTTGCTTTTTTCCAATTTTAATATTGGTATATTTCACACCTATTTGACAACTTTATTTATTTTCCTTGATTATTTATCTGTTATTCATACACTTGTATTAGACGTAAGTGTGTCTGTTTCATTCACATTATGCCATCTTTATAACAGTAACTTATTTAGATACTTGTATTTGTAATCACGCAGGATACGTGACTCACGCATTAACAGCTTTGGCAGAAAGTCTGATTAATTAACGCTTTAATTTCACGCCTACGAATTTAAAACACGTTTGAGGATTTTCATTTTTTTAATTTTCTTTTTTATAAATCGTCGTAGTGATTGATTAATGGATGAGTCTCGTGCCTGAACGTAATTAATGTTTCAGACAAAGATTTAGTGCGGAGATTTCATTACACGTTTGTAACACAAACAATGAATGATAATATTTCATTGTGATTACTTCTGTGTACAGTCTGAGTGATGTTTCTCTCTCTCTCTTCTCTCTCTCTCTCTCTCTCTCTCTCTCTCTCTCTCTCTCTCTCTCTCTCTCTCTCTCTCTCTCTCTCTCTCTCTCTCTCTCTCTCTCTCCCTCCCTCCCTCCCCCCCTCCCTCTTATAAACGCACGCACACACATGTACCATCAATTTGATATACAAATATGAACATTTCAAATATGAACAATTTAATGTGCGAATGCTATCACACCAGTGCAAAGTATGAAAAATGTACAATTATGAACGCATGCGTGATCACTATAATATACAAATCTGATAAAAATGTAAGTATGAATACATGGATACGTATTAAAACAGACACATAGACATACATGTGTGAAATATATACAGAGGTTTGAACACATAATACATAGATATCAACACATATAAACGCATAAATCAAAAAATTCAAATGTATGAATACAAATATAAAAGTATGAAGAAACATAGAGCAAAAAGAACAAAAATATAAAACAATAAATATATACAAATATGGATACATATATGCAGGTATGAACACTGATATACAAATTTGAACAATAATTAAGTACAAGTATGATTCGATATATATATATACATGTATGAACACATAAAAACAGGTATGAACACACATATGCAATTATGAACACATTATACAAATACAAACGTATTTGAATTCGTATGAATATATGTACAAATCATAAATAACACAGAAAGAACAAAACTTCTCTGTGTTTTATCAAACTCTGAGATATGTCCTGACCTGTAAAGTACAAGAAACTTTATAAAAAAAAAAAATCACTTGCAGCTAATCAGTGAATAACCATGCTGATTCAGACATACAAAGACTCAGTGTGTATTTACGTATGTCGAGAAATACACACACACACACAAAATACACACACACACAAATACACACAAATATTTGTTTTCGTGTTTTTAAATTAAATTTTACTACCTCAAACGAGAATTGTTTGTTCAATTTTTTCTTTTTAAAATTATTATTATTATTATTATAATTATTATTATTATTATTACTATTGTTGTTGTTGTTGTTGTTATGGTTGTTGTTACTATTGTTGTTTTTGTTATTTATTTATTTATTTCTAGAAATTCAATAACCTCATTAACGAAAAAAAAAAAAAAAAAAAAGTCTGCGTTTTATAATTAAATATTTCCAAAGAGCATAAACATTTGACTAAAACAAAATTATATTTTATTTATTTACGTTTTTCAGTTTGAAATAAAATAACACTAGACAAATGGATTTTTGTCACATTTTGTTTTGCTATCATTACTATTGTGTTTACTTTTAAAACATCATGCAGCATGCGGGGAATAGAAATTCAATATTAACGACAAACAAATATAACACATTATCTCTTAGTATACTCATGACCTGCTTCCGCAAAAAATTGAATATTTTAAGTTTAATAAAAACACATATTTGACGTTTATTTCTTTCCAATGATTCAGTCGAATACTGTATTTATGATGATGTAATTTTTACTATCGATGTCGTTTTTATGTCGATTTGATACTTTTCAGAGTAATCTCCACGTGCCAAAAAATTGTTTTAATAGTTCGAAGTAGTGTATCTATGTTGAAAAAATGTATTTTTTTGTCGAAGGAATGTTTTAATTAATGTAATGGTTTAATTTAATAACTGTTTTTGTAATGTTTTTATTTACAAATATCGATATTTCGTAAAAAAAAAAAAAAAAAAAGGAAGGTTATACACTAACGATAAAAATATCGTATTTAACTGAAGTGACAAAAATAACATATTCAACTGAATTAAAAATATCGTATTTAACTGAAGTGAGAAAATTAACATATTTAACTCAAGTGATAAAAATATCGTATTTAACTGAAGTGACAAAAATATCGTATTTAACTGAAGTGACAAAAATATCGTATTTAACTGAAGTGATAAAAATATCGTATTTAACTGAAGTAATTATAATTTGTTTTAGCTACACTGATAAAAATAACATATTTGGCTAACTGATTAAAATAACGTATTTAGCTACATAGATACATACATGCATGCATATATAATAATGTGTGTGTGTGTGTCTATGTGCTTGCGTGTTATAATATATATGTATGTATGTATGTATGTGTGTGTGTGTGAGTGTGTGTGAATATGCTTTATGTAATAGAGACACCAACAAACACACACAAAAACACATACACATACAGACATATACATATGTGCACGTAAATTATTGCTTTATTTATTTATTTATTTTTGTTTTTCTATCTGGCTATTTATTTATTATTTTTTGTTTTACTTTTTGCTGTTTTATTTGTTTTATTTATTTATTTATTTATGTTCACGGTAATTAATTTGTCACAGTATCAGTCACGTTTCCAACAAAAATAAAATTTTAAATCATAACACAAAATACATAACTCCGCTGAGTGGGCTTAGTGCGTATGTACTCCACAATGCACACAATGTAATTTTTATTTTCCTTTGAATTGCTGTAATTTTATACAGTTTTATGTTTTAAATAATTTTTTTAAATATTCAGTTAAAATGTTTGTTTTTTTTTTTTATTTAGTAAAACAGTTAATTAAAACACTTTAGTACAGCTTGTTAAACGTTATGAATAGATATCAAAATTCAATATAGATAATAATAATAATAATAATAATAATAATGATAATAATAATAATAATAATAATAATAATAAAAAATTATATCTCAAGGAACAGAGAAAGGGAGAGAGTGGTTTATCTGTGTCTGTATGCCTGTCTATCTATCTGTCTGTCTGTCTATCTACCCACCCATCTACCTATACGCGAGCATTTTTTGTGTGATGTATGTGTGTGTGTGTGTTTGTGGGTATATGTGTGAGTATGTGTGTGTGTTTTGTGTGTGTGCGCGTGTGAAGTAAATTATTAAATAAAAGTTATTAGACGCCGGCAGGGAACATCCCTGATGCACAGTTTAAGATGTGACAATGTATAGATTGGTCAAATCGAGTAGAAGGAAATAATGGCGTGTTTGTTTTAGAACGAAATGCAGAGACATCTTGTGTAAACTCGGCGTTCGAGCACATTTTGATTGGATTTCACGTCTTTGAATTCATCTCACACTTAGACACTTTTCTCACAAGCAAGTTTATTACTCACGTAAACATCCGCGCAGTGGAAATCGTGAAAAGATGTTGAATACATCCACTGTGAACTATCTCACCAACCAACACATAAACGTGAATGTTAGGTTATGTCCAGTGATCTCTACACATTCATACAGACGATAAGAAATAATCTAGAGTAGAGTTTGAACAAGTGAAAAAACCCCATCTTAATCTGATAATAAATTAAATAAATACACACGCACTGACTTACATATATACACATATACATATATATAGAGACACACATACACCAAGACATATTTAGCTGGAGATCGTTTCTAATAAAACAAAATTAATATATAGATGATAATTAAATATGTCTTGGAGTTTAATCAAACAAGAAAGCTGAATCATTACCAGAAATACTTTTTTATTTTTTTTTTTTTTATTTCACTTTTGTCTTTACTATTGTCATTTCATTTATACGAATATCTTTAATATGACGTCATTGAATTATTATTACAATACGACTACGTCAGCTGCATGGTTACAATGCAATAAAAGTGAATATTGAATGTATAACGTCAGTGAATTATTTTGACAATGCCATGGCGTCATTAATAATGTGTTCTCGTACTCAGCGACACATTTTCGCGTGTTTGTGTAACTTTTACGATGTTCGTAGTGTAGTGTGTCTGGGCGGCCTATCCCCGCGCGCGTCAAGCGAGTTTTAATTATCACAGAACATCATAACGTTTGTTTTACGATTCTCGCTGGGAAACCCATTGTCGAAATCATGCAGGATGACAATATACTTGTATTTAGTCTATTGATTCGGAGCTAAGAATGCATCACGCCAGTTTAATACTGAATCAAGGGATGGTGGGTAGAAAATGAAATCTGCGATTTCTGTCACTGAAACGTGGTGGACGAGGTTTCCATCGGCCTTTAGAAGTTGATAGTGTTAAGTCGTAAAACGCCATCTTTCTTTATTCTTCTCTCATCATCAAGTTATTCTGGGCTTCCAGAAGAGCTCTCAATGGCTACAGGTCAGACATAATTAATATTTTATTTGTGAGACCACAGTGCTAACGTTTTATTTCCTGTAAGAAATCTATAAACAGACACACAGATGTGGGCCACTGATACTAGACTATAATTGTAATAAAAAAAATGTATTAAATCAAAGTAAGATTTCGTTTTTTAGCTTCATATTTCATGTTTCACATCATTTATGTACAACATAAGAGAAAATAACTGTGTATATAGATGAACAAATACGAATACATAAACAGTAGAAACAGTAATAACCAAATAAATGTTGAGTAGCCCCTTTTTACCTAACAAGAACAAGATAAATAATAGCAGTAATAATGGTAAGGAAGTTGACAACAACAACAACAACAATAAACTGTATTTCACGTTGATTTAAACGTAGTGACTGTATTTTACATTGATTTAAACGTAGTGACTGTATTTCAAGTTGACTGTTACTTAGTGATTGTATTTCGAGTTGATCTAAAGATAGAGACTCTATTTCATGTTGATTTAAACTTAGTGACTCTGTTTCAAGTTGATTGAAACATTGTGACTGTATATGACATTGATATGAATACAGTAACTGTATTTCATGTAGATTTAAACGTAGTGACTGTATTTCACATTGACTTAAACACAGTACGGTATTTCACGTTGATTTCAACACAGTGACCATATTTCAAGTTAATTTAAACACAGTAACTATATTTGACATTGATTTAAACACAGTGACTGTTTTTGATGTTGATTTAAAGACAGTGACTGTATTTAACGTTGATTAAAACACAGTGACTGTATTTCACGTTGATTAAAACACAGTGACTGTATTTCACGTTGATTTAAACACGGTGACCATATTTCAAGTTAATTTAAACACAGTAACTATATTTGACATTGATTTAAACACAGTGACTGTTTTTGATGTTGATTTAAACACAGTGACTGTACTTCACGTTGATTTAGACAACGGGGTAAAAGGGATCACGTTAATTTACCAGTATTAATTAGCAATTAGCAGTCCACAGTGTCGTCTCTTTATTAACAGAAAACTTTTTCTTCACACGTATGAGCGATTCCTCAAGTGAACATACTGCAGCGGTGTATTAAACTGTGCAGTTTATTGCAGCCATTGGGAACCGTTTCGACCTAGTTTAGAATTTAATCTAGAAACATATTTATAAAGAATTTTTGGGGTTTTCTGTTTCAATATTAAATATTTTCACTTTTACACGTTTAAGTAATAATATTTATAATGAACGTCGTTTCTATATATATATATATATATATATAAAATGAGCCAAACTGTATTTAAACTACCTGTCTCACGTAAATATATATATATTACGTGAGACAGGTAGATAGATATAAATATAAATATAAATGTATATATAGATATATATTTAGCTAAATAATTGAATTATAACATTTTTTAAATTTTGATATATGTTAAATCAATTTTATAACGTTCTGTTATCTTGATGTTGAAATGTTTAGATAGTTCGCTGTTTCTACACAATGATGGTAGTAAATAAATACTAGTGTTTCATTCTTTGTGATATTACTGACTCCTAATTTTCTCACCATCAGGACACATTTTATTTAAATTAGTTTAAGTTAGGGAGTGGTTTGTTATGTGCGTGCTTTCACTTCAGGCATTTAGTCTTCGCTTTTCTTTAAAACAGATAACAACAGTGCTAGTTACATGTAAAGACAAAACAGAACAGAAAAATAATACATTCAGTTTGACTTTTTATTTAACTCTGCACTGGTAATAGACTGGTAATGGTTTTTTTTTTTTTTTAGAATATGGGTATTCAGTGTTATCCTTGTACAGAAATGATCAACTTCGTAAATGAAAAGAGACGCGAGTTTTCACCTGCGTCAGTCGAGCTGTTCTGGTAAAATTACTTGTGAACGCTGATTTATGTCGTACTTTCCTGGTTCACTAATACCTGTCACCTTTCTGTCTAGACAAATAGCGCACCGCGGCGGAGGAAATCACATCACTAATACTAGTGTTTGGATAAAGGATATAGAAAGGCTTTATGGGTTACACATGTTAAATCAGGTGACATTGTCACGTGATACCTGTTTCTGAAAACACCAGATCAATGACGCCAAATTCTCACACTGATTTGTATTCGTATAATTAATGTATATCATGATACTGCATGTGTAAATGTATTAGGTATTACGTGTTATGTACGTATATGTGGATGTATGTGTGTGTGTGTGTGTGCGAGTGAACAAATGTGTATATGTATATCTCCATAAGTGACTAAATGTATAAGATTGTAAAAAACATGCGATGCGACCACTGACAAACGAAACTGCTACATATGAATTATTTAAAATATATAAATTATATATGTACGATCTAAACGAAATATTAATTTTGTTATTCTCCTTCTCTGGAGGTTTAAATACTTAATGCATTGTAAAATAATTCATCGTTCAGTGGTTTCCAGAGAGTCGTTTCCTTTATGTTCAGAAAATAATTTGGATCTAAAATGGAATTACTCGTTTCATATTCTACGCTGTTGTAATATAGCCTATCCCTCAGGAAATATTAAATTTAAAATTTTATGTATATAGCGGTGTTTACCGCGATTATTGCATTCGTCTTTTGTGAAACGACTGGGATCTCTTTATTAAATAAAATAATAAAATTAAATAAAATTAAGTAGGATTTTTTTTTTTTTTGTAATTTTTTAAAATGATAAACAGGATTATTTTGGTTCGTAAAATGATAAAATAAAATTAAATTATTACTGCATAAAACAATAAAATAAAATGGGATTCAAGTTCTGCGCGAGATAATTGAAAATTAATAAACACAAATTTATTCAGTATAATGAGATTAATACTATGCAAACCGATAAACGTTGGGATTTTAATCTTGTATGACAAAATGGGATTATAAATCTTAAGATAAAAAAAAACTAGATTCGTGTCTTGTGATGACAAAATAAGATTCTGTGTAACGCTGTATAACTAGCAACACTGTAGTCAATAACGGCATTCCTACTGTGCAGATGAAAGAAAGGAAAATATCTGTTAAATTTCTGTTCTTTCAGCGGTCGATTAATTCATAAACTAACCATTGTCGAGATGTTTCCGTTACGAAGCTGAGGAAAGTGCTCGCATTGATTTTCAAGAAGTATTAATTGTGTAAACAATGAAACTAAGCTTTTCTCTTTCGCGCTGGTTCATTAGCAGGAAGTGTGTGTAGTGACCGTGTTTCCTCCCTTCCCATTGTGCGCACCATCAAAGTTGAGCAAACGTTTTCCATTATAAGCAAGTCAAACATGTTTCAACTGTTGATATTCATCAGCGGTGGTCGAGTGGAAAAGAAAATGGAAATATGTGATATTCAAAAATCACCAGCTTGTTTCTCTTTACAGCGGCAGATGGCGCTCGCTCGCTGGACTGCCAGGGGCGTGGCGGTCGCCGGATCAATCCTTATCGGAAGACCCGCCAGGCTGTTTCCTGTTCCAGCAATGCTTTCCTGTTTATGACAAGCTCTGCCTGTGGATAACAGAACCGTTTATAATGACGACAGATTTTTTTTTTTTCTTTGCGCGAACCTTATCGCTGTTTGATAGCTCAGAAATGTTTCCATTCACTCGTGTGAATCAACACAGTTTATTCATAAAAACACCATCAACAGTTAAACTTACGTCACGTACACGTACAACCTTTTTAAGTGCAGGTAACTGTTAAATTTTATTTCCACTTTTCAGAATTCAGAGTGGAAAATCAAATTTATATACTTACCTAATTGCAATATTTATCTATTTCAATTATATTGGATTTATCTTGTAGTATTCTGTATTTATCTCGTTCTCGTGGACTTATTTATCTCGTTTTAGTACTCAACATTTTTCTAATTCCAGAATATTGTATTTATTCAGTTACAGCCATATTACATTTATCTAGTTCTTATACACTGCATTTGTATAATTCTGGAACGCCGCAGTAAGCTGCTTGTAGCATGTAATGTATTTATGTAGTCAACATTTTTGTTATCACAAATGAACGATAAATCTGTGTCAAACTATTCACTTTTAACTATAGTTCTCTGACAGTCAGGAAGCCGTTGCCATGGTATTTGACTCGATTAACATATCAGCATTAAGAACGATCAGCGGTTATCATAGCGAACAAAAAAGATGAATTTACAAATGGAATTTTCTTGCATTTGTTTACAGCGTACAGTGACGCGGTGATCCCTGCTTTCAGTGGGTCGGCGGCCAGCGACTGTCTGAACGTGTGCGAGATTAACGCAGACAGAAAACATTTAACGTGACCGTTAAACTCGATCTACCGCGTTACGCCGATAAACGTTTATCTACGTGCTGACGTGGCCTTTTCAATGTATCACTTTACATATATATAATAACTTAAGTACTGTACAAATATACGTAATATATCATTGTGCAAATAAATATATAATGTAATCATCGTATGTGTATATATATATATATGTTTGTGTGAAGTATTTCAGTTAAAAGGATGAAAAGTGTTTAATGATGTTTTTTTTTTTTTTTAATTTAGTGAACGTATGAAATACGTTTAACAAGAAGCAGCAAGAAGCTATTGTGTAACGAAAAATATGTTTTTATCTACCAAACAATGTTGTATCTGTAATAACAATGTAATGATATTTTTCTCTGTATTAAGTGTGTACCAAGATATATTTTTATCTGTATAGTGTAACAAGATATATTTTTATCTTTTTTATGTAACAAGAGATATTTGTATCTGCATTGTGTAACAATAAATATTTTTATCTGTATCATGTACCAAGATATATTTTTATCTGTATAGTGTAACAAGATATATTTTTATCTTTATTATGTAACAAGAGATATTTGTATCTGCATTGTGTAACAATAAATATTTTTATCTGTATTATGTAACAAGATATATTTTATCTGTATAGTGTAACAAGAGATATTTTTGTCTTAATTATGTAACAAAAGATATTTGTATCTGCATTGTGTAACAAGAGATATTTTTATCTTTATTAAGTGTGTAACGATATATATATATATATATCTATATGTAAATATATATGTAATGACTATGTTACTAGATGTGTATTTATATTTAACGATATAGTCTTCTTTTTTTCTCTAACTGTTGTGTAAAGAGAAATATATTCATTTCTATTCAGTGTAACATGAGCTATTTTATATCTGTTTAACGAGAGAGAGAGAGAGAGAGAGAGAGAGAGAGAGAGAGAGAGAGAGAGAGAGAGAGAGAGAGAGAGAGAGAGAGAGAGAGAGAGAGAGAGAGAGAGAGAGAGAGAGAGAGATGTATGCTATGTAAAAATAATTACTATTATACGTGTATTAAACGCTGATGTTAGTGGAAATAGTGACGTGCTATTTTGATTGTTTTCCGATACTTCGTTATGAACTGACAGTTTGTTTACGTGTTAGGCCTGCTGCGTCACTTCTGTGTTCCGACACTTATATATATTATACGTGTACAAAAACACATCTATAAAACACATACACATAAACACATCAATAAAATACACATAGATAACCACATATACAAAACACATACACAAAAACATCTACACATAAACATATACACAAAACATATATACATAAATATATATAGAAAACAGATACTCATATTCACATTTCATACAACTCACATAGACAGGTATATAAATGATTAATATAAACGTATACACAAATACATAAAAATATATATAAACACACATAAACACCATTTTACATTCAATCGAACATCTACTGTTGTTTTTTTTTGGATTAATTTTCTTGGACTAATAGATATTTTTGGAAAAGGAAATTAAAGTACATTTATTATTATTTTTATATTGTCTGTTTTTTGTATACTTTTAAATTAGCAGTAAAAGTCCTTTTAATAACTTTCCATTAACACAACCGCACGCATAAAAGTGATATATCAGTGTGAAAAAAACTGCAGCAAACTTTTTTACATTAAAATCATGTACACTAAATTTGACCTTCTGGCGAAGTGAAAAACTTTGCACGACAGGCGTACTTAAACAGATAAACCACAGAATTACTCACACTTTGAAATAACGAAAGGGAGATAATTAAATGTCAGTTTGTGATGTGATGTTAAATAACTCACACGTATTTTTCAGTGTGATAAAGTGAGCAACACAGTTTTCGTTTTTCTTTTACCTTTTCGAGTACGTGAAGTGCAATTTATTGATAAGGTTTATAAAATACTGCTGTGTTTTACTATTAACCTGCAAAACCTTTGAAGATGTCCCTTAACAGAGGCTGTGTTGATGTTATAACAATATAATATTAGTTATAGTTTGTTTATTTATTTATTTATTTATTTAATTTAATTTAATTTAATTTAATTTAATTTAATTTAATTTAATTTAATTTTGTTGTTGTTTCATGTTATCTCATAGATACTCTATATTTTGCCAGTGACAGCTAACGTGTTTTACTGACACGTGTAGACTATTTGGAATCTGATTTATGTTTTATCTCTGTGGGTGAAGGAATGTGCAGATCAAATGCCAAAGTTGTCGTCATACTAAAATCGATGACAACCAGCCCAACGAACGTAAAGTGATTATTGAATACGGAACATTATTTATTTATTTATCTTCAATTTTTAATATAGTTAATAAACTTAATAGACAAATAATGTAATTCTGCATTGAGGCTAAATATAATATTTTTAAGCCCGTGATGTTGTATTATTATACGAATGTAGAATCAACATTTTGAAAATATGAAGAGAAAATTGGAAATATGTCGATTCTCCTTTTCATACATTCATACATATGCACAAACACAAAATAAAAACAGAAAAAACCCAAAGTATATACATCTACATATACCAGTTATGCGAACAAAACACAGTGCACATCTATGTACGTTAAGTACGTATGTACACAAACACATCTGTGCATGTCAAGAATGCACACAAAACACAATGCGTACATCTAAATATATCAAGTATGTACACAAAACACAGTGTACATCTACGTACGTCAAGAACGCACACAAAACGTAAGTACGTACTCAAAACATTGCTTACATCTACAAACCTCAAAACCCTAACCCTAAATATACATAGGTAAAATATACAATATATCCGGTGGATCTAAGCATAATTCAGAGAATTTAATTAGTTGTTAAATAACTATAATTTATTGTTAACGATTGTCACGTTTTCTATATTATGATGATGATGATGATGATGATGATGATGAAGAAGAAACGAAACCGACTGCTGTGGGTTTCTTTTGCCGATTTATAGCATAAAGATAATTTTATAACCCATCTTCACACAGTAAAACACACTCAGGAGAAGCTGTAAACACGCTTTAATTTGAGTTGATCCTCGGCCTATCGCTTCTCGTTCCCGCGTTTTAGCCGCATCTGCAGACGATGATGTATTGTATTAACATCTGTGATCATGTTGTGTGTGTCAGAGCGCGGCTCCCGTTACAAATAAATCTTTGTGAGAATCTCACGTGGCGTGGGTGAGGCCTTAGTAACATCACAACAGGAGAAGAAAGAGCGTGCTACAGTAACAAATCTACCACATGTAGCAGTCATACTTTACAGAGTTCTTGATTTTTGACTGGAACGGGAAAATACGAAAAAGAAAAATGGACTATTCATATTTTTAATTTTTATTTTATTTCTCTCTTAATTAACATCGTTTGGTTATTCAGATGATTATGTACATACACACACACATACATACAAACAAACATACATACATACATTCATACACACACACACACATATATATATACATTAACAGAAGATGACTGAACATATGTGTGTGCTTGTATTTATATATGTATATGCATGTAATATATTTACGTATGTACGTATGAATGTGTGAATGTATGTGTTAATGTTTATTTGAGTGCGTATGTGAGTGTGTTTATGTATTTATGCGTGTCTACAACAACGAAAAGACAACAAAGCAACGAAAACTGCATCGTGTGTATGTTTATTAAAGTGAGATCACAATTTTATGTTTGATTCTCATCTAAAGTTTTCTTGTGACGTCACAGCACAGTCACATGTCCATCCCACCACAAACAGAAAGACTATCTTTCACCTAGCAACGAGAAAACAGTAACCACTTGTATCCCAGTCCCTGGCCTTTCATCGGCCAATAAACAGCAGCTTTGCGACGTGACTACATTTGTCCACATAATTCACATGTTTTACCAGCCCTGGCCCAAAGCAGTCAGCACCAGGCGCTGTACAATACAATCTTGTTAAACGTAGTGGAATCATGAAGAGAATGTGTAAATAAAAGTCTATGTATCTCTCTATAGACGATCTATTTTTGCTTTTGTTCTTTTTACAGCGAGATGAAAAACACTTGATAGATACAAAGCTATGTCGACTAATTGTTTAAATAAAGTTATGGAAGTTTTATTACTGTGATCACACCTCAAGTTCAGGTGCTTGTCTTTTTAACAGTTTTTTTTTTATTATTATTATTATATTTCCCCTCTGTTTGACTCCGGGCAATCCCTGTCCCAGAATTATTTACATGTTAACACACATCCATTTAAACTACATAAATCAGGCAATCTCAGCTATCGATTGGGTTTCCTTGAATATTTGCCAAAGAGAATTTTGCGGAAAGCATTTCTGAATTCTGGGCTAAATTTTGTATAGATAATGGGATTCAGCAAACTGTTGACATACCCCAGCCACAAGTTGAAACTCATCAAAATGTCGGGCACAATGATTTGATGGTCTCTGAGAAACGGCATGCCGAGGGCCTGGATGAAGAAGGGCAGCCAACAGATTAAAAAACATCCTGTGATGATTGCTAAAGTCCGCGCCGCTTTCCTCTCGCGTTTCAGCTCGAGTTTCTCCTTGCGACACATTGCTGCCTTGGAAGCTTCGCTCGAACCAGTTTTCAACATGGCGGTGTTGGCCTCGTCACACGAGTTTCCGTTGGTGGCGCAGTGCATGTCGGTCAACTCGTCCTCCTTGCTGCGCACGCTGCTCTCTTTCTCCGGCGAGCAGCCGTTGCACGAGACGACGCTGTACTCGGTTTTCGGAGACACCGTCTTGTCCTGCTTCGCCAGCTTTTTCTTATTTTCCTTTTTCACGAATTTTTCCTTTCTTATCCTCGCCCTGGCCACTTGGTAAATCCGCAAGTAAATAACAATCATGATGGCCATGGGCAGGTAGAAGGCACCGACTGTGGAGAAGACAGTGTAAAACTTGTCCTGGCTGATGAGACACTCGCCAGTGACGTCCGGGTTGTTCTCCGACGTCTTCCACCCGAACAGCGGCGGGATGGAGATAGTCAGTGCCACGCCCCACACCAGAGCGATCATGATGCCGATGCGCGTGGGACTACGACGGCGGATGTACGCGATGCTGGTGACGGCCCAGTACCTGTCGATGGCGATGGCGACGAGGTGGAGGATGGATGCCGTGCAGCAGAGGACGTCGAAGGAGATGTGCATGTCGCACACGGAGCTGGGAAGAAACCAATGTTTCGTGACGACATTCAGAACGGCGATCGGCATCACCAGGGTTGCAACCATCAGATCGGCAACAGCCAACGACAGAATGAGATAGTTGGCGACGTTGTGCAGGCTCCGCTCCAGAATGACGGCGGCGATGACGAAGACGTTGCCGATGATGGTGGCTAATATCATCAAACCCAGAACCGTGCTTGTCGCTATCAAATGTTCGATGCTGTGTATCTCAATAGCAATCGCTCGATACGTCGTCGCCGTCGTGGTTGGTGTATCATTATTTATTCCTTGGTAAGATAACGTGGCTTCTGTCACATCCATAGCAACGTCGTGCTAGTGCAGAGGAAGGAACGTCGAGGGGAATGTGTTTGGAATGGTTGACAATCTCAGCGAATGAGAAATTTGCACAAAGTCAAAACAACTTGTCGAAAGAAATGACACAAATTTACACAACTCAGTTTGTCTGAGTTTCAGTCAGTTTTTCTCTCCACTCATTTCATCATCTCTGACTTTTCAGTTATTTCAGCGTGCAGCTCGATTGCAACTGAGTAACGCACCAGAGAACTGCAGTACTTGTGTGAACAACGTCGTCCATTTGTGTGAATATCAGCTGTTTTAAATGTTTCGTGATCGTAGGTCGAATCTGCAAAATATAATGACACGTGTATTAGAAATCCGTATATAACACAGTATATTAAAAAGTTGTATAACAACACAAAGAATTATAAATCTGTATAATAACACAATGTATTATAAAATCTGTATAACAACAAAAGTGTTATGAATTTGTATAATAACAACGAATTATAAATCTATACAATAACAATGTATTAGAAATCGGTACAATAACACACACTTTGTTTATGTCATTTGCAATATCGCTATCATAAACAGATTTTGTACAATCTTAGAAAGAAAGTATCACTTAGAACGTATTCGATTTTTTTTTTTTTTGTTGATTTCTTTGGAATTAATTTACTTTTCTATATTCAATTTGTAGCCGGCGATGTAACGCGGTGCTGGCTGAAAGCTAAAAGAGTCGGTTTATACACACTCATTACACCCCATCACCGGCTGAGGATGAATAAGATTTCTTGCCTTGCCCGTTTCATCTCAATAAAAAGTGAAATACGATCACACAGGGACTTTCCTTTCAGCCGCAGTCTCCAGTGAGCGAATAATACGTACACTAAATTTGTCTTAGTGCTTTACTGAAGGCTGCAAAGCGCAGCAGTCTGCAGGGACTCGAAAATTAAGTTGTGTATATACTGACTGCAATGCATGCACACTCGATACAATACTCAACTTGAGCGCAGTTAATACTGACGTTTGATGAGAGAGAGAGAGAGAGAGAGAGAGAGAGAGAGAGAGAGAGAGAGAGAGAGAGAGAGAGAGAGAGAGAGAGAGAGAGAGAGAGAGAGAGAGAGAGAGAGAGAGAAGAATGTATTTTTTTACTTACTTAAGTCTGAACTACACAGAGTGTTCTCACAGGACTACTGTAATGTCAGTTTATGTTCAAGGAAAATTAAATAAAACAAACATAAAACGAGAACAAAAACAGTTTAAATGAAACTTAAAAGATCTGTTTAATACTGCCACTGAAGCAGTTTGTGTAATAGAGGCCTTTTATGTAAAATAATGTAATGTTTGTGTAAAATCCGGTAACAAAGGCAGTTTGTGTAATACATTAATAGAGGCATTTTATGTAAAAGAGTGTAAAAGAGGCAGTTTGTGTAAAATTCTATAAAACAGGCTGTTTGTGTAAAATACAGACAGCGAAGTATCCAGTTTTAATGACGTCGAGATGAATGATAAGAATAAAACAGAGGCGTGTCACTTTGTTGTCACTATTGTCACGCTGAATGATAGATCACTAGCGAGCGCTCTAATTTACGAAGGAAGCAGATCTATATAAGTCTGGATTGATAGATCAGCGGTGTTACTCAATTGTTTTCATTTAGTGAACGGCAACGCAAATCTCGCGAGATAGCCTGCTCGTCTGACCTCATTTAGTGAGTCACGTGGTATGAATGATTCCCTTGACATCTGCAAATTAACTCCAGTCATAAATTGTCAACGTTTTCGATAAAACAGTTAATCTTTGTCACTGCTGATGAACGGCTCTGTCTTACTTCGTTAAAAAAAAAAAAAAGAAGAAGAAGAAGAAAAAGCAGGGAAAATCGGGCCTCGATTTTATCGATTAGTCTCGATTTCACTCACACAAATGTGGCTAAACCTCGATTTCGTTTTAATGAAGGAATCTCGATTTTGTTTGATAAATCTTACTGTCGTGTTCCGTACCGCTGGTAATTGTTTATGTGTTCAGTCATTCTTTCGTTTTCTCATTTTTTTTTTTTTTTTTTTTTTCTCCTGAAACATAATTAATTACGCACCGAAGAATTTTATTCTGAATTTAGAGTCTGATTTAAAATGTGTTGTTTAGTTATACGTAAACAGCGTGCGACAAACTTATTGCTTTAACTGACAAAGCAATTTTTTAAATTTCAAAGTAACCTTAAAAAAATTAAAAATAAAAAATTGATATAACTAATGCTGAATGTTAAAATTGATCAAAAGTGGCGTTTAGATTTCTATAAATACGTTACCTATTTATCTGCTAGCCAACTACCAACATATATATATATATATATATATATATACATACATACACAAATGGAAAAACCCAATGTAACTTAACTTAAAAGCCATATTAAACAATGTGCCGACAAAAATTTTGAATTTTATTCTACACAAAAGTGTTTATTTGGGCGCGTGTTGGATGAGAATTCGACCTGGATTCAGTTCTGAATCGACACACTGAATCCTCTTCTCATTATATTTGATTATTTTTTAATGGTGTAAATATTAGTGTTAGCCGAACAAGTGGGATTAATTAGGAAATCAATGATTTTGACACAGACGTAACGAGGTTGCAGAGCTGAGGTAATCATTTTAAAAAACACTAATTTATTTTACAAGTCAGGAATTATCACGTTGTTGACAATTTCAATAACGTTTTCTCTACAAGTCTAGAAAATGTTGACATTTAGTTAAATGTTGAATTTTCTGAAGCACTAACCTTTCAAAATCGTATTACTGAAATAGTTTTCAGAGATATTAATAATGATGAAGATAATAATAATAATAATAATAATAATAATAATAATAATAATAATAATAATAATAATAATAGTAATAGTAATAATGCTAAAAAATAAATAAATAAATACTACTGCTATTGCTACATATTGTTATTATTATTATCATTATATTATTATTATTATTATTATTATTATTATTATTATTGCAGTTATTATTACGATTATTATTATTATTTCAAAAGTATTATACTGATTCAATAATTTATTATTATTCTATTGTAGAAGCTACATGTAGTTTATAATGCAGGCAAAATAATAACAGTAGTAGTAGTGGTAGTAATAGCAACAATAATAATACTAACAACAACAACAATAATTATGATGATGATAAAATGCTATGGGTCATTTTGACAAATGAATATTGAAGCTGGCATACTTTAAATATATGTTTTGTTTTTTAATTCAAACTATGATGTCGTTAAGCGCGGATGCTGTAAAACTCAATAATAAAAAAAATATATTTATTTATAAATGTTTTTGTTAGATAGTAGATAATAATTTTAAAAAAAGTTTATCAGCATTTTACAGTTTGTCCTTTTTCTTCTTCTTTTTTTTATTTTTGTTACCTAACGAGCCTGAAAAAGAAAACAAGGTAAAATTTATGTGTTCTTATTTCAACCGGAAGTTCCACTATCTAACAGCGCCATCTGGTTGATTAGTTCGCCAGATCTTCAGTGAACTTTGCAATAGCTACGAGATCTGGGAATTAATGTGGGTTGCTAGTGAATAATAAAATATTTATGCTGTGCGGTGATTTAGCAGGTACCTGCGTGGAAAGTGTCGTTAACAAAACGTGAGGAAGAACCTTATCGACTACAAGTTACTAACGGAAATATGCAGAGCGACGCCAAAACCAATCAGCACTGTGCTCACTGGGCTTGTTAGGATAAGAAAAAAGTCCACGTGAAGTACACGTGAATTTTAACTTCACATCACGAGAAATGAAGTCCACGAGGTATTGTTGTATCTTCACGACACGAGAAGTGAAGTCGAACAGAATTACTTGGAACGATCTCCACAAAACAGCTTTCTTTTGCAGAGTACGCACAATCGTCAAAGACGGCTATTTTTAGAAGTATATTTCATTTGCTTCTGAACTCGTTCTCAGCAGGAGCGAGCCTGGACGATCGATGGCGGTTTTAATTTGAAATATTATGTTAAGCCGGCAGTTAGATAATCACGGGGCCATGAAGATATACAAACAGGATTGAAAAAAAATCTAATTGCTACGTGAACTGGACTTGAGACGATTTGCTTGTCTAGTGGGTGCTCTCAATCAGTCATTTCTCTTTTTTCTGGATTTGTCTCTAACGAGTACAATCTGAAATAGGACTACTTTCAACATTCACTAACGACTACCGTAATTACTACAAATAACAACAACAGCAGCAGCGATAACAACAACAGCAGCAGCGATAACACCAGCAGCAGAAGCATCAACAGTAACAACGCCGCCACCAATTACAATAATAATAATAATAATAATAATAATAATAATAATTTACGAGCGATGACTCATCTGTATTTTTTAAATAAACGTAACATAAAATCGGTTACTCACGACGTTAGAGAAATGTTTTCTCATATAATTTAATCAATGATAAAAATAAAACCGCTGTTATAGCTATTTTAAAAATTTAATATTTATTTATTCGATATTAATAGTTTTCGTGTAAAGAAATGAATTATATGTATGTGGTAAAGAAACTTGAACTCGATAACAGCAGTTCTCTACAAAAAGTACTTCTGTTTCTGTAGTATTACATGAAAATATTTACGCTTTCGGTTATATCTAGTTTTAGATTATTATTATTATTATTATTATTATTATTATTATTATTATTATTATTATTATTATTATTATTATTGTTATTATTATTATTATTTTCTATTAAGGTTGTTTTGTTAACATGTCCTTTCTGTCTCTTTATAGAATTCTTTGTGACTTTATTTATAAAATTAATTTATTCACTGCAGAAATTAATTTGCTTTCTGTTATTTCTCTGTTAATGTTAGTGCCTCTTTCATTTAGAAATAATTGTTGTATGCCTACAGTAGTAACAGCACATGTAGACTGTAAATCTATATAAATATTTACATTCAGTCATGTGTTTGTATATGTATATAATAACGTAATATAAAATCGTTTATATATATATATATTGTGTGTGTGTAATATATGTGTGTATATGTCTGTGTTTGAATAAGTATGATCGTGTCAACATGTTCTTGATGTATGTGTGCGTGTGTGAGTGTGTCTCTGTGTCTGTGTGTGTGACTCAAGCACACTTCTGTCGACCAATAACAATCGACTGCTGGTGTGTTAATTGTAAGGCAACATGCACGGCACAGTCGATACGGAGAGAGTCGAGCTGTCAGCGGTATCGAATTTACTTCCACTTTTCATTTCATTAGCGAGTTTTAGTCACAAATATCGTTACGTGTTCATGCCTTGTTGAGTATAACCGAGTTCCTTCAGAAACATTTCACTTCTCCGTCCAACCACTGCTTAATACCGTCACACACTATCTTCTATCACTCAGTAACTACTATCACTAAGTTAATACTATCACATAGTATCTTCTATACTTACTTAACACTATCACATAGTAACATATGTCACTTAGTACTATCATATAGTAAGTTCTATTACCTGGCACTATCATATAGTAAGTTCTATTACTTGGTACTATCACATAGTAAGTTCTATCACCTGGAACTGTCACATAGTAACTTCTACCACTTAGTAATTACTACTTAATATGCTATCACGTTAATTTCTGTCTTATAGTAACTATTACTGTTATCCAGTATATGCTATCATACAGAAATTCTGCCATTTAATAACTATCACTACTACTTATTAAGCATTATTGTAACTAACCCTTTTACTTAATATCTACTACTCTTACCATTACTTAGTAATATTTTAATTAGTAACTAATGTTTTTATTTAATATTACTTCTTAATTATTAGTTATATAGCCTATTATATCTGCTTAGTAGTTACATATGTTTTGCAGAGTATCTAGTACTAATACTTAGTAACTAGTGCTCCTTGTTTTCTACAACAATAACATTACTCAGTGAAATACGAAAGTTAAAAGACAAATAAGAATTGAACAAATTAAATGGTATTTTCTACTGTGAATATTTTAAATTTATAAATAAATAAATAAACAAATAAACAGAAAGATAAATAAATAAATAAACAGAAAGATAATAAATAAATAAACAGACAGATAAATAAATAAACAGCTAGATACACAACACTAACACAGTCCACAGACGAAACAGAAGGAAGACAGGAACAAAAACATCGGCATTCAAACTGTCAATTAAGACTAGTTATGACATGCATATTACCGGAAGCGGAAGTAGTTTTCATACACTACTAAGGAAGCGGAAATAGATTTTTTAGATAAAATCACTGTCGGAAGGTTTGAAGTTGGTTTACTGCTAAATAATCAAACCGGAAGCGGAAGTACTTTGTCTACGAGGATGAGTTGGCACGTATGCAGTTAGTTTACGGTAGTTACGTCGATGTGAGCGCAAGGAGAAATTAGAGCTATTATTAAAAGTCTAAATTTAGTCACTGCTACAATGATTGTAATTACTGAAGGCGGAGATGCAATTACACTGATGTAATTTCGTTCACGTACGCACATGAAGAAATCAAAGATTTGTAGGCTTGTTGAAATAATCTGAAAAATTTAAACTGACTCAGTGTAACCATGGTAACCAATTACAACATCACAAATAGTATCGTAGTAAATATTTATCTACAATAACTATATATATATATATATATATATATATATATATATATATATATATATATATATATATATATATATATATATATATATGTATGTACACTGTGTGTGTTTTTATGGTGTTTATTTTATGTATGTTAGTGTTCTAGGTGCTTGCGTTATTTGTCTGCATGGTGGGTTTTTTTGTTGTTTTTTACTGTATGTAAAACATCCTAAGTCAAACATTAAACACAGTAAACACGGGTTGTTATGGATTTTTCGCAAATTATAGATTTTTTTCTCATTCTTCAAACAAAATCATTGAGACATGGTGAATTAAAGAAATGACTGGAGCGACACACGAAACGCTTTTGTATGAAGAATATTGCCACCGAGCTGGAATTAAACTGACGTACATGTTAAAACACAAACATTAAAAATAGCACGCGTCACTTGTCATTTTGATACGAGTACGACGCTAAATGATTGTTATGTAACATGAAAGACATCTGGCGCGTGCGTGAGTATTGTGTGTTGTCTATAGCTATGACGTCACGGTATCGACGTAAATTACCGGTTTACAACGATTGGTTTCTGGAAACAGAGGAATACGAACATCCAAATGGAAATATAGATCTCTCTATTACACACTCTGTCAATATCATTAAGTTTTCTCTTTATTTGAATAAAACGGAAAAACATGTGGACTGTCGAGTGCAAAACTTTTATAATTAAAAAGCTAACGAGTTTTCTATTTTACACCTAAACTAAACTAAACTAAATAAATAAATAATAAGATAAGAACAGCAACAATGACTTTGATAATAATAATAACGAATATTTGTATCCGGTTTATCGCATTTGTGTTTGTGTGTGCATGTATGCGTGTGTATGTGTGTTTGTCCGTCTGTTCAGTCAGTCTGTAATAAAAGTTCGTGATTGTTAAAAAATTTCAGTCGTTTGGTTACGTTTAATTTAACAATCTATTCCCAGCAGGACGTGTTGACATTCTCTCATCTCTAAGTTTGTCTTCACAGGATAAGTTCACTGTCAGTCACGTATGTCACATATCTGTTATATAGCATTAGGGTGAATATCACAAATATCATATGTACTCTCTGACTAATACGTTGCATCTAACATATCACATATTATGGGTATCTATTATATGAGTATAATTTGTATAATATATACGAGAGAGAGAAAGAGAGAGAGAGAGAGAGAGAGAGAGAGAGAGAGAGAGAGAGAGAGAGAGAGAGAGAGAGAGAGAGAGAGAGAGAGAGAGAATTTTATACAACTCTAAAGATTCCTATGACGAAAACTTTATGTGAAGAATTCTTTTCTCCAATCTGTCAACAGACGTCGTGAAGGACGACGAAACAATAAATTACCTGTCTGTCTGTCTGTCTCTGTCTCTCCCTGTCTCTACCCTTCTCGCTCTCTCTCTTTCTGTGATGGTGGTGACTGAGGTTACCGTATCACGTAATGACACAAGATTTAACGGTGTTACTAGTTAATGATGAGTAAACACAGAATCATTCCCAGGGACGAATGATTCATCACGATCACACACGGTGCGCGGAAACAAAACGCGTGATGAAATAATTCTTCAGACAAAACAAAATTACATTTCAGAATACAACGTCACATAATAAACCTTACATTAATATATATTAAAATTTCTACGTTGTAAATAATTCAATACTGAAAGCAATTTCTGTAATTGTTAACTGTTGAATGCTATATTTCGAAACATATCTGTTACGTACAATACTCGAGGCCACAGAATGAAAATACCACCGCCTGTTTGACAATTAAAATGAATAACGTAATCAGCTGAATGACTGAGTCGCAAACGATCGTGTGTGTGTGTGTTTGTGATGGAACTAAAACTGATAAGAGTTAAAAATAAAAGTATCTCGAAGAGAGGTGAGTGATCGCTCTCTCTCTACAAAGACATTGGTTTAATTTCACTTTGTTACGACGGCGTTCTCCCGAGACCACAACACGACAGATAATTAATGTATCCATTAAACAACGCACAGACAGTTTCCAATTAACTCCGCCTGGGTTAACTCGCTTACTCGAGTACATCGCGACCCACTTCTTCCGTGCGGCGGCGTTAATTCTTTCATCTCTTTTACGGAATGGTCAAATGTAGGCCAAGCGTGTCACTGTCACGGAATGAAGGTCATATCAGGTTTGCTGGTGACGAGATGTTTAATTATGTATCTGAGCCGACACGAAACCAGTAGAACAAACAACTCGGTTAAAAGTGAGATGCGCCGGTGTCACTCACAGTTTTTGGTAATCTTAGCGAGATTGACACTTTCTCTGTTGATGTCACCCGAAGTGTTTCAAATCTCTGTATGATCGTAGTGTAGTTGTCGCCTTTGAACGTTGGACGGAGTAGTGTGAATGACGTTTAAAGCGTTAATGTCACCAATCTGTTTTTTAAGGTCATAACAGAAGTGTGACTGTCACGTGATGCGTTGATGTCACCCTGTGAGTTGTATCCTGATAACTGCAAAGTAACTGTCGCCTGTGCTTATTTTGTTTTGTAACAGTGGTTTGATTACATTCATTTGGAGTCACCCATTAGAGATACTGAAGTCACCGGTTTAACAGAGCGCAAATCTCACGTAATAATCTTGAGTACAAGAAAAACATCAGAAGACAACAAGGTTTTTCCTTCTCAGTTTTGTAGCAGTCACGTCTGTCTATATACGTTTAAATATTCAAAGTAAAGCGAAATATTGTAATTAGCAAATGTCGTTTAAAATAATGACATTTTTCATACTTTCAGATGCACCACACTTTTAAAATATTTATTATGTATGCATACTGACGAACTTTTGGTTCCAGCGTATTTAACATCTCTGTCCCTGTTCCAAAATACTTCAAATTAGTTCAATTCTGGCACCCCTGTGATATACATGCACAATAAATAGTTCATAAATTAGAAACAGATTAACACATTCACACACAGGCGCATGCGCACACGCACACGCACACGTACATCTTTTAAGAGATCATCCATATAATTTGGACTTTTCTGATTTCGCTTTCGTTCCTTTTCGTTCATTTATCGCTGACAATCTCTCTGCCTCTTTCTCTCACATCACATTATCCCGTCCAGAACGGGAAATTAGCAAATTCTTCAAGCCATCTCTCAAGCAGTTTGACACTTTGCAAATATATCACAGACCCTCGTGGACGGAAATCGATGATTTTCTGTCTCTCCTGGACGAAGACACAAGAAAACATAAATTTCATTTTATCGCAAAAACTAATTATCCTTGTTCTTGTGGAATTATCAATAAACTCCACTCGGCTTTGTGGCAGAGTTTGGAGAGGCTCTCATAAACTCAGTCTCACTAAAAGCTTTCCAGACAAACGTCTCACTTTGTATGTCTCACATTGTGAGATGACAGTTTTATTCTGTCCTTCTTTATTAATACGACTTTCTCCGTCACCTCTCTGTATAAACAGTTAATAGTTATTTCAGTGAATCTTTTGTTTGTAAGTATCGTCATTTCACTTTAGAGTGTAAAGAGTTAACTGTCACTTCTCAGTGACTTTAGAGTATATAGAGTTAACAGTGGTTATATTTTATTTCTTTTTTTTATTATTAAACAGTTAACGTGACATCATTGTGACTGAAGTTAATAAAGATTTATTGGTGATGTTTGGTACATCAAGTAAATACTTTTCTTTTACAGATAAAGACACAATGTCACGTCTTTAGGAAATAAAGAGTTAATCGCAAACGTCTGCGGTATTGTAATTAGCATACGAACAGTTAATGCCACTTTATTTACAATATCTCAGCATTATCGTAGAGGAGACAAAGAGTTAATGTAGTAGTATAAATTTGTGTGATTACTTCTGACTGTCTGTCTGTTCAACTGATTGTCTGCTCATTTATTCAGAGCACTTCTATGTTTATGAGTTCCAGTGTTTGTAATAAATCTTTATATATTTTTACTAAATAACCTAAATTCTGTGTATATATAACGTAAATTATGGGTTCTCTGTGCTGTCATCACAAATTAATATAGAAAAAAACTTAATATATTCCTATACATGGAAACACTATCAGCACGAACACCAATGACCTCATCAACAACACCGTCATCATCGACAATATAAACAAGGGTACCAAAATCAACACCACCAGCAACCTGTACAGTCGTCATCACAGCCATCAAAATCAACAACTTCACCGCTACCATCATCGTCAACATCAACGACAGCATATAAAATCGCCCATTTTTCTGAAAGGTACCAAACGATTCATTACACTGTTGGCAGCTCTCTCTCTCTCTCTCTCTCTCTCTCTCTCTCTCTCTCTCTCTCTCTCTCTCTCTCTCTCTCTCTCTCTCTCTCTCTCTCTATGTATGTATGTATGTATGTTTGTTATATATAACTTTTATAATATCATTTTCCTACTACATTATTAACAGTCATAGTAACTAAGATCTTTTACGCATACGCACACAACCCATATACATAAACACATACACACACTTACACAGACATATACTAACAGAAACACACAGTCAAACACACACACATACACACACACACACACACAAACACACACACACACACTATATCATACGCGAACGACATACACAAAATACAAAATGATGTTTAAACCGATCGACGTGCTGAGATATTGTTGAAGGAGCGGATCAGAGTACTGAATGAGAAGAAGTAATTGAATAGAAATTCATGACTGGAAAATTTCCAATTACTCTCACACAGCTCACACCCAGCCTCCGAGTTGACAGGCGAATACCGCGAGCAACATAAACAGATCATTTTCTACCTGATCGTTTATCACTGTTTAATATCGCGGGTTAATTTATCTAAACATCTCTGTACATCGCAGACACAAGTAGACAAATCTGTATATCACAGACTTAAGTAGATATAAATATGTGGGTATATCACAGACGCAAGTAAATGTAGCAAAACATCACAGACGTAAGTATATATATCTAAATATCTCTGTAATATCACAGACGTAAGTAAATTTATTTAAATATCTCTGTATATCACAGACGTAAGCATATATATCTAAACATATCTGTATATCACAGACATAAGTAAATATATCTAAACGTCTCTGTACATCACAGACATAAGTAAATATATCTAAACATCTCTATATATCACAACATAAGTAAATATATCTAAGCATCTCTATATATCACAGATGTAAATAAAAATATCTAAAAACCACAGACGTATCTTCATATATCGAAACATTTCTGTTTATATCATAGTCGTAAGTATATATATTTCTGAATATCATAGACATTAGTAAATATATTTCTGTATAATCACAGACGTAAGTAAATATGTTTCAGTATGTCACAGACGTAAGTAAATACATCTAAATATCACACACGCAAGTAACTACGTCTAGACATCTCTGTGTAATCACAGACACAGGTAATTAATAACTGAAATAACACACGAGTGTATACCTACTATAAATAAATAATACTAACGTAACAATGGGATTCTGAACAGCCTGTTCGTGTAATGACATATTTTTAAAAATCTATATTCATCTTTTGACAATGGTCGGAGACTGATTCTGTTATGTTGGTTTACTGTAATCGGAGTGCGAGGATGCCAGTCAGGTGGGAGTTGATGCTGAAAACGTCGTTGTTGTTTGAATCACGAAGCTGTGTTTTGTGCAGGTCGATGATGAAAGGCGAGACACGGACAGGCAAGGAGAAAGCCACGAAACACTAAGTCACTGTGTCTGTGTAGGGCAATACGTAAACGTCCAACTCGACAAACTAAATAACACATTAACTGGTGAGATATGCTGGTCTATCACGTGACGCAGGCCGCTCTGTCACGTGATGTAGTCTAGTTTACAGTGTGACTCGGGCAAACAGAGTGCTAGTTGTTAATGTGGGTATGAGTGCGAATTTGTATGACAAAGAGAGAAAAAAAGTTTGAAAGAAATAAATTAAAAAGAAAGCTTGAGAATCTGAGAATGATAAAGGTTAGATATAGCTGTCTGAAAATGTGTGTTGTGCGTTCTGTTTGTGTGTGTGGGTGTGTATGTATGTGAGAGAGAAAGAAGAGAGAGAGAGAGAGAGAGAGAGAGAGAGAGAGAGAGAGAGAGAGAGAGAGAGAGAGAGAGAGAGATAGTAAGTTAGATACACGCTAGAGTATGTTATGTACACATCTACAATTACATCACAAGACCATGCTATGTTTGTTTTTATTCTTGCTTACAGTATCTTCCCACGTTTATTCCGTCAGCACATACCACGACGTTACATAAAGTGACACAAGAGATTTTCTGTCAGCGGGTGTTCACGTGTTCAGCTGAACTGTGCGGGGGATTTGTGTGTAAACGAGTGAGACGTGGAGCCAGGGAGAACTGTGACACACATTTATCACTGCGATTAGTTGTTTGTCAAAACTCATTTGTTCCGTCAGTCACTGCGTCCTCGCCCCCAGATGTCTGCACTTTTAACAAGTCGTCGTTATTCACCTGCCACGTGATTAACTCTAACACGTCATGTTTTTAATGAACAACGATATTTAGATTTAATCCTTGGAACATTCTTATTAACACTTTCAACACCTCAGAACACACATGTTTAGATTTACGTTTCACATCTGTTCAGATTTACGCTTTAGAACATATGGTTAGATTTAAAAATGCTGTATAATACCCATTTACATTTATAGACTGTACAATTCGGTTAATCTCTCCTCTCTCTCTCTCTCTCTCTCTCTCTCTCTCTCTCTCTCTCTCTCTCTCTCTCTCTCTCTCTCTCTCTCTCTCTCTCTCTCTCTCTCTCTCTCTCTCTCTCTCTCTCTCTCTCTCTCTCTCTCTCTCTCTCTCTCTCTCTCTCTCTCTCTCTCTCTCTCTCTCTCTCTCTCTCTCTCTGACTCTACATTCTCATTACGCGGAAACGTACAATTGTCGCTGACAAGGAGTTTTCCAATCGATGACAAACTGTATATTAGTGAAGATGGCTGATGTCTTATGCGTTTCGGCCGCCTCCGACAGCGCTGTGCTACTGACAAACAGATTACACACTGTGTACGACCAGATAGCCAATAAAACATTAAATTGCTCCCGCATAGCGAGACGGTCTATCAACATTATTAATATTATGTAAAGCCAGATTTACCATATCATACATATATTTATACACGAGTTAGCATATCATACATACCTATAATACACACAATTACCATAGCATACATAATATTTATATGTGATTTAATGTATTGTACAATATATATATATATATAT
>CM022673.1:14590787-14605787 GCA_012295275.1 Chrysomallon squamiferum | reverse complement strand
ACACACAAACATTTAAACTCAGCGAATATCGCTGGACCAGCAAATGTGTAAGACCGCTTTACGCACAAGAACAAAGCACTTGATAATCAGTTTTGAACGCACAGAAGAACGCACCAGTCTTCACGCCCAAACGTCCGCTAGGCTCGTGAAGTGATTGCTGAGAAAGAGTACTCCAGAATGCGACATGTTCGATCTGCGCTTCTGAAGCAAACGTCCAACTCGCTCTCCGACTGACGAGCGAGCGAGCGAGCGAGCGAGCGATTGCTTCTCTCGATGTTCTGCCGATCACGAGTCGGGAGAGATATTGGTAGAAACGTTTTCACTCCAGATACAGAAAGCTTTATAAAACGTTACACATCAACCCACACGCAGAAAGCTTTGTATAACTTTATAATTCAGACTAAACACACACACACACACACACACACACACACACACACACAGAGAAATCTTAGAATGTTATATACCAACACAGAGATAGAGAAATATTTGTAAGACGTTAAAATAACAACACATATGAGACATTTTTTTGAAAAACGTTATCTACAAACACAGAAATCTTTGTAAAACGTTATATATCAATACACAGAAAAAACGTAGAACGTTATATATCAATACAAACATAGACAATTATTTGTAAAACATTATATTATCACCACAGAGAAATCTTTGTAAAAAGTTATATACCAATACACGGAGAGATATATTATATGACTAAAACATTTAAAACTGCTTATAGTTATATACAAAGAGATAGTTTCAACACAGATATATACACACACAAACACAAACATAAATATATACATACACAAACACACGTATACAAACAAACATACACATACACAAACGCGCTCCAACAAAAAAAAAAAAAAAAAAAAAAAAAAGAGAGAATAAAACCCTCCAAAAAAAAAGTCTTAAATTTTTATTTTTATTAGTTAACACGATTTATTTTAAATGAACCACGACGACGTGGAGGACGTGTGTGCTGCATCGTCAAACTTTCACACACTGTCACCTCTTTTTAGACTTAACACATTTGCAACAAAGAATGAAAAAAAAAAAAAAAAAAAAAGAAAAAATACGATTTTTTTTTTTTTTTTTGAGGGCAACATCCTTTTTGTTATTCTCTGACATATCGCCATACACCTTTCTCTGTTTGTTTTCTTTCATCTCACCAACACAAACAGTTATCGGTTTCTGTGTCTCACTGGCAGAAAACGAAGATAAACAGTTTTGTATATTTGTCATCACAGCAATATTTCATCATTTTGACAATTTCCTTCGCTGCTGATTGACTGAATCGTTGAAGCCGCTCTGTGTGTGTTTATGAGACGAATCTTGTTATTGTCTTTGAGAAAATAGCATTTTTCAAAATCGTTATTTAGATAGCGAAGCATACCGTGTCTTTGGGGAGGTGCCTGATGCGCATGCGCTGCTGAGAGCCTTGGTATTCATTCGAGGTGCGTAGTGTAACAAGCACCAAACTATAAACAGAGAAACGTCCACTCAATCAGCGGTAGTCTTTTTATAACACAGAACCAAGCAGAACATTTTCCACAATACAAAACACAGCGGCTATAATTAACATTCATTGTGTGATTACACAATGTCGTAAGTAACAGAAAGTATCAAAATAAATAAATAAATAAAAAAAACAAACAAACACACACGGACAGAGATACACAAACTACTGTGATTATCATTTAAAAAGAAATTATTTAATTAAAAGAAACAAACTGAATAACTAGTTCTTCACATTGTGATTTAAAACAAAACATTAAAAAGACCAAATTTATCCTCGTAATAAAATAAGCTATTTATATTAATGAAGGAAAACTGAAAATATTTATTAACTTAAACTGTATTCTTATACTGATGAGAAGTGAAACAGATAGATTAGAGTATGTATAACTATATATTATAAAGAAATTAAAATATATATTATATTATATTATATTAATTATAACTGTATTTTAATGTAATTAAATATATATTAAAAGAGACTAAATGTAACTGTATTTTAAAGTAATAGAATATACAGTAAAACGTAAAGTATAACTGTATTATAAAGTAATTAAAATATATATAAAAATCGAACAAATATACCTGTGTATTTTAATGTAATTAATACACACACACACACACACCCATGCATATATTAAAACAGATTAAGAATACCAGTCTATTTTAAAGCAATTAAAAAGCTGCATTCGACATTGTACGTCATGACTTCTGAATTGACTGTGCACTTAAATCAACCATTGACTGGTAAACTGCGGTGTGTTTGTATCTGCCAAGACGAAGGAGCGCGAACTCCCAGCGTGGAATCAGTACATTTTTCACTGACGAGCGTGCATGATTTAGCGTGCGTGGGACCTGCACGGCAGACAGCGTCTTCGTTTTCAAATTACGTTCAATGTGAATCCACCGCTGCTCTCTCTGGGGGACGCGGAGCAAGAAAACAAATTATCACAACTAATTAATCACACACACGTTCGAAGAAGACTCTCTCTCTCTCTCTGCTGCAGAGAATACGGCCCAGAACTGGCGTGCTTTAGTCATTGTTCTAGATACGTTTATAAATACTGAAACTGTTGTCTAAAACTGTTTTAAAAACCAGTCAACACAGATATAACGTTAGTAAATGTTACACAACAAAAGACTACTGCTATTTTTATTACAGTTGTGTTCGTTGTAGATTTTTTATTATCTTTTCTTGATATTACTGATGTTGTTATTGATGTTTAGTTGTTGCTGTTGATGTTTCTGAAGTTATACTGTCACTGCTGCTGTTATTATTACTAGTGTTGTTTTTGATGTTGTTGCTGCTGTTGTTTTCACGTATTTAACATAGAAAACAAATGATGAACAATACTATCACAACGAACAGAATATATATATATATATATATTCAAAAAATACATTACATCTAAGAGATTTTTTTGAACTAAATTTTAGTCAGATACTTTCGATCATTTTCTTAAAACAATTTATCATAAAGACAAAAATAATAAATACATAAAGAAGAAAACCAATCGTGATGCGCTACCAAACTGGAGGGAAGTGCAAAACGAAATAAAATGTGACAGGAAGTGAGTAACAGGTGACGCAGGCGTGGTTTCAGTGTGCACTATCCGTGAGCCTCGTCGTGGGAGCATGTTTTAATTGTCAGGTCATTTGGAGATAAGAATTTATCAATAAATATTGACAGCTAGCAGCGAATCCAGTTAAAACTGACCTGACCGCTAATCACGGATTCATTACACAGATTACAGACTCGTCTGTTCTAACACGCAGCAGTTACAACTCGGCCGCCATGTTTGAAAACGGAAAAAAACGACACTGTTTGGGATGATGAAGAAATAAATAAATATTAAGCCAAATCAAAGTGAAAACAGTGCGTAGAACAGAGGAAAGAGAACTTTTGTCAAAAAAAAAAAAAAATACGAAAGATTGCTATCGTATTATTTTATGATTAATATTCTAGTATGAGTTGGGTATACAACTGGCCTAAAATCAAGTATACGTTTTTGTGAATATAACGGAGCCAAAAGACAAAACACTGAAACAAACGTTCAGAAATACACATGTAACATGTTGAAAGAAAGTTACTTCAAGACAACAGTGGTAATATAAAAGTTAGATTTCAATGAGTTTTCTGTGATGTAAATGAATACATAATAATTCTAACTGATATCCCGGTTTTCAATCGTGTCCATACACGTAAACGCTGAACTTAACTGTAACAGAGAACTGGTCCTCAAATATACTCAACAGAAAAGAAATTTTAGATAATTCTTTCGTAGTAATATACTATGATAATAATAATAATAATAATAATAATAATAATAATAATAATAATAATAATAATAATAATAATAACGACGACGACAACGACTGTGACGATGATCATGATATAGTGTTCGCTTGGGGCGCCAAGGTTTAATGGATCTCTTCTTCTCACTGGCTGTGTTTGTTTATTTGCACGTCCAAGTCGCTGTTGTTTAGCTCGTACGTTATTCTCTGTTTTACTGTCACGTGTGAGTCTAGCTTGCTGTATTAAAAATGTGCTTTTTTACATCAAAGTAAACACGCGTGTTAATAAGTTTTGTAAAAGTCAATACAAAAACAGTTTTTTTATGGTGATTACTTGATGTAATCAGTTCTGAATGAAGCAACATATCTCTCTACCTGCATGACTGATGACGTTATTTCACATAATCAAAACACGTAGAAAAAAATTAAAATTAAAAAAAGTTTTAATTTAATTCTCATGATTTATGTCCTAGAAAAGTGAGAGAAAAAAAAAAAAAAAAAAAAAAAAAAAAGAAGAATAAACATATAAAAGAAAACTAAAACAAAAGATAAAACTCACTTTTGTGTATGTGTGTGTGTTTTCATGTAATTGTTATGTTTAAAGGATTTGATAATGAAGATAACAAAGTAAATATTTGTAGTATTAGTTTTACATTATTCATGTAAATATTAATAATATTGCCTTTATTTACATAAATATTACTAATAATGTTTTTTTATATTATTTATATAAATATTACTAATATTACATTTACATTACTTAGGTATATTACTACTAATACTGATTTTACATTATTATTTATAAGTATTACTTGTATTATTTTCATTTATTATCTATTTACATTAGTGATGTAAATCAAACTAAGTTTGACCACACACTGTAAAATGTTACTTATTACATCGTTAGGTTATTTGTGAATAACTAATCGTTAAATTTATATAAATTTCCTAATTATTTTCAAGCATTGTGAAGGAGCAGGTCGTAAAACGCAGTCTGTTAATGTTTATTTTCAGTCAACAGGATGCAAAAAGTCGACACGACGACTGTAAACTAGTTTACAGTTATTGTCTGCCTCGCTCACAGAGCTGACACGTTCAGCAATTAACACACAAGTCAGTGTCAGAATTATGACAATACAAATACTTGATTCTGTGAGAGAGGTTAATGAGTGCAGCATACTCACTGATACGTTCATTACGTCGGGTTAATGATGAACTTAATATAGAGACTCATAGATAAGTTAATATAGACTCATAGATAAGTTAATATAGAGACTCATAGATAAGTTAATATAGACTCATAGATAAGTTAATATACAGACTCACAGAGAGGTTAATATAGACTCATAGATAAGTTAATATACAGACTCACAGAGAAGTTAATACAGACTCATAGATAAGTTAATACAGAGACTCACAGATAAATTAATACAGAGACTCACTGAGAAGTTAATATAAACTCACAGAGAAGTTAATACATAAATTCACAGAGAAATTAATGTAGGCTCATAGAGAAATTAATATACAGAATCACAGAAAATTTAGTATACAGACTCACAGAAGTTAATATAGACTCACAGAGAAAATATAAACTCACAGAGAGGTTAATACACAGACTCACTTAGATTCATAGAGAAACTGATACAGAGACTCTTAGAGAAAGTACTACAGCGTAGACTGAAGTTAGAAAATGAAAATCAGACAACTATAGAGAAATGTGTAAAATGAACAAAAGGACAGGTTAAAGTCGGTACCAACTGATGGAAGGAAGGAGCGAAGAGAGGAATAAACTAGAGAACGAGGCAGAAGAAGAATATCGCGTTTTGAAAGCTGACTACGAGATCGATGGACGTGGCAAGGTTTTCCTCGACTAAGTCGTGTTTTTAAAAGTGGACTGATGAATATTTTGTAAATATTTATAAGTCATTAAACACTCTTCCATTCATATCAAGTCCACGTCGATCAAAGAGACTTTTCTCTTGTCTGTCCTTTCATACATCTAGCATTAAACTGTCGCCGTTGTAAGACAGTGAATATGTCGTGCGTACAGGCCACGTCGTTGTTTAGATTATATCTTGTTTGTTTGGTTTTTTTGTTTGGTTTTTGTTTTTAGGTTTGTTTGTCAGCTCGTTTACATGACAATGAAAATTATAATTTTTCTACGTCTTCAGTGACGTTGTCGTCATCGGTTTGGTATTAAGCAGTTGATGATGTTACTGTTGACGTTATGTTTTTCATTACCTCTTCAGTGATGTTGTCGTCATTAGGTGTAGCATTTGCTTTTGGTGTTGATGTAGTCGTCTACAATTAAACTGTGATCCATACCAACCATGTTGTCATGGTCAGTTTGTTGCCTAACAGTTGTGGTGTCTTGTTTTGCAGCTGATATCGAATCTGTAGTAATTTTCTTGACTGACTTTGTCCTGCCATGTACGTCTTTTATTATTTTTATTTTTTTTTTTTCAGGAATATACTGCGTACATTTAGTGTCATCGTACTTGTAGTTTATGCTGCTGGTGTCGTTGTTCACACCATCACCAGATACCCACTTTAAACCAGACGTACTTTCTTATTAAATGTTCACGTCGTCGCAGTTGCTTCAGGTTTCGGGAACGTTGTTGTGACATGTTCTGTCAACGATATAGTTTCTTCCAATCAGACTTATTTCAGAAACTGGCGTGCAGGTGTTTTTCAGTGTATTGAGGTTTCTGTTTTATTTTTTTACTTTTTTTACTTTTTTTAATACAGACGCAGGTGCAGCCATAAGAAGGAGAATTTGCAGTAAACTGCGATATCAAAGTGATAAAGAGAAATAAGCGTTAAATGTAAATCAGCTCAAAGTACAAACTGTTCATGAATGCAATTTAAATAATTATACTAAAATAGAATACCCCAAACTTTCGTGACGACCGTTTCCATGATTACGTGTTGTAGAATTATTATCTGTTTCAGCAGTATGTTACTGTTTCACACACTAGTACACGATTTTATGTGACCGCTTTGAACAAATATCAATTCATTGTTAACAGAAGCTATTAACAGTATCGTACACAGTTCTACCACATTTAAACAACACTTTTTTAAAGGTTTTGTAAAGAACAATTTACCTGCAGAGTTGTCTCAGTACATTGTTACAGGTATTTATTTTAAACTGTTTTTAACGAAAATAGATTTATTACGTGAAAAACAGTTCTTCATGTCTAGTGTATTTTTTTTCAATTTAATTTTTTTTTTTTTTTTTTATTTAAACGAAGTTTGTAGAGAACACAGAATTTACTCGAATGTTTTTACAAAATAATAATGACAACACACAATGTTTTTTTTATGATCATCGATGTAAAAAGTCATTAAGATCGCCGAACAGCGATAAGCCAACATTAAAATTAATTAAGAAGAGTGTGTGCTAGAACGCACTGTGAGTAGAAAACATGGCGCGGCTGTTTAACGACGACCCCAGTAATACGAGTCTGGGTTTATTTAGCGGCGATAAACGTTAATAGATTTACGTCTGGCATGATTAACTACAATTAAGTGACGGTAAATATGTTCTGTGTGTTATGTTGTTTATCATACATATGTGTTTAGCATTATTACACGGAAACCGGTGACTGCTAATGTGTTACTTTTATCTTAACTGAGCTAAGATAACAAGTGGAAACACGTGTTATTAACTCTCGCAATTTGCTTCACGTTTGTCGCCGACGGTCGACAATACAAAAATAACCTGCGTTAGTTTATTTTCGCCCACATGAAAGGGAGAAACTTTGTTGATATATATCTTCGCTGGTTGCTGGTACTTCATTATTAATAAATGCATGCAATTGTACTACGTGGCCGAACACGCCGACCACTGACCACGGGTCAGCGTGAATGTTAATTGACTCGTGGTCTTGCCGACCGAACACATGGCGTTTTCTCAGTGGCTCTAATTGTGACTGTCACGTCGCGTGATCGAGTCACACAAACAGACAAAAATCAATTAGAGCGAGAAAAGGTCGTTCGACTGTCTTAGTGTTTCAAAACAGGGCGCGGCCTGCTCTGTGTTTGTTTTATTTATTTGTTTGTTTATTTTATTTATTTATTTATTTATTTATTTATTTATTTATTTATTCGTTCATTCGTTCGTTCGTTCGTTTGTTCATTCATTCATTCATTTATTTATTTACTTGTTTACTTATTTGTTTCTTTGTTTATGCATATCTGTTTATTTGTTAATTCATTCATTCATTTCAGCAGTTACTCCAATACAAATTAAAACACGATTGTAGGGTAAGTGAAATGTTAATGAGAAATATAGCGCAACAGAATGGAATACCTTTTAATTATCTGCCCCTCAATTGCGAGGTTTCTTTTATCCTGAAATAATTTTTATCTAAGAAAAAATAACTCATTATTAATGCCGGTTATCACGTAATAATCAGAAGATTATTAATAAATATTACATGAGATGAAAATAAACTACGAGTAATAACGTTTTGCTTTGGTTAGCAGCAAGTAATTCCTGACTTACACCTTCTCATAGACAGCAAAAAAGGAGTCTTTAATAAACCTGCTGAAACGGAAATAGCCAAATTGGTGCTGTGCTCCAGTAACGCATAGCGCTGAATGTTTTATGTTTCACGTTTATAAATGTGCCTTTGCTGTTCCTGTGTTTCTTTTTTTATCTATTGTTGTCGTTGACCTCATTGTTGCTGTTGTTGTTGCTGTTGTTTTTGTTTTTCAGAGAATTACAATGATGATGTGTTAGTGTTGCCCACGTTGGCGCCTAGCTACATCGGTAATTACACTTGACCTTGGTTTTCGTTAAACACAAAATTTTCAAATCTCCATCTATGTATTTACAAGTTACACACAGCTACTATTAAACTGACACTGTACGAGTTTGATTCTCTATCAACTCGAACTAAATAAAAACTCGATTTAAATTCTCTGCGTCTCTCGATCCATTAAAATGTTTTATTCTGCATTACCGTTACCACGACAACACATTCTTGTTTCTGAGTGCCCCACAAAACAGACGTTTTCTGCGGTAACTGTATCAATTTATTTGTTTAACTGATTTTGTAGTTAAGTGACACAGTCAGAGTAAAACACAGACAGAAAGCGAGAGAAAGCGAGAGAGGAAGAAGGACAAAGAAAAAGAGAGAGATAAATACTGAAATACAGACAAAGAGACAGCCAGAGATGGAGAGACTGAAAAAGAAAAAACAAAGAGGCAGAGACACACAGCTACAGATATATACATATATATATATATATATGTGTGTGTGTGTGTGTTTGTGTGTTTGCGTGCGTGTACACACAGAGAAACAGAGAGTTAAAGAATGATGGATAGATAGAGAGAAAGAAAGAAACTGATAGATTGAAAGAGAGACAAAGACAGAGAGTGTTAGAAAAAAAATTAAATCTATTACTAACGGTGTTTTTAACTTCTAACTTTATTTTAAATTACTGCATGCAATTTGAATTAAAAAAAAATCGATCTCTGTACTCTTTTTTTTTTTCTTTCTTTCTTTCACTAGAAATCGTGAATCTAATTGAAGAGTTTTTAATTCAGATGTAAATGACTTTGTAATCGCTACCATCTCTTTCACCAATCTGTCAGCGTGGTAAAAAGTGAAAGTTTTGAAGAAAAAAAACCCCAGTTACAAATGAACTGCACGGACCTGGCCACATTGAAATGTCGCCTGCACTCTTAACACACTAACGAGCTGTTGGCTTCAGTTCGTGGTACCCAGAAAATTAACTGTGCGATTCTTAAAATCTATTAACACAATTCGTGGTGATCCAGAAACTTGGCGCAGTAATAAAACAGCTTCTTTATTTAATGAAATCAAGCATCTAGTTTAACACCGTAATCAGGTATTAAAACTGTGTCTAATTCTGCTGCGTAACTGAATCTTACAAATAAAATTGTGTCAACCGCATGATGCTGTGTATCATTGTTTTCATACGCGTTTAGTGTCCCATTCAGATGCCTGCCCACGGAGTCTTGTGACGAAGCTGATATTGACTATCATATAAATAAAATATTAAAACAGTTCAACTACGTGGAATGGCTGTGTTTTCTTTAACAGTACCAGAACGTAGATGATGGTTTTCATGTTTGAATAACTCTAAATACTTTGATTTTATAATATTAGTTACATAACATTAACATAGTGCAGCCTAACCCGTTATTATGAATCTGAAAATAATATCTATCTATCTATCTATACATGTATATTCATGTATACATACATACGTAGATACATACATAGATACATACATATATATACATACATATATATACATACATACATACATACATACATACATACATACATACATACATACATACATACATACATACATACATGCATACACACACACATACATACATACATACATACATACATATATATTAATTAACACGTAGATTATATTTCACATTCATTTTTTTAATACGTGTTATTTCGTACACCTGTTGCGAGCCACTGTCTAGAACGGGAAGGAGATTAGCGTGGAGGATTGATCATCCACCTATTTCATCTACGCCATTGATTAACCACGTCACGTGCGTTCTGTGACTTTTCTTTGTTTGTACCCCCTCAGCTAATATTGACTGTAATTGTTATTGATGAAGCAATAAAATAAAAATATTTAGTTCAATAACGAAAATAAAACGCCTCGTTATGAAAGCTTTCAAGTCATAAAATGTTTTCATGTCAATAAAATATGATTACATTTTTCTATATACACATAATATACATATAATTATATTATATATACACTAGTCACTAATAATATACATATAATTATATTTTATAAACACTGTAGTCACTAGTAATATACATATATTTTATATACATTGTAGTCACTAGTAATATTTTATATACACCGTAGTCACTAATAATATAATTATATTTATATACACTGTAGTGACTAACAATATACATAAAATTATATTTTTTAAATACAGTTCTCACTAATAACAACACAGTTATATTTTCTGAACAGTCGTACGTTAGTTGTCACTACTAATGGACAAATAATTAGTTATCACTAATATTTATATTTTGAGAGCCTACACTCACTGTTTTTTCACTAATAATAAATATATAATTATATTTTCTAAATGCACTGTTGTCACTAATGACAAAGATATGACTGTATTTTGTAAATCTGGTAGATAACAAAACACATTTCTGGACACGTGAATACGTGAATACGTGAGCTTTATTACACACGTCTACAAACTCTTACCTTGATTCTCATCACATCACAGCTACCTTAAACATCCAAATTCACGACGTACGTACGTATTCCCTAACATCATCTCTAACCCATGGCCACGCTGACGTGGTCGGTGTGTGGTCTCTACCAAGAACGTCTACAGCTCACACCGAAGCTTCACAATGGCGATACTCAACTCACCAATTACTGTAACATATTGATTAACTAATCACCTCGTGTTTACCTAACAGACACCCCCCTCTAGCGCTGCCTCTACTTAAAGACACCCAGCAGACGACTTCTGTGTCCAGTGACCTCCACCCCTTTATGTCGTTCCCAGTGCTAACCAAACGGACACCGATAGCCAGTCCTGATTTTCATACGGGTTCGGATTTATTGTTTGAAAGGCGATAATGATTAACAGCATGATGTAAATAAAATCAATTAACAACTGTGAAACAGGTGCTCTGTTTGTTAACACATGACACAACACTCATACACGTTAACCTGATACTGCAAATAATTGAGTTCAATCTCGAGTTACGCGTTTGCAAAAATTAATCAAGTTTGAATTAACCGACACGTTTAATGAGAACAACAGTACAGATTAAAACGTTCAGAGTAGAAAGAAAAAAGAAAAATGAGACCAAAGAACAAACAAAGAGAGAAACAAACATTAGTGAAAAAAATATCTAAACTCTATTTAAACTATTTAAAACAGATATTACAAAATGTAAAATAGATATATACTGTAACATGTTTAACCAGACACTTTATATAGATATATACTGTAACATGTTTAACCAGACACTTTATATAGATATATACTGTAACATGTTTAACCAGACACTTTATATAGATATATACTGTAACATGTTTAACCAGACACTTTATATAGATATATACTGTAACATGTTTAACCAGACACTTTATATAGATATATACTATAACATGTTCAACAAGACACTTTATATAGATATATAACCAGACACTGCATACAGTTATACTGTAACGTATAACCAGACACTGTATACAGTTATACTGTAACGTGTAACCAGACACTTTATATAGATATATACTGTAACATGTTTAAACAGACACTTTATATAGGTATAGCCTACACTGTAACATGTTTAACCAAACACTTCATACAGTTATACTGCAACATGTTTAATCAGACATTTATACTGTTACATGTTTATCCAGACACTTTATACAATTACGCTGTAACATTTTTAACCAGACACTGTGTACAGTTTTATATACAGTAATATTTTTAATCAGACACTGTACGTAGTTTTATACACTGTAACCTGTGTAAGCTGAATTCTGCTAATTAAAACTATGGCAGTTGGCGTGCTGTGTTATAAAATATACTGTTTACAGATAAATGGCGCGCGGTTTAATAAACAATGGCAGATTATTAATAAATGCGGTGTGCTCTCAACAATGATTATAGGAAATTAATCCACGATGTTTTGTTGTGAAATAAAACAAGTAATATTCCTGACTTACTTACACCTTCTCATAGACAGCAAAAAAAAAAGGAGTCTTTACTAAACCTGCTGAAACGGAAATAGCCAAATTGGCGCTGTGCTCCAGTAACGCATAGCGCTGAATATTTTATGTTTCACGTTTATAAATGTGCTTTTGCTGTTCCTGTGTTTCATTTTTATCTTTTGTTGTCGTTGACCTTATTGTTGCTGTTTGTTGTCGTTGACCTTACTGTTGCTGTTGTTTTTGTTTTTCACTGATCATTTATTATTATTAAACAGGCTCTTCTATGAGTAATTTTTGTTGTGTTTACACTGCGTGTCAGATCGGGTTAAAATATTTCTTCACGCTTTTCCTGGTGTAAGGAATCTTCGCCAGTGTTATTAACATACGTACACATGTTACACACGGTAAATAAGCGCGGACAATAACAAAATTAATTAAAACAAAACAAGAGCTTATACAAACATGGAATGTTTATAGGTGTGCAAGAAATATATCAAGAAATAAATAAATTAATGCAATGAAAATATGTATGTATGTATGGTTTTTTTTTATTAATTTTTGTTTTGTTTGTTTGTTTAAGGCGTTTGTTTATGCAGTTGTCGGTTTATATTTGATATATGTATGTATGTATATTTTTTTTATTTTTTTGTTTAAGGTGTTTGTTTATTTACTTATTGCTTATGTATTTGTCTGTTTATTTTTATTGCATTAATTTTTTCGTTTTTTATATATTTCTTGTATACTTATAAACAAATATTTTTATGTGTTTTTCATTCGATGTCTGTATGAGTTCTTATTTTGTTTTAATTTATTTATTTATATAAATACGAATGGGTGCCTCAGATGTTTAGTCAAATTTGATAAAACAGAAAAAGAAAGATCATCAAGTTTGAAAGTTAAGTGTTAGTTTTAAGGTTTTAGATCTGAACTTAGGTCATTTTAAACATTCAGTTTTGAATTTTCATTTTAACGTTGTATTTCATTCGTACTTGGAAACATTCTTAAACAAGTCAATTTCAGTTCTTAATTTCATTTCAATTTTCATTTTTTATAATAAATTTTTTGTTTTTTTTTTTTTTAACTCCTTCTCTCTGGCACTCTTAAATACTTGAATTAATATATTTAATTTTGTTTTAGCGTCAGATAATGTGATTAAATTATTGTGAATTTCACATTTTAGTTTTTGCATCGTGGCTGCGGTATATGTACAGAGTCGATGGTCAAAGATAACAGCAGACGAGAACCGCGTCACGCCAGAACGACGTGGAAACGAAAACACCCAGGAGAGTTCCTCACTTCCTGCCTACACCGTTTATCCCCACGTCTGCCATAAATCGCCGTCCAAATAGAACGCTATCTGACTTTTGTGGCGATATATTTGACAGCTCCATTTAGGAATAGCAGGTCTTAATAAATAAGAACGTTTAAAGTAGTGCAGAGCCGCGCTGAACGGATTTCGAGAAATCAAACTTCGGTGGCGGTGTTAGGATTTAACTGCTTATTGCCGAGGACCTCTCTTTACTTCGTTTAATCCAGGTCAGCTCCGTCGTTTTACGTCTTTCGAGAAATCAACGCATTACAGCCCGGCACCGCCATGTCGACGTCAACACATTACAGTCCGACACCGCTATGTCGACGTCAACACGTTACAGTTCGACACCGCTATGTCGACGTCAACACGTTACAGTCCGACACCACCATGTCGACGTCAATACGTTACAGTCCGACACCGCTATGTCGACGTCAATACGTTACAGTCCGACACCGCCATGTCGACGTCAACACGTTACAGTCCGACACCGATATGTCGACGTCAATACATTACAGTCCGACACCGATATGTCGACGTCAACACATTACAGTCCGACACCGATATGTCGACGTCAACACATTACAGTCCGACACTGATATGTCGATATCTGATGAATGTTCGAGTTAAGGGGAAATATCTTTAAGTGAACACTAAGAACAGTGATTTAGAAATTTAACAATTGAAAGTAATAATAATAATAATAATCATTATTCATTCATTCATTCGTAGAACCAAAATATATTTAAAACGAAAACGCTACACACCACACACCCACACACACACACACACACACACACACACACACACACACAGGTAGATAGATAGATAGATAAACAGATACACAGACAGATAGAGAGATAAAACTTTGTTTTTAACATTCTGTTACACGCTGTAACATGACTCGAGTTCAAATCAAATTTGAACAATAAAAAAAAAAAAAAGAAAAAAAAGATGAACCTTTCTGGTTTCACAAAACGTTAGTGGTTTTTATACTGGGTTTTTTCTTTATTAATGTCAGCATACTCAATGACGTTTTGTGTTGTTTTCGAGATGTCAAATTTAAAAAAAAAAAAAAAAATATATATATATACTGAGCTGACAATGTTTAGTAACAGACTCTTATTTCAATTATTCAAAGTGTGATGTTTAATTAAAAT
>CM022673.1:14060787-14583287 GCA_012295275.1 Chrysomallon squamiferum | reverse complement strand
CACACTGTACTGTGTTTCGCGCGGCCAGTCAAAGAGAACTTGTGAAAGGAAGTTAATTTCACGTGCCAGTACTTTCGTGCTTTGATACGAGGACTGAATTAGCAAACCAGGCTCGGCTGAACAAAGAATTCAGTTGTCTGAAAATTCTAAAATCTGAGATTTCACTCAGTTTTTAAAAAAAATAAATCTTACACACACTGGAGTTTTTATCTCTCTTTGTTAAATAAACTGTTTGCAGTCTGTATCCATGTCTGACACATTCTAGACTTATTTAGTTTAATTCAATTTATGACGCCGTTTATCGGTGCCGTCGATGAAATCATAATAACTTTCGCCGTTACTGTGGGGGTTTTGGGGTTTTTTTTTCATGGATCTGTTGTTATTGTAGTAGTAGTAGTAGCAGTAGTTGTTGCTATTATGATGATTATTATTATTATTACTATTACTATTACTACTATTATTATTATTATTACTTATTATTAATGATATTATTGTTGTTCTACCATCGTTTTAAAAATAACCAACAATTAAATAAATAAGCAAACAAACAAACAAACTAACTAACTAACTAACAAACAAATAAATAAATAAATAAATAAATAAATCAAAAAATCATTTGTAACTACTCGTACAGACCGTCTTGTATGAAATAAAATTATAAAATCATTAATAATGAAAGTGTTTAAATTTATTGTTTCTTATTGTGGAAATTTTATTACTGCTGTATCATAAATTACTCTTTTTTTATCAGTAAATAAACAAGAAAACGTTTGAGACTGGAAATATCGGTCTGCAGGCTCTATTAATCTCCGTACTGCTTGAAAAACTTCTAACAAAACGTGTCTGATTGGAACTGTGAGCTGGGTGGTCTGCACACACAAGTGTTAGTGTTAGGAGATGCTGCTCTTCTCGGAAGTAGACGTCTGTGTCAGAGTGCATATGGCAATTAAATAAAAATATATACATCTCGTTAGTTTTATTACATTTATACTCTTTAACTTCTTCTTGTATTCTAACAATAGACGATAGACTGTATTCTGGAATCATTTTACCAATTGTGGTTTTGAATCATTTTACTGACTGTATTCTTGAATCATTTTATTGGCTGTATTCTACATCATTTACCAACTGTATTCTACAGAAGATTTGATGCTTGTATTCTATAAATGATTTAATGCAAGTTTTTTAAAATCGTTTATTGTCTGCACTCTGATTATTATTTTACTGATTGTGTTCCAGAAACTTTTGTATTCCATAATCTTTTTATTGATTATCTTCAAGACACTTTTTCGTTATTGTATATTACAATAATTTTACTTTTATTCGAGAAACATTTACTTCTGTCATATGAAAGCATGAATTTAGAATCAAAGGACTATTTGTATTCTGGTGTCTGTCAAAGCTTTTTTTTTTTCTTTTTATAATATATTGTATTCTCTATGCTGCATTTTAAAATTCTTTGTTTTCTAACCATACTTCCTGATGTATGTATTATCAACGTTTGCGCATCGATTTTTCGGAATAGTTATTTCTAATGCTATTCTAGAATATATTATATTCTCAATGATCCTTTCTATAATATAGTATGTTGTATTCTAAGATATTATCATCATTGTATTCTAGGATAATATTTCTTATTTTCTGTGTCGCATTGTCAAAGTGACTCTAGTTCTTGTTTACAAAATCTTATTGTACACTGAACCTCTTAACGTCAATGTTTTGGAATTCTTAATTTTTTACGTTTTTAAAAAAACCAAACATTTACCAGACGGTGTGGCTGAAACTAGTTTATAAATGTTGGTACGGTCACATAGACTCAAGCACGCTTTTCTGTAACGAGATTCCTGGCAGACTGAACTCGACCGACACTATTGTAAATGTTATTGTGTCTGATCGATTAGAAAAAACGTTTTAGTGTGATTAGTAGTTAAAAATTAAATGTTTACTAAAAAGTTATTACAAACCGTTTTATTGATTCAGTTCTGAGGACTTGGCTGTAACAATATGAACGTATTACGAAATAGGACATTAATATTTTATAGGTTTTTAATTTCAGTAAAAACAAACATCAGCTCTGAAGATCTAAAATGTAATGAGTGTGGGTGGCATTTCGTCCTTTTTATTTCTCATTTGATTAATGCTTCAATATCTTTTTCAGTTTTTTTTCATCCATTTTCAGCCAGTCGTTTATAGCTAAAATATCAAATATCTGTGTGTACTTCCCTGTAATGAGAAGGTGCTAATATATATATATATATATATATATTTCTGCTACTTAGTAAGAGTAACATTCTGAACTGCAAAATGTTTTCTTTCATTGTAGTTAAGCAAAACAGATACATTTATATAAATAAAAACAAGCAATCAGACAAAAAACAACAATAAATACAATAAATAAATAAATAAATAAATAAATATAATATATATATATAAAGGAAAATAAGTAAGTAAATAAACAAATAAATAAATTAAAAAACTATTTTAAAAAATCTTCTTTAACGAAATGTAATAAGCATTAACATTAAATTAAGCTGGAAGATTTTTAAACAAATAATTATTGATTCTTTGAATGTAAAAAAAATTGTTTTTATTTCTACTCTAAATTAGCGTATGGTGACACAGTACAAATATTCAATTTATATTACACAAAGCTAAATTCTGTAAATATTTAATACGTCAAAGATTTATACACAAAATAATGTCTGGTCTTAAACATTCAATTAAAGTTATGAACGATGCATGTGAGATTTTTTTCAGAATTGTAGCGAAAACAAAATCTAATTTAAAATTTCGTAAAGTACAACAACAAAAAACAATTATCAAGAAAATGTGTATTATTATCTCCGCAGTCAGGATGTTTGAGTTATCCAAAACAAAAAAAAAAAATAAAAATAAAAATAATAATGTACTCGAGGTTACAGAATGGCAATAAAACAATTAAACTATAAAAATTGTAAAGAACGAACATAGAAAAATTACAGTTATTATTATTATTTTTTGATGGGGGGGGGGGGTTGCAGTATGAGTCATAAAGTTATTACAAAATTAAGATTTCTGATATCTTTCCCGTCTGGCAGAACTGTATGTAGAATAATAAGTTATATGACTGCTGTATAGAATGATGTTACATATAGTTATCTGAATACTGTATAGAATGATAAGTAACATATAGTTTTCTGACTGCTGTATAGAATGATAAGTAACATATATTTATCTGACTACTGCATAGAATGTTAAGCAGTATATAGTTATCTGATTAGAATGACGTTATTAATTTGATTATAGATAATGATAAGTTACAGGATAAAACTTTTACGTACAGTATCTGACTTTGTACAGTGATAAAACTTTTACATTTCATACAGTTACCTGACTATATACAGTGATAGGTTACAGGGTGAAACTGTTACGTTACGTATAATTTATCTGACTATATACAGTAATAAGTTACAGGATAAAACTGTTACGTTACGTACAGTTAAGTGACTGTATACAGTGATAAGTTACAGGATAAAACTGTTACGTTACGTATGGTTAAGTGACTGTATACAGTGATAAGTTACAGGATAAAACTGTTACGTTACGTACAGTTAAGTGACTGTATACAGTGATGCATTAGTGGGTAAGACTGTTGCGATACGTAGACAGTGACTACTGTACACAGTGATGAGTTACTCATAAACTGTTACGTTACGTACAAGTTGTGTGACTACTGGTCAGAGTTGTGTGGTAAATCTCAGACAATGCTGTGATAGCTGTGGTCTGGGACTATTGACAGACACGACAGTGATGAATGTTTCACTCGGTGAGTTCGCTGACGCAGACGGGTCAATTTTTCATTGCTCTGGAAGACGAAAACACTTTACATTTTTACTCTACTAAATTTTGTTTTCATTCGCTCGGTGGCCGGAGCTAATTTCCGCAGAAAACGCTGCTACGTCTACTCAGAGAGGTGTTTTCGTGTCTAAGTTGTTCAAACTGAAAACAGTCTCGAAGAAAAGCAAATTAAAATGGTGTGCAAACACTTGTATCAGCCAATATCGCTATCAGCAGGCTAAAACAAACACATTGTTTAAACTGGAGAATATTTTTCTATCTTTAATGAAAAAAAAAACTTCTCGCCTCCAGCGTCTTTTAGCTTAAAATGGTAAAACTGCAGTAGATAAAAAGACTTGTGTTTGATGCCAAAGTCTGACTATAGACGCATTCTGGTCACAGTTAATAAAACTAACTATAGAAACGTTGTGATCCTTGTCAACAAAGTCCAGATCTCCTCAACAATGTAACGATTTCTCATCGCTAAAAGAACAGAGTAAAAGAGAAGGAAAAAAAAAAATCGTTTAAATGACCAGAATTGGCTACTTGTGTTTTTTAATATTTATGTACTTACATTTTTATATGACAAACAGTTTCAAGGGCAATCAATAAAGCAATAAATGAGTTATACTTAGAACGAGACTAAAAAGAGGGCAGTCGTTCTGTCGTTGTTTATCAAATAAAATAAATAATTTTCTTTATATAGGTGTGTACACTGTGTTCTTCTTAATCTACTGAACTGATAACTTGAATTAGAGAGCATAAAAGAAAGGAAAAAGATAAAAAAAATAAAGAAAAAATAAAAAATGAATGAAAGACTGTAAAATACAAAAAAGAAATAAAGTAAGAAGAACAAATCTTAAAAGAAAGAAAAAATCCGAATAATAAAAGAAAAGAAAAGAAAAAGAGAGAAAGAAAGAAAAACGACAGGAACTAATGTACAAATTAAGTGTCAAACTTATATGATCTGAGATTTACAATAAAACATTTAATAAAATTCTACAGAAACAGCTAACCTTTGCTATGACGTGTATTAAATATCAAAAAGTAAAGTATGTGCAAAGTAGTTAGATATTAACATTAGTTATTTTGTCTGATAAAATATTTAGTTTTATCGTGAGCTGTTTTCTCTAATGTTTATCTGTGAGCAGATATTTTTCACGTTTGACTTTGAGCAGATATCTTTCATTTTCACTGTGAGTAGATATATCTCACGTTTCACAGTGAGAAGATATATCTCACGATTCACTGTGAGCACATATCTCTCACGTTTCACTGTAATCAGATATATCTCACGTTTCACAGTGAGTAGATATCTCTCACGTTTCACTGTAACCAGATATATTTCACGTTTCTGCTGTGATAAGCTATCTCTCAACCAGCTCACGTTTCATCGTGAAACACAAGTGAAAAGCTAACAAACATTATTAAATATTTAAATATGGATCAGACTTAGAGCTGTAAAAACAGTACACAGATAAACGTTGTCAAGGTCACAGTTAACAGTAACGATCGCGACAGACAAAACTGTTGTGTCCCCTGTTAACCGTGACATCTATCTGTACAGTAAAACACGAATGACTCTTTGTACGAGCTGACGTAAACGTATATAATAAGCATGTCGTACGACGTTTAGAACCACAAACTAAGTGGCGGTGAGATCAGCTTTAAACACTGTACGTTGCTACAGTCTAATGATAAAGAGTAAGATCTTGGTATTACAGTCACCTTTACAATGAACATGATGATGAGATGAGATGAGATGCATATTTTCAATAGTGACTTCGTTTTCCATGGTCGTAGCCGTAATGTTGTATTTGCGTAGTTCTATTGCCGTTGTTCTTGCTGCTGTGGTTATTATTATTACACTTTTTATTGTAATGTTGGTCTTGATTCAGGAAGCTGATACAAATAAATAATTTTAAAAACTTACCTCTTTGTAAACTGTAAAAAATCAGTCAGTTTGAATCTTCAAAAATCTCTTCTGTCTGTAAAATAGAAAATTTAAATCGTAAATTACAACATCAAAAAAACATCAAAAAACATATATTTCAGTCGAAAGACACAGAATGCTTTCAAATGCTCTCTTATCTGTGTGCGTTACAGTGAAGATTGCAGTAAAAATAAAAAATAAAAAATACTAAAGTAACATCATCAAAAAATATGTACTTTTCAAACGTCACTTAAAGCAAACAAAAACATAAAACATATTGCTACGTAGATAAATACAATAAAACACACGTGTACGTAACACATACACGCCCAAATACATATACACACGTACACACAAACATTTATAGATATAAATACACACAAGAACAAATATAAAAAATAAATGATAAAAATAAAAAAATCAGTTACTGCGCTAAGAGTCCCATCTGACCATCGCATCATAAACCACAGAAATTTAAACTGATTACAAAAAGCAATAATTACAGAGAATATCTCAGCCAGTCACTCAACAAACATAAAAGTACTAATTCTTCATCCTTTTTTTCTTCTTTTTTAGGCTCAAGATAAGATTTAGTTACTGCGTAACAGTCCTATAGAAAATATAATCTGATTTTCTAGTCGATCATTCCGCCGTTCTTTCCTCCATTCCATTAGCGCACTGCAGAAGACGTGGAGTTCGCGCGAAGACATTTATCAGTATTAATGTCAATCAGCTCGTCTTAATTATCATTTGTTTCAGTGTCACATACTTAAAGCACTGCTCAGTAGTAACATACGTGTGTGTGTGTCTGTATTTGTGCGAGATATAAAAACTGAGAGACAGAAAAAAGGGAGAGAAAGAGAGAGAGAGAGAGACAGAGATAATGATATATGAGAGAGACAGAAAGGCAGGAGATATATAGATGGCAAGAAACGAATAAGAAAAAGGAAGAGAGAGAGAGAGAGAGAGAGAGAGAGAGAGAGAGAGAGAGAGAGAGAGAGAGAGAGAGAGAGAGAGAGAGAGAGAGAGAGAGAGAGAGAGAGAGAGAGAGAGAGAGAGAGAAAGAGAGAGGTGTGTCTTGTTGCTTGCAGATTAATACGTCAGTTGTTTATTTACACACACTTTATAAGACTACTGTGTTTGTATTCTGACATCGTGTAGGTCTTCATTAACGTGAATATGAATGTTTGTACATAATTATTTGTAATATATTCATACACGTACAACTTCCCTAAATTAAAACATTTCTTTGAATGTGTACATGCACTGGTATATCTCTGTGTGTGTTAGATACGATACGTTTATAACTAAAAAGTTTGTGATTTACGTACGTTCACACCAGCTGAGATAGATATGACAATTACCTGATAACGGCTGATGCTGGATTAAAAAAAAAGAGAGGAAGCTGAAGGCGCTGATAGCGTAAAATATTATCTCATTTTGTATGTAGCTAAGTGTAAACGCAGGAACAAATAGCACACTGGTTTTACATGCAGGATATGTGCTGTAAATACTTCGCCTTGTTTCGCTCTGTTACATTATGAAGTATAAATGTAATGTGTGCAAAAGTATAACAAATAAACAAATATCAGAGAAAGAAAGAAAATGAAAGAGCAATACAAAGAATAATAATAATAATAATAATGAAAAAATAATAGTAATAAAATAGAAAACGTATTTAAGGGCGTAAAGTTTAAGAGGGAAAACGTGACGTAAATGATTGGGTAAAATGTGCACCAAGGATACTCAAATAAAAAAGGAGAAAAAAAAGGAAAAGAAAAAAAAGAAGTAATTTACGCTGACAGATGAATGGGCAATGAGGGGTGTTTATTAGCGCACACACACAGCGAGCGGCCATCTTCCTGCCAGAACGAAGAGCGTAGACGATTTGTGTTCGCTCGGAAACGACGGTGGAGAAAACGAGGCAGAAGAAACGGTAAGATGGACACAGCTACAAGTGTCCAATAACCCAGGCTTCAACACACTGGCAAGATTTACGGCACATTAAAGCACTTTCCCATTTATTGCAAAATGCTTTCCATCGATATTTGCCCATTTCTGAACAAGGTAAATGGTACACGGGTTAATTTCTTTGTAGCTATCGCCGTGGGCAATTTGTACAGTAATACAGTGACGCCATATTATCAAAAATGTTCATATTTAAATGTCTGGTAGACTGACAACACGTCATTGACGTATGTGGAAGTGAGAGTAATAATATCATTCATGTATATATTACGTTACAGTGACGTCATATCAAACACATTTCTACGATTCTACAGATCATGTCTAGAGAAATACGTTATAAAAATTGAATCGTATATTGTCAGTAAAAGTCATTATATTCTTAAATTGCAGTCATCAATAATCAGGTTATTAGAGTGATAACAAAACCGTGAGCTCATTAGATGAGCATGGTCGTGTGTGCATATCAGTCTGTGTGATATCAGGAATATTTTACATGCAGCCACTAAAGTTAATTAATTTAGTTAAGCCTCAACATCTGAAAGAAAATGAAATCAATAAGCAGATATAACACACATGACCCACTGGCGTAACAGAATTACACTACTACAACAACAATAACTACTACACTGAAACAACGACGACAACAACAGCAACTTTTGTTACAACTCCTCTTTACTTGTTTCTCCATATACGTAAAAACAAAAATGTTTTTGTCTATTTCATTCTGTCCATTGGTGTGTCTGTTCTTTTTGTAACTCCTCTCTGTCTCTTTCTCTTCATTATATACCTCAGTATGTACGAAAACAAACATTTCTTTTGTAGGTTTCATTCTGTCCTTCTGTCCGTTTGTCTGTAGATCCGTATTTAACTGTTGCTAGCAGTGGTACGGATGTAAAGATCGGCTCGGTTTATTGGATTGCTGTTCACGTGTGTTTGCAAAATGCGATGTTCTCGGGTCATTAGACCCAGCGCTGGTCGACGTCTCAACACGATCACATCTCGCTGGCTTCTCTGTGCACTCAATTGGACGGACAGAGGAGAACTATTAGAGATGTTTTTATGTGGGGAATTTCTACACTCAATTTGTACGTGTTTATCTGTACACCGTCGGCTTCGGCTTGCTCTCTGATTTAGTCAACCTGTTACTCTCTGCAGGCCTCACCGTGCAGCCGTCTGCTTGTCTTTCACTGTACGCCTCTTCACCGGCTATTATTTTTATTACTCTCAACCGGAATGACCTCAGGCCAGTGGGTGATGTTGTCGCGTACTTTAACTACGACAACAAACCACATACTGCACTGCATATGTAGCGCTATGCATAGCAGCATGGTACTGGTAATGATAGTAGTAATTCCAGTAGCAGTAGTATTAGTAGTGTGCTGCTAGTAGTAGCAACAATAATAGTAGTAACAGTAAAGTAGCTGTAGTAGTAGTTGTGATAGTAGTGGTAGTAGTAACACAGTTAGTCGTAGAAGTAATACAGTTAGTAGTTCTAGTAATACAATTAGTCGTAGTAGTTCTAGTAATACAATTAGTCGTAGTAGTTGCTATAGTCGTAGTAGTTGTTGTAGTCGTAGTCATGCTACTGGTAGTGGTAGTAGTAATACCATTAGTAATATTAGCAGTGCTGTGTAATTATTAACTAGTGAGTGTTAGAGATAAGATTTTTAATTTCTATTAATTATCAGTTTTAATTCACATGGGAAATTCATGGCTGCATCTGACACATTCCATCTGCAATTTCTCTAACAAAATAATCACTTATTTATACACGTTGTACATATTCATTTCAGATTTATGTGTTTGTACTTTTATATTCGTTTAGTATTTGATTATCTTGCAGGTTTTGCTGAGTGATTTTTGTATTTATTTTGATTTATGTTACAAAAAATTAAACTGTTATCAAAGTTTATCTTTTTAAAAATATTAAATATTAAAGAGATTCTGAATTTTATCCGATTTTTATTCTGTTAGTGACGTACTTAGAATATCGTGCATTGTTTTGTGTTTAATATGTATTCCCTTGATTAGCTTGTCTCCTTGTCGCCCGCATGCAATTTAGTGTCACCACAAAATCACATTATGCAACTAAGTTTTATCTAATACACACATGTACATTAAATACTGAAAACAGACTATCACCTACAATGTATTATCATTCAATCTAGCTTATATTAAAACTTAATTTGAAAGCAATAGTTCGTTTGGTGCTTTTAATTTATTATTTTCGTCTCTATGTTTCTCTGTGTGTGTCTCTCTCTCTCTCTCTCTCTCTCTCTCTCTCTCTCTCTCTCTCTCTCTCTCTCTCTCTCTCTCTCTCTCTCTCTCTCTCTCTCTCTCTATCTGTTACTTTATATTTTTATGAAATTTATCTTTATTTTCAAACAGGAGGATAATATACAATTATAACATGTATATGAATAAAAAATTTTGATAAACAGAAAACAGTTTAAAATTTATCGGCAGATGTTTTCTCTCCGTTCATTCAAAATCGACAGTTAAAACGTTTTTTTTAAGAAAATAAAATTTTACATTTCTCTAATTTTTTAGAAAGATTTAAAAAAAAGAAAAGAAAAAAAGGTTTTTTATTTTATTTAGCAGTTGTCAGATTAACAAATAGCTTGCGCAGAAACCGAGTGGTGATTCAAATCCTTCCTTTTTAATAAACGACTACTTCAACTAAGCCAAATTCGTCAAAAAAAAATTCCTGCAAAAAATATAAATAAATAAGGAAATAAAAGAAAAGATAAAAAAGAAAAAAGAAAAAAATAAGAGTAAGAGAAAACTGATCGATTATAGAGAATTTTTTTCATTTTTTATTTTTTGCATTTATGTTTTTTGTCCTTAAAAAAATCGATTCGACTTTATAATTTTTATTTCTTTTTATTCATTCCCTTATTTCGTAAATAAATTATTAACTTTGTTACACACACACACACACTCAAACATATACACACATATACATATATAAAAGTCTGCATATGTGTGTGTCTATATATATATATCTATCTATATATATATTTATATGTATGTATATACACACATTATATTTTATGTTAAGACTGTTTGTATTTCATGTGTCCAAAATTTGTCTTGTATTTTTTTCCCCTGATGCGTATAAACGTATTTGTATGTTTCTCTTATTTTTAATGTGAATAATAACTGTTCCTTGATATCACGTGTTAACTTCATAAAGAATAACTGAATATGAAGGAAGTTGTTTTCGAAATAACTCTTATGACGTCATACGTGAAATTAACTGATCTGTGACGTCAGTGAATTGTGTTATTGGTTAGTATGTAGAAGTAAGAACGTGAGTAAGAATCAGAGACGTAAACAATGTCCAGTTTGTTGAATACAGTATAATAATAAAGTATGCATGTGCATATTGAGTGTATATATACAATATATGTATATGTCGATGCAATGTAGAAAATATAAGTTTATTATGAATACAATAGAAAAATGTGCATTGAATGTACGTATACTGAATGCATTATCAAAACCACCTTGTTTTGAATGGAATAATAAATTATGCTTTTCTACTGAGTACAATATATAAAATATACATGTAAAACAATACAGTATATTAGGAATTAACAGAGTTTATCAAATATAAGTTTGTATGCTGACTGATTCCAATCTTCATTATGTACAGAAATTCGTCCCAACACGCAATCTTCCAATTGTTGTTTGAAAACACAAGTGATTAAAGCGACTCCTGTTTTATGGTCTTACCGGCTTTTATGGGATTGTTGCTTTTCCTGCGACACATCGTTAAGGTGCGCATTAAAACATAATTAACCCGTTTTTGCAATAAACACGTTGCCACGGCTTCATCAAAATGCATAATTGATTGATGTGTGTGTACGTAGAACTGATCTTAGAGACTTCCTAATAACCATTAACGTGTTTGAAGTTTTACCTGCGACCTTAGCACTCAAGTGATGTCTGGGTTTGCCATTTTATGTATTTTTGAGAAGCTTTGTGTTCATTACAACCAATGTTCTTAATAATTAACACAGGCCTGTGCAGCCAACCGAGTCTAACGTCTATCCTGCATTATTAACACTCGTAATAAAATTACTCTTATAAATAACAATACACAAAGCAGTACTCGGCAGAAGTAATCAACAAATAATCGAACAAACGAAAAAAAAAAAGTTAATAATAATAATAATAATAATGATAATAATAAAATATACCATCATATAAATACATAAGTAAAAAAATAAATAATATATGTATTTAACATTCATCGTTTTTTAATTTTATCTCTAGAGATTCGTCTTTACTTAAATTTAACCATTATAATAATCAGTGTACTTTGGTCCGTTCTATTTTTAAAGCTATTTTTGCAATAAAACCTTGTTTTTGGCTATAAATTTATTATTCTGTTATCATATTTAAAAAAAAAAAAACATTTATATACATACATAAACAATTATAAAACTATATTATACAAAAAAAAAAAAAAAAAAATCCGGCAAAAAAGTGTATTTCTAAATCTGTTTAAAACTGTTTAAATGTGGGTGTATGTATGTACGTACGTATGCACATATGTATGTATATGTATGTGATTGAGAAAGTTGATTACTTTAACATGCTCTCGTTCTGGAACGTTTTAAAAATATCTAAATAAGGTGCTTAAAAGCAGAATCAGAGAAATTAACTGGTTAGGTGATTATCACTCGAAATTGGGGAATACACGGTAATAGCTCAGAGTAAACAGAATAATTAGCGACCAGGGAGTCATCAAAGAGCTCGTGCTGCTAGCCGCGGTGCATGATGGTCGAGATTAAACATCCATTGATGGGTATTGTTGCTAGTTAATTGTTTTATTGTTTTTTATCATTGGTTTCACGGTTAGAAGTAATGACAATATTTAGATAATGAGCGCTGCTGGACGCTCAAACACTCGCTTCTTCGGATTACTACTTAATCCTAATGTCAACGCCATAATGCAGTCTCGGGTTGCAGGTCCGCACTAAAACATGTTTCTATGGCGACCAAATTAAATAAATATTATATTTCCCGAAAGCTAATGTCGTAAATTATCTTCTGTTTATTTTATTTGATTTGCTTTTTTTTATTTATTTATTTATTTGTTTATTTATTTATTTTACTGTATTATTTTTCTTGTTATTGTTGTTTTCGTTTTCGTTTATTTATTTTGGTCATTTGATTAAGTATATATAAATAATTAATTAATATCTATTTTAACTTTTCAAAACTAGTTTTTATTTTTAATATGAAATTCTGCCGAATTTGGATTTGATTAATTTTTTTTAATTTTTTTTTTTTTTTTTTTTTTTATCAGCTTGAGTTGTGTGGTTTTCTTTCTTTATACGAAAATATCGTTTTACCAAAATGTCATCACTTCTATTACTTGTCCACCTCTTTTCTTTTTGTCTTCTTTTTTTTGTGACTTTATTATTATTTTTTAATTTTATTTTATTTTATTTTATTTTTTTAAATTTTATTACATTTGTATTTGTGGGTTTTTTTTGTTATTTTTTTGGTTATTTTTATTTTTATTTTTTTTCTGTTACTTTTTTTAATCTCCGTTCCTTTTAAAAGAAAAAGGACAAAGGCAAGACGAATCTGTATAATGTTAGAAATAGATCGATACTGTAGAAAAACGAAATGATGTCCAATTTAGCAGTGATACATCAAGTCACAGTTTTTCTGTTAGGGAAATATCCAGTTACTGAATTTCACAGAGCTGTAAACTCTAGTAATAACATTTCCTTCTTCGACACCTACACTTTTCTCTCCGCTAGCGCCGCCATTTGTCACAACAACCCGTCCCCATGTCTCATCTCTGCCCCACCCTAAATATCAAGTGAAATATTCTTCATGTGTCCATTTGACAGTTTCAGCAGCATTACTACCAGACTAATAACTAAACTAGTTTTGCTGTTAGCACTGTTAATATCTCTAACAATAACAGTAACAATAATGATGATGGTAATAATAATAATAATAATAAGAAGAAGAAGAAGAAGAAGAAGAAGAAGAAGAAGAAGAAGAAGAAGAAGAAGAATGATTAAAAAGAACAATAACCACAAAACTTAGACTATAGAACAACAAAATGGCATGTTTGTTAAATTACTGATTGCAGCAGATGCATTCTCTACTACTTCTCTGAAAAATATCGTCTTTACTTATTTCTTGACCTTTTCCTAACCAGATGGCGGAGTCAGCCGGAAGTGCAATCATCCATAACGATTTCCTGTTCAACTAGGAAGAACATTCACTGAGAAAGAATGACGGGAAGACAAGCACTTGAAGTAGAGTTAAGAACGTGTCTGCTGTCTTTTCACTTCTAGTACAAGTGAGATAATTCTGTCACACAAAAATAACAGTTGCACTGTCACTACGCTATATATATAACTGTCACAGAGCACTGTTACTAGAGGTTACATAAATAACTGTCACTGTTACTAGGTTTTAATAAATAACTAACCCGGGGCAGATTTCTGAGTTCGTCCACAATAAAAATATGATCTCCATCATTCACCTTCTAATTTATCACACTCCTTCTTTCTTTTTTGTTTTTCATTTCTTTCTATCTCCGTTTTTTTTTTCAGTTTATTCACTCCCTCTATCCTGAATTTCTCATTCTCCTTTATCTCTGTCACTCTGTCAGTCTATCTTTTTCTATCTCCGACTTTCTCACTCTCTCTCTCTCTCTCTCTCTCTCTCTCTCTCTCTCTCTCTCTCTCTCTCTCTCTCTCTCTCTCTCTCTCTCTCTCTCTCTCTCTCTCTCTCTCTCTCTCTCTCTCTCTCTCTCTCTGTCTGTCTGTCTGTACTGACAGTGATATGTGTTCACTGTTCAGTCACTCTCGCTGTGTCTGGTACACAACACTTTGTGTTTCTACAAACATGTCACCAGAACAGCATCGCCAAAGCTCATCAGCATACCAGAATTCAGGTAGAAATTGCTCGCCAGATGGAGCCACTTACGTGATGATTATAGCTCGGAGCTTCCCCAATCAAAGCGGACCGGAAATGTGGCTGGGCCTGTGTCAGTTCGACGGAGTTTTCCCTCGTGTGTATTGATCAGTTTAAGTGGGGGGAATAAGAAAACGTGATCTCCAGCTAATACACGACAGACTGAGCCTTAAGAGATAACCCTGCTAATTGCAGGCTAAATTGCCCATTAGCCATACAAGTGTGTCTGTGATCGCTGCTTCATAACAGACGTGTGATTGCCGCTTGTGTCAAAAGTAAATGGTAGTTAGCACAAGGGGAGATAATTGCCCGGGGAACAATGCCATCTGCTGGTGTACTACGCTGTTGTAAATGCACGCAGCACGTGCGAAGGGATCTAATTGAAGAAAGGAATTTCCAGCAAGTGATGTGGAAAAATAACAGAATAGCTTTTGTCGTAAACAGTTACAGTGAAAGTCGTAAAATCGCAACGGTGTTGGTCGTAAAATCGGAACAGTGTGGCTCATAAATCGAAAATGTTCGCTTTATGAACAGTATATGAGTATATACATCTGTTACAAAAGAGTTAACTCAAATAAAAAAGAAAAAAAAAAAAAAAAAAAAAACAACAACAACAAACAAACAAGAAATGTTTTTTCTACCAAATAATTAGTCAAACAAAGGAGAAAATAAATACACACGCACCCGCACACAAAAACACATTTCGTCATATCGATGGAAGAATATGGATGGATGGACTGATGGATGTATGTTCAGGTAGGCAGACAGAATAGATATGTAGGAAGACGATCAGATTTATTGACAGGCAAACAGATAAACGGACATTAGGACAGAAATAAATAAAGATAAAAACTAAATATAAAAATATGAAACTGGTAAAAAGAGAAAGGTCATAAAAGGATATTTGTGTGTTTGACGTGGAGAAAACAAGAACTGGCTTTTTTATGAGAGTCTCTTACTGCTGATGAAATGTTAAATGTCCAACGCCTAAAAGTAGGTTCATTGTTTTCAGAATATAATTTTATGGTTTGGCTTCTTTCTTCATTTTTTCTTCTTCAGATAATAATAATAATAATAATAATAATAATAATAATAATAATAATAATAATAATAATAATAATAATAATAATAATAATAATAAATAATGAGAAGAAGAAGAAGAAGGAAAAATTGATGATGATGATGATGGTGATAAAATTTTCAAAGAAATAGTAGTACCAGTAGAAGTAGGAGTAGTAATAATATTACTAGTTGTTGTTGTTGCTGCTGCTGCTGCTGTTGTTGTTATAACAGCGATAATTATGGTAGCAGCAGTAATCATTCATCATTTCGCTTAGATCATAAAAATAATTTCATGTTCTAGAGGTCGGAGGTTCGTGTCCTGCACGGTGACAGAGACGAAAGTCAGACGAGTGAGGACGCCATTTTTCTTTGATATTTGTCAAACGAGACGCGAGATCAATACCGGGTTGTAGAAAATAATAGTTGTGCACTGGAACTCTGTGCTAATGTTCATTTGTGTTTTTTTATTACATTAAACCGCATTTCCTACTCTAGCAGAGCATTGATTTTTCAAGACCACTCAAATGCTTGTTAAAAACTAAACTGAAAACTAAAAGGGGCTATTACTCTAGAAATATTCCAGATCGACCCAGTCTGTAATACTGTTTTTGTACGTCATACGTCAGCGCTGATTGCTGCTAGGGTCAAGTGTTTTCAAACCTCCACGTTGTAAAGCCAATTACAGAATTAAATTATAGTGTAGAAAACGTCAGGCGATATTTACCACTTCCAAACAGCCGCGCTGCTTTGTTCATTCACAAAACCACCGTGTTACGTTGTTTATCGTTCACCAAACCACCCTGTTACGTTGTTTATCATTCACCAAACCACTCTGTGACGTTGTTTATCATTCACAAAAACACTCTGTTACGTTGTTTGTTCATTCACAAAACCAGCGTCTTACGTTGTTTATCATTCACAAAAACACTATGTTACGTTGTTTATCATTCACAAAAACGCTATGTTACGTTGTTTATCATTCACAAAACCACTCTGTGACGTTGTTTATTATTCACAAAACCACTATGTTACGTTGTTTATCATTCACAAAACCACTATGTTACGTTGTTTATCATTCACAAAACCAGCGTGTTACGTTGTTTATCATTCACAAAACCACTCTCTGACGTTGTTTATCATTCACAAAACCACTCTGTGACGTTGTTTATCATTCACAAAACCAGTGTAACGTTGTTTATCATTCACAAAACCAGTGTTACATTGTTTATCATTCACAAAACCACACTGTGACGTTGTTTATCATTCACCAAACCACTGTGTTACGTTGTTTATCATTCACAAAACCACCGTGTTACGTTGTTTATCATTCACAAAACCACCCTGTTACGTTGTTTTATTATTCACAAAACCAGTGTTACGTTGTTTATTATTCACAAAACCAGTGTTACGTTGTTTATCGTTCACAAAACCACTCTGTGACGTTGTTTATCATTCACAAAACCACCGTGTTACGTTGTTTATCATTCACAAAACCAGTGTTACGTTGTTTATCATTCACAAAACCAGCGTCTTACGTTGTTTATCATTCACAAAACCAGTGTTACGTTATTTATCATTCACAAAAACACTGTTACGTTCTTTATCATTTAAAAAATCACTGTGTTATGTTGTTTATCATTCACAAAACCACACTGACATCTTGTTTTGCTACAAAAAAAAGATCGCCTTACTTTGATTGACTTTGTTACGTTGTTTTTATAAAAAAAAAACCACCACATTATTTAGGTTTTTGTTATAAAATTACTGCGTTACTTTGTTTTGCTACAAAAGCACCGAGTTACTTTGTTTTTATTTTTAAAAAAACCCAAAAAACAACAACAACACCGCGTTATTTTTTTTGTCTGTTATAAAATTAACGCTTTACTTTATTTTGTTACAAAAGCATCGAGTTACTTTGTTTTTGTTACAAACCATCAGAAGTACTTTTTTTTTTTTTTTTTTTTTTTTACAAAACCAGAGCGTTATTTTGTTTTACTGTTATAAAATTACTGCATTATTTTGTTTTTTGTTATAAAATTACTGCACTGCTCTGTTTTTCACTCATAAAACTTCGCGGCAAATATGCCTGACAAGAGAACATTAAAAAGCACAAAAAAAAAAAACTGAAACGACATAGCTTGTGAGAATTATACGTTGATCGTGGAGGAACTAAATTATGCATGAGACATCAATTGATTCTGTTTTTAAGAGGAGAAAAAATGTAACTTTCTTACGCACAGTCAGCAATCAGTGTTCAGGCTTACTTTGTCAAGAAAAAAATGAAAAAATGTAATTGATTGCTTTAAACGCTTGTAGAGAAAGCGCATGCCTAGAATACCGGAAACCACTCTTCTTTTATGAAACCGCAGAAGTGGTGCACTAATGTTTATTTCCCATGAGTACCTGCTTCACGCTGCACGGTTGCTAATTGGATATGCTGTGACGTCATGATTACAGCATGTTCGGCCGGTAACAGCAAAACTGATTGTTCAAGAATTAATTCCGCTGTGATCTGGCATCGCCTGCACATTACGTATCGAGCGCGGGAAACGACACACTCACGTCTGCTAATGCGCGACTTCTCATAATGGCAGATACAAATAATAATTACTGCATTAACTGATACGTTGCATGTTGCGACTGAGCTGCATGTGTTTCCAGATGGCGTTATTTCTAAAGAATATATCGGAATCCAGACACTTGATACATCAATTCCACTTGAGTGCACTGCACGTGTATCGACTTCGGCTATTTCCGTAGTGAATAGAGAAGGCAACAGCCATACATTCCTATCATCATTATTTATTTATAACATTGCAGACACCCACAAACATTCATATTTAAATTAGAAAGCCGTACAGATGCACCAGCCAACACGCACACACGTTCACACGCCCTCACACACCCTGTAGACGGACAGAGAATCCTTTTCGCAAAGGTGTAATGTTTTATTTCCAAGTAAATCTGAGATAATTAACTGTCAGTTATAAAAATAGTGTGGTTACAATTCAATGTCGAGTCCAAAATATTTGACAAAAGAAGACAATAAAAGAACTTTTGCTATTAATTAAAATGTAACACAAAACGAGAGAAAGAAGACTTTTGAAAGAAAAAAGAAAAAGAAAGAAAGAATGAATTAATAATGAAGGAAAAATAAAAAGAAGTATATAAATAATGAAGGAGGTGATAAATAACTGAAGAAAGAAAGGAAAAAAAAATTTAAATGGATAATGAAGAATAAAAGAAAGAGATGAAAAAAAAAAAAATTAACGAAACAGAGAGAACAATAATCTTTGACGTCATCATTCTGTAATACAAATATTTTACCTGTTCTAAGATTAATCACGTCTAAATTATCATCTGTTCTGAGATAATATTAATAACGCCAAAGTTATCATCCATTCTAAGATAATATTAATTATGTTAAAGTTATCATCATTTTTAAGATAATATTAATGACGTCTAAACGATCATCTATTCTAAGATAATATTAATAACGTCTAAATTATTTATCTATTCTGAGATAATTTTAATCAAATGTAAATTATATCTATTTTTGAACAATATTAATCCACGCATCAGTTATCATCTTTTTCAAGGTAATTTTAATCAAACTCCATGTTTTTCTTTATTCTTGGCAGTTGTTACGACTGATGTTGTTAGGTGGTGATGGTCTCCTATCATATAAAATATAACTACACAAACCCACATGGAGCACTGGTTACGCTAACGACCTTTGGGCTGGTAGGTCCATGGATCTGCTCTCTCTCTCTCTCTCTTACTAATAGTGAGATTTAAAATTATCGTTTCCTTTAAAAGGTCATCTAATTAGACAGAGTGAGTGATTCAGACAAACTTTATAACTTACTTTTAGAAGAGAAATTTTTCCAACTCCCCGAACAAAATCTTTTTACTGAAAGATATTTTGAAACTGCCAAGAGAATGTAGCAGAAACTGCGTTGAGTAATATCAGAAATAGAAAACATTATTTTAAAGTTTCTCTGGAGGAAAATTCTGAAACGTAAAGAATGAAAAAAAAAACGAAGACACAATGCCACACAAGGGGCCAAATGTACAGGAAGATGTAAAAACTGAGAGCACAAATTTAATTTGTAAATAGAATTAATTTAAAACAAACAAAAACAAACAAACTAAAAAAGAAAAAAAACAAAACAAAAAAAAGGCCAGGTTTTAAATGCATAACTGTGGTAACTGAAGACAACATGCTGCGTTAACAAAGTTAATTTATGACTTTCCTAACTGCGTCTTTAACAAAGTTAATTTATGATGGATGTCAGCTCCTCGTCGTCTTGTAACGTAACTGCTGTGAGAGCGAGTTAACCACCCAAGCGAGTGATGTTGCCGAGTGACAACGTCGTGTCTGAAGACAGCGCAACAGACAGATTATGTAATAATACGCACAATTTCCTAACACACGAGAATAAACACAGCCCAGCTCAGAGGCAATTGAGAACATGTCTTGTTAATAACTGACGTTTGTGACGTCAAAACGACGGATGTTTATAAAAAGTATTACTGGGCTGTGCATGGGTTGTGACAGACTCACACTGCTGCATGGGTCACCTCTACGTATCAGTGTTTAACGAGCGACTACCGTTCACAAGAGATATCTCTAGGTGATGATCAGGTCGCCTTGGAGACCACTCTGATCACGTGCAGCAGATAAAATCCGCCATCTTGTTCACAAAGACGTTCTGTGTTATGAGACGTTTGTCACCAATAATCGTTTTTTACACGACTGCAACACCGTCAGCATCAACCAAAAATATACAGAACTAAATTAAACAATTCATTTGTTTCAAAAGACTCACGTAAACGTTTCATTTTATAATTAACAAATATTTTAACATACAAGAGCAAAATACTAAACAAATCAAATATTTCTACATAAAAATTATATATGATTTAAAAGTCTTGTTTATTCCGTCTCAGACAGGACTCTTTGATGTACTTTGCGTCAAGCGTGCATAATTAGCTTCCAAATGCGAGAATGTTCAAGTCACTCACGTCCAAATAATTATTTACAGTGGTAAATCGTGACGTTGCTGTATGAGCTGAAAACAACGTAAATGTCGTTGGAGGTATTTGGGTTAGACAAAACATGCTTAGATTTTCTACAACACGTGCCTTTCACGTTTTTTTTTTGGACAAACGAGATTAAACAGACGAGATTTGATAGACAAGATTACTGACAAAGAGAAAAACAATCACGCTGTCTGCTGTCTGTCTACCAATAAAACAATGATTCTGTTTTTAAAACGACAAACACGGTATTGATATTCTCAGGATAACATATTGATGCCAAAATTTCAAAACACTAAACACTTCATGTTCAGACGAAGTCTGGTATGCTTGGATATTGTTTCAAATACCTCTCTTGGGGATGTATTTTTTTTCTGTTTATCTGCATGTTTATCATAACTCGATATTAGTATTGTTATACTTTTGCACGAATACCAGAATTACTGATGATGAAATATCTTATTTATATCATGAATATTTTTCAAACATTCGTCTGAAAATTATTTGAAAGGTAAAACACAAAACATAATTCCATTTAAACATATCTTATCAGAGCATTTCATACGAAACGTTGAAGTGGCGACATCCCATCATTGTTTTATTGTTACGTTATTACATATCTAACAAATGTTTGTTGTGTTGATAAGACTAAGAAAAATTATTTCTCTAGACTACTGTAGCCTTGATGTACCTTAAAAAAAAAAAAAAAAAACACCAGACATTTTAAAACAGCAACCACTAGTTAGAACAGGAAATAAGGACTACTCATCATATCAGTTCGTCCACAGTTTATATATTGTTAATGAACGTCTCGACAAGTTATTTTTATTTTTATTTATTTTTAAAGTCTCTGTATTTAGTTATTACTAATTAACGTCTGGTCTCTCGATATTTTCTACACAATTAACTAAACTCGCCGTTAACAGGATTCGAACTCACTTTACCTGATTCACAAAGCAATCAGTCGTCATCTCAACTTACCAAGTTAATTAAGCACGTTTTCAACGTGCACTTGACGAGAAACCCTTGTACCGTGGCAATTAAAACTCTGACAGTTACAAAGAACGAGTGCAGCCATGTTTAACAGAAATTAATTTTGAGAAAAATAAAAATGTTTTACAGATTTATTGCTGTATTCTCTGAGATGTTTATTTTATTTTTTTTTTCTCCAGAGTCAAGTTTTATCTCTGTGAACTTGTCTGAAACGTTCAACACAACATTATTACAAGTACGTTGTAACGTACATATTTTATCGTACACACTTCTCACGTTTTTACATGTATATCACTTATTGTAACGTAGACGCATTTAGATAATATTTCATAGACACTTCACACGTAAGCACATAGTAACGCACACATATGTATATTAGATTACGTGTATACTCTTGTGCACATACTGACATTACACACATATACACATTGTAACATACGCATGTCAGCACACGTGCACACTGTGTAACAGGGTTGACGTGATCTAAGAACTAATGTGGGAATAGACTTCGAAATCGGGAGCTGTTAAGCGATGAGAGCGGTTTCACTTTGGGAGACAGCTTCACGGGCGATTTCACCGTGATGTGGGAATCAAACCGTGATGTGTTATATTAAGCCGTCAATTCGCAGAAGAATTACCAATACGGGAGACAACTCTCATGTGGCTCATGCGTTTCTGTTTTTAATTGTCTTAATGAGGTGAGTGGGTACAGCTGCAGTCAATAACGAAGGCCTGAGATAATTTTCGGTTAAAGCACATTTTCAAAATGCCATGCCAATTAATAATATTTCTTTTCTCGCCTCTATAAATAAGTAAACACAGAGAAAAGTAACTTCATGCACCTATTAGTGCGCAATTTGAAGTGGCGATCAATGTACTGTACATAATCATCTCGTTTGATGAGAAATTTCATTAAGTGATTGTAAACATTATGACGTCACTGTGCGTTTACTGTCATCGGAGAATAATACATCGGCATCCACACCGACTTCGAGAAACAAAAGTTTCGAACTGGTTTCATCTCTGTTGTCAGTTCTGGTCGCTAGGTTTGACAAAACACACTCAACAGCGCGCGAACACCTGCCGAGCATCAAGCGTTTGTTTTGTGTCCTCGCGCGGCGTGACGCGGATGAAAATTAAATTAATTGTTTTATTGCTCATCTGTCTGTTTGTCTGTTTGCGTTTATCAGCAGGCCTTGACAGTGTGGACACAGCTTGTGTTTTTACATCATCAATATTTACAAAACACTATTTCATATCGCTCTGTTTATCTCTTCCTAATGTGTATTTTGTGTCTGTCTGTGTGTTTGCCTGTCATTATTTTAACGTAGCCCAGCGTGATTTGAAAATCGTTGACAATGCCATTATCACTTTTTACATTCCGATGATTTACGTGATGGAGAAACATATTCCACGCAAACAAAAGAGACTGCTTTTCTAATCATCAGTTAGAATTCTTTTATGGGACTCTTTATATATAGACACGACAGTACCTACCACAGAAATATACTGAAATGTAAGACGACTAAGAAGCAGGAACAGTAGCAGCAGCAGCAGCAACAACGATAGTTGTTGATGATGATAGTTTCCTAATGAAGTGATTGATCAAGACAACTAAGAAGAAGAAGGATGAAAAGAAGAAGAACGAAAGAAAGAAAGAAATTTCTGTAAAGAGAAAAATGATAATAAATGGGTTATTTTTTATTTTTGCCCTTCAGACCGCTGTGTTCAGTTTATGAAAACTTTCTGTTTTGTATGCTGGTGACGCGCTCCAGTATTAAGTGAGAACTATCGAGGCACAAACTGGATGATCACTTTGTGCTGCAAATAAAAACTCCGTGAATGGTTTAAGCCAGGAAATAAATCTATATAAAGCGTGCACTCCATGCGGGGAATGGAAGTGCAGAAGACATGATGCAAATTTGATAACCTTAGACGATCTCAGCAAACAGGCTTAGCAAAAGTTAAGATGCAAACCAGAACAACGAAAATAGCAATTTCATCTGTCTGCGTTCCTAAGGTAATAAGAATTTTAAATTGTGCTTGCCAAAAGCGCTTTTTGCTCGGGACTCTGAATTTTTCCATCAAAATGGATATTCTAAGTGGAAGCTTGTCACAAATTGAACATCGCCAACTGGCCCAGGGCGGACTCTGATTCGCTGGACGGGTGACTCGCTCAGAGGGGGCAGCACGACGATTGAACACCGAGTTGATCCGAACCTAGCGAAATTGAATTATTCTGCAGGGTTATCGGCCAAAGCAAATAGAAGAGGCGTTATTGATATGCCAATATTTGCTTTAAATTATATTTATTTAGAGGAAGTTTTTTCATCATAAATGTTCGAAGTTTTTCTTTGAAGACGACTGTTATGGCAGATGATCTTGTTTATTCAGTCTGAATTAAGGAAATAAATGTGTGTTTAAGAGTCTCCGCAACCTCCGCACATTCAATTACAAAATCATACACTCACTTGACAGTTCAAAATCATAAATTCACTTGACAGTACAAAATCATAAACTCACTTGACAGTACAAAATCATAAACTCACTTGACAGTTCAAAATCATAAATTCACTTGACAGTACAAAATCATACACTCACTTGACAATACAAAATCATACACTCACTTGACAGTTCAAAATCATACATTCACTCGACATACAAAATCATACACTCAATTGACAGTACAAAATCATACACTCACTTGACAGTACAAAATCATAAACTCACTTGACAGTACAAAATCATAAACTCACTTGACAGTACAAAATCATAAACTCACTTGACAGTACAAAATCATACACTCACTTGACAGTACAAAATCATACATCCACTTGACAATACAAAATCATACACTTATTTGACAAAACAAAATCAGTCACTCCACATATGATGTTCCTTTTTAATTTTTTCCAAACACATACATTTTAATTTTTCATTAAATTTTTTCTCTTTCACTTATCCTTCATTTTTTTTTTTCTTTCACTCATTAGTTTCTTGTTATTTTTGTAAGTTTTGGGGTTTTTTTCCACATGGTTTATTACTTTCTTTCTATGTCTCTTAATTTATTTGTTTGTTTTTCTGGCTCGTTGGTTGGTGTTGTTTTGTTTCTTCAAGACATAAAATATGTCTGTGATCAGTGGTTAAAACAGAAGCAGTAATTCTAACCAGAGATGGGTGGAGATAAGGTCTGAGAGGTGTTCGAATGCGAGCTAAAAATAGAAAGAAAAACAAAGACCGCTTTGATGAGAAAGACAGGCAGTAATGGCGTTTTAGTGAGAACTAAGAAATCAGAGGAAAAAATCTCTCATCTTTCCATCAGACACGACAGAACAATTATGTTGCACTTCAGATTATTTTCAACTGCGCATGTCCGTATATCAATCTCTGAGTTCTCCGGAACGTGCCGATTAGCATCATTTAATAGAAATGTAGATTACAGCAGACGATTGTGTCGGTCACGTGATTTGATCGCCAGCTAATGACAGCGCATTTGACATCCCACTCAAACACAATGCAAGTAAACCGTGCTTGACCTGTCATTTAACAAAAAAGCTTTGTTAAAGATTATGTCCATCACAGGCGTACTTCAACCGTCCATGTTATGATTGCATTTCTGTAATTACGCTATCATACGCTAATTTTTAAATACAAATTTAATTACATTATGTTCAGAAATTAAATTATTTTAAGTTCAAATTAAATTACAATCGAATACAAATAAGGTGTCAATCATTTTACAATCAAGTGTCAAACTAAATAATTTAAAAGTGACATTTTGGCCTTAACAGTCACGTTTTGAATTTAAATAATTCACATTCGTAACAATGATAATGATGATATAATAATAATAACAATAATAATAATAATAATTAAAGTGTAGTAGTAGTATGAATAATAATGATCAGAACAACAACAAGAGTAATAATAATAATAATGACGATGATGATGATGATGATGATGATGATGATAATAATAATAATAATAATAAAGCCGTCCTGAAAACACTGATTTTATTAACAGAACAGACGTCTTTATTTTCTGTATAATTCAGTTTTTATTTCTAATATCGCCTCAAACAGTTAATTCTGCTGTCTCTGTGTTTTCATTAATGTTATATATTTCCTCGTGTGACGTCAATCTGCGATCAGGTCAGGGGAGGTTATTCCTGATTATTCTTGCAAGATTTTCGATGGAGATAGGAAGCAGCGAGGATCTCGAGTTTTGTAATTATAAAGAACGTAACGACGCTTGTTGATAAATGTGTTTGATCTGTGCACATATTTTAAGAATTTAGAGTTATTATTTTAATTAATAAAACAACTATCTAAGACATTATCATCCTCAGCGACACCAACGTCATCAGCGTTCGTCATTATGATCGCAATCAATAACAGAAATCATCGACTTGATTATCATCATTATTGACATCGTTATCACTGTCAGCTTTATTGTCATCATTTATGGTGATCATTATCATTAGCATAAAGACTCAGATCATCATCAACAGCAGCAACACATTATCATTAACATAAAGACTTAGATCATCGTCAACAGCAGCAACACATTATCATCACCAATACAAATATCGTAACCACTATAAACATCATCATCATCATCATCATCATCATCATCTTCATCAACATCATTATCATCATCATGGTTTAAAACTGCACTGATAGAAAAACAAATAAATATAAAATTGTTAATAATCTTATTTGATTTTTGTCTCCTGCCATTAGATGTCCGTGAATCAAGGTGACCACAGGCAGACTACAATTAAGAAAAGATTATGAATTATGACAAAGCGAAAAGTCGGCTTCGGGTCCCCGGAGAAATGAAATATGAGACGAGAACGAGGCTGACTACAAATCAAAGTCACTTAGTTCTCATAACATCTTTAATACATCGCAAAACACAGCCATGTGGTCTTTGTTATACGACGTCAGCCCAGTCGTACACGTTGTCTGAAACTGATGCCATGATTTTACTACAACAACACACTTTTGTATAAGCTAATAGAGATATTTAAACTAACTGGAGATAGCAATAAGGAAATAATAGTTATAACGTGTGTGTGTGTGTGTGTGTGTGTTTATATATGAACATATAGAAATATATATATATATATACTCTGTATATATATAAAACACAGATATACATATATACATATATAAATACTGTTAATGTATATCAATACTTGCTCAGAGTAAGTGAAGGTAAATGTGTGTGTATATGTGTGTGTACGTGTGTGAGAGTAAGAGAGAGAGGGAGAGAAACAGAGAGAGACACAGAGAGAGAGAGAGAGAGAGAGAGAGAGAGAGAGAGAGAGAGAGAGAGAGAGAGAGAGAGAGAGAGAGAGAGAGAGAGAGAGAGAGAGAGAGAGAGAGAGATGGTTCCAGGCAGTAGGAAAAGTTGTCAATGGTAATCAACAATTATCAGAAAAGCAGTTTACTCTGATCTACATGCTTCTAAAATGTCACTGCTAAACAGAAAGTCTGCAGACTTTAACTCTATTTCACTTACAGTGTATATAACCTAGTGTTTTTCGTATAAAATAATTTTTGAAAAAAAAAAAAAAAAAAAGAGTAAATCATTCCAGACCCCAAACGTTCACACTCCGTTTAAGAAGTGTGTTAATAATACGATACTCCTTCCCGCTCTTCGTTGATAGTAAACTATTACAGTGGCAGGTTTATTCTCTGGTGTCATAATCATATTTAAAACTTTTTTTTTTTTATTTGACACATTTATTAGTAAAACGTGCAGAGACGTTACAGGCGAATTTCTACTGTTTTGTTGTTGCTCTGCTTTCCTTTTTCAATGAGTTTAATGTAAATTAAAATAACACATTTGAAATAACACATTTTTAGCTAACTGTGAAAAAAAAAAAAAAAAAAAAAAACGTGCACAGAGTTACTCAGTTCGAACTGTTAACAAACAAGACATACGCGTGTTTGTTGCACCTGGCGGTACTCGTTCACCTGTGCGGATTAAGTAATTACTCGAGCACGTTTTTCCTCAAAACACGTGTTACCTGCTTACACTAATTAGCACAAACATTTGACGCCAGTAATGCTTGCCCAACTCGGTGTGCTAACAACAAAGGGACGGATTTAATACAGAATACAGTGTGCCAGTAGTTGGTGCTAACAAAAAGGGGATGGATTTAATACAGAGTATGGTTGAGATTCTTGCTTGTAACAAAAAAAGAAAGAAACAAACAAAAAAAGAAGTCATGCATTTAATACAGATTATTGTTGAAGTTTTTGGTGTTAACAAAAAAAAAAAAAAAAAAAAAAAGAAGAAGAACTGGAAGAAAGAAAAAAAATCTTAGGTTTTAAAGAATATAGATGAAAAGTTTTGATACAAACAACAAATAAATTGATTAAATACAGAACGCATGTAAACTAATATTTCTACTACAACAATAAGATCAACAACTACTACCTCTGTTACTACTACTACTATTAGTACTACTCATAATAATAATAATAATAATAATAATAATAATAATAATAATAATAATAATAATAAAAAGAGTAAGAACACTGATTTAATACAGAATATGGTTTTGTGCAGGCTAACAAAGAGGGAGGAAATTAAAACAGAAAAAGTCTCAAGTTTTTAACTAGTAACAAAGTAACATCGGTTTGCTGGAGAAAAACTGCGAGCTCAAACGGTGCAGTCTTGGAATGGAGCGAGTTTTCTTCTTATACAATACTGTTCAAGCGACTCGTGGCTAACAGGCAAAGGGTTAATTAGTGGACAATATGATTCTAGCATATTTTGGCTCATAAACCAAAACCAAAACATTCAAACGAGGAAAGAAAAGATTAAGAGAGAGAGAGAGAGAGAGAGAGAGAGAGAGAGAGAGAGAGAGAGAGAGAGAGATCTTTATCACTTTTAGTTCTGATGTATTTTTATCTTGTTTTTGTTTTTTTCTGTTCTGGGGCATTTTCTTCTTACGTTCTTTCTTTCTGTCTTTGTTTCTTTATTTATTTCTTTATTGTCATTGTTGCTGTATCATTGTTTTGTATATTAATTCTTTCAGGTTTAAGGTTTAATTGTCGTTGTACAGATATATCAAAACTTGAAAAATGAAATACGTTCTGCTTAAATTATATGTCATACAACATTAATAATAATAATAATCATCATCATCATCATCATAATAATAATAATAATAATGATGATGATGATATCATACCCGTTCCAGCTACGTTCTCTATAAAATAAACATATTGGAAACGACAGAACTGCTGTTTGCTCTTTGACCTGCATTTATTTTATTTCCCGTTCCGACCAGGCCCTCTAAGCGCCTGTGCGTGAGAGTGTGATATTTCCTGTGTGAAAATAATTACTGGTGACACTTGTAATGAGTAACGACCGCAGTCCCACCTAGCACCCGCTGTTAACGCTTCCAAATCATCCGCTTCTGTTAATGACTCCACCGTCGTCATATTTTATTTACACAGTCCACACCTTGTTCAACACGCTCCCAGTGTTAATGATAATCTCCTGCTTTACATTTTGTTTTTTAGTTTATTTTCGTCCGCCTGCCTCGTCTGTCTCTCTGTGAGTCTCTGCCTGTCTGTGAATCTGCGTGTGTTTCTTTCTTTCTGGCTGCCCAACTGCCAAACTACCTATCTGTCTACAGATCTACCTGGTGTTTTCAGTTTATCTGTAATACATTATACATTAGCTTTATTTAGATATACTTTACAGTCATCTTATATGTCATAGTAAAAAGTTGTATTTTTATTTATTTATTTATTTATAAGACTAAAAATATATAAATTTGTATGGACAGTTTGTTGCGAACATGAAATCTTTGATGTAATGTGTTTAACAGACAGACAGACAGACAAACGGACATTTTGTTTTAAGCACGTGCCTGCCTGACATTTGGTTTTTGCTACTCACAGTTTTCAGTGAAATTCAACCTTCAGACAAAAGTAATAAAAAATAACAATATAAAAAAGAGCTGAAAACGACACTTTGAAAGAAAAGAAGATAGAGTAAAAAAAATAATAATAAAAAAAAAATGAAGGAAAAGAGATAAAATCTATATAAAAAAACCTTTTCAACAGCAGGAAAGAAAGAAAAGAAAAAAAGGAAAATATATTTCTGTAGAATGAAACTAAAAAAAAAAAACAAGTAAAAGAAGGGGGAAAAATATAATTTAAGAAAAAGAAAGAAATTATATGAAATAATATCAACTAAAAGTTTACTAAGAAAGAATGAACAAAGAAAGAAAAAAAAATAGTAAGAAAGTGAGAAATATGGAAAAAAATATTAAGAAAAACAAAAACAAGAATACATTTGAAAAAAAAAAAATTTGAGAAACTGATAAATTAATACATAAAAAAATGCCGAAAAAAAATTAAATAAAAATTCAGAATTCAAAAGAAATAAAAAAAGAAAAAAGAAGAAGATAAGAGTCTGTAGCCTAACACGTGTATCATTTTATCGTAAGAGATTTAAAGATTAAATGTTCCTCAGACACGCGAGGACGAACGTACTACAAGGCTGTCTCTCAGCGTCTGAGAAAGAAGAGTTTTGTAACGTGTGAAAGGTCAAAACATGATGCAAATACATCTCTCTGAATAATGGGTCCGGTTCCTGTGCACACGAAGACAATAGCCTGTAATAAAACACAGAGAGCAACGGCATAGCTATTCTTCATGACAATAAGTTACGTCCCTTTGTTCTACTAATAAATTTTGGGTCACGGCTTAAAGACGGACGAAAATAACAAAATAACACGAGTCGATTTAACGTCGAGACTTTTTCATTGATTTAGAATAACTTAGAGTTATATCTGTCACGCAGTTGTAATTATACTAATTTACAGTTATCCTTGGCACGCTTTTATAAAAATGCTATCTAATTTAGAGTTATATTTGTCACGGTTTTATAAATATGCTATCTAATTTAGACTTATATTTGTGACATTTTTATAAATATACTATCTAAGTTAAAGTTTTATTTTTCACGTTTTTATAAATATATTATCTAATTTACAGATATACTTACATATACACATATATATTTATTGAAATGGAATTAACTACGAAATTTATTATTATTATTATTTATTATTATTATTATTATTATTATTGTTGTTGTTGTTGTTATTGTTGTAGTTGTTGTTGTTTTGTTGTTATTGTTGTTATAATTATTTTTACCTTATTATTATTATTATTTTATTGTATTTATTTTTTATTTTATTTTATTTTATTTTTTGCTGATCTAATCAACATCAATGTCTGTATACAAATCATAGCAACGTGTTTTTGATTTAGCTCATTCTATAAATAATCCAAAAAAATAAATGTTCCTTCAGTTTTCATTTAGAACGTCAAGGTCATCATTAACATGGTTAACACACATTACACTGGTACTCTGTGTCATGCTAACACCTATACTGGCCTCCTGTTACCATTGCGCAACATTAAACATTACGTTTTGACGTGTTACGCCTCTGTCTCGGGTTTAACTCTGACATTTATGTATGACCGGGAAACAGTCACTTAGTTAACCGACTAACACGTCTGAAGTGTCATTTGTATTCCCGCTGAAAAAACTTTGAAGTTTATTTATCTTCTGCGTTCTTCTGTCTCTCCTCTTTAGAATCTTCTCGTCTATCTTCACTTTTTTTTCTTATTTGTTTGAGTTTTTTCTTCTAGTTATCATTATTTTTTATGATGATGATCATCAGAAATTACTGTCTTTCTTCTTCTTCGTTTTCTTCTTCTTCTTCTTCTTCTTCTTCTTCTTCTTCTTCTTCTTATTATTATTATTATTATTACTGTTGTTGTTTCTGTTGTTATTGTTATATTGTTGTTTGTTTTATTGTTTTTGAAGTTGCTGTTGCTGTACTGTTTGTAGTGATGGTGGTAGTGGTGGTGCTGTTATTATTATTACTGTTGTCAGATATATAGGTTGTAAGTTGATATTGTCCTCTGGAAGATATCAAAACCTTACCAGAGTTAACAGAGAGATTTAAAGTCCATTAAAATAAATGTAAATCAGATTTAAAAGATTTTTCACTTTATTATTAACTTTTTTGTTTTAGTACCTAAAAGATTTATATGTAAAATGAAGAAAAAAAAAAAAAAATAATAATAATAATAATAATAATAATAAAAATATTAATAATAATAATAATAATAATAATAATAATAATAATAACAACAACAACTGTAATAATAATATTTCAAAAAAACAAATTTAAAAAAAATTAAATAAATAAATAAATAAATAAATAAATAAAGACTATGTACAATAAAATATATTTATACTTTTCGTTCCACTCTGCTGTATGATAATTTTACACTAGATTAAAATATATATTATTATTCATAATTTGAGTAATACCACATATTAATTATACATTCAATAAAATCGTATTTTAATATACATCACTATAACCGTAACAATTAGTAACTCTTCTTTAGTAAGACTGTGTTTTAATACTGATATGTATTATTAATTATAGTTAGATTGTAAATTATAATATTAATATGCATTAATAATTACAGTAAGAATTTATTTTAATATTAATATGAATGAATGAATGAATGTTTAACGACACCCCAACACAAAAAAATACACCGGCTATTGGGTGTAAAACTAAGTTAAATATACCAAAATGGTGAATAATTATAAGAATCTATTTTAATGTTAATACATATCAACAATTTTTTTTTTTTTTTAAATTGTTATTTGTTGTAAAGTCCATGTCTGTTTAGTGGTTTTAAAATGTATTTGTCCTTTTTATCAATAGGACAGCTGACTTTGAAAACATCTGCAGGATACATCCACGGTGTTTAAGTCGTCGGAAATGTCGAACTGTTATTAGCAAAGAAAGAAAAGAAAAAAAAAAAAAAAAAAAAAAAAAAAAACCCACTAATGCGATGGCTTTTTGGGCAGGAAAAAAAAAAAAAACTCGCAGTTTTTGGTGTAGCTGAGAGAAAGACGTCTTTCTCATAATGGCTCGTTTCAAATCGATATGTTCACATCGCCTGTGTTCTCCAGTAACAAGAATTAGTCACAAGTCGTCATTAGCTGAAGCTCGGAAGAAGAAGAAAAAAAAAAAAAAAAAAAAACGTTTTTATTTCTTTACGTGAATTTCCTAAGTTCTACAGAAATTTTATCACAGCGTTTACTTATGAAAGGAAAACTTATTTCATAACCGTTTTGAATGTTCATTCATCCACATAACAAATCATTCTTTGACAGGAATAATTTAGTGTCTCCGTATGCAGTAAATACGTACTTCTGTATACAATAAATACGTATTTCTGTAATTAATAAATACATACCTCTGTATATAATAAATACGTACTCCAGTATATAATAAAGACTTATTTCTGGATACAATAAATACGTACTTCTGTATACAATAAATTCGTGCTTCTGTATATAATAAATGCGTACTTCTGTATATAATAAATACATATTTCAGTATATAATAAAAACCTACTTCTACATACAATGACTACGAACTCTATTTGACGTACGTATTTCTAGATATATATAATGAATACGTATAAATTACAGATTAGAATAGGAAAATATACTAGAAAACTCACTAAAGAGGATTGAACCATCATTCCTAAGATTAACGTTCTACAGATTAAATAATGTTATTATTTTGTTATCATTTTCAACTTGATTGCCGTTGTTATTTTAACAATAATAATAATAATAATAATAATAATAATCATAAACATCATCATCATTAGTCTCTTGTTGTTATTGTTATTATAATAAGAAAAAGTCTTTGAAATAAAGTTATTATTTTTGTATTTTTCTTTTTTCTTTTTATGCAATTAATTATTTAATTCTGTAATTCACGCTCTTATTCGTAGCAGAGAATTTTAAGAATATGGACGGAATAATAATAAAAAAACAACAACAACAACTGAACATGGTCAACAGAATCGCAGTTAAGAAAAGCAACTCAACAGTCGCTAAGCGGACCATTCATTACCAGTCGAGTATCAGAACTCACCTTGTCGACTGTTCTCCAGTCGTGCGGTAACAGAACATCAATGTTAATAAGCTGCAGCGTAACGCATTAAATGTTCGCACCTGGAATAACACGAACAAAGCGAGTTATTTCTCGCTGGGAGTTTGTCAATACAACTGCGTCACTTAAAAAGAATTACGTGTGTTAATTTCTTAAACTGTCAGGAAGCGGAATTGAAGATTTAAAAAAAATAAAACTCCTAATGAGATGTTGATTTCAAAACTGCACCATAAAATGTATTAATATATATTTTGGAGTAAAATAACCGTCATTACGTGGTGAATAATTACATGTATGACTTTTAATGCCGCCTTATTGCATATTTAGAGTAATTAGTTGACTTGTTTTTGTTTTTTGGCACTTTATGTATGTGAGAGTGCGCGCGCACCTGTATACGTTTGTGTACGTATCCGAAAATAATAATAATAATAATAATAATAATAATAAATCATTCATTCATTTGTTTCTTTTCTTCTTTTAAAAAAAAAATATTTAAAAAAAAACTTTTTTTTTTTTTTTTTTTACATTTTACATTTTACTTGATATCACACCTGCTGCGGTGAATCTATTTATAGACATTAAAAAAAAAGAGGATCACCTCGTGCTGGGAATCACATTAGCTGAGTGAGGCGGTCTCTCGAGTCCTGTCTACATCCATGTTTCCTCTCTGCCGTCTCGAGTCTGCTAAGTAAACTTTTCTCTCTCTAAGTCTCAGCCACGACAGAGAGAGACTCTCGCACATCTCCTCTCGTACTGGGAGTCTCGATGATATATCAGAGAGCGAAGCCTTTGTTACGTGGCGAAATAACCAATTTTCCATTAAACCGAGAGCGGAGACGCGCTCTTGTCACTTGAACTATTATGTGCCTTCAGGGGGAATCGCGCCATTAAAGAAGAACGTATTTTACAAGCGGTGGAGAGAACTGCACAATTTCACAAAAAGTTTACCACTAATATTGCTTGACGTTGCTCTGAGAACGTTTTTTAAATTTTTTTTTTTTTTTTTTTAAACTAAAGACGACAGATGTCCCCCCAGCGACGACGTTTGATACTAAAACGTCTATCGACTGTGTGTGAATGACCTAACCATTAGACTGACGTAGCAGATCGCGTAAGTAGTAAAATTGAAAAACGCATCAAGCCGACGGCAGCAGTGTTAGTTAACGTAAACGTTGATATGAAACCAATGGTTGTAGCATGACTATCACGGGAACAAGAGTTTGTTAAACACGTCTACAATACCCAGCAAGAAGTCAGCAATTTAGATTTTTATAATCTTTACTTATTCCAAGAACTGAACGAGTTAACTGAATCAGTAGTGAAATGCCAAACACCTAGAAAGCCTTTAGTAACCTATTTCAAATCTTGCTGAAAGATTCTATTTTTTTCCCCCCTGAACATGATAATGATGATAATAAATGATGATGATGATATTGATAACAACAATGATGATGATGATAAAAAGATGATGGTAATAATGATTAAAAAAAAAAGAAGTTAAATCAAACACAAAATTTCTGAAGGGAAATAACCCAGTATAATAAAATAAATCTTTCTTTTCACCTTTGCCCTCTTCACATAATCCATTTTGAATAAATATGAAATTTGTGTCTGCGCGAAACGGGGTGATGTATGATGGCGACCACAGGAAAACTGCAGATCTCGAATTTCACGCATTTCTGATGCATTGTGGGATCGTTATTTCCGTCTGATAGAACCAGACGACAAATACACTGTGACGGGTTTGATTTTATCTGGCCTCAGAATTTTTTATGGGAAAGACGAATTTATTATTGAGCTACGTAATTTGGTTTCACTGGAGAGAAATATGAATCCATTAACTACGTGAGTGATACAGAGACAGAGATTTACAAAGAAAGGAGGACAGAAAGCAGGAAAGAGAAATATTTATTGCTGCTAATAGACATAACTAATGTAGACTTCTAAAGCGAGGTTCTTTCATTTTACATCCGCTGCTCTTCTGGATGTTACAATTGTAAAATAAAAGAAATGTACTGAGATAACTTTTCAAGAAATATACATTATTTACTTCTTCACTCACTCACACACTTACTCCTTCTAATTCATTTATGTAGTTACTAATTCAATCAGGTAGTTTCTCAAATTTGTGCAAAAGAGATGTAGACGGGCGGCGGTTCAGAATTCTCGGTGCAAATCTAATCTGTTACCGAATATTACTTAATATCGTTTTCTCGAGTTTCGTGTTTTCAGATATAAATAACATATATCATCACATTTCTGTCACCAGCGATTACAACCGCTATCAACATTCGCTTGGTTTATGCAACCAGAGCAAGGAATATTAGCGTTTAAACATCTAAAATACAAAAATATTTAATTTTTTTATGTGCATATAAATTACTTAAAGAAAAGAAAAAACAAGAATGAAGAAGTAAAAGATAAAAATATTTAGTTGAAAGAACTGTTAGCACCGACATGTTGAGTTTTCAAATTTCTATCAGTGTTTAAATCAAAAGAAATATTTACACCTACAATTAGACAAAATATAGAATAAAAAATTCTTTGGCATCACTGAAAATAACCTTAATTGTCTCGTTATCAGCTTTAAATGTAGAACAAAAAAAAAACAAAAAAAAAAACCAACTAATAATAATAATAATAATAATAATAATAATAAAAAAAAAAAAAAAAAATAATAATAATAATAAAATAAAAAATAAAAGATAAAAAAAAATAATAATAATAAAATAAAGACCGTTTTTAACATTTTATAAAATACTCATAGGTCTCATTTCATCGGTATGACGTAATACAAAAATATAGTAAAAAAATTTATTAGACATTTATGACATAAAATACTGCTATATAATAAAGCTTACAATAAAACACTACTATTATTTAATTATCACGCATTATAAAATACTATTATTTAATTATCACGTATTATAAAATACTATTATTTAATTATCACGTATTATAAAACACCGTTATTTAATAATTATGACATATTATAAACGCTGTTATTTTACAATCACGATGAATTATAAAACGCTATTATTTTGTAATTATGGCGTATTAAAAACTCATAACACATTTATAAAACTCTGTTATTCGATAATTATAAAATATTATTTCTAGATAAATATAACTTATTAAAAACATTGGTTTTTTTTATTTAAAAAAGTGCTATATTAGCTATTAATAACATGTTACTAGATTTTAGTTATAACTAATTATGAAGTAAATAAAATATGCTTATTTGTCATTAACTAACTCATTTGGTGTAATATATTTTAATTTTCTTTGCATCATTAAAACATAGATTAAAATATTATTTACCTTGGCTGGCAAAATTCCTATTTTTTTTCATCAGACGATCATGCTACGACAGATAACTGTGGTATTCGTCAAACTAACGTTAAATTGGAAGATAAAACTGTTATTTTCTCAATGCTGTTACGGCGTAGTATAAGAAAAAAAGTTATTTATCTATAGATCTTAACACTGCTATTTTCCTTCAGTCATAATAACGCGGTATAAAATATTGCTATTTTCAAAATAGTTTTAAACTGTCAGTTTATCTGTACGATTTCGTGTATTTAGATAGTTGGGGTTTTTTTGTTTTTGTTTTAAAGAAACAGAGGAAGAAAAGAGATTGAAATTCGTGAAACGAGTAAAGTACTCTTAATGCAGGTCTGAAATTCTCTTTAATCTTCCACAAGAAGAAGAAGTCAGTAAAGAAATAGCTGAAACCTTTCACTGACTAAAATACAAACATACACGTTCGACTCAGGCGCTGCAAGATCTCGAAAGGCCGAGCGAAATTTTTCTCGTTCCAACCACAGTCTCGCATCCTTATTTTCCTGTCTGTTGGAAGAAGAGCAGTGAAAGAAGCGTTAACATTTCACTAATTAGTTTTCAAATGAGCAAAATTTATAATTCTTAATTCTTTACATAACGTAAAGTTTAAATTCATAAACAGTTGACAAGCAACGTTAAAGAAAGCGAAACAGAAAATAACAAGATTTCCCATCTGTGGACAACAGACATCCTGTAAATTAGAAATTTTATCTCTCAAATCTTCAAAACATTTCTCAGTTCTAACAGATCTGTCCATCCCGTTATAACCAGATGTTCCTTCTGCCTGATTATATCTCGTGTCTTTGTTTAAAACTGCTATCAACTCTCACTTGAACCTCGAGAATCTCTCCATTTAGTGTAACCACGTTACTTTCATCCGCTGTTTACAAAACAAAGTTTTAAATTACAGCGCTGCACGTTAGTATTATTTACTTACATCCGCACACACATCTCAGAGTCTGCGGGGGAAGAATGACAGTTATGAAACACAGTTAAATACACAGAAGACTGGACTAATATAGATAACAGCTACATATAACAGAATTCATAATAGAAAAGCGAAGATGAAATAAAACAATGCCAAAATGTGTATGTATATATAAATATAAATATATATATATATATACATACATACATACATACATACATACATACATACATACATACATACATACATACATGCATGTATGTATACATAAATACATACATACATATATATGTATATATATATATATATAGACAGATAGATAGATATAGATATATTAACTGAGAGAAACAGAGAGGGAGAGAGAGACAGAGATAAGACAAACACATACAGAGAGAAAGAGAGAGAGATCACTAACTACAAAGCGGGTATCGACAGATTCAAAACTTATCGGATCGAAATCTTCAGAAACGTTAACACACATTTTTGCGTTAGGTTATTTAATCTTTATGTTTGTTTTTTTCTTCTGTTAATCAACGTGTATGTCTACCGACTTCAATTTTTTATCACAATCTGCAGAAAGACGAGGTAATTAAACATTCATTCAGACTTAATAACATTTTGGTGAAAAAATAGCCGTATCACTTGAAGCATGATGTTAATGAACAGACCACATGCGAAACATAAACAGCATTTTAGATATTAATAGCTTTAAAGTGCTCCGATATACCGATACTATATGTTTCATAAATGTATAATTTTATCAAAACATATTTTTTAATATAAATTTAACGTGTTAAAAATATTTACAACACAGGTATCTTATAAATTTACCATTTCTAAAAACAGAAAACATGATATAAACATAATCATATAAATATTTACGAATTTAGAAAATTGTCATAAATTACGAAAGTTTATAAATTCAGTGTGACACAGAACCAACACAAAGACGTTACTACGTTTTTATCTTTTTTTTTTTTTTTTTTTGTTCTCTTTAATTTGTTCTCGTACATCGGAAAACGCTTTTTACTATTTACATACTTCCACACTGTCTTCAGTTTATTTTCTAATAAGTTTTGAAAATTGCCAAGAACTGAGTAAAAAATAAAAAATACATATATTTCTGTGAAGACGCTGTAAAACGCGCTATCGCCAAAATCATTTAATTATGTTATTGACGCTGCAAACACTTCAGCAAATCGCTTGAACAAATTATTTCAATTAAGTTACGTACTTTCTTCACTTCACAAAAATTCATTATATTTCTTTCTGTAGCTAAATTGTCTAAAAGTAATTTTGTTGAACGCTTTGTTTAGTAATATATCAAAAGACTCGAACCAAAGAGCGAAATGTTTTTAATTATATAATTAAGTTGTAACAAATCTATTAGGCTCCTGAGTTATTTTCGATTAAAACAACAAATATTCCCTTGTTGATTTTTTTTTTCTCGTTCCATCTATCTCTGTGTATGTACGCAGGTATTACATGATTATATCTATCTATCTATTTGTCTATCTATCTGTATGTATGTATGTATGTAGTTTAGGATTTTGAATATTCTCTTTCGTATGTATGTATGTATGTATGTATGTATGTATGTTTGTATTTATGTATGTATGTATGTATGTATGTTTGTATTTATGTATGTATGTATGTATGTATGTTTGTATTTATGTATGTATGTATGTATGTATGTTTGTATTTATGTATGTATGTATGTATGTATGTTTGTATTTATGTATGTATGTATGTATGTATGTTTGTATTTATGTATGTATGTATGGATGGATGGATGGATGGATGTATGCATGTATGTATGTATGTATGTATGTATGTATGTATGTATGTATGTATGTATGTGCTATGTGTATCTATCTGCCTTTCTATGTATATACGTAAATTAAATATACGTGTACATGTAACACATAAACATTTCTAACCAGCAAACTTTTACGCAAAAAGTCAAGAACAGAACATTTCTGTTGTGTATCAAGATGTAAAAAAAGAAAACGTATCTTGATGTTTAATATTGATACACTGAAACCGTACAGTCGTAGTTTTCTGACACATACAGACGTAAATATGTCTGTCAGTAACGTGCGTGTTAAAAACGAAAACTTATAACAGTTTAAAATGAAGAGATAAGTAATGTACCTCCTAATTACCTATGTGATCCTAAATAGTATGGGTGTCTGTACACGTCTGTGCGTGTGTGTTTGTGTGTATACATACATGCATATATATATACCAAATAAAAAATTATATATTTACGCTATTTATGTTATTTGCTAATACATAATAAACATTTTTTTGATAGCTATAGAACCTTTTACTTGTATAAATACATATTATTACTAAAATACGTATTTAAAAGTAACAAATTATTTCTTTAATTCGAACATACAAACATTTAGCGAAGGCCTGTTTTTAAAGGAAAGACTTTGTCACTGAAGTTTTTATTACTCTTTATCAGCTATGATTAAATCTGCAGAGTTGAGTGCTGCAGAGTAATTTCTAAAGTTTTCTTTCTTCGTGAAATCGCCGATGTTTTGTGGTTTATCTTTGATTCTGATGTTTACCAACGACTTGGCGATTTTCCTGTGGCATACCGGTTTTATGATACAGTAGTTCACAATGACATAATGGCTTTTCTGTGGCTTAGTGGTTTTCCTGTGGTGTAGTGGTTTTTCTGTGGCATAGTGGTTTACAATGAACTCTGGTTAATTTGTCGTTGGTTTTGGGGTTTGTCTGTTATTTCAGCGGTTTGCGCGACGTACAAAGAAATCTGTCAACGTGATTACGTTTCCTAATTATAAACATCATTAGCCACAACATAATATGACTGTGGTTAAGCATAGCAATCAAAGTGAGAAATCCCCCTCTCGGCTTTACACACACACACACACACACACACACACACACACACACACACACACACACACACACACACACACACACACATACATACATAGATACATACATACATACATACATACATACATACATACATACATACATACATACATACATACATACATACATACATAAAATCGTAAAGATTATAAGACAACTATCTAACTTACTAACATACTAAAAATGTGCTGTTAATTGAAAACACTGTACAAGAAAAACGAGATAAAATTTTCCGTAAAGGTAAAAACATTTCACATGACTAACTGATTATAACGTTTTATATTTTCTATCCATTAATGTAGCTTCGGATCTGTTCTGTCGTAAATTGTTTTAATGAGCTTAATTTAGTTTATTTAATATTTCCTTGTTGAAAATAAATCATTTTTCTGAATAAGCACTCATCTGTAAATATTAATTTTCAGTAAAATTATTCAAAAATAAAATTGTTAGTGAAAACAATGCAAATTTGTATTAGATAAATCTTTCTTAAGTTCTTTATTTTGTCTTCTGTTTATTTTTGTTGTATTTATTGTTTTTATTATTGTTGTTGTTATTATTGTTGTTGTTGTTGTTGTCATCGGTGTTAATATATTTGTTTACTTATGTCGTGTGTGCCTGTATGTATGAATATATATGCAAGTGTGTATCTATAAATGTGTGAATGTATGTATGTGTGTGAATGTTTGTGTATATAAATATGTGTATATATGTGTATGTATGTGAGTATATATATTTACCTCACTAATTCTTAATTTAAAAAAAGAACAAGTTAAAAGTAATTTATACGATGTAAACAAGATCGCAACAGAAAAACTATCAGTTATGAAAAAAGTCAAACATCGCTGTAACTGCTGTATTGAGATTGAAGCAGAGTCGAGTGTTTTAATCACGGGAGTGGAAAAAAAAAAACCCACACGTGTATCAGTTTTATTAAAACACTGTTCACTGTAAAGCAACTGGACACAGATTAAAGTTTTACACGTCCTGTCTTTAACGTATTGATATTTCGTTTTACAAATAAAAACTGCGGTGGTTTACAATTTCAGCAGATAATAGATAAAAACCATATATTTTACAACACAAACTTTTTTTTTTTTTTTCATCTGTCGTTTAAATTAAAATGTACTGTGTTGTTTAGTAATTGAGGAAATCTATTTTCAATTTGGGATTAAAAAAAATATCTATTTTATTATCCGATTCGGTAAACAAAAAATAATAATAATAATAAAATAAAATAAAATAAAATAAAAGATTTAAAAATGTGTTTTAGTAGGCTGTATTTTCAAACAAAGTCTTGCTGTTAATAATTCATTTCTTACTTACCAGAGAGTCTCCCAGTCGAGAACTGAAAATCCCGCAGTGAGTAAGATATCAGAACACGAATGTTTGTTTGTGTGAACAATTTCTTTCTGTCAGCTTCAACTGCTTGTATTTTCCGTACAATTCTATTTGCCGCTTTGTCCAGCAAACTGAAAACGCTTTAATCTTAAAAGAAACAGAACCATTCGGCAGCGGTCACGTGATCAGTGATATCCAATTGAATGTTTCTCCCAATTTGAAGACTCACGAACGCACTGCGCCCAGTCTTTCCAGTTCCGCGTCTCTCACGTGCGCTTGAGCAGCACGTTCAAAACAAAGTGACGCGTGCGACGTCTGCATTCAGCGCTCACAGCTGGCAGCGCGCTGACCACTTCTCCTTCGACGTCTATAAATATTTTATTTTCTCCTTCCATTCAGAGCAGACGACATGGTAGGTAGCGGGAAATTGCGCGAGACGCCAGCTCTTCGGGACGGTTTTATACCGCCTTTCTGCCTCTCTATCGATCACTTCATACAGCGCTCCCGATGCCGCCTCGGTTTGCCAGACTCGATTTCGACTGGCTTTGTCTTTTCTTCATTTGCTTACTGATATGTTAACGAAATTTCCTCTGAAATCAGCCCCTGACCCCTCTCATTAAACATCACACACACACACACACACACACTGAAACACACACATAACATTTACTTCACCTCGCTGTCTTCTTAATATCAGTTCATTTTTACATAGGACGATAAATTTATGTTTTAACTTAATATATATTTTGTAGGGAGATAGTTTTTAAGACCCTTATATATATATATATATATATATATATATATACTATTTTGAGACAGAAAAACAGATATATAGATTGATAAAAAAAAAAAAAATAATAATAATAAAAATAAATAAACACGAAAAAAAAAAAAAAAAGAAGAAGAAGAGAAAAAACACACAAACCAGATGGATATGTATGGATATTAACAGAGCGACAAGGAAAACACATTACTACAGTGGGACAGATAAACAGTTATAAACATGCACACAGATACACATAAACAGTTAGTTACAAGAGAAGACATTCAGACGGACGGACGGGCGAGAGAGAGAGAGAGAGGGAGCCACACATGACTACTGCGGAATGAGAAGAACTCTGTTTAGATGAGCAGTTATTAACAAACAGTTATTTCTAACAGTGCTTCTTGTATTTATTAAACATGATAAATGTTTCAGCAGTAAAACTGTTGTTTCAATTAACAGCGCGTAGAGAGACAGAAAGAAACAGTTATTTCCGTGCAGTTTGTTTTGTCTTGTTGTAAGTGTGAGAAAAATGTTGAAAGGTTCTCAAACAGGGGCCAAATTTCACACAAATTTCAAGCAGATTTACTAAAAAAAAAAAAAAAAAAAAAAAAAAAAAGAATTCTAAAAACATAAACAAAAACAATCTCATCATCAAACATGACAAACGTTCATAGTTGATGCACGGTTTAAATGGGATACAGATACCTGACCAATTATCCGGACTCCTTGGGGCCTAAGACGTTCTGGATTTCATGATTTTTCTGGTTTTCTGGTACCAAGGCATCTAAATACGTAAATAATTTGGCATAAACATTTTAAAATTAAAAACATAAAGAAAACAGACGATACTCAACTGTGGCGACTCGACACGTAAAAATGCGGCGAGTAAATGAACACCACGCGGCTTGAAAGAGTAGTTCCGGTCTGGTGAGGACAACACCCGCGCGCGTGAACTATGAAAATAGCGTCGGGGAAAAACTTCCGGTTTTCTGGTCTTTCCGGATTTCAGGACGCCGGATAATTGGTCCGGTACCTGTATTAAAACAGTCATTTCCTCAAATCCTCATTTTCACTTTTAAAATACGTCAGGAATCGATCCGAGAGACCAAGAGCGGGTGCTGTCACCACAAATAATTTTAATAATTAAAACTGACTACAAACACTAACTAATGTTTCAGTTTGTTTTAAAATATATTATATAAGTTCTGTACAGAGCGTGAAGTTTCATACAGACACATTTTTCAAGGTAGACATTATATTATTACCTCCGAAAAAAATTCTAGGCTCGTCTCTTTAAATGAAAATGTATAAAGTTTTAACAGAATCATTTTAAAGTGTATTAATTTCACCCTGTGCAAGTGTTTACTGTGGAAAGATTTGAATCTACGGCAGAATCACGTGACTCGCGTTAACAGTGAAAATTTGTTAAAAAAGTGACGTCAGAAGACTCGCTGTGTAAGAGTCCACATAGAAACATGTAGACGAATAAAAAAAAATAATAAAAAAAAAAAACAATGTCATATTGGTTGTTTTAACAGTTTTTAAGAAAACATATTGAAGCCAAAACCACAATTCTTTTGTCTAAAAACAACTAAAAGGAATGTTGTGTTTTGCGTTGACAGACGTGGAGTACACTGATCACGTGATGCTTTCCTATCCTCCCTGATCGGTTGTTTCAGTCATCCGAGCGAAATTGAAATATTGCATCTTTCAAACAATTAAATCTCATACTTTGAGTGCATGCCAACAGTAAAAACAAAAATTGTTAATAGATTTAAACTAGTTAAATGTCCACAGTTCAAGAATTTACATATATATATATATGCACACACATCACTGTAATGTCATGGGAAAAAGAATGTAACGAGTAAAAAGAATACAACTATTAACTAAATAAGTAGTCACGTGTATTATGTATTTAAATCAGTTTAGAAATAACTTGAAAAATAAACTGTGTTTAAATATTTCTAGAGATATATTTAAGCCATTTTCACAATCATTTTACGGTTGAAAGAATTTTATTTTTTATTTTTTATTTAATGAAATTTATTGAAATTCTCTTGTTACTGTCGCGTCTGCCCTCAGTCATGCACTCACTATTTCACGTTCCACCCAGTGGCTCACGATCTACTCTTAGAACGTTTTATGTAAAATATCTGCTTGTTCTAATATGTTTAATTCATAAAGCTGCAGTTGTGAGTTTCTGTTTTGTATAGTTACCGTGTAAAACAAAGCCAAGTAATAATTAATAATAAAATAAGTTTAAAAAGTCGTTCACCCTGCTTTCAAAAAACACTGCTAGTCGTTAAGGAATGCACGACATTTTGAACGTATCTGTGTTATCGCTGTATTGCAGGATTAATTATAACTAATGACGGAGAAATGTTGTTATCGTAATATACATTAATAAATGATTACGTTTATTCAGCATATTTGTTCTGTAGACAGGGTAATTTGCCAAAAAAAAAAAAAAACTTAATAAATCATATCATTTGACAAATCTATTACGTTTCTGTATTATAAAGTATTAAAAAATATTAATTTTCGATTTTATTATAAATATACATACATACATACTCTCTCTCTCTCTCTCTCTCTCTCTCTCTCTCTCTCTCTCTCTCTCTCTCTCTCTCTCTCTCTCTCTCTCTCTCTCTCTCTCTTCCTCTGTATGTGTGTTTTGTGTATTTATACACACATACATATGTGTGTATAATGTATGTATTTATGAGGGTGTCTGTCAGTCTGTATCTCTATATTTTGTCTTTCTCTCAGACAGACACACGTAATAAAGTGCTGACTGTAGCACACATTAAGGTCTGCACACTAAATATTATTGCGACAAAGGTGGGCAATAACTATGTAACATTACTTTGTGTTCGACACCGCGCAGATCCCAGTTGTGTAATTAGAAAATGACAGAAGTCCCCGGAGATGCGAGCTGATATTTCAAAATTATTATTTCATTCACCATTAAGGTCAGAGCTTCGACTTGATCAAAGTAATCTGACTAAAAGCACGCCAACAGTGGACTATGTAGTCACCTCTGTGTGTCACGTGATAGACCTGTTCAATACATACTATGTAATAAAACATGTTTACGTCATAAATATCACTTGGTAGGCCTATACAATACATACTGTGTAATAAAACATGTTTACGTCACAAATATCACTTGGTAGGCCTATACAATACATACTATGTAATAAAACATGTTTACGTCACAAATATCACTTGGTAGGCCTATACAATACATACTGTGTAATAAAACATGTTTACGTCACAAATATCACTTGGTAGGCCTATACAATACATACTGTGTAATAAAACATGTTTACGTCACAAATATCACTTGGTAGGCCTATACAATACATACTGTGTAATAAAACATGTTTACGTCACAAATATCACTTGGTAGGCCTATACAATACATACTGTGTAATCAAAAAAAAAATGTATATGTTTAACCCTATCACGTGACAGGCCTTTGTAAACAGAAATGTCATTGTTTTAGGCCTGTACAATATATAATGTGCAATAAAAAGTACATATGTCACAAATATCACTTGACAGGCCTATGAAATACATACAGTGTAAAAAAAAAAGTGGATATGTCACAGATATCAAATAAACAATATTTATGTAATAAATATCACGTGATAGGCATGTGCAAAATATAGATATATTGTACAGCAGTGTTATGTACAGTAGGATATTAAACACTGGAGAGTTCTCAGATTTCATTAACAGACTTGTCTGAAGATTAAACTGAAGATTCTAACAGAACTAAGTCAGATACATTACACTAACAGATCCGTGTATTCATAACCACACCACCGCTGTAAAAATAAATAATATTTGTAATAATAATAATAATAATAAGAAGAAGAAGAAGAAGAAGAAGAAGAAGAAGAAGAAGAAGAAGAAGAAGAAGAGGAAGAATAGTAGCAGTAGTAGTAGTAGTAGTAGTAGTTGTTGTTGTAGGATTGTTGTAGATTTTATGTCTGTCGTTATAAAGACAATACCAAACTCTATGTTCTTTATATAACAGATATTTTGTAATGCGTATCTCTAACATAAATTAATGATAATAAAAATAAAGTCTCACGAAAGATTTAGGTAAATCTGAGTTTTTCTCACTGTTAAATTATCGCAGCCTGGTTCAAACTCGTGTATGTAGGCGAAAGGACAAGTAATATGTGTTATTATTCCTCATTAGTGTGTCAGTCTTGACCACTGGTCATTGATGTCCGTTACTGAGTGTAAAACAAACAACAACAAATAACAAGGATGTATTCAGTAAGCATGTTAATGAAAACTAAGAGTAACCGAGTGCCTGATATAATAATAATTTCCTGATATAATAATAATTATAAGAACGTGAAAGAAGGATTTATCAGCACCTTGTAGTGTTACATAGGTTATTTGAAATATGCGATGTTTGAATAATAACAACATGTCACTTGAAGGGATACTCTTACACATTATCAATATTTATAAATAGTTATCAAAGACTAGATAGTACATTCCACAATGTTTGAAAAGTATAGATGCGTCAGTGGTTGGAACTGAAAACAAAACAACGGACCGATTGAGGTAGCGATTCTGATAAATGAAGCAAGCAGTCTAACCACTTGGCTAAATTTTAGCATTCACCTATTGGCGAAAAGAGCAAAAATAAATTTAAAATATATTTATATATTTAGTTAAATGTTGTAGGATTAATTCGCTATTGGGTTTAAGATCAGTAAACATTTACATCTAAAACGAGTTACTAGAACTGCACATTTAGGTTTAAAGTAATTAAACTACAATAATAGTTCTCGTGAAAACACGCGCTTGCTGCTTGCACTAGTTACCAGAAATCTCGCATTTTTCACAGTGATATATGAACACGAAACAAACAGACAAAATAGACATCAGAGTCAGTTTTTAGAATTTCTCTGAAAAGACGTCGTATCAAATGACACACACAATGAAACTCACACACACTAACTCACAGAATGTTGACTGTTTTTCAGTTTGTGTTGTTTCTGTGTTATGTTGTTACCAAAACTTCATTGTATTACCTTCCACTTCTCAACAGCAGAACTAGACTAATGTCTGTATGCAGTGTACCGGAAAACATTCAGTCATTCTGTACACATCCATAAAAAAGGGAATTTATAATAATAATAATAATAATGATAAAGATGATGAAGATGCTGATGATGATGCTGATGCTGATGATGATGATGATGATGATGATGATGATAATAATAATAATAATAATAACTTGCAAGTTTATCGTTTAACATGCAGTTATCAAAGATATCATTACTAAGAATGCAAAGATTTCTGTTTCCCTCGAACAGAGATAACGTAAAAAGAATGTAGAATTATCAGATATCTTGTTAAAACTACACTATTTTCTCTCTGTTTCCGAGGAAAATAGATTTAAAAATTATATCTACAAGTGTATCAGAGAATGAATTATCAGATATCTTACTAAATCTGAAATATTTCCGTGTTTCGATGGAAAAGAGATGTCAGAAACATCTCTATTAAAAAATCTACAAGTGTATCTTTAGACAAAGACTTATCATATATCTTACTAAATCTGAAATATTTTCTCTCTGTTTTAGTACAAAAAGAGTTTTCAAAAAAACAAAAAAAACAAAAATCTATTTTAAAAATCTACAAGGTAGAATTATCAGAGGTATCATTACTAAAACTACCATGTTTTGTCTTCCTCTGCTTTCACAGAAAACATATTTTAGTTAAAAGTTTATCAAGCAGTGTGAATTATCTTTCAGCCGATCAGAAAACACTTTGGTTGTGTGCCAGCCAGCAGGCGAGCGAGTGAGGCGAGCGAGTGAGGCGAGTTGAATGTTGCTTCTCGACTCAGCTTCACCTGCCTGCCCACATAGAGACTTCAAACCCGAAAATAGTCCGCTAATTGATTGAAAACATATTTTATTACTTACTAAACAAATTTCTGATGAGAAGATTTCAAACTGACGAGTCTGAGAGATACAAAGTGAAAAGCGCAGTGGAAAATGAAACACTCACACCGTGCTGCTCAAAGTGATTTCAAGACGCCAAGAAAAATCAGCGAAAATGATCACGGCCATGAACGATGTTTTTCATTTGTTTCATCTGTGTCAAGTTATTGTAAATAACATTTTTTTTTTTTTTTTTTTTTTTTTTTTTACTAAATGATATAAAGCTTGTAGAGAAATTTTAATTGTTTTTGTTGTTGTTGCTGTTGCTATTAGTGATTACGTATTAGGTATTAGGTATTAACAGCACAACGTATTTAGATCAAACCTTGATATGTGTTTCAAGTCAGATCTGTGTAGACAGATATAGCCAGAACAGCCAAAACATTAATACGAATACCCGCTTATTTGTTTATGTCTACGTTCATATGTAAATGTGAGTATTTATGTGTATGGATCTGTGTGTGTGTGTGTGTGTGTGTGTGTGTGTGTGTGTGTGTGTGTGTGTGAGAGAGAGAGAGAGAGAGAGAGAGAGAGAGAGAGAGAGAGAGAGAGAGAGAGAGAGAGAGAGAGAGAGAGAGAGAGATTTTATCCCGTCCAATTAGAAGAAAAGGTAGTGGTGAATATTAAGACACGTGGAAGCAGTGACGTACATGAAAGGATCTCTGGTTACGAAGTTATTTTGTGTGACGTTACTTCTGCTCGTGTTCGGATTAACGAAAATGTCTGAAATTTCACATACCGCTGTGAAACAGTTCCTTCTAAATCTCAGAAATCTTTAAAACAGACAAATACGTGTATCAATGAGAACAGTTTTTCTTTTTATTCTTTTTCCATTTTACCTTTCTTTATATCTTCTTCTTCTTTTTCTTCTTGTTTTGAAGACTGAAAAGGCCGGTATTTAATATATAAAACAGTTTTTCTATTTCGGAGCTCTTTGATGTTTTGATTGGGTCATGTGACCCTGTAGGGGCGCGCAGTGCTCCAGGTGGTACACAGTAATCTCCCCTCATTGCCTTTACATAAAACACCGCCAAGATGTACAAAGCGCCCTCGATCCCCGTATTAAATAACCTGCTGAGAAACCACATATGTCAGATAAAGAAAAAAGAAATAGATGACGAAAAAACAAGAAGACAAGAACTCTAGGGAAAACATCTGACACAGATTCATGAAGAGAGATGTAGTTCGTTTCTGAGACATGGAAGCTGCAGGATCAACTCTTATAGCGATATTTCACATTTCAGCCAGTCTCGTTTAACTAAAATTTCAAAATATATATATATATATAATACACACATACACACACAGACACACACACACACACGCGACATCCAGAGAGCGTTACAATTAAAACGCAAAGAATTATAATTTTATAAACATTCATTTATTTATTTTGAAAATGATACTTTCATAGTTTTCGATCCTTCGACTTGTAGTTCTACAATCACGAGCAATAAAAAAAATATTGTGAAGACATAATCTGCTGTAAAACCTGCACTCACACAGCGACAGCTAACCAGACGTCAATATCTTTTCTAATTAAGTTTTAATCACACATTTTACACTGATCTGAGAGAGAGAGAGCTGTATTGATAAAAATATATCGCGGTGCACTGTGACATCAAAGAAACGCGGACGACGTTAAAGCTGTGTTTAATTATGTGACTGACGTCCATAAACGTAGCGCTGTGATCAGATGATGCGAAGCACCAGTCATCAAACCAGTAATCATGACAGTTTTCAAATTTTGCTTATTCGCCCATGTACATAGTAACTTGACTTTTCTTTGAAAAACGTCTTACATATTAACTAGACTGTTCTCTGATAAACGTATAACATATTAACCATGCTGTTCTCTGAAAAACATTTTACATATTTACCATGCTGTTCTCTGAAAAACGTCTTACATATTAACCATGCTGTTCTCTGAAAAACGTCTTACATATTAACCATGTAGTTCTGTGAAAAACGTCTTACATATTAACCATGTTGTTCTTTGAAAAACGTCTTACATAGTAACCATGCTGTTCTCTGAAAAACGTCTTACATAGTAACCATGCTGTTCTTTGAAAAACATCTTACATATTAACCATGCTGTTCTCTGAAAAACGTCTCACATATTAACCATGTTGTTCTTTGAAAAACGTCTTACATAGTAAGCATGCTGTTCTCTGAAAAATGTCTTACATATTAACCGTGCTGTTCTCTGAAATATTTCTTACATATTAACCAAACTGTTCTGTGAAAAACGTTTTACATATTAACCATGTTGTTCTGTGAAAAACGTTTTACATATTAACCATACTGTTTTCTGATAAACCTTTGCATACTAACCAGAACATTCTGTTCTCTGTGAAATGTATACATATTAGCTAAGACGTTTTTTTTTTTTTCTTCTTTTTTTGGGGTGGGTGGATGGGTAACAAAGCTCTTCCATATTAACCAGGACAAACCGTTGACAGGCACATCTTAAACAGAACATTTTGGTTAAAGAAAAACAAATCAAATTACCTCAGTGTTGAAAGTGAAAAAATACAACAAAAAAAACAAACAAATAGCATCATGCATAAACCAGGAAGTATTTTCGATCGTGTATTTTAAATACATATCAGACACATTTTGTCAGTTTCAAAGTCCTCTTGAAGAAAAATGTCTTATATAAGAAGCATAAAGAATATTGGTCTAGGGCACATCCGGGCTCTTTTCTAGACCTCGGTCACAATATTCATAATTAAAAATACTGTGTGTTTCTTTTCCAAACGTTTCCATGTTTCATACAGACAACAGACGAGAATAATTACAAAACTGTAAAAAAAAGACGTTTATGGATAATTCTGAACAGACTGAACTGGTGAAAACTTTATTTACTTATGTCACGTCAAGATTGAGCACTCTCACAACAGAAAACAATTTAAAACAAAGAATATAAAAAAGTAATCCTGTATATTAATTACTTTAATATTACTTCTCGAAATTTTAAATAAATAAATCTAATAAATAAATAAATAAATAAATAAATAAATAAAACCAAATAAATAATAATTAAAATTAAAGAAACGGGCTGTGTGCTGATTTGAGGAAGGAAATTAAAACAGAAAATCTACATCCGCTACCGGCGTGATAGTTGATGTAAATAGGAAATTCTCAATAATTCATTACACCTTGTGTTGTCTGAAAGTTTTCATTTGGCATTTTTCCAGTAATAAATACCTGCAGTATTTATACACATCAGAAAAATTATATTTGTACATAAATATAAAGAATTTATTTTTGCAAGTCTCTCTCTCTCTCTCTCTCTCTCTCTCTCTCTCTCTCTCTCTCTCTCTCTCTCTCTCTCTCTCTCTCTCTCTCTCTCTCTCTCTCTCTCTCTCTCTCTCTGTGTCTGTCTGACTTTCTGTCTTTCTCGCTGTCTGTCTATTTAACTGTCATTTTATATATCTCTATATATCTGTCTAAATGTGTTTCATCCATCAATCCTTCCATCCATCCATCCATCCATCCGTCTGTCTATCTATCTATCTAACTAACTAACTATCTAACTATCTAACAGGAACACCAACCAGATAAAAACTGATTTTTAATATTCCTTATAATATCTTGATACTGTTTTAGATTTCTCATCAACTGAGTCAGCTAACTGCCAGATGGTGAATTTCCATCTGTCTAGTTAATTCTGAAAATAAAAACAGATCGTGTGGAATCCATAATTAACAAAAAAAAGTAAAGTTCAAAATCATTAAACACCTCCTTTAGGGTATCTTTGACATGGTCTTTCAGATTGTAGTAGTAGTAGTAATAGCAGTAGTAGTAGTAATAGTAGTAGTAGTAGTAGTAGTTGCAGTAGAAATAGAGGTAGCAGCTGTAGCGCTATAGAAGTAGTAATAATAGTTTTGTAATTGTAGTAGCAGCACTGGCAGTTGTAGTAGTAGTAGCTGTTGCAGTGGTAGTAGTTGTTGTAGTACCAGTATAAGTAGTAGTAGTAGTAGCAGTAGCGGTAGTGCTAGTGGTCATGGCTGTAATCGTAAAAGTAGTAGTAGCAGAGTAGTTGTTGTCGTTGTAATGGAGGTAACAGTTGCATCAGTGAGAATGTTTAGTAATTCGTCTTGTGATGGTGATGACGTTAAAGAAGCAGTAAAACATTTTGTTTTAGTTTATTTATCCAAACATCTCATTCAATTATTTTATTTATTATATATATATATATATATATATATATATATATATATATATATATATATGTTATTATTTTTTTATTTTGTTTTTATTATTTTATTTATATTATTATTTTACGTATTCTTCTTCTTTTTATTTTATTTTATTTATTGATTAGTATTGTTGATAATTTATTCAGTAAACGCTAAAAAAAAAAACTACACAAGTAGCAAGTTTATTTCTGCTCAATAAAATAACCTGCCCACCACCAACACCCTCCACAATTGTTTTTTTTTGTTTTGTTTTGTTTTGGTTTTTTAAATACCTGCCAACAACTTGTGTTCTGAATGAACTGGTGAACAGTAATTTTGTAAATAATAGTTTTTCTACCTGCCACGATTCCTCACATACTTACACTCGCACTGTGCGCCTGCAGAGATTCGTGGACTGTATTTGCAGCTTCCTGCTTGCTGCAGTTATTTATTCTAAATTTACCATTTTAATAAAATAAATTACACACAAATTTTAGCAGTCTGAATCAGATGGCAGGAAGAGATATGGAACACTAATTCTGTGTTGGTCTGACACCGCGGTTTCTGAAACGACTTCGACAACAAAATTTCAGACAACAGACGCAGAATAAATAAAGTTCAGTTAAAATGAAAAGACGGCGAAATCGAGGCAGTCAGGTCAAAGTTCACATGCCGATAACACATAAATCTTGGAGAATTAATTTTATCTTTGAACGTTAATTTCGTTTATGAACATTAATCTGAACAAGAACAATACAGACTGGTACTTTGTGCTAATTGGCTCAGCTGCGCGAACTCCTGACGTCAACACATTGTTTGTTAAGTAATAATACGTTTAACCAATCAGACAACTCAAGGACAGGTCAGTAATAAAAGTAGGCGGGGCTTAAATGTTTTGTATTTGCTAAGAAACATACTAATAACTATGATGGACCGTTATTTTCAATGGTGTGAATAATTCATGAATATTTATAACTCTGACAGTACGTTGACCCTCACCTTCCAATTACAGATTCTTATTAATTTACTTGATATTTTTATAAATCCCATTTCTCATAAAGTTTTTACTTTATCTTTTTATCTATGAAATGTGAGGAAAGAAATTGAAAAAAAGAAAAAAAGGAAAGAAAGAAGAAACAATTAAGTTTAATTTCTTTGTTAAAGCTCTCTTTTATCTTATAAATATTAAAATAAAAGTTGAAAATCTTTTATCAACATCTCTGTATTTATGTTTTTATATTTCATTCCATGGTTACAAAACACATTATTAATATTTATATTTTATTCACCAATTATTATTTCACGCATAAACAGTTTCTTACTTTATCACGGTTACCAGTGATCAGTAAATGATAAGCATTCTAAATAAATGGCCTTATTGTAAAAACATTTATAAATTGCATACATATTTAACGTTATTATTATTAAATAAAATGTATAACAACGAATCTGACAAAGCTTTGTTGCAGAAATGACAATATAAACAATGCTGCATATGAATAAAATATTTTTAATTTAATGATTTAATATTTTATATTCTGTACATTAAATTAATGACAATTATAAAAATTTTAACTTGTACTTTATATTCCCTTGTTCCTCTACAGCCTTAATTATTGTTTCTTTTTTTTTTTTTTGGAAAGCATAATCCCTCTGTGACAGCAGATACAAATAAAGTCAAAACACGGAATGTTTGAAACCTTTCTGTAACCTGCAGGGAAATGAAAATTTCGTTTATCAGAAATTACTGACTTGATCAGCGAGTGGCGAAGATAGCCATTTGCCTTGCTCCCGTTTCTCACTCACTGTGCAAAAAAAAAAAAAAAAAAAACACGTGACCTTGGACGTATTCTGCTCGTGTTTTCACTGACATGGTGTGTGCTTGATGTATGCAAACACGTGTTAATGTCTTTCGATTTCTCCCCTGTCTCTGCGTGTAAGCAGGTTAGAGACTTGGCAGGAGTCACACACGTACAGGAGATTTAGCAGCCAGTCTCTCGTGACATCAGAGTGATAAGTTTAACTCACACAGAAAACAGTCGAGGAAAAGTAAACTGATTGTCTCTGACACTCTAGTCTCTGTCATTATTGCATCCAATATACAGACGTACATCTGAGTTATTTCTGTATCCAAAACACTGACGTACATCTCAGTTATTACTGTATCCAATATACAGACGTACATCTGAGTTATTACTGTATCCAAAACACTGACGTACATCTCAGTTATTACTGTATCCGATGCACTGGCGTACAACTGAGTTATTATTGTATCGAGTAAACTGACTTACGTCTCAATATATACTATTACTATTGTATCTAACACGCTGATGAAAATCTGTTATTGTTGTATCTGATACAGTGACGTACATCTGAGTTGTTACTGTATCCGATACACTTACGTACACCTGACCTATATCTCAGTAGATACTGTTACTACTGTATCTGACACGCTGATATACACTTGAGTAGATACTATTATTATTGTTCCTGATACATTGTGCAGATACTGTTATTACTATATTTGACACCTTGAGTGGATACTGTTATTATTGTATGTGATACGTCTGAGTTATAATTTATGTTCTACATTTAAGTTTATAAATAACATTGTATTCACAAAATTAATTACAACACATTTTATTCATGTAATGATAAGGTTGGAACAAAAGTGAAGGTTAGTGTGTTAGTGATGGTACAGACAGTTAGTGTGTTAGTGATGGTACAGACAGTTAATGTGTTAGTGATGGTACAGACAGTTAATGTGTTAGTGATGGTACAGGCAGATAGGTTCAGCAGCTGAATGTTGACTGTACTGTCAACACTGGGCCGCCTGATCAATGTTTTATTCAAAAATGACGTATTACAGTTTCCTTCAAGCACATCTCACAGTAACGAAATCGATAAATTACGGAAGTTCCGGCTCTGATTCGGCAATTTCCGTGATAATTGTCTCAAATTACGATTTCTGAATCATACGTTCATTATCTCAGTAGTTAATCTCTGTTTTTATAATTACAGTTAATAATAGAGTGATGACAGTATTAACAATAATATCTCATTAATAATCTTTTAATGATATATTTATAACTGTAAACACTAATAATTCAGTGGAAGACCCAGGACTCGATGAGGGTGGGTGGTGATCTCTCTACCCCAAACATAAGTAACATGTCAGTGTGTATACAATAAACATAACAATAAAATATTGCTAAAATGAGGTCTGGAACAAAATTATTTGAACTGTCTGGATACATGCTTCCATTTACAACATTTTAATATTCATAAGAATGCTTTACAGCTACAGAAGTGTACAAAGTCGAGTTCTCAGATTTATACACACACACACACACACACACACACACACGGACACACTCTCATAAACACTCACCAGCATACACTCAAAGATACATGCATACATACATACATACGTACATACATACATACATACACACATACATACATACATACATACATACATACATACATACATACATATATATATATATATACATATATACACATACATACATACGTACGTACGTACGTATAAACATACACAAAATGTGAGTTTACTAACATATGCCCACTAAAACATACAGATCACATAAGAATACCATCCCTTCAGTTTTAACTTATTTACTTCTATTATTTATTTTGTAACATAAAATAAAATGTCTGTTATTTTCCTGGATCCTGTCAATTAAAAAAGCAATTTTCTTTAACGATCCGCTTTAAATTCTTAATGCAAGACGTTTTAATTTCAGTGCGTTTATTTTTTTTTTTAAATGATTTAATTTCCTTTTTGTTTTATTGAAAATTTAATATCAGTTTTTATTTTAAATCTATTTTTAATGTATGTAGTTCAGGAATAGCTGTCATGATAAAGTCCTGAATGGAAAAACATAAAAAAGTAAAGAAAGAAAAGAAACAAAGACAAGTGAAAGGAAACAAAAATGAAGGAAATAAATGACAGAAAGAAGACTGAAACAGAGAAGCCAAAAAGGAAAAAAAATAGAAAGAAACAAAGAACAGATGTAACAAGGAACAAAACAATGATAAAAAAAATAATAAAAATAAAAAATAAAAAAAGAAGAAGAAGAAGAAATGCGTAACAAGGAAGAAAACCAGTAACAATAAAGGAAAGATAAAAAGAAGAAATAAAGAGGGAAGGAAAAGAAAACGAAGAAAGAAAGAGGAAACTAACTATGCAAAAAGAAGAAAAAAAAAAAGTAATAAAGTAAAAAAGAAAGATTATGAATGCTAATATGGAGAAGTCAAGTGACGGTATTAATTAACTGTGAATATGTAACGTCTGTTGAGGTTTCAACATCAAAGTTATAATAAATATTTTATTGGTATTACGAGTAGATTGAAATGACTTCATCAATAATAAGATTACGTACATTTAAAAGTGTGGTTATTTTTAAACCTCGTTCAATCAGAGAAGACTGTTAATTTCTTAGTTATTTCCCCTTGTTATTCCGCTTCACTTATTTCCCTTTATCATTAAAATGCAAGACGGGAACGTCATGAAGAATTATATTATATCATTGTTTGACTAGAAATAATCGAATTCTAATTAAAATAAAAGCACAGAACAGAATCATAGTATTGTGTGACTGTGAGCAATCAATTGTTTTAATTATTATTAAAATATCAGTATGATTATTTTATAGAAAAATTACTTCAGCGTTTGATGACTACGGCAAGTGAAGTGTTAGTAAAACAAGACTGTTATTTAGTTCTGAATGTAAAACTTGTGTGACTAAGTGTAATAAATATTTAATTTTTATTAAAGTAATTGTCACTTCGTTCTATATTTTAACATTTCATGAAGACATCAGACCAAGTGTTTTAGTTACTAAAATAATGCTGTGTAGGGGTATATTTAGTGTGATTACAGGCAATCAAGATTTAATTATTATCAAATCGACAACTTCATTATAAACATCTCGTGAACACACACACAGTCAGTGTGGTTATTTGGTAAAATACAAACCCAACTGTTTGACAAGAATCTTAGAAATGTTATTTTTTTTATGGGCTAGCGGGGAAAGTGTCAGACACTTTACAGCCTCTTTTGAGTCCTTCAAGGAATTCGAACTTAGCGGCTACCCGACTGATACATTCGTAACATTCACATTTTCGGAATAAAACACTCTGAAAAGTCGCCACGTTCAGCAGCTCTGTGAAATAAGTTCAATAACTTAATAAATACAGTTCAATACAAACACGTTTAACCCAGTAGCACAGTTACGTACCAGTGTGATAACAATCTTAACACTGTAATTTAATATAATAATAAAAAATAAATAAATAAATAATAATGTAATAAAAATAAAAACACACAAAAAAACGACAAACATGATTTTAACATTCATAAAATATTCAATATAAGCCCATAAATTTTTTTTTTTAAACAAAATAAAAAAATAAAAATGTATTTAAGACCTGTGTTTGTCAAACAAAACCGGGTTTGTATAATTCAGTGTCACATGAGACTTGGCACCATCCTGCACAGTACACGTGTTCTGTAAGACTCGCGCAGGGAAAGAACAGTGGGTTATAGATGTTTTTTTATTTTCTTTCTCGTTTCTCTCACAGACAACAATCGGAAGCCAGACCCAGCCTCGCTGCTGAGCGCAGCAATATCCGCCGCGTTCTCCCGTTACACTTGTTAACTCAAAAATTGCTGCTCTTAAGCCACAAACAATCGCAACTTGAAGGGACGCATGACCGGAAATGACGTATGGAAATAACGTGTATGTTTGTGAAGCTGCGGCCAGTTCGTACGTCAGCTCTGGGGCGTTCTCGTCATTGAGCCAGACGAAATTAAAGCCGCGTCCTGTCCTCGTTCAAACGTCTCTTAACCCGCACTTAGAGAACTTCCACGAGATGAAAACACAGATAGCTTGGTACAGACATTCCACAGAAACACACACAGACACACAGACATACACACACACAAACACACACACACACACACACATAAACACACAAACACACACAGCCACACATATAAACACACACAGACACACATAAACACACACAGACACACATAAACACTCACAGACACACAAACACACACAGACACACAAACATGTACACACACACACAAACACACCCACATACACAGACATACACACACACAAACACACACACACACACAGAGACACACACACACACACACACATACCTACATACACCCACACACAGTCTAGAGCCTATACTTAAGTATAGTCTACACAGAAACAAACTACACATTTAAACAGAATACACACAAACATAAATAGTCTACAGTTTATACATAAATATAGGCTACACAAAATACAAAAAAAAAAAGACAGTTATACAAATAAACACACATTCTAAACAAAGAAACAGTCTACATTCAAAAATAGTTTACACAGCAACAGTCTGCACAGGATATTTGTACAAAAACATAGTCTACACACTTATGACAAATCGACACATAAACAGTTTACGAGCTGAAACTTACAGCATAGACACCGCTACAAACATGTTCGTTAACCATAATGTACATGTGTTTATGAGAATTTACAAGCGTATCAATGTAAGTATTTTAGGATTTGACTGTTTTCTGTGTTGAGTACGTCTGATTAGACTCTGCACACAGACAATATTCGGGAACACAGAGCCGCAGGAGGACAAAGAAAAATCACGATCTCAAAATCCCCGACAGGTGCCGCCCCCGTCGAGATTCGAACGTATGGCACCCATTCGCCCACGCTACGAAGACGGACGACGTTACATGTGTATGTGTGTGTGTGTGTGTATGTTCGTGCGATGTCATGATGAGACTACACTGTGTTAAAACAAATTAAACATTACTCCCTGATTACGATATTCCCAAACATTTTACTGATTTCCCCAAAGATTTAAATAATCCAGACACTTAAATAATCTGGAATGATTTATAAATCCCCGCAGTTTTAATAATGTTAAATTAATCCCACACCAGCTGTAATAAATCTTTGTTATTACCTCATCTTTTATGTTTTACCTTTTAGAAAGGTATTAAGATACAAATATCACACACAGTCCTCTGACAAAGTTCTGTCACATGCAGTATGTCATTCATGTGTCACGTACTGTAGGGTGTGTAATATCATGTATCATGCAAACATCACCTAGGAAATGTATCTCGTACAACATCACATAAATATTAAATCATGTTGTATTAATATGTACAATGTCACACGAACATCACCTGTTATCTCGTACAATGTCACATAAATATCACCTGTTATATGTCACATAAATATCTCGTACAATGTCACATATATATCACCAATAGTATGTCACATACATATCACGTACAGTTTGTCATATAAATATCAAATCCTGTACGTCACATACATATCACGTATAGCACGTCACATAAATATCACTACAATTTATATCCTATATGTATCACATATAAAAGTCAAGCACTGTATACCACATAAATATAATGTACAGTGTCATGGTGCTGTTACGTAGTACGTCACATAAATATCACATACAATATATGTCATATAAATATCACGTACAATATGTCACATAAATATCACGTACAATGTCACATAAATATCACGTACAATATGTTACACACATATCACGTGCTATACATAACATAAATATTACGTACAGTGTATGTCACGCAGATATCTAGTACAGTATATGTTATGTAGATATCATGTGCAGTATATGTTATGTAGGTATCACGTGCAGTATATGTTATGTAGGTATCACGTACAGTATATGTTATGTAGATATCACGTACAGTATATGTTATGTAGATATCACGTACAGTATATGTTATGTGGATATCACGTACAGTATATGTCACATAAATATTCAGCAATAGTCGTGACAGTATTTTGTTTTTTAATTCTTGTAACGTGGGTAGAGTACTATTCTGACTTGCTGCGCCGGCGTAGACAGCCCAATAATCACGGACGAAGGTCAGTGGACAATAAATGTGACAATAATGACCAGTACGGACCGGACACTCGTCGCGTTAGGACCAGATTCGATCGCCAGAGACTTGAAGTATGGATCTGAGGAAGAAGTTAGTCAAACAGCAAACACATACACGAGTGAACTGACGATTGAAAACATCGACTGACGTTCACCAATGTCAACAGGTTTTGGGCTGAGGCTTGAGAAAACACGAGATCGTTTTCAAACATTGACTTGTTAGAAAATATTAAATAACTTCAAAGAACACCAGAGTTTTCACAGAAAGTGTTGAGAAACAATCTCGTTGCAAATGTCAACTTTTATACTGACTGATAACGTAGCCTAAATGACTTCAGCCCACGGCTTTGTTTGCTTTAGTTACTCGGAGCATTTCTTTTCACAACTGCTGGAAATGTTTTTTTAAAAAAAGACAGATTCACTCCATCTAATTTTATTTGGCTGATTTAGAAGAAGATCGGAATGATTAGAGCTGTATGCATTTTTTAAAAAAAACAAATGTTCTGACAAGATTAACAAACTGACACTGTTTAAAGAAAAATAAACAACATAAAATACAAATCGCTTAAAGAGATAAATAAACATACGTATAAATAAATAGATAAATAAATAACAGTCAGCCAAGTTCTATTTGATTACGGCATCAATAATGATCATATTATCATTAACAGTATTTTAGCACTAATAAGCATTTGTGATTTATTTGTTTATTTACAGTTATGCAGGTAAAACCATATAAATAATGACATCATCATAATAACGAATGAAAAGCAAAACAAGATAAGCTTTATTTACGTTAATGTTTTTGTTAAAAAGATATCGGTGACTCCCCTCCACTCACATTCAGTCGGATTTTGTTCCAAACTTTTTTGATTTCTTCAAAACTAGTTTCTTTCAGACATCTCCAGTCTTAGCCTTCAGTTCCCTCTCTGTGATCCGAGAGATATAAACAGTCGGAGATGTTCTGGTGTCAGTCTGAAAATTGTTGTTAGCGACACAGTCAAAATGCAGTCAAGGACATCTTGTTCAAGGTGTGCTGTCTGTGTTAAATTACTCCAATTTTAGGCGCACCATCTTGTTAAAAATAAAATTACAGTTCTCATAAAACCGTCTTCGCACTTTGCTCTCAGGCATTACACTTCTGACATGGGACTGATTAAGTCACACTTTTATTTCGTTTTAACCTAGAAATCTGCGCCATCAATTTTCACTGACTCTAAAAACTGTAAAGACTCTAGGCACGTAAAGAGTTGTCTAGAATCTTTTATTTGACTTTTCTTCTCTTTCTTTTCTTTTCTTCTATTTATTTATTTATTTATTTATTTATTTATTGGTTGGTTGTTTTTGGACTGTTCAACAATTTACGAAATTAATATTACATTAACTCACAGAATTAGAAACCTTCAAAACGAATATAAGAAAGCAAAGAAAAATAAGAAAGGACTAGACGCGCACAGACATACATATTCACCGAGGCAGACAGACAGACAGACACATAGAAACATACGCAGAAAGTGACAGTATGTCTACATTACATAATACAGTTCTAAATAATAAGCTGGGATATTTTTGTTTTCTCTGTATAATAATACCAAACGATTAGGTTAATTTTTCTTGTGATTCTTCTCTGATAGGAGATGTTGTCGGGATCTCATCTGAATGGCGTGCAAATTCAAACCGTTTTCAAGAGTGTTGTGCTGTTGTTTGTGATGTGAAATTTGCCGCAATCAACACGTCTGCGACAGAGCTGTCCCGTCTGAGTCTGAATGGCGTCAGAAATGTACTTTTGTCACGTAATCATATAAATTGTGTTTGTACGAGTACTGGGAGCAAATCACGTGGACAGACAGAAAATCTTCTTGTACAAGAAGACCGGCCATGTGTGATGAGCTGACAATAGATTTCCTTTTAACTAGACACACGTGTTTATCTACACACCAGTACGTTAACACTAGTGTGCTTAAGAAATCTGCTTAGCCGTTTAAATAAACTACATTAGTGTGTATTCAATAACAGATATCAATAGGACAGACAGACAGTTTGTAAGCTGAAAAGTAAGTACAGTCATGTATTGTTGTTAAGATAGGTTTTTAGCAGTACTTACAGATGCTGATAGGTAGGTAGGCAGGTATGTAGGTAAGTAGGTAGGCAGGTGGGTGGTTGTTTGGTTCGTTGGTTGACTGATTGGCCGGGTGGTAGGTGAATGGATCTTTATGTAAGTAGACAGAAAAAAGTATTACTTTTGAGAAAAAAAACACTCTAATATATATATATATATATATATAGAGAGAGAGAGAGAGAGAGAGAGAGAGAGAGAGAGAGAGAGAGAGAGAGAGAGAGAGAGAGAGAGATGTGTTTGTATTTATAGTGCTCTTTAAATCGTATGTACAGAACAAAAATAAAGAAACAATTAAACGTTGATACTGAAATGAGTAAAGTTTACGACTGTTCAGTGTGAGAGGATGTGTTTGTGTCAGTCTTCTGCATTGAGTTAGAAATCTTCTAATCTGAAAGTTTTCACAGTCTTTCAGTCAAATGTGATGTTTCTGACTGACTGTAGACAGCGAGAGACAGAAAAAGATACCCAGTGTAAGAGTCTAGATGCAGAGATAAGTCTCTGTTTGTTATCGCTGTTCTGTGAAATAATTAATTTTCTATAAGAGGAAATATTAGGTAAAAGCCGCAAAAGAATAAACCATTGTTAAATGTTTTTAATACTGAAGATTAGATTCAACACAAATTGTTTTTCTTTAACAATATCCGACAGTAATCTGAGAACTTTAGAAAAAAAGTAATAAATTGAATATTTGCCTCTAACAAATCTCCAGTAGATTAAACTGACTGTGCTGGATTAAGCTTAATTGCTATCGCATATCGTGGTCTGTGATAACCAGCGAAGGTGAAGGTCCGTCACTTTGAAAAAAATGGGAAAAACAAGAGAGAGAATAAAAAAAAAAAAAAAAAAAATATATTGCGTATATTCTGAAAAGATTTAAACTGATTCCTTTGACAACATTTCTGAGATAAGTGGAATGTTTTGGACCCTTTTGAGTCGACCATTTCACTCGTTTTCTTGATAGAAATTTTGGATGTACCCAAGAAAAAATTCCAAATGACAAATTTCCCAACTAATCTGAGCAACATTTAGAAATGAAATGTGACTTGACTTTCTCCGTGCCTGGATAATAAGTTTACAAACAACTGTTACTACTGACCATAACGTGTTTGCTTTCATTAAAAACAAAGAAACTTGCACATCAAGAAGTATCATGCTTGGATGTTTAATATATTTAAGCTTGAACAGCAGTTGGTATAAAGTACTTACAGGATGTAGTCATCTGCAGGGGTATAAGGATGAGTTGCATTGTTGAGAAAAAAATAAAATAAAAGCAGTCATTTCTTTCTGAGAAGTGTTAGTTGATAGAAAAGGGACTGTTTTTTTTTTATTATTATTTTTTATTTCTTCATGAATTTTTGTTTCAGAAACTTACTACGAGTCATGCTAGTAATGTTTTTGTATATTTTTGTGTTAAGTTAGAGGTTTTGTCCACATTTACAACAAGTGATTTGGGATTTGTCTGTTGGGATTTTCTCTGCTTTTATTTTATTTTTATTTTTTTTTGTGTCCACGCTCTGTTGACCATCGACGAAAATTAGTATTAAGAATTTTATAAAACAAACACGGCTGGGTAATCAAAACATTTAAATAAGATAGGAATCTCACTACGCCAGTCCCCAGATACTGAATAAATATAATAATAATAATTTCAAATTGTATTTTCTTCTTTAGAGATACCGTACGACGTTAGGGCAATGTCGGAATTACGCAGTTCATGATTATGATGGCGACTCTAAACGATGGAATGGTTTGAGAATTAAATAATGACTGAATGGATTTATTTTGATAATCAGATATGAAATATACTTGATTAAATAATCTTACACTCATCGTAAATAACCATTTAGTACAGTATGAAAGTATCTCATTATAGTAACAATTATACTTAACATGTATCCATAACAACAAACTCATATGTATATGTATATGTATGTATGTATGTATGTATGTGTGTGTATGTAAAAATGTATTTATGTATATATATGTAAATATGTTTTTATGTTTGTTTGTGTGTGAATTTATGTATTATGTATGTGTGTACACAAACATTTATACAGAGTAAAACATACATGTACACAATAGCAGGGATACACTGAGAGAGAGATATTTTCTACTGTAGAATTAAATTAATTTTAAATATTCATGCTGTAATAAAACCTGTGTAACAAAATTAAAACATTCAAACTGTGATAGTCAATGAAACAAGTAAAGGTGGAAAAGATATAAATGTTTTATTTATCAAAATCGATTAATAATTAACAGAATGTAACTCAAACCACAAGCAGTCTTCTTCGCGATAAAAAAAAAAAAAAAAATGGATAAAAAAATAATCGGTTGGCGTCAATAAGACATGAAACTTTATAATTAATCTGAGTAAACCCGTCAGTAAAAACTCAGATCACAGATGTTTACTTTGATACAGCTAATTGCTTGGTTATTTAATACTTTTTTCTTTTATTTATTTATTTTTTTTTATTATTGTTGCTATCATCATTATCTCTATAATAATAATAATAATAATAATAATAATAATAATAATAATAATAATAATAATAATAATAATAATAATCCTTATTATGTGTATGTATATATATATATAGTTAATTTCATAGTTATTTAATACATTAAAACATGAATCCATACTTTTTTCTTTTATGTGATTTTCTTTTATTAATTAATTTATTTATTTTTATTTTTATATCTTTATTTTTATTATTATTGGTATCATCATCATCATCTCTATAATAATAATAATAATAATAATAATAATAATAATAATAATAACAACAACAACAACAACAACAATAATAATAATATATTTATATATACCATTGCATGGTTATTCAATACTTAAAACTTTCAGTTTATACATATCTATTTACTTTTTTTGTGTAAGAAGTATTGTTTAATACATTAATTCTTTTATTAGTTGTACAATGGATGACGCGTATTTTACTTGCAATATGAATATTTTTTTGTTTTGAAAATCACTTTTGTGTTAATATTTTAAAGCAGGCGGTGACAGAAGACATTGGTGTTTCGTGTAAGAATTGCTAACTACACATTACTGTCAAACATCTATTAGTCTTCAACGTGTTAGCGTTTTAAATACACGTTTATCAAACACTGCCATATTAAATACAGCTATGTCACAACTTTGTATTTAATTTCTTTTCTACTATTATATAAATTACACACGCGCGCGTTTGTGTATGTACAATTAATTCTCCGACTTTCAAGTAGTCTTTTAATTTACATATTAACCGTGTTCTAAAATATAAAATCAAATATTTCATATAACAAACAAGCCACAGTAGAAACATTATTTTGATAAAGCGCATTAAAACGTCAATATTAGCGAAAACAAATAACAATAAATAAAAAAATAAATAATAAATATCGTGTCATTACCCATAGCTAATGTTATAAATTTGAAATAATTTCATTTATTGACCGAGTCATATTACGTTTATTTAACATTGATTTCACGTGCACGGGAAAAATCAAGTTATACGACGCCACGTGTAATGACTACATAGATCTGATTTCGTAACGCAATACTTGATGTTTACAACAACAAGACTGCGTGTCACATAAATTAACAACAGTTGTCGATAACGCACGTGTATCTGGATTTGCATATTTACGTCAGAGAAATTAATCAAACAGCCGTTCATTGAAATAACTTCTGAGGTGGCCAGACTCTTCGGTAACAAATGTTTTGACAAATTACGATTTTAAACCTTTAATTTTGAGTGTAATTTCACGTGATTATTTTATTTGTTAAATAACCAACAAACTACACTTCGCTTCTAATGTGTAATTTAAAAAAAAAAAAATTCATGAAAACCACAAATGTGATTATTTTAAGTGAACGACTTCGGGATAATTATATCAATTTGCACTCATTTTACTTGGTGCAGTTCGTGCGGCTTGCTCCACTTTGTAACGTTTACTCCGGAGTACGCTGGAGTTACCGGCTCAGTCCAGATCGAGTATCGAGTTTGCAGTCAGAACCCCACACCGAGTACCAAGTTGCATCCACTGTAACTCAGGCCACAGCGCACCGCTTTACAAAACCAGTCTTCATCTATTACAAAGTCTTCCCTGAAGAAAAACTTACACTCTGAAGACCTGGTTTCTTTTTTAATTATAATTATTATTACTATTGTTACTTCTGTTATTATTATTATTATTATTATTATTATTATTATTATTATTATTATTATTATTATCGTTATTAGTATTATTTGTATTATTATTATCGTTATTATTATTATTATTATTATTATTATTTAATTAAACATTTAATATTTTAATTGCTTCATTTTATATATATAAACATTCTTTGCTTTTTATTTTATTTTATTTCCATGATGTAATTGTGTATCATTTCCAAACGAGTTGTCCTCGACGCCAGTAATCACAGACAAATAAGAAACTCATCAAAAAATAATAATAATAAAAAAAATAATAATAAAAAAATATATATATATTCACAGACTAAGATCATTGTGTTCTCTCATACAAGTCACTGTGACAATGTCAATGTAGAAATAAAAAATTATTATAAATTACTTTCATCTGTTGTTCTTGTCTTATGGGAGGGAATCGTCTGCTTCTGTGTGGGGGGAGGGGGGCAGAGGATAAGAATACAGACACACTGACAGAGAGAGTCAAAAAGTGACAAACAGGTGAAAAAACAAATCATCTGTCAGTCGATTAGATAAACAGACAGACATATATACAGACAGTCAGATAGATAGATAGATAGATAGATAGATAGATAGACAGATAGATAGATAGATAGATAGACAGATAGATAGATAGATAGACAGACAGATAGATTGATAGATAGATAGATAGATAGATAGATAGATAGATAGATAGATAGATAGATAGATAGATAGATAGATAGATAGATAGATAGATAGATAGATAGGCAGACAGTAAGACATACATATGTGTGAATATACATATAAAGAAGGACAGGAAGACTGACTTACACACTTTTTCATGGATGGACGGGTGTGTTGTGGAATGGACTAACAGATGGGTTAGATTATATTACAAGTATATGCGTAGACAAAAACTTGCGCGCACACAACACACGCACACACACACAGAGGAAATATCAAGAAAAGCTGGTAAAGTTGGAAGAGTGGGATCAGTTAAGTGGATTACCACAGAGACAAATGGTGCACACTGTCGCAGCGGTAGGCGCCTGGGGCGAGGTTTTCCGCTCACTGCCGGTAATACAGGCGTTATGTCCTTAATTTAGCAATTTCTTGGGAAAATTGCATTCGACGTTTAACTTCGCACGTCCAGAAAGAAAAACACAGTCGGTAAAAAAAAAAAAAAAAAAAAAAGCTGACTTTTGTTGTTAAAAATCCATCATTGTTTTACAGAAATGCTTAGGTTACAAAGAGATTGTGTTGAGAATGTTTTCAAAAAATGAAGAGAAATTAATCAAGTTTATATTTAGTTTGATGACTTGTTGTTGAAATTAAATATGTGTCTTTCGTATTTATATTCTTAATTTGGAATTTATCAGTGCTAATTAAATATTAAATAAAGATTTAAACAACCAAACAAACTTGGCAACCTAGGTATAAACGCGGCTAAAGTTATTTATGAATAAAATTAGTTCAAAGTGTCCTTGAATGAACCAGCATTCTACAATATTTATTAAGTTTTTGCTGTTGTTTTTAAATATTTCCACTACAGAACTTATACGATATGGGACGACTATACAGCTAAAATAAAATAAACATACAGAATATTTTTTTTTAACAGAAAGTAACAACGTGTAAGTAACATACGACAATAGACAGGACTTCGCTCATGCACTCACAATTCTTAATCAGGTGGAGCGCTGACAGCTATGGGGGAAACTACGTAAAGACAGAAAATTGGCTATTTTGCGCGCAAATTGCCGGTTGCCGTTCGGGGATTTGCAAACGACTGTAAGAAATGTAATAAGTACAGAGATTTCTGTTTGTCAAGGCTGAAGTCATGTCATGTTAATATTAGTCTGAAGACTTGTCACAGGAAGGGTTAACTCGTAACACGTCACAGCACGCGATGTGACATCATTTAATTACGGAATCACATTTACCGCCGCTCTCTGTTGTCAGTTCAAGAGATGTTAGTGTCATAATAACGTCTCAGTTTAAAAAAAAAATAAACAAATAAATAAATTATTTTACTTACATTAAGATTAAAACCATAGTTCTGTCTTGATAGTGTTCAAGGGATGTTTGGCATAACTTTTGATTCAAAAATAAATGAAAAATTGACAAATAAACAAACATACAAACAAACAAACAAATTCAAAGTGACGACATCACAGTCTCTTATTAGAGTTTAAGAGTTTAAATCCAACATAATATCACATTTAAAACTAAATAAATAACCAACATTCACAGCTAAACAATATATTTGCGATTAGGGTTTGTCATATTTCAGATTTAGACAAGAAAACGCGTGACAAAAACATATTTACTTCCAAATAACACATCATTCTTTGTTGATTCTCCAGAATATTTGTAATTGACGTTTTTTTTTTTTTTTTTTATCTTTTTATTATTATTAAAATATATTTACAATGAAATGGTATAAAAACCTAATTTAGAATCCAAGTGATGTTTGAATTACATTTCAGACATGAAAAATAAATCTCTTCGTTAAACATTAATACAAAGCAGAAGAAAGAAACAAAGAAAAAATAAAGAGACAAGAAAAGCTATTTATTTCTTTATTTATTATTTCTTTATTTATTATTTCTTTCAATTTCTTTTTTTTTTTTTTTTTTTTTTTTTATACACTGTGCCATTTTATAAAATGTTTTCAGCAGTGATGTAGGATGTTTATTTTTTTTTTTTGTTGTTCTGCGTTAGCATAAACGAAGAAAAGAATTGTAAATTCAGTGAAGTAAGTTGCATTACACGAAGAAACGAATGCTGGAAAAAATTATATGAGTAAAAAACAAAAAAAGTAATAAAGAAAAAGAAAAAGAACACATTAAAATATTTGTTTTTGTTAATATCATAAGGATACTGATCTGCTTATTCTCCAATTCTGAAATGTATCATTCTCCATCTCAGTAAGTCACAGCTGATTGGTTACGGCGGACCAATGAAATAGCACCAAATGAGCGGTTTAGTTGGTATGCTGTTAGGTTGGATGACGTCATTCATTTGGTTGCTCGGGAAACGTAAAACACACACACACACACACACACACACACACACACATATATATATATATATAAACCGACGCTTTATTGTTTATTCGAAATAAAGATGCTGCTGCATGGTACAACTGTAGTCCGGTTTCTGTTATTACGTCATCAACAAAAAAAAAAAAACACGAGAGTTCTTATTTATACTAGCATCTATTCAAAGATTATATTTATTATTTATTACTATTGTTAGTAGTAGTAATAGTAGTAGTGTTGTTATTGTAATTGTTATATTTACTTTATTATTACTACAGCTACTGCAGTTGCTTCTTCAACTACTACTACTCCTACTACTATTATTAGTGTTATTACTATCGTCATCGTTGTTGTGGTTTGATTGTGTTATTGGTGTTGTTGTTAAAATGGGTACAAAGAAACAAACAAATAAATAAATATACGTTAGCTGCATCTCACACTTTTGACTTTGTAAAGAAAATATTATTTTTTTATTTTCAGTTTTTTCACTTTTTAAGTTTTTAGAACGTGAAAACTTGCTAAGTGATTTAACTTTGTATAAACATTTTTTTTTATATATATAATTTTAAAAAATTGTTTTATGCTTTTAATGGTTAAGCGAGACGGTTTTGACTTATAATATACGTGTGTGGAGTGTCCAATCAATCAAACACTAATAATAACTGTGATTAGTAAAAAAACCTTGTCAGATATGTTGTCGTGTACACTACGTTGCAGCACCATCTACCTGTCATACAACACAACAGCCATTACAACGTCATCTGCCGGGATGGAATGACTCCACGCCAATTTAATAAACTGGCCCGTAATGACGTTTGAAAATGACAAATGTTTAATAAACCCGGGCTGAATGTAATGCATCTCGGACTAAAACGATTTCATGGCGATGTTTTTAAAGACATTAATCACAGTTTGCATTAATGTCACGTTTGAAATGTGAGTTATGTCAGACTTACTCAAAGTGAAAAAAACAACGTATCAGTCATTTCGCGTGAACCCAATAAAAAAGATCGTTATGTTTAGTGAAAATGTATCAGTTGCTTCGTGCTGAACCAGTAAAACTCATCGTTTTAAACGGAACTCAGAGCGAGGTTAGCGGAACTCTTTTGTCTTAAACGCATGAAAATATCAGCCAGAGATTAATTAATCTCTCTCTCTCTCTCTCTCTCTCTCTCTCTCTCTCTCTCTCTCTCTCTCTCTCTCTCTCTCTCTCTCTCTCTCTCTCTCTCTCTCTCTCTCTCTCTTATATTTTTGGTATATATATATATATTATTTTTATTTTTATCAAAGGTCTTCAATTCAAACGTCTACTCACGTAATTTGTATAATAAAGAAAAAAAAAAAGAAAGAAGCAAATGAAATGTTTTGCAGCTGTATTTTCTTTATTGCAAAGATATTCATCTTTTGAAGATTATTTCTCTATCCGAACTTGTCAAGGCAAATTCTAATGAAATACACATGTTGTATTCACGTGTTACTGCAGTTCTCAAATTTCTAAATTAATTTGTAAAATGATTTACTTAGAAGAGTTAAAGTACCGGTTTTAAATATCTTCATTTATCGGCTGTAAGGGTTTGCTTCAGGATACGATTTTAAAACCCCCCACTTTCAGTATCAGAGTCTCTATTCTTAAAGCTGACTGCAAAACGTATAAACAATCGAGGCTGCATCCCACTTTGAGATTTCACAATTTGTATTATCGATTTAAAAAAAAAAAAAAAAAAAAAAAAATGCCTTTGGTATTGGATCACTTTTGTCATAATGCCAATCGAAATGAGGTATGGTGTGCTAATTCTGCCATGCAGGCTCATCACGTGTCAATCACATGCGAAAAACGTAGAAGAAAATCAGGGTCAATTTGATTGGTAAATACGAGTAATATGAGCAAGGTTTCAAACGTCTATTTATAAGCCGTACTGTAAGTTTACAAAATTCCGCTAAACTGACGTCGGTTATTAAATGAAGTGATTGAGATGAAAACAGTTTGAAGAAGACAGATGCGCAAATGAAAACGTTTTGTTTGATGCGAGAACACACTTGTTTAAGCGAGCTAACATTTACAAAATATTACTAACAGCTGACACCGTTTTCTTTACAGGTCTAAACTATGACCTTTAATAATAGTGTCAAATAGGTTCATTTTTCTTGTTTGTTCTTTTTTTTTATATATATACCTTTTCTTCTTTTTCTCAACCACATTTTTTTTTTTTTTTTTTTTTATCTTTTTCTATTTCCTTTTTTAAAAATATTTATGGTGCACTATATCGGCACCATAGTCTATCAGTATGTCTTTTTGAATATGTATCTATCTGTGCGCCTGTATGTGTGTATGCAAATATGTACGTACGTACGTTTCTACGTACGCAAGTCTGTATGTATATATGAACGTATGTATGAATTTGTATATGTGTGTGTATATGTATATATACACACATTCACACACACACACACACACACAAACACACACACATATATATATATGTTTGTATATATGCATATGTATATGAATGTATGTATGTATGTGTCATGTCTATATAATGAGTAGAAAAATACATTAAGATGTGATTTCTAATAATGTGATTAACCGTGCTGATAGACTGAGAGTATTAATACGTCATCATATCGACAGGGGAGACAATGATTGTTGACGGAAACTCCTCTTTGACGGATCTCACTGACGTAACTGGAAACTGTGCGCTAAATTGCTTACTTAAGTACCGTTAGTAGAATTAGCCAAGTCTCACTACGACAATATGGTGTTGGCGGTAATACCTCTCATAAAAGTATCAGAGTGACGTGTTGTCCCTCCACGCTGAAATATGGCCACTCTGCTGTTGTTAGCTGGCAGAAGTAGGCTTATCGTCAGAGGTGTTTTTTTCTACTCGAAATCACAAAATAGGCAATTTAGAAGCTGAACTAATGAGTATTGCATTCATCGCTTCTCACAAAATGAAAAAAAAGAAAAAAAGAAAAGACTGGGATTTTCAAAACAGAAAAAAAAAAAAAAAAAAAAAAGACTCTCGAGATGAGATCCGTGAAAGTGGATCAATGGAGTGGGTAAACTACCACTGACACGCACCCACCACGAATCGTTTCATCTGTGTGTTTTATCTCGCGTGATTTTAATTATTTTATTGAGTGTGAACTGAAGTTTAATTAAAAGAATAGTTCACATTCGGCAGTGATTTCACCACAGACACATACATTTTGTTTATTAGCTGAATATTATAGTCATTGCCAATCTTTAACTAGCAAACTTTGTTTACATTCACCTTTTAAACACGTTCATTCATTATATATCAGTCAAACTGTGCAGTCCCGTGTTTTAAAAACTATACACTATAACGTATAAAAATGGTGTGTTTTAAAAAGAAACTTTGTTGAATAGTAATGAAGAATGTCGAAACGTGGACTCTAGCTCTAGCAGATTCATTGTCTCAGCTGCAAAACATATATTTTAAAATCGAAATATTTCTCTGTTATCTGCAATGAGCCATGCAACATATCATCAGAAACGTTTGTCTGTTTCTCTGTATAATCTATCTGTCTATATATCCTTTCTCTTTGTTTACTGTCTGTCTGTCTCTCTGTCTTGCTGCCTCCCTGTCTGTCTGTATCTGTGTCTGTCTATGTGTGTTTGTTTGTCCATATGTCTATATGTCTGCTGTATCTCTTTTTATATGTCTTTTAATATACGTCTGTACATTGCCTGTTTGTCATTCTGTCCACTGTCTCTCTGTCTGAGGCTCTGTCTGTCATTCTCTCACATGTTTTAAAATATCGTTCTGGTTATTTCCTTTCCTCTTTACTTTTCATGCTCCCCTCCCTGTCAACTCCACGTCTTCCCCTGTGAAACACGTTTCGTCTACACACGTTCTAAATCCAGCCACGGCTGTTGCTTAATTTACACATTCGCTTCACGCTTGACCGATTATCTCCAACATCACACAACAGAAGTAGCTGTTTCCGAACCATGTCTAACTTTAATTCACCACGATTTGAACATCGTGGACGTTGTAGCGTAAACGATTCGCAAATTAACCATCTTCGGAAAGCAGCGTCAACCGGAAGTGAGGCCATATTGATTTGACCACCATCTGCCAACACTTGCAGCCCGACTTCCTGTCAGAGTCGACTGGCCGAGGGCAGCTTGTTTTGATACGTTACTTCCAGCAATATCCCGAGATTTTCCAACCTCTGTTGTAGCCAATTATTTAATTAAATTTGATTAATAGCCATTGTGATCGTATAAGTAGATCTCCTGGCTGGCGCTAAATGGACTGGAAGAGGTTCGCGGAACCACCGTGTGCAGACGACAGCTTTATTGTGCTCGTGTCATTTGGAAAATGTAAGAAACATTGTACTGAGAGATGCTTCCTTACCAATTAGCAGCATGTACGCAGAGACTGATGCCGATAGTAAACTGTTTGTGATGTTCATTTCAAGTCACTCACCGTCTTCTGTCGTGGTAATTTACCCCCCAGACGTGAGAGAACCGAGGATCAAATCCGAGTAAAAGCGCATTTTATGTAGTTATTTCTGTTAACTGAACTAGTGTTTTTCTTTCTACAAGTCTTTTGAAACAATATATATATATATATTAGTAAGTAGCAGAAGTAGTACTGGTAGTAGTAATTGTTGCAATATAGAAATATTTCATTAAGTCTTCATTTATGAGAAAAAAATAGGACGATTTAGAGAAAGAGAGAGAAAGAGCGAGAGAGAGAGAGAGAGAGAGAGAGAGAGAGAAGAGAGAGAGAGAGAGAGAGAGAGAGAGAGAGAGAGAGAGAGAGAGAGAGAGAGAGAGAGAGAGAGAGAGAGAGAGAGAGAGAGAGAGAGAGAGGTACAATGAAGAAAGTAGATCAGTGAAAATAAAGAGATGCAGAAACAGATACAATGAAAAAATGTCTTTGTTTTGGTTTCTGTATTTAGAAATTAAACTAATTTACGTAACAATTATCAGGTTATTCATCAAATTTTCTGCAGCTGTTTTCTAAATCGGCGTTCACACAGAGAGAGAGAGACAGTCTCTACACTGTCATTTAGCATGAACCAAATAATACACATTACTGTTAGCATTTTATCGTCAAAGATCCGGCCTAAACTACAATTCACAGCACGTGCAGTAATTTGAAAAATTAAACAATAAAAATTCGTTTGATGTCGAACAACGTAATCCTGCTGTTAAAACAACAATTGTAGACGTTTACAAGTGTTTAATAGTTTTGTTTGTAACTGTGCTGAACGTTTTCACTGCATAAATGTCAGTTCTCTGTCTTTAAATTAATATATTTGATTACTCTCGCTTTTGAAGTTTTCTCTTAATAGTTTCAGTACTGAATGTAAAAATACCAAAATGAAAATAAATAACATTTGTCAAAGAAAAAAAGAGAAAGATTATCTTTTTATTGACAGAATAGCTTAATAATAATAATAATAATAATAATAATAATAATAATAATAATAATAAATTGTCTAGAATTACGAGAGCGTAGAATGATTTCACTACACTACAAATATATGATGTCATTAATTTGTATGCGTGATCTCTGCGAGTGATTCACGTGATCTTGTTAAGTGTGAGTGGTTTACGAGATCAAAAAGGATGATTTACATGGTTGCTGTGAGTAAATATCATGGTTGCTATGAGTAATTTTTACATGGTTGCTATGGGTGATTTACATGGTTGCTATGGGTGATTTAACTGGTGTGTGGTTTACGAGAACTTTGCAGTGTTTAGTAGATAATTTTAGTAATTTTCATAGTCAGTGAGCAGTGTATGTGGTGAGTACAACAACTGATGAATATTAAGCGTTCTACGTGTACTTTACGTGACGCTGGTTTACTTGGATGTTACGAGTGGTTAGTTTTAATAGGATACTACGAGTGGTTTATATGGATACTACGCATGGTTCTGGTTTATGTGGATGTGGATACTACAAGTGGTTTATGTGGCCACTAAGAGTGTTTACTCGGACATTAACAATCGTTTACGTGGATATTACAAGTAGTTGGTTTACTAGGACACTAACAATGGTTTATATAGTTGTTAAGAGATGTTGGTTTACGGAGGAAAAAAAAAACAACAATAGTTTACGTGGACACTAACAGTGGCTATGACGAATGTTTTAACGCCTGGTCATCAAGAACTCGTCACGTGGTCATTATCAAAAGTTTCCGTGGATGATACGAATGATCTACATGGTCACCATGAGTGGACACAACAAGCGGCTTACATGGAAATTACAAGTGCTGGACAGTGCCAGGTTATCAGGAGGTTGTAAACAGGCCTGGATTGAACTGATGTTTGTTAACACAGAGTACACACACACTAATGCTGACAGCTATCAGGGAGTCTATGTGAGGTGTTTACACACAGATATTGTGTTTGTTTTATCACTGACTCGCAAACACAGCTGAATTATCGTCAAACACAGAAACTACTCAATCAGACTTAGCCCTGACAATTAACGTCTATTCTCGTGTATCAAACATTTATTTTATCATTAAACACTCCAGCTTCTCCTTAACACTGAACCTGTCGGATTCATTCGGCTCGGAAAATATATTAATTAAATGATTTTATTAATTACAAACTTATATATATTTTTATTATAACTGTTAATTACAAACACGTATATGTTTTTTTATTATAACTATTAATTACAAACACGTATATTTTTATTATAACTATTAATTACAAACACGTATATATTTTTATTATAACTATTAATTACAAACACATATATATTTTTATTATAACTATTAATTACAAACACGTATATATATTTATTATAACTCTTAATTACAAACACGTATATATTTTATTATAACTATTAATTACAAAACATATATTTTTATTATAACTATTAATTATAAACACTTATATATTTTATTATAGCTATTAATTACAATACATATATTTTTATTTTACCTATTAATTACAAACAGCTTTATATTTTATTATATCTTAATTACAAACATGTACATAGTTATATTTTAACTGTTAATTATATAAAGACTACATTTATTATGTTACAGACTGAAACATTCAGACTATATGTTGTTGTTTTTTATTATTATTATTACAAACACGTATATATATATTTTTATTATAGCTATTAACAATATACACATCTATATTAATTTTGTTATACTACTATGAAAAATTACATTTATTATTATATAAACTGAAACATTTAAACATACCTTAAATGTTTTGGTTTTTATAGTTTTATTATTATTATTGATTATTATTATTATTATTATTATTATTATTATTATCATCATCATTATTATTAGTTATCATCATTATTAATCACAAACACATATATATTTTTACTGTTCCCATTATGAAAATTTACATTTATTATAACATAAACGAAACACAGAAAGAAAGAAATTTAATTCCATGCGCTGAGAAACAAACTAATTAGTAATTAATTTATTTTCGGTGTTTGCAAAACATGAAATATCTATCGATCATTTTGAAAAAGGAATCGTTATAAAAGTCAAATGTAATTTTATCAGAAATGACCGCAAAATGTTAACGACCACTACGTCGTCTTCACTCACCTTCCACAAACGTGGGCAACGTCGACACGCAGAACAAACAGGACGTTGTCACGGCTAGAGCCAAGGAATACACACACTTCAACTCCCCAGAGCTAGCGAGCATTACTTCCTAATTTAACACGTTCAGAACGGGAAAACACGTGGGCGTCGAAACAATTACGAAAAGATAAATAATGGCCATGTCAGTTAACACTGTGAAAATATTGATATTCAGAAACACAGGAGTTAGAAATGTAATTTTCTCTTATTGTTAATAATCATCTTTTATAACTTTCACACTCGTGGTTTTACACTATTCATCTCTTTAGTAGAGGTGGTACTAGTAGAAGTAGTAATATAGTAACATCGTAATAGTGGCAGCAGTGGTAGTAGTATTAATGGGATATGTTTATAATAGCACTAGTAACACTAATAATATTACAAGTAAGATATATCTACATCAAAAATTGCAACAGTAGAAATAGACGTAGTAGTAGTACCCACTGTTAGAAAGGTGGAGTAGTAAGACTAGTATCAACATCATCATCATCACCGTTATTATTACTATTACTATTATTATTACTACTATTATTATTAATATTATTATTATTATTATTATTATTATTATTATTATTATTATTATTATTATTGTTGTTGTTGCTGTTGCTGCTGCTGCTGCTGCTGCTGCTGCTCTTATTGTTGTTGTTGTTGCTCTTATTGTTGTTGTTGTTTTGATGGGGGAGGAAGTTTTTTTAAGTATTCATTCACATATTTATTCATTTTATCTTTTTATTTTTTTATATATTATTTTTTTATTTATTTTTTTTTTTTTATATATTCGTTTAGTTTTTTTTTTTTTTTTTTTCTTCTGTAATTTCACTAGGCTCACACGACGTTACTTAAATAAAATACAAAGCAGTATCACGAATTACGTAAAACAACACACCTATCAGACTTAGCTTGCCGATTTATCTCCCCTTGTCCCAAATGACGTAGACAGTAGACAGGCTTAATTAAATAAAAACAGTTGACACACATGTGACCAGTCTACGGTTCCTCCATATTGTTATTTCAGACGATATAACTGTTTTATGTGATCGACAAATATTTCATTAACAAACCTACATCTGCGAGATTTCATTTGATCTGTTCTCTTCTTATTGATACAGCTGTTTCTTCCAGAAATATTGTATAAAAATAAAATTAGAGACCACTGAAAATATTGCTTTTTAACAGTGCATGGTATCAGTTTTGTCATCAGTGATAATTAACGAGTGAGTGAAACGGGGGTACACTGTGAACTGTATTACTGGAAACTGCCCTGTCCTGTTTTCTGTTGCAGTTCGGATTTCACCTCGAGGACTGATTTATCGCGAATTATAGATTCTCTTGCTTTCTCTGTTTCATTATCTATCTATCTGTCTATCTCTCTAACTATCTATCCATTTGCCTATCTCTCTACCTGTCTATATATTTATATATCTATCTACCTTATTGTAAACTCTAAACGTACGATAGAGAGAGAGAAAAGAGAGAAACTGACGGAGATGGTAAAAGGAATAACAGGTTGAGAACGAGTGAGATTTGTTGTTGTTGTTGGTGATGATGATGATGATGATGATGGTGGTGGTGGTGGTGGTGTTGTTGATGCAGATGATACGTCGCTGAAATTAATTAATTTATGAGCCTATTTATAAACTACAGAACTGATACAAGTTATTATTTCCACTTTTAGTCAATTTGTTTATAAACATCTTTATTTTCCTGTTTGACTCCTCCATTAACGCGGACTGAAGTGCAGAATAATTTCGTTTAGCGTCGGGTAATTAATGGTCAGTAAGTGGCTGTCAATCCGCTGTCGGGTTTGTTTTCACAACTTCGTGTTTACCCATTCTCAACTTAATTAACATCTGGCAACCGTCGCTTTCCGCCCGGCCACCTCCGGTGTCACGGAAACACACGAAGTCTGCCGAATCGCGTCTAGAAGATAATTTTATCTGACGGGTGAAGCTGGACTTGTTTTCCCTTGGTGACCATTAACAATATTCCAGACGCGACCAGTATTCAAGCTGTGATGTAATGAAAACCTACATTTTAATATCAATAGCTGTAAGATATATTATTATGTACGTATACCGAGAATATTGTGTTCTTCATTAAAACATTATCATGTGTGAGATTTCGCTTACCTACATAAAAACACATTCAGTTATAAACACGTATCTGCATGCATATAAACACACTAAAGTACATTCACTCGTTCTAACTTTTATATTATAGATACAAACAAACACACACACACACACACACACACACACACACAAACAACTAAAAATAAGCACACACACACATGACACACACAGGTACACAAAAACACATAAACTGACACACACACACATACAGACATACTAACATGAACTGAATTACACAAGTTTAAACAAACAGAAAGATTCAGCGGATATGGCCAAAAAAAAAAATATATATATATATATATATATATATTTATTTATTTAATAGCTTATTTTCATTAAAACATAAACAGTCTGCACCAAGGGCGTGAAAAGTTGTTAACGATAATTAATAAGTCGACGCCCAGACACCGGTGGTTCAATAAATCAAGTTACGTAATGTGGAATGTTAGTATCACGTGATCTGTTTGTACTGACGTTACCGTTAGTGACGCGAGTTCTTAAAATAACAAGACGTCTGTCTCTACTTCTTTCTGACGTCGGCAGTTTGAGAACACGGGTATTTTTGCAGTGTTACTGAGTACACAGCTTTTTACCGTCAGTTTGAACAATTTCCTAATTACACGCCCACACAAAACTGAAATAAAGCAAACTACAACAACACAGGAATAAGAAAAAAAACAAAAAAAACAACAAAAAAAACAAAGTGAAGACGAATTTAAATTTTCAACAAAACTATTAAACTAATGAAGATAGAGTATGTAAGAATACTGTATGTTTTGTGTTATTGTGACAGTAATATTTATATCTAATTGTTATTTAGTAAACAACGTATATTTAAATTAATAGTAAACTAATAAAACTTAGTATTCATTAAACTAATCATAAACTAGAAAAACATAGTATTATTAAACTAACAAAGAATTAAAAACATAGTATTATTAAACTAACATACTAGTAAAAATATAGTATTATTAATCTAATATACTAGTAAAAATATAGTATTATTAATTTAATATACTAGTAAAACAGTGTATGCATTAAACTAATAATAAGAAATAAAAGAAGATTGAGCGAGATGTAAGGATGAAATTAAACTAATAAGAAATATAAAGATAATTTACTTGAACAACTCGATTGCGTATGTTACTGCTGACTCGGCAGTGATCGGATCTTGATTCGGTTACTTTAGATTTAAGTCGGTAGGTTCCGCTTCGTTAGCTCGTATCTTCAATAAGCAAAAGTCAATTGGGTTCTAAATCTGTGTTTGGCGTGTGTTGGCCTGCGTGGTTAGCGACTACGTGTGCAGCATCATTACTCCAGGGAGATCTGTGGTGTGTGAGTGTGATTACATCCACCGCCAGACGGCGCTGTAATAAGAGTGTCGCGTTAACGCTTATTCGAAAGTCGCATGTTGGAACTGCGCAGAACGGGATCGAGTAAGCGAATAATAAAATGTTTTTGTAAGCTGGATATACCATCAATATCTAGCTGTCACTGATATAGCACATTTAACTGTCACTGATATAGCACACATCTAGTTGTCGCTGATATAAGACACATCTAGTTGTAATTGATATAACACATTTAGTTGTCATTGATACAATACATCTAGATGTCACAATGTATCACAGATCTTGTTGTCGCTGCTATAACACACATCTTCTGTCACTAATACAACAGAAATGTGTTTATTCTTGTAATATCTGTTCTTAATGCTCAGATAGTGGGTTCGTAGGATCGGTCCTTCTCGCTGAGTGTCCATTGATTCGTTGCTGTTTCCAGTAAGTTATTCACAGCTACTTCACAAAACCGTTTAATTTATTTTAATTTATTTTTTTTTTAATTTGTTGTTGTTATTTTGTTTTGTTTTTTTTTGTTTTTTTTTCATTTTATTTGCTGACTGTAGCCAGCAGTTTTTCAAAACAAACTTTACCTTTAACTACCAGTCAGTTTTAACCTGTTATCCCGTTTTTATGTCATCATCAGACTTAGTGTAGTGTACGGTCATGGGGTGTTTTTGAAATGATATTTGTGTTCAGGTCTGATTATCCGCCACCTTCCATGACCTTCCACGGATGTTCAGAAGTCGCGAATGAGCAGGACACTTATATAAAATAAACTTAATTTCATTTGTAAGTATTCATTACTTGAAACCCCACGAATAGATGATACTGAGAACAGCTGAAACCCACGTAAATACGGCTGACTACTGTGTACCTTCAAAATACAATTTACTGTGAAGTAATTTGTTTAAAAACAGGCCGCGTCGGTGCTCAACTGGGTTGCTTATAAATGTTTATTGTTGTGTTTAACTGATAATCTGTATGCAATTGGCTTATGCTTTATTTGTCCTTGCAATATTTTAGGTTTGTGGTTTGTGCAGAAATGTTAATAATTATGAATGATTTTTTTGTTACTTTTTCTAAATATGTCTACGACTGCCGGTGAAAGAGAGTGTAGGTAGATATTGTCAAACTGATAGAGAGAGAGAGAGAGAGAGAGAGAGAGAGAGAGAGAGAGAGAGAGAGAGAGAGAGAGAGAGAGAGAGAGAGACTACAAACATCAGGATATTTGACAAGGATGTCTGACAATTAGACCCGAGTCTCGATACTAAAACACATTTTGTGCCTGTAAATCGGTCTGTAAAACTTGTTTCGTCCATTGCCAGCTGGGAGCTTATAAAGCGCGGATTCGAATTAGCTAGGAAAATGCGTACACGCAGGAAAAGGTGTCGAAGTGAATTATCTTTACTGTTCAGTTATGTGCGAGTTTTTACCATCAGCCCTGAGGACTTTTGGTTGAAATTAGGTTTATTACTCAATCTACTCCCACAGATCCGCTACACTAACTTCCTCTGTTGTTTTCTAAACAGACAATACTAGAAAATACCTTATGCACACACACACGTACACACGTACAGATGTACACACACACACACGTACACACATACACACGCACACACGTACACGTACACACGTACACACACATATCAAAATACAGACAGACGAACAGATGTACAGATAAAACGGGTAAAATTACATCGGTCCAAATAAAATAACATCCACTTTCTTTCTTCGTACTGATTTATTTACAAGATTTTTATTTTATTATTATTATTATTATTATTATTATTATTATTATTATTATTATTATTATTATTAATTTATTTATTTATTTATTTATTTTTTTGTAGTTATTTTTTTAAAGATAATCTGTGAATAATTTACTGTCTTGATAATATTAAAAATAATTTTTAGATATTACATAATATAATTTAAAATAAAATAATTTTTTTTAAATCAGACCAAAAGAAATATTCGAAATGCAGCATTTCTAATATAACATTCCGCTCGTTTTGATTACGCAGTTAATGTCAAGTAAGAATTTTTTCATGTTAATTTTTTCTTCTTTTCTTTTTTTTTTTTTTTTTTTTTTTTTTTTTTTTTTGAGAAACTTTAAAAAAAAGAAAAAAAAAAAAAAAAAAAAGAAAAAAAAAAAAGCCTCCAAAAAAAAACGAGTATAATAAATATAGAAAACTAGAAGAAGCAGATTTGAAGACAGCCTAAAGGTTTTTATGTGAAGAATGAGCCTTCATGTTCTAATTCTTTTCTTTGTTGTATTTCCTCTCTGCTATTCAGCGGCATCCAACTGCTGTGTTACAATTGCGGGATTATACTTGGCAATGCGCTTAGCGTTATTAATGATACTTTAAGAGCTTCCTCGCACAGTTACACAGGAACTGCAGGCAGCCGAGATGAACGATTTTACGTAATGAAATAATGTGAGAACCAATCGTTCATACTCGCAGAATGAAAAGATGAAATGTTTGTTTAACAAGACCGCTGTTTAGCCGGTAGACGCAGTGTTCAGAACCGAGGCTGCACAAGTCTTAAACGAATATATAAAGTTTGTTTTTGTAACCAGTTATAAATGCTCATCGAACAGATAAAGTACATTTTAGTAACCAGTTTAAAATTCTAAATGATTACATAAAGCATGTTTTTGTAACCATTTTTATAATAATAAATGAATACTTAAATATAGTTTGTAACCAGTTTAAAAATACTAAACGAATATATAAATTATGATTTTGTAACCATTTTTATAATACGTGCTATTTATTTGTGAAATTTTGATTTATTTAAAAAACAACAAAAAAACCCCACAACAACAAATCATTATTTTTCTCCGAATCTGAGGTTTATGAAGCAATATTTTCTGATAAAATGAGTTAAATATATATCTACTTTTGACATCATTTCCGTTATTAAATTACCAACCAACAGTTTTATATTTTTGTTCCGTTCTGAAGGCAAGAACTTTTAATAATTTTTTTAATTTCTTTTGTTCTTTCTTTCTTTCTTTTTTCATTTCTTTTTTTTTATTTTTTTATTTTATTTTATTTTTTTAATTTTTATTTGTTTAACTTGGAATAGTAATGGTGGAGAATATTTTATATATTTTTAAATTCAAATTCATTCACAATATTGCTAGTTATTTACACATCCATCTTTTTAAAATTAAACATTATGCAATTTAAAAATATATAAAAATTTAAAGCGTTAATTAAATGAAAGAGTAATAATTCTGAAACACATTTTGCTTCCAAACTATTTTAGATGTCAGTTGCACATTTATTTCCATTGTTATGATAAGAGTAAGCAAACCACAATTTTTTTTATTTATTTATTTTTTATTCATTTTTTATTTGTGTTTTCCCACAAGTATAAAATACAGATCACTGGAAGTTTTTTTAATTTTTAATTTTATTTTTAAATAAGCCAGGCTCGTGGCTCTGACTAACGCAAGCGAGAAGCAGACGTACTGCCGCATCGACGTCATCATCCTCAGTTCAACGCTCTAACACAGAACTACCCTTTGTTTCTTCAACAGAAAACGTAGAAAACACGTGCATTTAAAACCAACACAGCTTCATATTAAATTTCCAGTCACGTCATTTAATAAAGTCAGTAACTGATAAGAAAATGATGTTGGTATATCGTAGACCCCTAATAACGATAAAAAAAAAAAAAAAAAAAAAAAAACAACAACAACAACAAAACAAACAGATGGTTGGAACGGGAAAATGTAAGGGAACAAATCGAGAAGAAACATCATGATTTAGGTTAGTTCTGTAACCTCATAGCTACGTAAGGACATAACTGAAAGAAAATATCCAGTTTATTTTTGGTAAGGAACATTTTTTTTTAATCAAATACTGGAAATAATAAATTAACATCTTTGATATAATATCTTCAACATAATATCTTTTTGCTCGTGCAATAAACCTCGTTTATTATTACACTTTGCTCTATTTCCGGCAGTCTCGTTTTTCCGATACGATCACGTCTTACTAAGTTTCTAATCCAGACCCGAGCGGAAATTTCTTTACCCCTGAAAATAAGCGTGCACGGTTTTTTATAAAACGCCCTATACATCTGATGTTAAAATGTTGAAAATTGTGAAATTAATTTACGACACACGATTACACAGACGAACGAACTCGTAAGAAATGAGCTTTGTGCATATTGATTAACTTCAAACACGAAACCATCTCCGATATCTCGAATACTGTTCAGCTGTAACAGGATAAAACGAAATATCGATGTTAGAAATATTCATAACAGACTGATTTTCAAGAGGAAGTGATCGTGTTGCTGAATGTATGTATTTACGTCATGATCTAAATATACAAAATATTATGACGTAAACATTATATATAGTTATTTACTACCATTATGATGTATATTATTACGTACGTGTATGTGTACGTACGTATGTACATATATGTATGTATATATATGACTTAAGTATATTATTTAGATATTTTACATTATGACAAGTATTTTATTTTAAATTATTATATTATGACGTAAATATTATATTTTTGTTATTGTACATATTGACGTAAATGTTTTATTGAAGTTATTTTATATTATTGCTATATATATATATATTAAGAGATAAAACTTTGCTGACTTATCATTTATTTATTTACCGCATAGTATAAATTTAGCCAGATGTACTTTGAAATATTGACACAGATGAACAGACACGTAGATAACATCACAATGTAAATATAAACGTACACAGCTAAATTCAAATCTTTAAAAAAAAAAATAGTTAAAACATAAACAGACTTCTATTTCAGATCTGACATAAACAAACAAGCACTAATTAGCTGACTTATATAGATATGTGATCACATTCGTTTAAACCATATTAATTTCAGGAGCCCATATAACATTCCACCTATTTTATTTTATTATTTTTCCATGTTCATTTTTTATTTTTATTTTCAAAGGTCTGTGAACGTATAAACATAAATAACTTTTCTTTACAGTGCAGCTGGAGAGGAGAACATTCTTGGTCCAGTGATCTTTAAAATTGGATTAGTTCTGTTACAAGAAAGATAATAATATAAGGAAAACGAAAACAAAATTTTCTTTTTTCTTTTCTTTTTCTATTTCAGGTGGTTGTTTTTTCTGTTGCAATTTTCATTTCTTTTTTCTGGTTTTGGTCTTTTTTCTTATTTTTAATCATATACATATATATATATATATATGAGAAATTAACATGAGAAATAAAAAGGCAGAAAAAATGTATTAAAATGAAAAATAAAGAAACGAATACACAAAATTTCTAAAAATAAATAAATAAATATTGTATTAGCAGCATCAAAATAAAACATTAAAGATTAGAATAATTATTTTCAACATTTTGGTTCACACATTGTTTAACGTTTGTGAAATTGGTTTATATGTTTCATTGGTTTTTTATTTTTTATTTTTTATTACCTTTTTCAACACACTGATTTCATCGAAGACAAAACAAAACGCTGAAATGAATAGACATTAGAAATTATTTTAAGTACATCAAAATAAAACACCTGAATACGTCATCCACGTCCGTCATAATATACAGTATATGCACTTAGTGCCAACGACAACGACATCAACATTCAGAACCAGAAATGATTTGCTAAGAATCATATCAAGACGTTTCTTCGACAGAACACATTCATTGTCAATGTCAATACTCATTATTTTCAGATGAAAAGAAACAGAAGAAGTAGTTTTACAATGACAACAACATTTACAACATCAACAACAGGCATTTTAATTTTTAAAAATAATTTTAAAAAATGTAATAAAATAAAAGAAACGAAGAAAAATAAAAAAGAACAAAAAAGAAAAGAAAATTTGCGAATATTCACACAAATAAATTCAATAATTTTGTTTGATTTCAAGTTCTGGAAATTATTTATTAGATCATATTCCTACCAGATATTAATGTGATCATAGTTACATTGTTTGTTTCAAAACGTGTATTTCTGTTACAAAATATATTGGTTTTTTTTTGCAAAATATATATTATTTTTTTCCCAAAATGTATTATTTGTTATAAAATGTATATGGTTTGTTACAAAATGTATATTGTTTTTTTTTACAAAATATATTGTTTGTTTACAAAACGTGTATTTTTTTGCAAAATGTATTGTTTGTTAGAAAACGTATATGTTTTCTTACAAAATGTGTAATTTTTAGTTTACAAAACGAACATTAGTTGTCAGACAGTCTTTCTTACTGCCCCACATTAACGTGTCTGCTATGATTTTTTGCGATGTTTGGAATCCATTTACTAAATAATCGCCTCTGTTCGAACTGACTGCCGCTGTTACTGGAGATGAGCAGTCCACGACCAATATTGGCAACTGCATCATTGTTTTTGGTCTGCAGAGAGTGTCTCGAGGCACGCGCAGATTGGCGCCTCCATATTGTAGAAAATAGAAATTAGTTAAAAAGTGGCATCTGCTCGGAAAGCGGAACAGAAATGACTGTTTCGCTGCATCACGGGCACCCGGGAACGAGGAGTGGCTAAATGACGAATTATCGAAGCTAGCGTGTTTTGTGAGAGAGAAACGACAGTGATGTATCAAGTCTGAGGAAAATACCCGAGAGAGAGGGAAGCGTTGAAACACTCTAGCACAGCACCCAGGACAATCAGAACACAAATCTGCTGTGACATACAGATTGATGACTTTTTAAATAGACCAACTTTCAATTTCTTTTTCTGTTGTTTTGGGGGTTTTTTTCTGTATTTTTTCCCATTCCTCTTCGGACCTCGCTTTTTTAACTCTCTCCTACATTTCCGTTCTTACCATCGACCTGTCTCAGAATACAAATAAGTCTTCGTTAACAAACGAACAAAAAAAATAGTCGAACGCAGAAAATAAATGAATGAAATAAAAAATATTATTTAAAAAAATAAAAAAAAGATATGGGAGAACAGTGAAAATGAAAGAGAAGGAGGAGAATGTTGGGGGTGAAAGAGCTTGATGTGAATGAATATTTTTGTTACAGGTAAAAATTTATAAAGATTTTTGTCATTTTATCTGCACTGCATGAGTAACAAAAACACCGTAAATTTTGTCAAACTTGAAAAGAGAAAAATAATGGCAAGAACAATAACGTAATACAACAAGAAGAAAACGAAAAGAAAAACAAAGAAAAAAGAAAAATGAAATGAGATCAAACAGGTGGATATGAAAGAAAACACATACCTAAGGTAATTTTATAATATCGATTGCTGTCTGTATAAAGATCAGTATAAAATATTTCTTGTTTAATTGGAAACGCCGATCGATGAATTGGCGAATTCGAGATTTTTTTCTTTCGTATCATCATCACGTAATAATTAGTTTCTTGGCAGATGATGACAACAGTGAAATGTATTGTGTAGGCATGCAAAGACATAACAGTTTTTCTTTTGATTTCAACAACAATTAATTCCTTTTTATTTTATTATTTTGTTTCATTCCAAATACCAGCATCTATTAAAAATAGGAAATTCTACTGCTATATACACTGTAAGATTTTCCACTGGAGGGATGACAAATAAGGAGGGAAATACATACATACAAAAACGAAGGAGACAAAAGTACTGCTGGGCTCATTTAGAAGAGAGGGAAAGACAACCTTTGACCTGTTAATGAGAAGTAAACGAGTCAAATGTGTGACGTGAATATTTCCATCTTTCTTTAATTGGCTTCCTCCGTAAATAATCGGCTGTGTTCATTAGCGAGGTCAAAGGTTATAACTGGTCAACTGATGTCAGTGATATAAAAAGAGTCACTAATTAAAAATAATAATAATAATAATAAGAATAAGAATAAGAATAATAATAATAATATCATCATCGTCATCATCATACCAAATTGCTAACTCATGGAATAATCATATTATTATTATTATTATTATTATTATTATTATTATTATTATTATTATTATTATTATTATTATTATTATTTAAATCACTCTTAATGCAATACGTTATACAGAAAAGGCTTCAAAAATCATAGGTTGGTGGTGTGGGAAAAAAAAGGAAAAAAAAAGCTATTAAGTTTTTATACTGTACATTCCAGCATCTTTATATTATTAAACTGCAACGTCTTCTTCATACTTCTACACTGTACCGTTTTCTTTATTTCATTAAACTGTAACGTCTTTAAACTGCTAAACTGTGACGTCATCTTCATACGGTTAAACTGTAACGTCTTTAAACTGCTAAATTGTGACGTCTTCTTCATACGGTTAAACTGTAACGTATTTTAACTGCTAAATTGTGACGTCATCTTCATACGGTTAAACTGTAACGTCTTTAAACTGCTAAATTGTGACGTCATCTTCATACGGTTAAACTGTAACGTCTTTAAACTGCTAAATTGTGACGTCATCTTCATACGGTTAAACTGTAACGTCTTTAAACTGCTAAATTGTGACGTCATCTTCATACGGTTAAACTGTAACGTATTTTAACTGCTAAATTGTGACGTCATCTTCATACGGTTAAACTGTAACGTCTTTAAACTGCTAAATTGTGACGTCATCTTCATACGGTTAAACTGTAACGTCTTTAAACTGCTAAATTGTGACGTCATCTTCATACGGTTAAACTGTAACGTCTTTAAACTGCTAAATTGTGACGTCATCATCATACGGTTAAACTGTAACGTCTTTAAACTGCTAAATTGTGACGTCATCTTCATACGGTTAAACTGTAACGTCTTTAAACTGCTAAATTGTGACGTCTTCTTCATACGGTTAAACTGTAACGTCTTCTAACGGTTAATCTCTAACGTTATTGATTTTTATATTATATGTTTTGTGCGCCATACGTGAAGCCTGCTTTGAATCGCCCTCAGTTAACTGTATTATACAGACTCGGTTTTGCCGCTCGGGAATTGTTCAACAACATACACTTTATTACTATTGTCAGTTTGCCAATAAAAAACTTTGATCAAATTACGTTTCGGGCAAAATCAAAGGGAATTAATTTGAGGTAAATAAACGGAAAATTGCAGCACAGAGCTACAATTAGGTTTAAACGCAACTGTAAAAGTTTTTAAATGAAATAAGCGTTAGTGTTTTGATATTAAGTACGATCTTGCTATCAGATGTATCTTAAAGACACCCTGATGGAATTAGTGTAATCCGTTTGTTGCAGAATTAATCCTTCATGGTTGGTGATGTCTTCACAGTGGTTGCACATGACTGATTAACATAGTTAGACCTGAACATACTGGCTAGTAATTATATTCTGGTTAATTGTATCGCTCTCTCTCTCTCTCTCTCTCTCTCTCTCTCTCTCTCTCTCTCTCTCTCTCTCTCTCTCTCTCTCTCTCTCTCTCTCTCTCTTTTCTTTCATTTAATAAATTCTTGACCTCTCCGCATAAAATCATATCGACTGTGACTGTGTTTGTGAGTGTGTATATGTGTGTGAATATGTGTGTGTGTATGTGTGTGTTCTTAAGTATTTGAAAAACCTTTCAAGTATTTTAAATGTTCGTTACCGAAACTTCAAACCAAGCTATTTTTCATTCTTCGTCGACACAGAGATATAACGAACACAGTGTAAGGGAGATAACACAGTTTTAGGTTCCACTGTACGAAATTTTGTGCTTTAGTCATCAAACTATGTGTGAATGACGCATGTGTTTGTGTGTGTGTGTGTGTATGTGTGTTTGTGTGTGTGAGTATTTATATATATATATAGCTGACAGTTCCCAGACTGTACTTAACTCTCTCTCTCTCTCTCTCTCTCTCTCTCTCTCTCTCTCTCTCTCTCTCTCTCTCTCTCTCTCTCTCTCTCTGTCTCTGACATAAAGATAATAAGAATAAATAAAATGCAATAAAATTGTTTCTATCTCCTGGAACGGGAGTCACATATCCAGCAATAACAACATTTATTTGACTGTGACAAATTATTTATACAAATGGTAATGACAGTGGAAGGTCTTACAGTTCAAATATTCATTTCACTTTTAGTTTTGGCATCGCTTACACTAAATACTGCATTCTATAAAAGCTACCCACTCTATCTAAACAATATATTAATTTGCAATCTGCCCTTTCCTTTTAATGTGTCCCCTGACTGGATTTTGTGACGTTGTTTTGTCGATAAATCGCCAAGCCTGAGTTCAGGTTGGCAGATCTCGCTATGGTCGGTTGACCTGCTGTATGTTCTCGGTTCATTCGCTTCATCACTGGCAGACGAATCAGAGGAACCAGTTTGCGACACGTGTGCATGTGTCTCCTGTCCAATTTTCACACTTGAAAAAAAATCTAAGAAAAACCAGGAAGATTTTTGCCAAACGTGTTATCTTTGAAGAACATAACCTTGTATGTGGATCGTCTCAAATTTGTTCACTCAAAAAGAAAAACGTGATATCAAACGTGATATCTCTAAAAACTACAAGTCTAATTTTCACACAAAATCGTTGTAGAGCAATGAACATTTGATATCTCTGAAGAAATAAATACAAAAAAAAAAAAAAAAAAAAAAAAAAAAACATTGTTGTTCTAAATTTAAAGTTTTGTCCATGATGGAGTTTTTTGTGTTGCTGTTGCTGCCGTGTTTTTCTGCCAAGTTACAGCCATCGGTCTGCTCACCACAAACAGAATACCGCCGAAAAGTCATGTACTCTGACATGGTTGGTCTGCACCACATCAAGTCGTCAACTTCTGGCACTGACCGCATCGAATGCGCTTTGAAATGTGCCGCAGAAACTGACTGCAAAACATTTTCTTTCAATAAGATGACGTCGAACTGCCGGGTGTACGACGTCGTACACCACGATATCTTGGTTGAACCAAGTAACGGCTGGGTGACCTACTCATGTAAGTAATTAAATAAAATATGATTTTGTAATGATAATATAATATAAAACTAACGGTGTATTAAGAAATTATTATTATTATTATTATTATTATTATTATTATTATTATTGTTGTTGTTGTTGTTGTTGTTGTTGTTGTTGTTGTTGTTGTTGTTGTTGTTGTTTTTCAAGTTACTGATGACGTTATTGTTAAAATTATTATTATTACTACTATTTTGCAGCTAAATTAAATGGAGATCCCTACAACACAACGGGAGTGATAAGTCTGCTGTTTCATTGGATACCAGTCTACGACAACAAACTTTCCACAGCGTACACGACGCTGTACGACGACCTGCACAAGGCGGTAAAAACAGTAACTCGTGATGTAGCATTGCCAAACAACTAAAATTATCTCAGTCTAAAGTTCGAAAAAAAAACAACGACTTGAAAAGCTTTTTTTCTAATAAATTATCTTAATCATGTATGTAACTCAAATTATCTTTAGTACAGATAAAAAAATAATAATAATAACAATAATGATCGTCATGATCGTCATAATTATTACTATTATTGTTGTTATTATATAATGATGGTAATAATAATAACAATAAACGGAATTATTTAGTATTAAATTTCGTCGTTTTCGAACTGCTCTGTAATTTTTGTTAGTAAATTATCACTACGTTTTCTGTGAGTAAATCTCAAGTGCCTAAATTATCCGAGAGTAAATCATCGATCATCAGTGAGTAAATCTGTGAATAAATCATCAATATGCAAATCATCCTTGGTAATAATCATCAGTGAGTAAACGATCAGGGAAATCATTAAAGTAAATCACTGTAAAGCAAATCATGCGCGAGTAAAATATTCATCAACGATTAAATAATCAGTGAATACATAATCAGTGAGCACATTTTTATCAAGCATTAGTTTATTACTGAGTATACTTATCATTGTCAGTGAGTAGAACATTAATGAGTAGATCCCAGTGAGTAAAACGTTAGTGATAAATAATTTGCCTTGAAATATGTTTTTTCTCTTATTTTTAAGCTCGTAAAAAGAATGTCGATGGTGCCTAAATTTAAAACGATGACAATCCGAACACTTAAGTAAGTAAATATAATAATAATAATAATAATAATAATAATAGTAATAATAACAATAACAATAATAAAAATAACAATAACAATAACAATAATGATAATAAAAACAATAATAATAATAATAATTTATGGTATCTAATTTTACCGTTTTTATTGAATGAAATTATAATACAATATTATTACTACTATAACTAATACTAAAACTAAAACTAGTACTAATACTAATACTAACAATGGTATCTATTTTTACAATTTTTATCTTCTTCTCTATGTATTTTTGTTGGTTTTTTTCTTAATTTTTATTGTTGTTGTTTACAGCGAAACTGAGATTGTGTTTGATGTCACGTATACAGTTCCTCCCACGCTATCTCGACAGAAAACCTTCCTAACTGCTGTTTACCTGATAAACTCGGGGGCGTTACAGGTGGGGCCGGCCTTTATCGAAGGCCTTCTGGCTAAAGGTTCAGTTTTTTATGTTCTACAACATCATCCTGTTGTTTTCCTTTAGTACATGCAATAACTGGGCGTGAGCAAGTGTGTGTGTGTGTGTTTATGAAAGGATGGGTGTGCGCGTGTACCGCCTATGCGCGTATGAATGAACGTGATTTTATGTATCTGTGGACGTACGTGATGTGTGCGTGTGTGTGTGTGTGTATGTAGATGAATGTGTATGTGCGTGTACATGTGCGAAGTTGGGTATAATGAGAGTGTCTGCCTGCGTGTGTGCGTGCTAGTATTGATGAAAGTAAATGTAAGAGTGTATGCGTGTGTTTGTTGCGAATGAACGAACGTGTGTTTGCTTGAATAAGCGAGTGTTACCATATGTGTACGCGACCGTATGCAGTCAAGTCCTCCATGTGTACGTTTGGATGGATATGGAACTTGCGTGTGTTTACGTGTGAAAAAATATATTAAAACGTGTGTGTGTTTATGCTTTTGTATTTACATATGTTTAAGTACATACATATGTGCTTTGTGTGTGTGTGTGTGTGTTTATACACATATTTACAAGTTTGTCTGAGTAAGTGAGTTTCAGTGCGTGTATAAACCACTGTGTGTGTGGTATTGCCTGTGTTTGTTATTGCGTGTGTAGACTTTACATATTTACTTATGACTATGCGTGTGACTGTCTCATATGAGGAACATGTATTTATTATTTTATTTTTAATCAGGTGACGATTCTTCTACCCTCGGCACAAGTGAGCCCCCCATGCCAGTTAGGAGTCCCCTCACCACCAATACAACAGGACAAGCATCCACCACGCCAATGTAAGAAAAACGAGTTGCTATGACAACGAAAATAAAAATAGAATAAAAGGATATTTATTAAAATTTGATAAAATAATAATTTCATGATAAAATAATAATTCTGAAATGTATTAATAAATCACTGCTATAGATTCTGCATGTTCTGTTGTAGTGCGAACCGTTAACACGAAGTCCGACTTGCACTTCACTGCTACTGATTCTACATCAATACTAGAAGTGACAACCTTAAAACTCATATCTGAAAATAACAACTCCCACATCTGTTGTGGAACCAATAAAAACTGATAACTTGAACTATGAAACTAAAGATACGCTTCTATTGATTGTACATCAGTTGTACACGAAGAGATAACTCTCAATACGAACTATGAAACTAAAGATTATGCTTCTATTGATTCTACATCTGTTGCACAAGAAGAGACAACTGTTAATTTGAACTATGAAACTAAAGACTACGCTGCTATTGATTGTACATCAGTTGTACAACAAGAGACAACTGTTACTTCGAACTATGAAACTAAAGATTACGCTTCTAATGATTTTACATCAGTTGTACACGAAGAGACAACTGTCAATACGAACTATGAAACTAAAGATTACGCTGCTATTGATTCTACATCAGTTGCACAAGAAGAGACAACTGTTAATTTTAACTATGAAACTAAAGATTATACTGCTATTGAATCTACGTCTATTGTACAAGAAGAGATAACTGTTAATTCGAACTACGAAACTAAAGATTAAGCTTCTATTGATTCTACGTCTGTTCTACCAGAAGAAACAGCTGTCAGCTTGAACTATGAAACAAAATATTACACTGCTATTGATTCTACGTCTATTGTAGAAGAAGAGGTAGCTGTTAATTTTAACTATGAAACTGAAGATTACACTGCTATTGATTCTACGTCTATTGTAGAAGAAGAGATAACTGTGAATACGAACTATGAAACTAAAGATTACGCTTCTATTGATTCTACGTCTATTGTACAAGAAGAGATAACTGTTAATACGAACTATGAAACTAAAGATTACACTGCTATTGATTCTACATCTACTGTACAAGAAGAGATAATTGCTAATACGAACTATGAAACTAAAGATTAAGCTGCTATTGATTCTATGTCTATTGTACAAGAAGAGATAACTGTTACTTCGAGCTATGAAACTAAAGATTACGCTTCTATTGATTCTACATCTGTTGTACCAGAAGAAACAGCTGTCAACTTGAACTATCAAACAAAAGATTACACTGCTATTGATTTTACGTCTATTGTAGAAGAAGAGATAGCTGTTAATTTTAACTATGAAACTAAACATTATGGTGATATTGATTCTACACCAGTCGCACAGGAATAGACAACTGTTAATTTGAACTATAAAACTAAAGATTACGCTGGTATTGATTCTACGTCTATTGTACAAAAAGAGATAACTGTTAATACGAACTATGAAACTAAAGATTATGCTTCTGTTGATTCTACATCAGTTGTACAAGAAAAGTCAACTGTTAATACGAACTATGAAACTAAAGATTACACTGCTATTGATTCTACATCTGTTGTACAAGAAAAATCAATTGTTAATACGAACTATGAAACTAAAGATTACACTGCTATTGATTCTACATCTGTTGTACAAGAAGAGACAACTGTTAATACGAACTATGAAACTAAATGAAATAAGCTTTTTGACATTAAGTTCGATCTTGCTTTCACATGTAGCTTAAATACACACTGATGTAATTAGTGTAATCCGTTTGTTGCAGAATTAATCCTTGATGGTTGGTGACGTCTTCACAGTGGTTGCACATGACTGATTAACATAGTTAGACCTGAACATACTGGCTAGTATTTATATTCTGGTTAATTGTGTGTGTGTGTGTGTGTCTCTCTCTCTCTCTCTCTCATTTAATTAATTCTTGACCTCTCTGCGTAAAATGATATCGACTGTGACTGTGTTTGTGAGTGTGTGTGTGTGTGTGTGTGTGTTTGTCTGTGTTCTTAAGTATTTGAAAAACGTTTCAAGTATTTTATCTGTTAGTTACAGAAAATTCAAACCAAGCTATTTTTCATTCTTCGTCGACTCCGAGATATAACGAACACAGTGTAAGGGAGATTACACAATTTTAGGTTGCACTGTACCAAATAGTATGCTTTAGTCTTCAAACTGTGTATCTATGTATGCATGTGTGTGTGTATGTACGTATGTATGTGTGTATGTGTATTTATATATATATAGTTTACTGTTCTCCGTCTGCATTTAACTCTCTCTCTCTCTCTCTCTCTCTCTCTCTCTCTCTCTCTCTCTCTCTCTCTCTCTCTCTCTCTCTCTCTCTCTCTCTCTCTCTCTCTCTCTCTCTCTGTATCTCTCTAGCTGTGACTTAAAGATAATAAGAATAAATAAAATGCAATAAAATTGTTTATATCTCCTGGAACAAGAGTTACATTATTCGCAATAACAACATTTATTTGACAAATTATTTATTCGAATGGTAATGAGAGTGGAAGGTTTTACAGTTCAAATATTCATTTCACTTTTAGTTTTGGCATCGCTTACACTAAATACCGCATTCTATAAAAGCTACCCACTCTATCTAAACAATATATTAATTTGCAATCTGCCCTTTCCTTTTAATGTGTCCCCTGACTGGATTTTGTGACGTTGTTTTGTCGATAAATCGCCAAGCCTGAGTTCAGGTTGGCAGATCTCGCTATGGTCGGTTGACCTGCTGTCTGTTCTCGGTTCATTCGCTTCATTACTGGCAGACGAATCAGAGGAACCAGTTTGCGACACGTGTGCATGTGTCTCCTGTCCAATTTTCACACTTGAAAAAAAAATCTAAGAAAAACAAGGAAGATTTTTGCCAAACGTATTATCTTTGAAGAACATAATTTTGTATGTGTGTCCTGTCAAATTTGTTCACTTATAAAAAAAAAAGTGATATCAAACGCGATATCTCTAAAAACCAAAGTCTAATCTACACACAAAATCGTAGTAGAGCAAGGAACATTTGATATCTCTGAAAAAATTAAAAAAACCCCAAACATTCTTGTTCTAAGTTTTATCCATGATGCAGTTTTTTGTATTGCTGTTGCTGCCGTGTTTTTCTGCTAAGTTACAGCCATCGGTCTGCTCACCACAAACAGAATACCGCCGAAAAGTCATGTACTCTGACATGGTTGGTCTGCACCACATCAAGTCGTCAACTTCTGGCATTGACCGCATCGAATGCGCTTTGAAATGTGCCGCAGAAACTGACTGCAAAACATTTTCTTTCAATAAGATGACGTCGAACTGCCGGGTGTACGACGTCGTACACCACGATATCTTGGTTGAACCAAGCAACGGCTGGGTGACCTACTCATGTAAGTAATTAAATAAAATATGATTTTGTAATGATAATATAATGATAAAACTAACGGTGTATTAAGAAATTATTATTATTATTATTATTATTATTATTGTTGTTGTTGTTGTTGTTGTTGTTGTTGTTGTTGTTGTTGTTGTTGTTTTTGAAGTTACTGATGATGTTATTGTTAAAATCATTATTATTATTACTATTTTGCAGCTAAATTAAATGAAGATCCCTACAACACAACGGGAGTGATAAGTCTGCTGTTTCATTGGATACCAGTCTACGACAACAAACTTTCCACAGCGTACACGACGCTGTACGACGACATGCACAAGGCGGTAAAAACAGTAACTCGTGATGTAGCATTGCCAAACAACTAAAATTATCTCAGTCTAAAGTTCGAAAAAAAACAACGACTTGAAAAGCTTTTTTTCTAATAAATTATCTTAATCATGTATGTAACTCAAATTATCTTTAGTACAGATAAAAAAATAATAATAATAACAATAATGATCGTCATGATCGTCATAATCATTACTATTATTGTTGTTATTATATAATGATGGTAATAATAATAACAATAAACGGAATTATTTAGTATTAAATTTCGTCGTTTTCGAACTGCTCTGTAATTTTTGTTAGTAAATTATCACTACGTTTTCTGTGAGTAAATCTCAAGTGCCTAAATTATCCGAGAGTAAATCATCGATCATCAGTGAGTAAATCTGTGAATAAATCATCAATATGCAAATCATCCTTGGTAATAATCATCAGTGAGTAAACGATCAGGAAATAAATCATCACTGAGCAAATCATGCGCGAGTAAAATATTCATGAACGATTAAATAATCAGTGAATACATAATCAGTGAGCACATTTTTATCAAGCATTAGTTTATTACTGAGTATACTTATCATTGTCAGTGAGTAGAACATTAATGAGTAGATCCCAGTGAGTAAAACGTTAGTGATAAATAATTTGCCTTGAAATATGTTTTTTCTCTTATTTTTAAGCTCGTAAAAAGAATGTCGATGGTGCCTAAATTTAAAACGATGACAATCCGAACACTTAAGTAAGTAAATATAATAATAATAATAATAATAATAATAATAATAATAATAGTAATAATAACAATAACAATAATAAAAATAACAATAACAATAACAATAACAATAATGATAATAAAAACAATAATAATAATAATAATTTATGGTATCTAATTTTACCGTTTTTATTGAATGAAATTATAATACAATATTATTACTACTATAACTAATACTAAAACTAAAACTAGTACTAATACTAATACTAACAATGGTATCTATTTTTACAATTTTTATCTTCTTCTCTATGTATTTTTGTTGGGGTTTTTTCTTAATTTTTATTGTTGTTGTTTACAGCGAAACTGAGATTGTGTTTGATGTCACGTATACAGTTCCTCCCACGCTATCTCGACAGAAAACCTTCCTAACTGCTGTTTACCTGATAAACTCGGGGGCGTTACAGGTGGGGCCGGCCTTTATCGAAGGCCTTCTGGCTAAAGGTTCAGTTTTTTATGTTCTACAACATCATCCTGTTGTTTTCCTTTAGTACATGCAATAACTGGGCGTGAGCAAGTGTGTGTGTGTGTGTGTGTTTATGAAAGGATGGGTGTGCGCGTGTACCGCCTATGCGCGTATGAATGAACGTGATTTTATGTATCTGTGGACGTACGTGATGTGTGTGTGTGTGTATGTAGATGAATGTGTATGTGCGTGTACATGTGCGAAGTTGGGTATAATGAGAGTGTCTGCCTGCGTGTGCGTGCTAGTATTGATGAAAGTAAATGTAAGAGTGTATGCGTGTGTTTGTTGCGAATGAACGAACGTGTGTTTGCTTGAATAAGCGAGTGTTACCATATGTGTACGCGACCGTATGCAGTCAAGTCCTCCATGTGTACGTTTGGATGGATATGGAACTTGCGTGTGTTTACGTGTGAAAAAATATATTAAAACGTGTGTGTGTTTATGCTTTTGTATTTACATATGTTTAAGTACATACATATGTGCTTTGTGTATGTGTGTGTGTGTGTTTATACACATATTTACAAGTTTGTCTGAGTAAGTGAGTTTCAGTGCGTGTAAACCACTGTGTGTGTGGTATTGCCTGTGTTTGTGTATTGCGTGTGTAGACTTTACATATTTACTTATGACTATGCGTGTGACTGTCTCATATGAGGAACATGTATTTACTATTTTATTTTTAATCAGGTGACGATTCTTCTACCCTCGGCACAAGTGAGCCCCCCATGCCAGAGTGAGCCCCCCTCACCACCAATACAACAATAAGCATCCACCACGCCAATGTAAGAAAAACGAGTTGCTATGACAACGAAAATAAATTAGAATAGGATATTTATCATGATAAAATAATAATTCTGAAATCTATTAATAAATCACTGCTATAGATTCTGCATGTTCTGTTGTAGTGCGAACCGTTAACACGAAGTACGACTTGTACTTCACTGCTAATGATTCTACATCAATACTAGAAGTGACAACCTTAAAACTCATATCTGAAAATAACAACTCCCACATCTGTTGTGGAACCAATAAAAACTGATAACTTGAACTATGAAACTAAAGATACGCTTCTATTGATTGTACATCAGTTGTACACGAAGAGATAACTCTCAATACGAACTATGAAACTAAAGATTACGCTTCTATTGATTCTACATCTGTTGCACAAGAAGAGACAACTGTTAATTTGAACTATGAAACTAAAGACTACGCTGCTATTGATTGTACATCAGTTGTCCAACAAGAGACAACTGTTAATACGAACTATCAAACTAAACATTACGGTGCTATTGATTCTACCTCTATTGTACAAGAAGAGATAACTGTTACTTCGAACTATGAAACTAAAGATTACGCTGCTATTGATTCTACATCAGTTGCACAAGAAGAGATAACTGTTAATTCGAACTATGAAACTGAAGATTACACTGCTATTGATTATACGTCTATTGTACAAGAAGAGATAACTGTGAATACGAACTATGAAACTAAAGATTACAATGCTATTAATATTCGTCTATTGAACAAGAAGAGATAGCTGTTAATTTTAACTATGAACCAAAGATTACGCTTCTATTGATTCTATGTCTATTGTACAAGAAGAGATAACTGTTACTTCGAGCTATGAAACTAAAGATTACACTGCTATTGATTCTACATCTACTGTACAAGAAGAGATAATTGCTAATACGAACTATGAAACTAAAGATTAAGCTGCTATTGATTCTATGTCTATTGTACAAGAAGAGATAATTGCTAATACGAACTATGAAACTAAAGATTACGCTTCTATTGATTCTACATCTGTTGTACCAGAAGAAACAGCTGTCAACTTGAACTATTAAACAAAAGATTACACTGCTATTGATTTTACGTCTATTGTAGAAGAAGAGGTAGCTGTTAATTTTAACTATGAAACTAAAGATTACACTGCTATTGATTCTACATCTGTTCCACAAGAAGAGACAACTGTTAATTTGAACTATGAAACTAAACATTATGGTGATATTGATTCTACACCAGTCGCACAGGAATAGACAACTGTTAATTTGAACTATAAAACTAAAGATTACGCTGCTGTTGATTCTACATCAGTTGTACAAGAAAAGTCAACTGTTAATACGAACTATGAAACTAAAGATTATGCTTCTGTTGATTCTACATCAGTTGTACAAGAAAAGTCAACTGTTAATACGAACTATGAAACTAAAGATTACACTGCTATTGATTCTACATCTGTTGTACAAGAAAAATCAACTGTTAATACGAACTATGAAACTAAAGATTACACTGCTATTGATTCTACATCTGTTGTACAAGAAGAGACAACTGTTAATACGAACTATGAAACTAAATGAAATAAGCTTTTTGACATTAAGTTCGATCTTGCTCTCACATGTAGCTTAAATACACACTGATGTAATTAGTGTAATCCGTTTGTTGCAGAATTAATCCTTGATGGTTGGTGACGTCTGCACAGTGGTTGCACATGACTGATTAACATAGTTAGACCTGAACATAATGGCTAGTATTTATATTCTGGTTAACTGTGTGTGTGTGTGTGTGTCTCTCTCTCTCTCATTTAATTAATTCTTGACCTCTCTGCGTAAAATGATATCGACTGTGACTGTGTTTGTGTGTGTGTGTGTGTGTGTGTGTGTGTGTGTGTGTGTGTGTGTGTGTTTGTCTGTGTTCTTAAGTATTTGAAAAACGTTTCAAGTATTTTATCTGTTAGTTACAGAAAATTCAAACCAAGCTATTTTTCATTCTTCGTCGACTCCGAGATATAACGAATACAGTGTAAGGGAGATTACACAATTTTAGGTTGCACTGTACCAAATAGTATGCTTTAGTCTTCAAACTGTGTATCTATGTATGCATGTGTGTGTGTGTGTGTGTATGTACGTATGTATGTGTGTATGTGTATTTATATATATATAGTTTACTGTCCTCCGTCTGCATTTAACTCTCTCTCTCTCTCTCTCTCTCTCTCTCTCTCTCTCTCTCTCTCTCTCTCTCTCTCTCTCTCTCTCTCTCTCTCTCTCTCTCTGTATCTCTCTAGCTGTGACTTAAAGATAATAAGAATAAATAAAATGCAATAAAATTGTTTATATCTCCTGGAACAAGAGTTACATTATTCGCAATAACAACATTTATTTGACAAATTATTTATTCGAATGGTAATGAGAGTGGAAGGTTTTACAGTTCAAATATTCATTTCACTTTTAGTTTTGGCATCGCTTACACTAAATACCGCATTCTATAAAAGCTACCCACTCTATCTAAACAATATATTAATTTGCAATCTGCCCTTTCGTTTTAATGTGTCCCCTGACTGGATTTTGTGACGTTGTTTTGTCGATAAATCGCCAAGCCTGAGTTCAGGTTGGCAGATCTCGCTATGGTCGGTTGACCTGCTGTCTGTTCTCGGTTCATTCGCTTCATTACTGGCAGACGAATCAGAGGAACCAGTTTGCGACACGTGTGCATGTGTCTCCTGTCCAATTTTCACACTTGAAAAAAAAATCTAAGAAAAACAAGGAAGATTTTTGCCAAACGTATTATCTTTGAAGAACATAATTTTGTATGTGTGTCCTGTCAAATTTGTTCACTTATAAAAAAAAAAGTGATATCAAACGCGATATCTCTAAAAACCAAAGTCTAATCTACACACAAAATCGTAGTAGAGCAAGGAACATTTGATATCTCTGAAAAAATTAAAAAAAACCCAAACATTCTTGTTCTAAGTTTTATCCATGATGCAGTTTTTTGTATTGCTGTTGCTGCCGTGTTTTTCTGCTAAGTTACAGCCATCGGTCTGCTCACCACAAACAGAATACCGCCGAAAAGTCATGTACTCTGACATGGTTGGTCTGCACCACATCAAGTCGTCAACTTCTGGCATTGACCGCATCGAATGCGCTTTGAAATGTGCCGCAGAAACTGACTGCAAAACATTTTCTTTCAATAAGATGACGTCGAACTGCCGGGTGTACGACGTCGTACACCACGATATCTTGGTTGAACCAAGCAACGGCTGGGTGACCTACTCATGTAAGTAATTAAATAAAATATGATTTTGTAATGATAATATAATATAAAACTAACGGTGTATTAAGAAATTATTATTATTATTATTGTTGTTGTTGTTGTTGTTGTTGTTGTTGTTGAAGTTACTGATGACGTTATTGTTAAAATTATTATTATTACTACTATTTTGCAGCTAAATTAAATGAAGATCCCTACAACACAACGGGAGTGATAAGTCTGCTGTTTCACTGGATACCAGTCTACGACAACAAACTTTCCACAGCGTACACGAAGCTGTACGACGACCTGCACAAGGCGGTAAAAACAGTAACTCGTGATGTAGCATTGCCAAACAACTAAAATTATCTCAGTCTAAAGTTCGAAAAAAAAAACGACTTGAAAAGCTTTTTTTCTAATAAATTATCTTAATCATGTATGTAACTCAAATTATCTTTAGTACAGATGAAAAAATAATAATAATAACAATAATGATCGTCATCATCATCATCATAATCATTACTATTATTGTTGTTATTATATAATGATGGTAATAATAATAACAACAAACGGAATTATTTAGAATTAAATTTCGTCGTTTTCGAACTGCTCTCTAGTTTTTGTTAGTAAATTATCACTACGTTTTCTGTGAGTAAATCTCAAGTGCCTAAGTTATCCGAGAGTAAATGATCGATCATCAATGAGTAAATCTGTGAATAAATCATCAATATGCAAATCATCCTTGGTAATAATCATCAGTGAGTAAACGATCAGGAAATAAATCATTAATGAGTAAATCTTACGTGAGTAAAGCATCACTGAGCAAATCATGCGCGAGTAAAATATTCATCAACGATTAAATGATCAGTGAATACATAATCAGTGAGCACATTTTTATCAAGCATTAGTTTATTACTGAGTATACTTATCATTGTCAGTGAGTAGAACATTAATGAGTAGATCCCAGTGAGTAAAACGTTAGTGATAAATAATTTGCCTACAATTTTTTTTAAAAATTTTTTTAAGCTATTACAAAGAATGTCGAGGTTGCCTAATTTTAAAATGATGACAGTCCGATCACTTAAGTAAGTAAATATAATAATAATAATAATAAAAATAATAGTAATAATAACAATAACAATAATAAAAGTAACAATAACAATAATGATAATAAAAACAATAATAATAATAATAATTTATGGTATCTAATTTTACCGTTTTTATTGAATGAAATTATAATACAATATTATTACTACTATAACTAATACTAAAACTAATACTAATACTAATAATGGTATCTATTTTTAGAATTTTTATCTTCTTCTCTATGTATTTTTGTTGTTGTTTTTTTTCTTAATTTTTATTGTTGTTGTTTACAGCGAAATTGAGATTGTGTTTGATGTCACGTATACAGTTCCTCCCACGCTATCTCGACAGAAAACCTTCCTAACTGCTGTTTACCTGATAAACTCGGGGGCGTTACAGGTGGGGCCGGCCTTTATCGAAGGCCTTCTGGCTAAAGGTTCAGTTTTTTATTATCTACAACATCATCCTGTTGTTTTCCTTCAGTACATGCAATAACTGGGCGTGAGCAAGTGTGTGTGTGTGTGTTTATGAAAGGATGGGTGTGCGCGTGTACCGCCTATGCGCGTATGAATGAACGTGTGTTTATGTATCTGTGGACGTACGTGATGTGTGTGTGTGTGTGTGTGTGTGTGTGTGTGTAGATGAATGTGTATGTGCGTGTACATGTGCGAAGTTGGGTATAATGAGAGTGTCTGCCTGCGTGTGCGTGCTAGTATTAATGAAAGTAAATGTAAGAGTGTATGCGTGTGTTTGTTGCGAATGAACGTCCGTGTGTTTGCTTGAATAAGCGAGTGTTACCATATGTGTGCACGACCGTATGCAGTCAAGTCCTCCATGTGTACGTTTGGATGGATATGGAACTTGCGTCTGTTTACGTGCGAAAAGATATATTCAAACGTGTGTGTGTTTATGCTTTTGTATTTACATATGTTTAAGTACATACATGAGTGCTTTGTGTGTGTGTGTGTGTTTATACAGATATATATAGGTTTGTCTGAGTAAGTGCTTTTCAGTGCGTGTATACCACTGTGTGTGTGGTATTGCGTGTGTTTGTGCATGTGACTGTCTGACATGAGAAACATGTATCTATTATTCTATTTTTAATCAGGTGACGTTACTTCTACCCCCGTCACACGTGAGCCCTTCGTGTTAGAATCGCTCCCAACACAACCAAAAGGACAAGCATCCACCACGCCAATGTAAGAAAAACCAGTTGCTATGACAACGAAAATAAATTAGAATATAATAAAATAAAATTAAATTAAATTAAAATTTAATTTTTTTTAATGATATTTATCATGATAAAATAATAATTCTGAAATGTATTAATAAATCACTGCTATAGATTCTGCATGTTCTGTTGTAGTGCGAACCGTTAACACGAAGTCCGACTTGCACTTCACTGCTGCTGATTCTACATCAATACTAGAAGTGACAACCTTAAAAACGATATCTGAAAATAACAACTCCCACATCTGTTGATTCTTGATCTCCTGTGGAACCAATAAAAACTGATAACTTGAACTATGAAACTAAAGATTACACTGCTATTGATTCTACATCTGTTGTATAAGGAGAGACAAGTGTTAATTTTAACTATGAAACTAAAGATTACACTGCTATTGATTCTACGTGTATTGTACAAGAAGAAACAGCTGTCAACTTGAACTATGAAACTAAAGATTACACTGCTATTGATTCTACGTCTGTTCTACCAGAAGAAACAGCTGTCAACTTGAACTATGAAACAAAAGATTACACTGCTATTGATTCTACGTCTATTGTACAAGAAGAGATAATTGCTAATACGAACTATGAAACTAAAGATTACACTGCTATTGATTCTACGTCTATTGTACAAGAAGAGATAACTGTTAATACGAACTATGAAACTAAAGATTACACTACTATTGAATCTACATCTATTGTACAAGAAAAGATAACTGTTAATACGAACTATGAAACTAAAGATTACACTGCTATTGATTCTACGTCTATTGTACAAGAAGAGATAATTGCTAATACGAACTATGAAACTAAAGATTACACTGCTATTGATTCTACGTCTATTGTACAAGAAGAGATAACTGTTAATACGAACTATGAAACTAAAGATTACACTACTATTGAATCTACATCTATTGTACAAGAAGAGATAACTGTTAATACGAACTATGAAACTAAAGATTACACTGCTATTGATTCTACATCAGTTGCACAAGCAGTAACAACTGTTAATACGAACTATGAAACTAAAGATTACACTGCTATTGATTCTACATCTGTTGTACAAGATAGAACTGTTAATTTGAACTATGAAATTAAAGATTACCCTGCTATTGATTCTACGTCTGTTGTACAAGTAGACAACTGTTAATTTGAACTATGAAACTAAGATTACCCTGCTATTGATTCTACGTCTATTGTACAAGAAGAGATAACTGTTAATTTGAACTATGAAACTAAAGATTACCCTCCTATTGATTCTACGTATGTTGTACAAGTAGAGACAACTATTAATTTGATAATACCGCTGTTTCAGTAACAGCTGATGATTCCTCTCTGTACATCACTACTACAAGTATTGCCATTGGAAATAACATTTGTATTTATTTTAATCTGTTCTACAAGTTATGTATGTCGTCAAAATTATTATTTGAACATAATAAAATATAAATTTGTATATGTAACATAAGTATTAATTTACTTATTTCCTGTTGTCATTAATATCATCACATTATTTCTATTATTATTATTATTGTTGTTGTTGTTATTACTGAAGTTCCTAGTGTTTTATTATTACGATTATTAATGTTGTAGTAGGTGATCTAAGATCAGCTGAATAGTAACACAGTGATTTCGATGTAAAGAATTTTCTAAATGTGACGGTTTTAGATAGTTTTAAACACTGTTGTTTTTCTTTTGGCCATCGTGTATTCTTAATTTATTACCTTTCCTATTTTCATATCATTTAATTCAGTGCTTTGATATGTTAATTGCGTAATTGTAAAATTTCACTACTCTTTCTTTTATGCAAATTTAATACATCATGTTTAAACAATATTAATTATTGCTAGTGTCGTCAATGTTATTGCGTTAAAATCTAAAATGTCATTAACCCTAGAATATAAAAAAAAAAAAAAAAATAAAAAAAATGATATTAAGAATAAATAAATTTAAAAAAAAAATAGTAAAATAAAAGAAAAGAAAAAGAAAAACATAAAATAAAGGATTTAATGTAGTTTCATATTTTGTGTTGATGTTTATTTCATTTATAAAACGTAGCTTGTAAAATATATTTAATTAACATTAATGATTATTAGTTCGAACATAATCAGTTATTTATTTGTTTATTTATTTATTTATTACTATTATTTTGGTAAATTAATGCTTGATACATTCACGTGTGTGCGTGTACGTGTAATAACAGGTGAGAAATGTTTGAAAAAATATTGTTTGTTGGTACTCCTTTGGCTAAACAGTGACAGATCGTTTTATACTTCTTTTTAATTTTGAAAACAGGTAAACAGACATTGATTTGTTGAAACGGGAAACAATACACAATGACTGCACTCACACGCATGCTAGCGAACACACACAATTAAAGAATTCGTTTATGCTGGTGAGCATTTGTGTGGGAGCAGTCAACTTGAAAAGAAAAAAAGAAAAAAGATAGGCACAAAATGGCTGCCTGTAGTTGTAAAAGATTATCGTGGCTTTTTATAAAACGGTCATTATGTGTCAGTGCAGCGAGTATGCATTTTCCTCTAACATATGAGGTTAATAATTCGTTTTAAAAAGTTATATATATAAAAATAGATCTATCGCGATAGCAGATATTAGGTGTTTCTGAAATATGGGAGGGATTTAATAATTAAGGGGAGATAACTGTAATAAACATGTCTGCTATTGTTGCAGGAGAAACCGTGTGGTTACAAAAGGAAATTACCGTCTCGTCAAAGAAGAGAGGATGTCATCTTATTACAGATGAAATTACTAAACAGTTTCCAGATATGCAAAATATATCTATTGGACTTTTACATATTCATAGTAAGAATAATTATGAATAGTTTGGTCAAACTAATTTCTAATATACTTACATGATCCAGTCTGTTCAGACTCTTTGTGACAGTTACTGAGTCAGTGACAAACCTAGCTGTCACATCAGCAGTATTGAGCCCTTTTACAACTGCAGCTTAAATGTTCTAAGTCTTAATACACAGCAGGTATCGGGTGAAAAACAATACCCTGCCCCCACCAAAAAAAAAAAACACTAAAAAAAAACTATGCTGATTTATCTGTTAAAGAGATCAAAATTTAAAAAGTAAGAACAAAAAATAAAAAGTTAAAAAAAAGTTAAATAAATCTTTACAAAAATATTTTTGTTGTTAATTATATAAACCTACACACACACACACACAGAGAAAGAGAGTGGTAATGATATAACTGAAAGTTTTTAAAATGATTTTTCGCTTTTCAGACAGTTTTCAAAATAAATAAATAAATAAATAAATGTTTTTGAAGATATTTGTTTATATATTTATTTCAGTGAAACATACTTCAGCAAGTCTGGCATTAAATGAGGTTTGTATATTTTACTTGGTGCATTTCTGGATAGAATTAACACAAAATTCTCATACCTACAAAACAAAGACCAAATAATACTGAATTAAATTATTGCAGTAACTGTATTAACTATTCTTACATTTCATTTTTTCATTTTTTTTTTTTTTTTTTTTTTTTTTTTAAAGTCTCATTTTTGATACAAAATTAAATGACATTTCATAAATCATATTCTGTTTATTTGTTTTTAACTTATTCCTGCAGAACTGGGATCCTGATGTAAGGTAAGAAAAACACTTATTTTATATAATGATAAATTATCTTGTATTTTAAATTGAATAAATTTTTATGTCCAAATTTGGAACATTATCTGCATTTGATAGATAATTTCTAAAGATTAATTACTTGAAAAGTAATGGGAAACTTTTCTGAATGTAATTATATTGATGACATAATATATCTGCTATTATTTCTTTGCAGTAATAAAATCTGCCATTTGGGTTTATTAATTAAAATGTCTCTGAATTGTTTATGTTTTCCAGGGTAGATACTGAGATGATGTTAAACAAAATTGTTCCAGAAGTAAGTAAATATATTTTTATCAAATTAAAAATAAAATTTTCATTAGAGATAGAAAATCAGTTTACTGTGAACCATCGTCAACTATGGTCTGTAAAAATAGGATTTAAAAAGCTGTTACAATAATTATATTATTTATTTGTTTGTTTTTTATTATTATTATTATTAAAAATTGTTGTGAGTAGTTTATTTTTCAGTAATTAAAACTGCAGCTAGGTTAAATAGGTTGTCAGTTGTTGTATTTCTGTAATCACTGCTACATCTGGTTTACCGATGTTTCAGGGATCTAATTACAGACATTCATGTGAAGGACCTGATGACATGGTGAGTTAACCACAAACTTGTCCTCATTTTATAATATCAGATAACAATTATAAAATGACCCATGTATAAACTAGTAGTGACTTTTACAACAACTAAATACTTCATTAAAAATTTAAAAAGTCAGGGCAGTGAAAATATTTGTCTCTGTTATGTTTACTGATTGTGTGTATACCTGATTATACTTATTTTTAATTATTAGCAAAAAAATTTAAATCTGTAAACAAAACATTTAAATAAACATGATAATTTTTGTCAGGTGATAAAGTAAAACTTGATTTAAATTATTTCACTAGTTATTGTGTTTATTTCTCTTTCTTGTCAGCCAGCACATATAAAAGCAGCTCTGATAGGAAGCAGTGTGACAATTCCTCTTACGGATGGAAAACTCAATCTCGGAACATGGCAGGGAATCTGGCTTTGTGAACATAGAAATCGTGCAGGTAAATAAATATCTTGTGTATTACCAGCTAAGTGTATTCATACAGGTAAATAATACCGTGTTTATTACTAGGTATATGTATTCATACAGGTAAATAATACTGTGTTTATTACTAGGTATATTCATACAAGTAAATATCGTTCATTGCTAGGACTATTCATAAAGGTAAAATATATCTTATTTGTAGCTAAAAAGCTATTTTGTTACTGGCATTATGCACTTTTAATGGTAAATAGCTAAATACAATTAAAAATAGTGATAGGTTATTTTTTTTGGTTGTTGATAAAATGACGTTTGTGTGTGGAAATCTGTTAATGATGGAAAACAGTTTAAAAATCATTGTTTTTTTTTCTTTTTCAGGTGGACGTCATTTAGTGCTCACAGCACAAGGAGTACAAAAAAAATAGGATCTAGATTTTAAATATGATGAATTTAGTTTTAATTTTTTCCAGTGATACCAGATTTGACAGTGTTAATCACGTACAAAAATATTTCTGTTTTCTCTAGACAGTTTTTTAAAATGATGTATAGTGTATTCAGATGAGAAATCTGAAATATTTTACATTAATTATTGTATATAGGTAATAAAAGAGAATACATATGCACACAACACATGCACAAAATGAAATTTGTTTTATATGCAGTGCATAAATCCTGAATCTCCTTAATCCGATATAAAAGCAAATCCCAGTACTATGATATTTATTTAATGTAAAAAATATTAAGGTTCACACAGATTACCTAAGACAACAATTCTTTATTTGTGATCAGTGTGTTGTTACTGTAAAATTGTAACACAGTAAGTTATGTTTGGGTTTGAATTCTATATACAGCTTTGTTTTTAAATAAAATAGAAGACATTCTATATATGAAATGATTTTGTTGATTTCTTGGATAAATTCTTAAAGTATTTTAAGCAAAATAAATAACAAGAAACACGGCTAAAGTGAAAAAATAATAATTTCAAGCTAGCTTAACTGTAAAAGTTGCCAATATTCTTTCTCAAGTTTCTTCCAACTAAATCTGTCAATATTAATCTGAAAAAAAGAAAGTGAAATGTTTGATTTAAGAAGTTTAAAAACCTTTTAACCCACCATCAACATAAACCCCCCAATTTTGTTATTTAACAATTCTGGAGACAAAACAGAACTTTATTATTAATCTTTCATTTCAGTTTGAGCACATGATCCATCAGTAATTCCATAAATTAATAAAAAAAAATTCATTCAATCTGGATTACATTTAGAGTAAATTGATTATCTTGGAATTATCATCAAATCTAAAGTAATCACTAGTCTTAAAACACAGTAAATACAGATATTAACAACTACCCACCAGTGGTTTCTGTTTCCGAGGTAAATATGGCTTCTGACAAAACAATTTCAGTTTTTTATACAACTGATTTGTTGTTCGGTACAAACATTCATCTGAAAAATAAAAAAATAAATAAAAGAATTGTTGAAGTATGAAACTATTTTAACTGTCCCATTTGCTTTCAGAAAACCAGAGAAAAGCATTTTAACTATTTTTGTAAAACAGGGTTAAACACAGACAGATAATGTCACTGAAGAAACAGGAAACAAACTGTATCTTTCTACAACTTTTAAATGTATTCTTAGTAGTACAGTTATTTTGAAACTGAATTAAAAAGTGAAAAATGCAATACAGAGGGACATTAAAAGATTAGACAGAGGCTAAATCTGCATTTGCCATAGCTGCTAAACTTATTCAAGTAATAAAATGCTTATGTGATTGAATCAAAATAATAAAAACGTATTACAGATAAGAAAACAGATAGGTAAAAACCAAGACTATATGTTAATTAACCTGGAAATATTTCAGGATAAACAAGTCGATTGGGACAAAGTGGATAACAACCAAAACACACAGACTCCAACCTGAAAATAAAACATCAATAGTTTAGTTTTAAAATAAAATGTGCTAGGTATTAGATATCTTACAATGAAATATGTATGAGAATCAAAAAATATTAGGTACATTTAAATGTGCTTTCATAGTTTATGTTTTTGACACACATAATGTATTATAGTTATGTAAAATATTTCCATTATGTTTAAATTTACATTGAAACACCAAAGAATTCATGTTGTGCTGTGGACACAGACACATCAGCTGAGGATAAAACTGCAAAATAGTCATTTTTACTAGACTGGTATCCCCAGTGTACAATGTGTGTTGTCAGTCTGTCTCTGGCTTCCATGAATATATCTGTGAAAAAATACAAACAGAATTAAAACTGAAACAGTTCCATAAAAAAAAAAAAAAAATAAGATAAAAACAGGATACAATCTTAATTAAAATTAGTTATTTGTTCATTTTATCACCATCATTGTTGTAAATGTATTGTTTACAGTTGGCAAATACATTTTTTGATAAATGAAATGAACAAGTTCACTCTGAACTTTAAAATGCTAAAATTTAATTATGTTATTTTTAATCATCATTTGGTTATTAGTCTTGTATTCTCTGTATTAAAGTCAGTATTTTTGCAAATTAATTAAACCCAAAAGATAACTTAAAAATTATCTCAAAGAATTCTTGTGTAGTCACTTTTAGATTAGATCATTAGATTAGATCATAGCATCAGTCTTGTTGATCTGATTCTGTTAATTTGAAATAAAAACATTCAAAAATTATTTATGTTCATTGTTTAAATTTATTTATCCTCAGCATAAATAAAAAATATAAAAATAATTTAAAGGGTTTATTTTTGAAATTTAAACTGATTTACCTGGTATTTCTGAAAAACATTCTCCCAAAACTGACAGATGGAAATACAGACCTTCGTCCTGCAGTCGAAACAAAGTTTTAAAAAATGTTTCTGGATCTTTGTCATGTTCCCTGAGAAAAAAATAAATAAATAAATAAAAGGAATCAGTGTTATATTATTTAAAACAGATTTTTAATATTATTATATTTTTAATCATATAAAATTGTTTATATATTTTCACTACAGAATACTGACATAAAAGTATAATTATATTTTTCATGCTAAGTAATAAGAAGCATATACAAATTAATAACAATAATAAATATAAATATAAATATAAATATTCATATGATCATCTTAATAATTCTGATTTAAAATAGAGAAAATAATGTACAAAATAGCATTAAATAAATATTTAGTTACATTTTCTATAATAATAATTTAACAGTAAACAAATATTAAACATAAATATATAATTATGTGACTGCATTCTAAAATATTGTTAAAATATGAATAACTGTATTTTGTTAAAATATTTCCTCTTCAAAATTTATTTTGTAGAAAATAAAACACGAAACTTAAGTGAAAGTTTACCATCGGTGAGCCCACACTATATGTAAAATATTACTGTCTTTCTGTGATTTTATCGGATGTGTCAAGTTTTCAGAGTGTTTTTTCACAGGTGGGTTCTTGTGTTGTCTGCAGGTGTTTTCTTCAAGGTTTTCATAATTGCCTGTACAGCTGTCATCAGATGTCTCATTTATGTCACATCTGGATATGTGACAACCTGACATATCCCCCTTTTCACACATCTCCTGTCTGGACAAATTTGAATTTGAAATGTCATTTTCATCTCCTCTTTTAGTTTTATGTCTCGATGTGTCAAAGGCTGATGATATTTCTGTGTAACTGATATTCTCAGCTTTTCTGTGTTCTGAAATATTTAAGGTGGAAACAGCTGTTTCGCAATCTAACTGTTTTGTGTCAACAGTTACAGTTCTGTCACACGTCAACTGTTCTCTGTCAACATTTACAGTTCTGTCATCTATCAACTGTTCTTTGTCAACATTTACAGTTCTGTCATCTATCAACTGCTCTCTGTCAACTTTTAGAGTTCTGTCAGATATCAACTCTTCTCCACCAACATTTAATGCTACTTTAGGCAAGTGAGTGTTGACACATGACAAAGGAAAGTAGACAACTCGACATTTTGGACGGATGATTTCTGCAAGCTGTGATGGCCGATGATCAGGAATCAGTTTAAGAAATGTTTTGATGTGTGATAGGAATGACTCTTTGTTGTAGTTTGAGTTGAAAACGACCACATCGGCCACCAGACTGCAAGACAAAAAATAATCAGCTACAGTGACAAGGATCACCAAGTAAAACATATACAAATAACTATAATACTATAATGAATTGTTTTGTTTCTTTGTTTTTATGTAAATGAATAAGTAAGAGAGATTAAGCAGACCACAATCTTTGATAAAATAGTAGAGGGGTCTGGCTGAAACAGGAAATCATGCAAAGGGTTTCTTTTATTTTATTTCTGCTTTTTATTTCACCACAATTCAAATAATGAAAGTTTAAAACAGTGTGAGTTATAATTTTTATTAATTCTATATTGTTTGTTTTGTTGTTGTTGTTTTTTTTGTTATTTTATATTTGTTGTTTTGGGTTGGTTTTTTTGTTTGTTGTTTTGGAGTTATATTTTATTTGTTTATTTATTTATTTATTTTCTTTAATTTTATATTATTATTATTATTTACAGAAAAAGTAATTAAAATCATTACCATGATATTATCTGGTTGTAGCCATACTGGAAATCACGGTCTTGCTGTTTTCTGATTGGATAAACTAGCTGGTTCTCATGAAAGTACAAAACTGTTTTCAGTGACGCCAAGTCAGGTCTGAGAGCAACCAGCTCTGCCAAGTTCAGTACTGAGCTACTGAAAAGAACTCTGAATACACATAATAATAATAATAATAATAATAATAATAATAATAATAATAATAATAATAATGAAATATGATAATGATATTGGTAATGATGATGATGATGATGATAAATATTCATATTATTATCGTAATAAAATGATTTCTGATTATCAGTGATTTCAATGACAATATTAATATACTGTACATCAAATAATTAATAAGAATGGCATTAACTTTCAAAAATATAACTGAACGCAAAACTCTACTTATTAAAAAGAATGCCAAATATGAACACCCAGAAAATATAATATAGATTAACTATTTTAATGGTGCGCTAAAATTACCAGTTACCTATATTTATGTGAAAGGGGAATAATCTGACTGAAATAAAGAGCAGACGTGCGTGCCCGCCAGTGCCACTTTTTATCAGGCAAGGTGTAGATTTCGTGATTCGGGAAACTGCATAGCACATCTATAAGTTGTTTATGAGAACCGCCATAAAATGCTTCAAGTAATAAAAGTTCAGCCATATGTCTTAAATAAGCATTATATCATTAAATAATTAATAATATCAGTTTTTATAACATCCATTCACTTCGATATTTTGTTTACTACTTTTCACTTTTGTATCTTCACAAGAAAAGAGTTCACAGGAAGTGGCATCTTTCTTCAGACGATATTGCTGTTCATGAAATTTTATATGAATTGTTATTTTGACACTAAAAGAAAAATTATGCAAACGGTCGCATGAAACATCACAGGTCGTTTTTGGCTTGCCAGATTAACCAGTTTTAGTTTTAATTGCATTTATCACCAACATCTAGTTATGCAAATTCAAAAATAAATATAATTCGTTTTTGAAACTATCATAATCATCATTATCATACTATCATAACTATGTGGAGTATGTCACAGTATGTGAATTGTGATGTAAATCCATCTTTCAAAGACCGTTCCTCCCTTCAGAAGCGAGAATGTTAATGTATCGATGTTTTTTCTAGCGTCGAAATAACGAATTGTAGCAGAATTCCTAGAAACCCATAATAATTTGTAATCCTTTTTTCATTGCTTGGTTCACGAAACCGAAAATTGTTGCTTGGTTCCATCCAAAAGCTTCCAGCATGAAGTTATGAACGTAAAACAAGAACACATTTTCTTCTTACAAACTGCCATTAATTAAGATTAGCATACAGGTTATTAAAACAGTACAAAAGAGTATGTGGTTAAAGTTAAAATATTGATTCATTGAAAAGGAAATGTATAATTGAGGATATGAAAACAAAATTTTGGAAGAATAATTTTAAATTTAGTTTTCTAAAATAAAAATTTGAAGATCGATGAATGTTGATGATGATGCTTGACACAATAATTTAGGAACCGATTGCTAAACATTGTAAATTTTAAAAATATTTTTAAAATAATCAAAACTAGAGTAAATCAATAATAGTCCTGACTAAAATTTAATCAGTGATAAAAATGAGAATTCTCCATGCTCAGCTTACAAATACTTTCCAAAACTTAAAAAATAATGAACAATAATATTCATGTTTTTTTTTTTTTTTACTTATGTATTTAAATTTTATTTTACATGTAAAAACAGCTAAGCAGGACATTTTGTATAAAATAGTGGCATGTAACATGAAATTGAGAAATATTTTTCTTGAAGATGTCTGAAATAAATACACTGTCATATATTAAGCTTTTCCAGTTTATTCCCATGATAATTTTATTTTTGAAATATTAAGGTAAAGATTATGAAAATTTGTAACAATCACAGAAACTGTTAAGTGTGGGTTTTGTTACATACAAAAACAGTCTAAATAATTATAACAAAGACAACAGAATTTGTGAAATGCATTTTTATTGTTATAAAAACTAGCGGTTAGTGAACCTATAGATACAATATTATTCAAATGAAAAACATTTTAGATTACATATCTTGTACAAAGGATTACATCAATTTATGAAAAAATAATAATTTTTAGCTTGTATTTCAAACTATATATAAATAATTTATACATGTATCTAAAATATGTATTACAGAAATTACATTGTAACAAAAAATATAATTTTCTTTTATAAAATGAAAAACATGAAAATTGCAGCACTAATATCGGATAATAAATTTATAAATCAGGCCTAAGCCCAGGATTTCATCCATAAGAATAAGATGAAAACAAAGAACAACGTAAAAACACAGTAATGTGTGGCTATACAACAAAAAATATAATATCTTTAAAACATAGCTCAGCTTTTATTCAATATTTTAATATTATGGCAATTTGATTGAATTCAGCTGCTAAAAAAATACTTCTGATTTGATCTTATGTGCAAAATTAGGACATAAAACAACAACAACAAAAATAATAATAAAAATAAAACAATTGAAAACGGCTCTATAAAGAACTAACAAGAAGGATTTTTTTTTTTTTTTTTTTTTTTTTTTTTTTTTGGGGGTAAATCAGGAGAGAATTTTTTTTTAAAATATCCAAGACATTCTTGAATAATGTTTTACTTTGCACTACAATCAGGTTATAGTTCAATGGTCATTTTTTACATTGGTCAACTGATGTGGTCAATTATTACAATATTATAAACTTTGGTCACTACTGGACTCGCAAAAAATATGGTCTATTATTTTAGACAAACAGGCTTACACTTAGATGATATTAAATAAACATGATAGTATGTATCATCAATTTGATCATAAAACTACAGACACACATATATATAACTTGAGAAAATATTTCAATAACATGGATGTGAGAAAATTTGTTCTTTTTTTTTCTTTTTTTTATAAGGTAAAAAACCCACAAAAAAACAAAATTAACAAGAAAAAACACAACAGACAAATAAAAGGAACAAAATGACAAGTAAATAATAAAGTGATACAGGAAAGAAAAATTATTTATAATTTGTAATAATGATCATACCAAAGCAGAAAGCAGAAAAAAACAAACCCAAAACCACTCAAAAAACCCCACACAAAAAATGAAATACTGGACTAAAATGAAGTGGTAATACTGAAAAGATGCATTTTAATATCGGACAAAATTCATTTGTACAATTTACCCAAAACTAGGTGGTTTGGTGGATCTGATGAATATACAATGTGGTCAAAACTGATTTTTTCTTTAATTAATGTTTAGTCAGATGAGATGATTTTAAAAACAAATATACAACAAAAATTCACAATACAGACAAAATCACAACTATGTCGCCATTTTTCCTTTCTTTTCTGTTTTAATAAATGTATCGTATTATTTTTATTTTGATATATACTCTGAGAAAACATTTGATTATATATATATATATATATATATATATATAATGTTGGAATTTATTGCTTTATAAAGAAAGTTTTCAAATTTAAATTGAACATTCAACACATTCCACTGTATTTTTTATTAAAAAGTTACATTTGACATACTGAATTTTCATTGGCTATTTCTTTTTTTCAGTTATTAATTATTCCTGTCACTTGTATTTATTTGCATTGCTTGCTATTGGCCAGTTATTCAGTCTCATCACATTTTGTTTTAAATTTCAAAAGAATCAAACTGAAAATAATTATTTTCACAACAACTTCAAGATTCCCTGATTGCAGTTTATCACAAAATATTTTATGTTTGAAGTCCTCAAAATTAACGTTCACCACTACAAAATTCACATTATTTACATCACAATATAAGGCAGAAATGCACAAACTACAAAATATGGTAAAAAAAATGCAACAGCCATTTACCAAACACTCAAAAATAAAATAACTTCAAAAATTATGTTTCTTGGACACCATTTTGTGTGAAAAAAACAAACTAAATATTATGCAAAATAAAGCTTTCTTCTTGCTGGTCAAATATTATTTAGTTTTCCTTAAGGTAGATTCAGCAGTTTTACCAGTTTTTAACCTGGTCCCACATCTGTAGAAATATATACTCAACATGTAAAATTTCTGTAACAACAAATAACCAGTCACCAAATTTAAAAACAAACTTGTGCCATCCAATCAAAAATCGTGTAACATTCATGCATACTGGTAACAGCCAATTATACCAATTATTACATAGCTGTAATAAACATAGTCCCCAACATACTTGTGCAAAAAAGAAGTAAAAGTATAATTAAATTAACTAAATTGATCCCATATTTGACTGTAATTAGATCAGCTATTAAATGTACAATGTTTTTTTCTTTTAAATAATAAAATTAAAATAAATATTTCTGAGCATATTTGATTTAAACATTTTTCACTAAATAAAATTAATTAATGAGATTAAAAACAAACATTCTAAATTTCAAACTACCTACACAAATGTCAAGAAAAAAACCAGCTTGAAACAAAAAAAAAACAGAAATAAAAGCTAGTTTCATAAATCCTCTGATATCACTATAATTAACATTTAATAAAAATGTTTTTCACAATTTCAGTTTATTATTTTGTTTTTGACACCCAAAAGTTGAATATGGATTTCTCAGACCACAGACAATCAAGCAGAATAAATAAAAAACCAAGCATTAAAATAAGCAACAGTATATCTATACAGCTTTAAACAATTGCACAGGTTTGTTATCAAGTGAAAAAAAAGATGGATAAAATAACCACTGTAAACATTCTCTCCAAAAAAAAAAGAAGCTTTTATATGAAGTATAACATTAATAATATAATAAATTTCTATAACATTGATGGATTTCTTTATTTTATTGTAAAACAAATATTTAATTCCTAAAAATATACTAGGAAAACTTTATACAACAATAGAGACATTCTAAATAACTACTTGATGGCAATACGAAAACATATTTCTCTTAAATATATTCCTAAATTTTGATAATTTAGCATTGTTTTTTAATGAAAATATAGTTACATTTTTGTAAATTTTCATTTTAGTATGTTCCTTTAGGTTTTAATAGACTGAATGTTATTTACTTAAAACAGAAAAAGCAACACATACAAACATTCCAAATGGGATTATTTTGATAAATAAATATCATTACCACTACTACTATTACTAGCACTACAACAATAGCTACCACTGCTATTTCAGCCTTTGTATGTGATTTATATGGACTAACAAGTCATTATCAAAAATAATTGAATTATATTAATCATTCTGTAGGTGGGTGGTCACAAATATACAAAATAATGCTGTTTTCTTTTGTAAAATTTTATCAACAGTTTTATTAAAACATGTTAGCACTGTCAATAAATATAAACAATAATACTTGTGTTCTGAAACACGTAAATTAACACACAGTTCTGTATAACAAAGAAATGTGATAAACATAACAGTACATAACATTTTTTCTAAAATACAGGAGATGTTAGGTAGGAAGACATTATTTCTTTTGTTAATGTTATTACTATTTCTTTAACAATATATACAGACAGAAATATGTCAGCATATTTTAATTAGATACAGACAGTATCTTCTTTTTTTTTCTTAAAAAAAAAAAAAAAATATATATATATATATATATTCTGTGATTCTCTGATGAAAAAGTCATGGCCAACAATTCATACACTAATTAACTTGATACAAACAAAAAACTTTTCAGTCAGCACTGACAAACAAGACACAGGGAGCAGAAATTATCAGGCATCCAAGAAGATTGAGCAAAGGTCAAGGTCAAATTTAAGCCTTAAGTAATTTCTGAAAATGTACGTCCTTATTTGAGGTGAGATTAAAACAAAGGAAATGTTGAAAATGTATGTCAGTCAAATAAAAAAAATTTGAAAATGAAAAAATCAAAATTTAAAAAAAAAAAATTAAGAAAAGTTAAATAATAAAAACAATTTCAAATAATGAAAAGTGAACCTCCGTATTTTCAGCTACGTAAAAACATCTCAGAGAGGAGAGTAAAAAAGAGAAACATGCTGAGACAGTACAAACTTCAGACATAAATTAAACAAACAGTCATGGAAAACATTTATTTAGTTAGTAAGAAAAATCCCCCACACTCTACCAAAAAAAAAAAACCAACAACAAATCATTGTCAAAACTGGGTGGATAAAAACAAACATTTAGAATAAAACTGTTCATCAATAATAGAAAGACAATAATTTAATTCTTGGAGGTTTTATTATTATTTTTATTATTTTTAATTTTTTTCTGGTGGGACATGTAGTAAACTTTTGATTTAAGATTTTGGAATGAATATATAAAGAGGATTTTGGTTATTTAAGCAAACAATTTTTTCAGTAAATAAACAATAAATTAGGTTTATTTTAAATATGTTAAGAACATCTGACATTGTTTATATTTTTATTTTTTATGTTTTGTTTATTGATGGCATTCTTTCTTTCATTTTTCTTTCTTATTACTTATTTATGTGTGTGTTTGTGTTAGTTTGTGTGCGTGCATGCATGTGTGTGTGTATGTGTGTTCCAAATTTTTTCTTTTTGACATTGTTAGGGAAAGAAGAAAAAAAAAAAATTATCTATTAAGTTGTAACAGATTTGTATTAATTAAATTTACTTCAAATATTAATCTAAAAACAAAACTGAATAAATAAAAGAGTAATATCAAGCTATCTGAAACAAATACACAAAGAAAATAATTAGACAATACTTCATATATTTTTAACAAATTAAGAGATATGTTAGAAAAAAAAAGAAAATTTATGCTGCCCTACATCTAAATAAAAAATAATAATAATAAGCCCATAAAAGAAAAGAGTTAAGCAAAAGGTTTGAAAATAATGTTCTAAACAAAAACTAAACAAATATAAAGAAAGAAACAACTGCTATTAAAAACAAAGATTAATATTACAAACTGTGTTAAACAATTCAAAGAAAAAAAAAAGCTGAAATCAGATTAAAAGTGAAAAATAAAACTGGTATAACTTAATCTTCAAAATGACTCCATTAATACTATCTGAAGAAAATACATTCATATAACAGTATTGCAAAATTTTTTAATTTTAAATACAACTCAATACTTGTATTTTAAATACTTGTACAAATATACACACCAAATAGATGTAGAAAATATTTTGTTTTAAATCATACATTTCACAAGAATTATATTATAAAAAAAAAATACATTTTATTTTAATTTCAGCCTGTAGTAAACAATAATATATAATAATAATAATTTTGTATTTAAAAAAAAAAAAAATGAAAATGAAATTAAATGTGTAGATACTATTATGTCTATCCAAATGACATTTAATATGAAAAATACCTGTTTTCCTGAATATTATTGTCAAATGAAGAACATAAAAAAATGAAAATAAAATGGAAATCTCTTAGAAAACACCATCAAAACTGTTAAAAAATCCCTGACATTTCAAATGTCATAAATAATTATATAAATATAATATAACAAACATTATCTGTCGGAAAGTTTGGTGTGAATTAGAAAAGAAAAATTTACATATTCACGACACAGTCTGTTTTCACAATTACACAAAATCTATCAAAGATGTGAGTTTATAAGGACTGAGGAGTGGTTGTAGCTGCTGTTTTCATTTCTCAGGTGGAGTTTCGTTGTTGTTTTCTCGTGTGACAGGGGACTTTGCCGCCCCGTTCATCACTGGTTGTCTCACATTATCATCATCAGCAACATCGTCCTCATCCTCCTCCTCACTGTCACTACGCACATCACGCTGCAGCTGAAGATTTAAAAAATGATGAATCAAACAACAACTACTCATCATAGCAATATGGATAAAAGTGGACAATTAAAAAACAAAAACAAACAAATATTTAATATTTTTAAAATGTCCAATTATGAAACATGTTTTTCTTTATCCATCTATTTATTCATATATGAACAAATATCTGCTTGATAAATTAAATAGGTGTTCTGTAACTTTGCAAGTTCTGTAATATAATTTTTTTAAAAAGGAATTGAAACCCTAGATATTTAAAACAGTTTTTTTTTTTTTTTTTTTTTTTTTTTTTTTTTTTTTAAATCTATTTTCCAAAAAAAAAGATTTTAAAATATGTTAAATGAAATTTTGAACAGACAATAAATATTAAATTAAGGAAAAATGTATTAGTAACAAGTTCTTTCTTCTTAAAATTAAAATTGTGTAGTCTGGCATCTAAATATAATAAGTTAAGTCTGATTGATTAATTTTCTCTTCCTGGCTGCTGGATGTCAAAAATTTGGTCACATAAACTTTACATTTCCACAAGATCATCCACAGTCAGTACATTACACATGTGCAAGTTGTGGGCAGACGTTTGAACAGGAAATAAATAATTTACAATACATGGGCAGACTACTCACAGATCCATATTTAAATTTCTGCAGAGCGACTCTATAAATCATGAATGTCCAGATAATGTGAAGAAACTGCAGAGAACACAACAAAAACACAAACATTCTGTGAACTTTGAACGGCTTCACATAATTGTGAATATCAATAACAGCAGCATATAAAACCCTGAAAAAAAAAAGAAAAAAAAATGTAAATATTAAAATCAGTGAAAAATTTAGCATAGATGTAAAAAAAAAAAAAAAAAAAAAGATGACATATATCTACTATTTCATCTTAATAACAGTACAGAAATAAACCATAAACCATTTAACAGGTTGTTAGATGTCCATTTATGATGTCCATTATGGTTACATAAAGTTAAAAATAGATTTACACTCATAACCCATGACTGGAACAGGAAATTGTCCAGAAAGGATAACAGATGACAAATATTCCTATAGGGACAATTTATTCATTAGTACATTTTTTCTTTTGTTATTAACATTTTTAATAAAATAAAAAGTAGCAATTTTTTTTCAAAAATCAGGTCTGCAGATGTTTAGAATTACTAAAATGCAAACAACTTACCAGTATGGATACATCCCAAGACGTGTTATTGTCCACACAACAATAAACACTCCAAAAAATAACTCACACAAAGTTTGTTTGTTTGTGTACTTAGCAAGCTTGGCCAGCTGTAACATAAATAAAAAAATAAATACAGTTTGTTCTTTAAACATTTATTTTAACAAACAATTATTACCAAACTAGTATATACATAATTAATTATTACAGTTCATCTAATCTCAGGTAATCCAAACAGATAATTGTAATCAAGATTAAGAACACACACTCACTCCCTCACTCTCTCTCTCTCTCTCTCTCTCTCTCTCTCTAACACACACACTTACATATCATGTATATGTGTATATCAATATACATATATATATATGTACATGTTAATGCACACACACACCTACATACATACATACATACATATATGTATACATACATATATGTGTGTGTGTGTGTGTGTGTGTGTGTGTGTGTGTGTGTGTGTGTGTGTGTTGGTTCAACACAAGGGCAGATGTTCACTGTTGTAAGTTTGTATCTACAGACATAAAAAGGACTTTATGTTTTTAGTGTGTGTGTTTGTGATTATATATATGTATATATGTATATCACTATTTCATACCTATCAGATTTCTGGTTTGCTGCATTTATTAACAAACTCTGTCAGTTTTATATCAATGTTAGAAATATCCAGATAAACTTCAGACTAATGAAGTAATTTGTTACCTGGAACTTCAGAGATTAAGTTAAATTCTGGGTGTTTCAAATTATTTAAATACTGATATTCACAATGTCACAACTTCTTGTTGATATCACATCTGTCTGTGATATACGTGGTTAAACTCCAGCAATCATTGATGTCTTCTGCTGAGGGTTCAGAAAAAGTCTTTATTTATTTATTAAATTTTATTTTAATTTTTTGGTTGAACTTTTCATTCTTTGCAAATTTTAAAACCATTTTATTTTGAAATAGTGATTTAAACTGTTTATATATTAGCAACCCAAATGTCATGAAATAGTGATTATAAACCATTTTATATAAGCAAAGTGATGTCATGAAATAGTGATTATAAACTGTGATGATGTCATAAAATAGTGATTATAAACTGTTTTTATATATACAACCCAGTGATGTCATGAAATAGTGATTATAAACTGTTACATACAGCAACCCAACAACCCAGTCATGTCATGAAATAGTGAAATAACCTGTTTTATAAACTGTCATGTAATAGTGATTATAAACAGCAACATACAGCAACCCAGTCATGTCATGAAATAGTGATTATAACCTGTTTATACATACAGCATCCCAGTGATGTCATGTAATAGTGATTATAAACTGTTTATACATACAGTCAATCATGAAATAGTGATTATAAACTGTTTATACATACAGCAACCTAGTCACATCATGAATTAGTGATTATAAACTGTTTATACATACAGCAACCCAGTCACATCATGAAATAGTGATTATAAACTGTTTATACATACAGCAACCCAGTAGTCTGACATGTCGTGGACGATGATGACAAGGGCTCCAATTCTGACGAAGTTGATGACCCAGGACCAGTAAATCAGATTTATTGTTATTACATGATGTATCGTCATCTCCCAGAAATCCTGAAACAAATAAGTGTTTAAATTTACAATCTATCTATCTATTATCTGTCTGTCTGTCTGTCTGTTTGTCTATCTGTCTATCTGTCTATCTATCTATCTATCTATCTATCTATCTATCTATCTATGATTTGAAAAGCAAAAACACACAAAACTGTTACTGAAATAAAAGAAGCAACTAAGATGCATGTAAAAAGCCTGTTGGCAGACTATATATATACTATTCTTCTTAATGATATCAATATTTGTTTAATTAAAAAGACTAATATGGAACACTAAGAATTGTTAATTTTAATTTTTTTTTTAAATGTAGATGCTGTTTCTTTTATGTGTTTCAACATTATCTATTCCTATCTGAATTACAGTGAATAAGAATCACTTACTTTTCTTCTGACATCATAGAGAGATGAGAACAGAAGACTCCAGTAAAAACCCAGTTCTAACAAGTAGTAGAGGTACAAGTCGTTGCCAACATTCTGCAATAAAAATTAACATTTTTTTCAACACTAAAAGCAAAATCTAGAGAACATCACACATGTTACACTGTAGGACTTAAAAAAAAAACACAAACCTGGTAAGGCCAGTTGATGAAGCAATATTTCGACTTCCAGAACCAGTCTTTCTGAAATGAAACCAAACAATTTAGTTTAGTGCAGTAATTAATAAACAACATCTAGTTAGTTCTAGAAATATGTGGCAAGAAAGTTTTAAATATATATATTTTTTTTTTTTTTTTTTATTTGTCACAGAAAAAAATAATGATTTAAAGTCAACATATTATTAAATTATTTTATATTTCATAAAGACACCAGTGTAATAAATTATTTCGTATCATGATTTAATGGGGGCATATAATATTTGGCTATCTGCAGAGGAATCATCCCATATTTATTTCTTTTATCATTACAGGATATTTAATAAAACCTTTCCAACAAGCATCTGACTCCATACCACTACCTCTCACACACAAATCTAGGAACTAACAGAAATCAATCTAGCAAACTAGATCTGTCAAAACTGGAAACATGCACAAATGTGGGTTGTATATTATTTGTAATTATTACAGTTAACTGAATCAAGGAAAAATTGAAGATCTCAGATAATTAAATTTATTAACAGTTCAATGAATAAAGTTATTTTTTGCTTATGTATTAAAAACTCACATCCCATAACACATACAGTCCACCAAGAAATGAAGTAAGATAAAAAAGCAAATGCCAGCTGGAAAGTAAAATAATAAAAACTTAAAATACAAATTTCAATATTTTACTAAATATATGGGATAATAATAATAACAAAAATAATAAGCTATATATTTAAAATACTAAGAAATATTTTTAAAATACTAAGATGAATTTTAAATATTTATGATCTGTATAAAAATTCATTTTTTAATAAGTAATTCATTATATTTTCATTTACACAAATAAAAATGATAATAATAATATTTGTATTTTACTGTTAGATCAGAAGAAACAAGAATACAATTTTTTTTAATTTTTTTCTGAGAGTGTTGTGCTTTTGTACTGTGGTAGGATGTTCACAATTTTATGCTCATATCAAAAATATTCAGGGCAAAGCTTTTCTACAGAATAAAAATCTGATGATAATGAGCTTTCTATCATAATACACTGATGAAATTCAGATTATGACAAATACAAATTCATCTGACAAGTATCAACATGGATTCAAATTTTTCAAAACTAAAAATACAAATAAAATAATAATAATAATTTAAAAACAAAATAAATAAAACAAAAAAAAAAGAAAGAGAAAATAATAAAATGATAATTTGATATAAACAGATGACAGTTATTGATACAACATTCAATCATGAGTTAGATTATATTACCAATATAGAAACTATGCTTTTGATTTATCTGTATATTAATCACTATATGGGTCAGTCTCTCTCTCTCTCTCCCCTCTGTGTGTGTGTGTGTGTGTGTGTGTGTGTGTGTGTGTGTGTGTGTACATCTGCTAGCATGAACATGTACAGGCCTCTGAGTTATGTGTGTTTTATTTACCTAGTTAACAACACACTAAAGCAAGTATGTGTGAAGTTAGAAGTATTAATAACACACCCTGTGTAAAAGAAGTAACAACAAACCTGCATTCACACAGTTTCTGCATGGGAGTGGCAGCATCTTGAAATCTGCGCCTGTAAAACCATCTCTGTATTTCTTTCTCACTTAGATCTGTCTGCTTAGTTAGAGCCTGAAATTATTTAATCAACAATGCTTAGGTCAAAGTTTTTTTGTTTTCTCAGAAACATCTGTTATTTCTGTTTACCATTTGTACAGAAACATCTGTTAATTCTGTTTAACATTTGTACAGAAACATCTGTTATTTCTGTTAAACATTTGTACAGAAACGTCTGTTATTTCTGTTAAACATTTGTACAGAAACATCTGTTATTTCTGTTTAACATTTGTACAGAAACATCTGTTATTTCTGTTTACCATTTGTACAGAAACATCTGTTATTTCTGTTTTGAACACAGGAGGACACCCACTATGTTGTTCTGGTATTATTTAAGAATATTTACTAAGCACCTTCTCAGAGACTGGACAAAAGAAATAACTTTTAGAAACATAGTGATACCCTGGTCAGAACCCGATAGAATAGAGCAGTACAGAAAACTATAATGCAATTCATAACTCATAATGCAAGTTCTCTAACAACTGAACCAAAACCTGAACAAAATAAATAAAAGTAAACAAGGAAAAAAATAAAATTTAAAAGTTAACCAACAGAAAAAAAGTAAGATATAAGTAACTAAATAAACAAGGAAAAAAGTAATATATTAAATAATTAAATAACAAGTGAAAAAAATAAGATATTAAATAACTAAATAATAAATGAAAAAAAGGAAGACAGACATAACTAATTAAACAATGAAATAAGTGAAACATAAATAACTAAATAATAAATAACTAAATAATAAATAAATAAATAAAAAATAAATATTAATAATCTTACAACTATTTTATCATGGCTGCTTCTGCCTCTGTTTCTCAAGTATGCAGACTCCAGTACTGGGTTTGGTGTCACTCTCTTCTTTGTTTCCTTCACACCCATCCATCTTCCTAATGGCTCAACTACAAATCTGAAAAATACACATAAAAGACATTTAATGTTAAACTGTACAGTAACTGTTAATTATTTGTCCACTTGTGCTTCTTAGCAATAAGAGATTCTCAGCAAGTGTGCTGATTCAGAAATGGGTGAAGGTGTTTTCCATTTTTTTTTTTTTTTTATTTATTTATTATTATTATTATACTCAGATTCACTTATATCTATTTCCTTTTAATTATCATGCAGACTCAATTGTACTCTCTCTCTCTCTCTCTCTCTCTCTTTGCCTCTTTCATTTCACATGACAAAGAAAGCATGGTGAAACTGGGGTAATTATGTAGGTCAAATTTCATAGTAAACAAAACACTTTTTTTTTTACACAAATAAAAAAAAAAAAAATAAAAAAAAGACAGATAAATGTCTAGACCTTTGTTTTCACAGGTTAAAGTATACAATCACACCTGTTGTCTACCTGAGTTTGCCTCTTTACAGGTTAATTTTACCTGGTTGCACTGCAGACAGATCAGGTTGATTTCTCTATCACCAAACAGTGAAATGTTATAACTTATTGTAGAGGTCAAAGGTTAAACTTATCTCTGAACATGAGGCGAAGAAGAGTTTAATGCTGATTACATTAGTAGACTGTTTATCAGTACATGTGTACCTTACACAGTGACAGAGAGAAAGAATGAACATGAAGAAAGAAAATATAAGAGTATGACAAGAGAGAGTGAAATAGAGACAGAGAAAAGAGACAGAAAAAAGAAAGACTGAGAAAACCAGAGACAGAATGACAGAGTAAGAGAAAGAGGCAGAGAAAAGAAAAAGAGAAATAGAGAAAAGACTGAAAGTGGGAAGGAGAGAGAAAAAGAAAAAGTAAAAAAATGAAGTGACAGCCATTAATACATCTTTGAAATTAATGGTTTATATTTAACTTTTCACAAAGTTCTCATATGAAAACATGTCTTGTGTACTTGAACACATGAAAAGAATACTTCATTATACTGTGAGCAATTTTATGGGGATCACAACACATTGAGTAGCTTGGTAGAAGTCGTTCAAGTGGCAGCCAAGCATTCACATTTTGATCAGTGCAGTAAACAGAGGCTTTGTGATGGTGTGTTTGTTTAGTTATGTGTTATGTCTTTCTGTGTAAGCCAATACAGGCGTACAACACAGGCAGCACTAGCAGCTAATTCAAGAGTAGATATTAGTAGGTATTGAACATTGCAGACTGAGTGTACTGCTTGTTTTCAAAGTAAACAGCTAGCCAGAATGAACACTGGTCACCAAGACACCCACTAGTCATGAACTGATAATCAGAAACTTTACTATACTTTATTATTTTTCTCGTAACATAAGGTATATTTTGAAATATCTTTGGTGACATAAGAACCAGTATGTATATACTTCTGATTTAAGTTTAATTTGGTATTTAACCATCTTATATTAATTATTAATGAAGTATAACAAACTGTTACACTTAAAAAACAAAAATGGAAGGATCACTTGTAAATATTTATGTTGAGTTAGACATGACAATCACCTGTTGCTATGGTATTTTTGTGACTAAGTTAAATAATATTTTTCTATAAACATGGTGTCACCAAAAACTGGATGAACCAATGAACACTGATGTTTCTTCAGTTAATTTCAAAGATGTTTGTTTTTACCACCATAAGTAAACAAAACTGAACCTGGTAAAATGATCTACTCCACAAAACAATCACTTTGAAACTGACAGCAAAACTTTAAAAAAAAATATTTTTGATTGTTTAAAATGTGCATACAGTTATATCTGAATACTCATATAAAAAAAATATCTACCTGTCAGAAAAAAACCCTGAAATAAAAACAAAATGTCAAACAAACTTGTAAGGGTACAACAGCAGATTTTACTAGGTTTGTTTAATTTAAATAATAATAACATATTATTATAAACCAGTAATACTGTATAAGTGTATATTATCACAGTGTCTCACTGGTTTGGGATAGGACTTTCTGGATGGTTGTATGTATCTGTATCTCTAAGTACATGTGCAAGAGAAAAAGCAAATGTTTTAAGTCTTTTAAATAATTTTACCACCATTATATAGCAGTATATAATATTACTATCATAATGATCATTAGAGAAATAGCAGTAAATAATATTACCATCATAATCGATAATGATAATTAGAAACTTAGCAGTATATAATATTATCATCATAATGATCATCAGAAAAATAGCAGTATATAATATTATCATCATAATGATCATTAGAGAAATAGAAGTATATAATATTACCACCATAATGATCATTAGGGAAATAGCAGTAAATAATATTACCATCAGAAGCTTCCATGCATATACAATGCTGCCACTTGTATTAAAATCTGTTAGCCTTTTTTTATTATTATTATTATTATTATTATTATTATTATTATTATATTTTTATGGTTTTTTTATGGGCCTTTTGTTGAGATAAAGTTATAAAAGGCTTTGCAGATGGACATGTATGTATGTATGTAAATATACATCTATAGATAGATAAACACACACACACATTATTATTATTATTATTGAATAATTACTATTACATAAAAACATACATACATGTCCATCTGTTAAGCTTTTTATGACTATCTCAACACAAGATAAACATATATATACTGCATATCACAAAATTAATATTTATAAAATCAATTGTCAGTTAGTCCATAAATCATTAAAAAAATTTTTTTAAATATATCATACAATTTGTTTATGTTAAGTTAGATATGACAATCACCTGTTGCTATATTTGTGTGACTTCTGTGACCAAGTTAAATATTTTTTATCATTTTCAGTATCACTGAAACCTTTATTAATTTTTTTTTAAATCCCCCAAAACACAATATTACTAGACCACAGGCATAAAATGAGGCATGTGACTCGAGCTGCAGCAATAACATTACTATTCTGTATTCACTGGTATTTACTGATCAAAACAAAATACTTTAAATAGACGTTACCTTTCGTAAACATAGCGCACAACGAGAAAAAGAACGCCTACAAGGACACACCAGTTTATGTCCTGAATTCGAGGATAGTAGATGTCACTATCCTGCGGCTCTAAATCTTTCCATTGGAATCCTTCAGGCAGCCAAAAACTCGGACTCCAAAATATATCGTTAGCTGCTCTGAAGTAAGTCGCCATGTTTCGACGGTGTTAATGTAAAATATTCCTCATGTAAAAGTTTACATTGACATTATCGGGTGTTTTGATCGTGAACTTTGAACGACGTGATTGGTTAGGATGTGTGGCGCATTTTGAGTACCTGTTATGTATCATTGGATTGGACGTCGTGACTTGTCTTGGTAGTAATGTTACTTCTGTCGTAAAAATAGCAGATCAATAATCAGATTTCAAAATTAATAACGCTTGTTGCTAATATTGATGATGAACAGATATATAAATATATGTATGTATGAATGTATATATATATATATGTATATAAAATGCAAAAAAATAAATAATAAAAAATAAAATATAATAATATGCATGTATAACATATATAAAAAAAGGAGCTGTGAATGTCACAGAACTGTTGTCTCGTTATCGTAAATTTATTGCTGTGTCATTGTAAACGAAAAATACAGACTAACCGAGTTCTTTTTTTTTTTTTTTTTTGAATGACTGAACGAATACTGTTGGGTGAATTTTTGTTTATTTCTGAAAGGTGTTAAATATCGGACTTTTATTTATTATTATTTATTATTTATTTATTATTTATTAATTATTTTTAATTTTTTAGTGAAATCATTATCAAAAAAACAACAAAAAACAAACAAAAAAAACCCCTATCTATTGCGTCATAATGTGCAATTACCCATCCGATTTAGTACAGTGTGCTAAGTTGCCAAGTGAATCTCTCAATGGACCAATTCAGTTTTCCAAGTTGGCAGTTGTGTAGCCACGTGACATATTGCATCAGATGCCGAACATGTGGAATAAATTTCATGCATCTACATGCATTTCCTTTTATTTAATTATTTATTTATTATTTTTGTTTATGTTTTTTTTATTTTGGGGATGTCAAAATTTGCCTAAGTTGAACTCATGTGGAGTCACTCATGCGTCTACAAGTATTTTATCACAGACGCACACACACACACATTATTATTATTATTATTATTATTTAGCTTAACGTTTTAATGGCATCTTAGCTGTCAGTTTACTTCGCTGAACGTCACAGGACAAATATATTTATTAATATGTTTCATTAAACAAAACTGGGTTTATTCTTCTGGCAAAGCATTATATATGATATAGTAAAAAATGTATCTGTGACTGACATAATTACAGAACTAGGAAACACACGGTCTTCAGAACTGCGACACGGTTCGGAAACTGACACCAATTTTGCTAAAACTTAAAAAAAAAAAATTAAAACAAAAAAAAAGTATTAAGCTTCTAACCGACTCAGTCTTTCGTGAATTTTGTTACAATTGTCCACAACAATGAAAAATTTACTATTTACTGCGTGTGTTTGTGTATCCAGGGCCACCAGAATTTGATAATGAGCTTCAAGAAATTTTGAAATGTTGATATTGGAAAACGCTTTTTCACATTATATTTAATTCTGATAAAATGACGGCTGTTTTATATAAAAAAGAAATGAAAAGTTTGAGCAAAACATTAAGGGGTGTTTAATTATTTTTATAACTTTTGAAAATTTACAAATGCATTCGAACCACAACGCTGGGAGGCTCTTACTTCCATGATCCATTATTTATTTGTTTTTGTTTTTATTTTTATTTATTTAATAATTTATTTATTTTTATCTTTATTTTTAATGTGCTTCTGATCTCAGCTATACCGGTTTTTGGGGGGAGGGATTAATTTGCCAAAATTATACACTTGTTGCCATCACAATAAAATGCATTGCCTACAGGTATCATATCCAAACTGTACAATCTGCCTTTATGTGCAAAATCATCAGGTGATTTTTCAGTGATATGCTGTTACATAGGCTGGTTCCAATGATTGTGGGCGATGCCAAAAGTACATCATGATTTCAACTGGTCAAGCTGTAGGGATTGGTGTGTGTGTTTGATTTTAAAATGAAAATGAAGAAAAAAATCTGTTTGAGAATTTAAAGTCAAACAAATTAAACACAACAATAAACAGTATTTATATTTTTATTATTAATTCATGTAAATTGTACATTGTAGAAAACTGAAGAATCAAGCTAACAAAACATATTCCTATTTTTTAATGGAAAAATAACAGAATAAAAAAAAAAAAGAATGCAAAATTGCATCATTTTGAAATTGAGAACTGAAATCATTATCTACTTTTTGAAAAAGAGGTTTTTTTTTAAATGCTTGAAATCAGAATATGTTAACATTACAGGTCTGACTTGTAAAAGACAGAACTTAAATGAAAAAAACAAAATTTTTTTATTCAAATAACTGAAAACATCTTCTACTTAAGTAACTATAGAGATATCTTGTATTCAAATAACAGGAAAGATAGCTAGTAATTAAATGAGAGGGTAAATATCTAGTATTTAAACAAATGAGAACATGTATATACTATTTAAGTTTGAAAACATACATAGTATTAAACAACATTTAAATGACAGAATATCTAGCATTTAAATAAATGAGAAAATGTTGTATTCAAATGACTGGGAATATTTGTCCAGGTAGCATTTAGGTAGTTATCTAGTAGGCTAATAAGTTACCATGTATTTAACAAGCTTAGAAGTTATCTAATTTAATAGGCTAAGAAGAGTTATCTAATATTCAATAGACTAAGAAGAGTTGTCTAGTATTTGTTTGGCTAAGAGAATTATCTACTTTTCAACAGGCTATGAAAAGTTATCTGGTACAAAGTTGAATCTAAATAGTTTTCTGTTTAAGTATTTATGTTCATAATCTCCACAGTAAACAAACAATGATTTATCTCCCTTACCCATGTCAAAATACCTGTTTTGAAAACAGTTTAATGAAATAGAGCAATTCATTAATAATAATCTGATTTTATTTAAAAGTGAAAATTATGCATTTCCGACATTTTTTTTTTTTAAATCAGGATTAAGATGTCAACATAAAAATTACATTTTTATAATGATAATAATAATAATAATAATAATAATAATAATAATAATACAGATACTAGGTCATAAATCAACAGTTTATTAGTTATATGAAACTGAACAATGACAATATATAGAAACAAGTGGCTTCTGCTTGATAAACCAGTAAAAGAGAAGGTTACTAAAAGCTTGTCTGTAACAGTTGAAATGTGGTGTCACAGAGGTAGGTAGAGACAGAGATATCAAAGTGAATCATGTAAAATCTAGTGGTGCATCAGAAAATCTATGAGCAAATGGTGAAAAGTAAAAAACCCTGTTTAAATACAACCAATACAGCAACAATTTTGTTGTGTTTATATACAAGTGTATGTACAAAACAGCAAGCCAAACATTTACAAAACCAACTGCAATGTACAATTAGAAAAATATATTTTTTTATTTTACATAGAAATATACCCACACAAATTAAAAAAAATAACAAAAAAAAATAAATAAATTAAAAGACAGTAAGCGCATGAGTGTAAAAGAAAGAAAAAGTTTGTGTGTGAGTCTAAGAGAGAGAGACTGTGTGTGTGTCACAGAAAGAGGGGAAAGGGAAACAAGATAAAAGTTTTAAAACACTTTTAAAGAAGATTATTACAAGATTCCAGTCTCATATTGAACGACCATCAATTGTATCAGCTACATTCTCACACTGGATATCTGTACGTGACTGAACAAAGAAATAAAAATAAATTCAAAAAAACTAAACTCTGAGGTGCTGGATCAGTAAGAACAGAGTAAGGAAGACGTATTTTAAAGGCACCACTTCACTGAAATTACAACTGAAATAAGAAAATATCTTCCTTATAATATACTAATACTGAACAAGGTCTTGTAGAATAACAGTAAATATGTTTTAGCTGTGGGTCTGTCTCATCAGAAAAAGCTGTGTGTTTTAAACAAGTTCCCACCCAGGATTCTGTTCCTTCTTCCAGCTGAGAAGAGAAATGATTGTCATATAAAGCACATGCACCAAGGTGAGAATGAAATCATACATAGCTCAGTGTAAGCAGTGGTATAAAAAAAAAAAAAAAAAAAAAAAGAAATGGTAACCTAAATAAGACAGAATTATAAATAATGAAAAATAAGATACTTATAAAAAGTGATTTTCCAGCTGTGTTGATTATTCTGAAATGACTGGAATAGGTTTAACAAATCAGGACTTGGTGCCTTTAAACTGTACAGAGTCTTTAAAAGACAATTGTTTCTACCAGCTAGAGATAAATGACTGTTTCATAGTAACAGAGTTACAGTTGACTCAGCTGTCAGATGTTTCTAGCTGGCATTGCCATTGTAACCAAATAAACACAATCATGTAGGTAAATAATAATAATAAGAAAATCTCAAAATCTCAGTGTATAACCAAATAAAACAGAGTATAGTGTGCAAGCATATAAAACCATATCAGTCTCCTTTAGAAAATAATTTTAAATACATAAACTAACAAATAAATACCCCCAAAAGTAATAACTTTTATCCTAAAACGTAAATAACAAAAAAAAACGTTCAGTGGATTTAATTCTAATATTTCAAAATTAATTTTCATCATTCTTTTTTTTTTTTTTTTTTTTTTTTTTTTTTTTTTGATTAATGTTTTAGTTACTAATTCTTTTTTTATTATTATTATTTTTAATTATTATTTTTTGGTAGAATAGTTTATCAAAAATCCTATTAGCATACTGACAGCAATTCAATCAACACTTTTTTAGAAATACATGTATAAATTAAGTAAACTAAAAACAATAATTTTAATGACAAGAAATTAATTAATATTTTTTCTTATTTTTGTATTCACTCTAAGATTTTCTGTTTATAAATTTCAAATGTGAATATTAATTCACTGAACAAAATATAAAAAACCTCACAAAGCATTTAAATTTTCATATACATATATTTTACTATGTACATATATTTCATTTCTTTTCTTAATAAAAAAGAACAACAATCAAAAAACATTAAGTAGAAAATGCAACAGAAGCAAAAAAGTTATAACTGCATTGCACAAATTAACAAACACAATAAATATAGTGCCAGCATATGCCCAAGTACTAATACCTGAAGATTTCCTTGTGCTCGAATATTTAAGTTAAAAATAACTTTGTAATGTTATGATGAAATTAAACCTTTTTAAATATTAAATACTTGAAAAAGAAAACCCTTTCAAAAGCAAAGCAAATTTACAAAAAACAACACATTTAAAATTAAACAAATCATATTGCAAATGATCATCATGACTAAAATGATGGACAGACAGACAGACAGACAGACAGTTTAGGTATAAAATGTAATTGCATGGACATCATAAACAAAGCAAAAACAAGAGCTACTGTTACAAACCTGCCACTTTTGCTGTTCTCAGAAAGCACAAGTATTTAATTTAACATTTATGTACACAGAAAAACAGTGAACTGAACAATAACTAGGAATACACATCTTAAAAAAAAAAAAAGTAAAAAGAGAACAAGCAAAGAGAAGACATACAATATTAAAATAGTAATGAAAAAAGTATATAAAATACAATACAGTAAGTATAACCTGAAATTAATGTAAATAATTTATAAGTAACAACTCTCATCTACTTAACATGATTACATGGGCTCAGTATTATTTTCATTTCAGAAAATAAGAAAAATCTGAAAACTCCAACAATATGAAAGTAAACTGAAATCATATGCAGAAAAAAATGTAGCTAATATTCAAGTTTTAGTTTGTAAATACTTTAGATCATTAATATGAAATAGTTTAACAATATAATAAATATGCAAATCTGAATGAAGCAGTTTGTAAAATCCTGACAGTGATTGCAAACTTAACAGATTTTTATCAGATGTGGTTCTTTAATTTTAATAATTAAAATCTGATTGAAATCTAAACTAAATAACAAGTTTTGATAATTGCAATATATTAATAAACAAAATGTTGTGGTGTATTAATTTTTATGTATCATTTTGTGCAGACTGTACTCAACAATGGCGTATGGTTCGTTAATATACATCTTATGAATAAAATGATATCTCAGTTTTATAAATGATACAGTGATAACAGACTGGTGTTTTAATGTAGTTTTTTAATTTATCACTGTACACAATGGAATCATGTGACATGTGATGCTAACACTGTATAATGTAATATGCTTGGTTGATAAAGAAACAGAATGCTTCATTTCAAAGTATGACTTAAGAATGTTTTGGATTTAAGATTGAAACCCCAAAAATGTTTTCTAATTATTAATAAATAAGCCTTATCTGAAACAAACTGACTGTGAGATTATGGCACTTGCATCCAAAACTGTCTCAGAAATCTTAACAAGTTAAAGCTAACTTCAGGAATCCTAGAGATCATAAAACTGATCATAACAAAATTTGATTTAAACTACTTACTGAACCAGTAACAGTCTACACTACTGATTGGCCGACATTCTGGCAATTAAACATAACAAACTTTACCATTAGCTGGACAAATGAAAACAAGCCTATCAGGAAGTAGGATACCCTTGTGATATGATCTACAAATAGTGCTGAAGATTTTTGTTGTATTGAGAAATACAGAAACACTGTTTCTGACTGTAGACATAACAGATCTATAGTTGTTACTGCAGATTTTAGTGTACGAGTTTCATTTTTCTTAATATTTAAAAGTATCAGTAATTATTTCAATAGACAGACAGACAGACAGACAGACAGACAGACAGACAGAAAGATAGACAGATAGATAGACATATTCATTACATACTGTAACAAACAATAACACAATAATGAAAAATTAAAATCAACATCTACAGAAATAAAAATTATAAATGAATTATGGTAATGACATGCTATTTAAAAATTTAAGATCCTGAGTTGCATTTTTCCTTTATCATTACAGACATAAACATTCAAATCCATAAAAACAAAAATGTGTTTTAAGTTCTCTGCGATTATGAGATATTAAGTAGAGATTCTGATTTTTGTAGAGAAAAAACACAGTATTGCACAAATAATATATTAACGGCACATCTGTATAATGTGGAATTAATTAAAAACTATTTAATGTCAGTAATATCAACTGTTTTGTGATCATAATGGTGACAGACTAATTCCTGTTTGTAATTGGTTTTGTTAAACTGTTTTATTAAATCATGTTCAAGTAATTATCATTTATGTATTTTGTATAACTTTTCAAAAAATATTATTTATTTTTATTTTGTTAGAATTTCAGTATTCTGAAATATCTGAAAACATTTTTCCAAACAGTTTTTATGTATGAGATAGTCTTCATTTGGATCAGATAAAAAATTACTATGACATTCAAATTATTTTTTCAATAAAACAAGATTACTGTTACTTCATAACAAAAATTCAAAAAGAAAGACAACAAAAACTGAACACATACAAATTTTAAAATATGCAGTAAAGGAATTACATGAAATTTATTGACTAGTATTAAAATTAAATATAAAAATATCAGGTATACACTAATAAATATTATAACAATATGACACGTTTTAATAATATTTTGTTAAGAAAGAAATAATCCTTGTATATATCAAACACAAAAAATGCCATTCAGCTTAATGTGCTCTAGTCACAAATTCAGCATGAAAAATACTTCAGGTAAAGTTAATTTTATTTTTGGTATTTAAAAAAAATAATAATTTATTGCTAAAAAAAAAAAAAAAATAATAATAATTTACTAAAACATGAATGTTGTTGCTTTCATCCCTCTCTTAAATTATGCATATCCACACAATGAAGCAAAGTCCTAACAGTTCCTAGTTTTAAATTTATTTTTACTTTCTTATTTCTAAAAAATAAACTTCTTCATATTTAAGGTCACTTACGGTATGATGCTTCATAAAACCAAGTTTGTAATACACACATTAAAAGAAGCAAAACAAAAAAAAAGTAAAGTAAAGTAAAGTATTAGATTTATACTGCCCTATCTCTTACAATATGTTTTAAAAAATCAGAAGATATCTGGACTAGAATATAAACAAATGGCCTAATGTAACAAAATCGTAGTTTTTCTACAAAAAAAAGAAAGAAAGAAAGAAAGAAAAAAAGAAGAAAACAAAGGAATCATTTTTAAACATTTTTTTTTTCTTTCTAATCTACTTCCTATAATGGTTTTAAACTTCTAAAACAGATAATGAAAATGCCTTTAGTAAATCAATTTTAATTTTAACTTGGATTGTCTTTCATAAAACTTACTTACTGAATACATGTTTCAATTACATACTGTACCTATTTTACCACACCATTTAGACCTAAACTCACTGAGTGTATATCACACACAAAATGTTTGGTCCTGATAAAATTATAATTCCACATCTTCTCAAGTTGCCAGTTAATCTGAACAGTGTTAACAAACAATCTGTTTAATTTAAAATTCTTTTGAAGTTATTTCAAACTTAAATTCAATTTAGCCTCTTCTATAACAAGTAAGGTAAAACGATCTGTTCTTAACTTAATTTAACTAATTCCTGCTGAACATCCACTAACTCAGTTTTTGTTTCATTAACCAGTTTCAAACAATCTTCCCAAGCATCAACAGTCAAAACGTGTGCATAGTGATATACCAATTAGCAGAAACAGTCTTTGCTCAAATTATTTGTTATATTTTGTTTTCTGATTATAACTGCATAAGCCAATCACTGTGTAGGATAAAACAAGTGAATAAGCCAATCAAAATGTAGGATATAACCTCAATGAGCCAATCAGAAGTAGTATACAAAACCAGAATTACCCAAATGACTGCAGGATATAAAAGGTGAATGAGCCAAACAGAATATAGTACACAACACCAGAATCATCCAAATAGATCGCAGGATATAAAAAACTGAGCCAGCCAATCAGAAAATAGTAGATGACACCAAAACTGGCCAATTAAACTGCAGGATATAAAAGCTGAATGAGCCAATTGGAATATAGGAAATGATACCTAGTTAGAACCAGACTGCAGGATATAACATCAAATAGACTACATGTAAACAGTTCTCATAACTTATTCTTTAACTACAAAATGTGGTCACTGCTAAAATATTATATACTTCTGCATTTGATGAAAAATATTATTTTTAAAAGTTAAACACAATCTTATTTCCACAGTTTTAGCACTGGCCTGAAGTAAATATAAAAATAAATCATGCCAAAGTTATGATCAGATATACAGTAAACATTTTAATGTTTTAGTCAACCCTGTGTGCACATCTACCAGTAAATAATTAATCTTTAGCAGAATTCAGTCGTTTTTTAATGATGAAAAGTGTTTTAGTAAATTTGTGACATAAAAGTTAATTCTGCTGATTAGTCTGAAAAAAATCACATGACACCAAGATGTTCTCTGATTGGTCACAATACATCAAGTGTTAAAATCATAAGTGGTGTATAAAAAAATTACAGAGTGTATACTGGGATGAGTTGTATTTCATGAGGTGATAATTATAATGACTAGAAAAAAAAGTTATTTGATTTTGTTAGTGCTATTTGCTTTTTTCTGTTTCACATTCACTGTTCCATTGAGAACATGGTTTGTGTTTTTCGTAATTTCCTCCTCTTCAGATTCCTCCTCACTTTCTGTATCACTTCTAGCGTCTTTCTGCAGCTGTTCAAAGAAAACAAAGTTTATTTTGTGTTGCAACATCTTCACATGAAAAATAATCACTAGCTGTTGGACATCAAACTTTTATTTCACAACAAAACTTGAATAATTTTACTATTATTCACTAGATAACTATATATATAATTCTCAGATAAAAACTGATATTATCTGTAAGTTTTATTTTTAAGTTACTGGTTCTCTCTATTCACATTCCATCAAACAGCAAGTCAATACATTTTTATATAAACTTCAGTGGACTTCAAAAGCTTTTTGAAAGATATAGCAAAACTCTAGTATACATCTTCTTGCAATAAGCTGATATATCCACTAAAATTTTTATTATTTTAAATGTGTAAAGAGGATTTAAATATTTCTAATTATATTGTAAGAAGCAGGCATACCCCAGACACTCCTACACATCATATTAGCCCAGTATGTTCTGCTGTTTGTGGGGCAACAGTGTAACTGTTAATCTTGCTGATTTTGCTGGGAGACATTTTTATTATGCAGTGAAAGGGTTATCACCTAGGTAACCTTTATGAGTATTTTTTTTCACAGACAGGACAAGAGACATCATACATCTAAAATCCAGTTTGGTTTATTCCTTAGAGAAACTAATATAGTACTAACCACCTCACTGCAACAAGCCATGAATCAAGAAGGGATGTCAGTTTATTAGCTGTTAATTCTGTTATAAAGAAAAACATCCTACCTTGCCACTTTTAAATTTTTGTCGTAGAATTCTCACTATGAAGTATGACCAGATGATGTGTAGACATTGTAAAACAATGAGAAGACCATTAAACAGGTAATATGCATAACCCAGCTGATTTATCTCTGTCAGTAACTCTACTGCTGTAGTGTTTAGAACCCTGAAATTACATATATATTTAAATATATTAAATCAACTAATGTATGTCTGTAAGTATCTCTGACTCTGTCATGTGAAGTACACTGAAATAATAAATATATTTAAATATATTAAATCAACTGATGTATCTCTGTAAGTGTCTCTATTACTGTCATGTGAAGTACACTGAAATAATAAATATATTTAAATATATTAAATCAACTGATGTCTCTCTGTAAGTATCTCTATTACTGTCATGTGAAGTACTCTGAAATTACAAATATATTTAAATACATTAAATAGAACACAATTTACTGAGTCATTTAACATTAATTAATAAGAATGTTAAAAATATTAAGAAAGATAACAAGATACTGATTTAACATTTTTATTATGAATAATGTCAAAAATTCCACTTTCACTGAAGAACAAATAATTTTACTTTTTCTTGAATTTGTTAAATATTTAATATTAATACTATCAATGTTTAAATAACTAAATTATTCGAACTGTTAACAAAAGATAGAAAGCTCTACAAGAAAGACTAAATTTTTATCTACCAGAAAGGGAAAAAAATGAGTCGACATATTATCCAGATTGCCAAGAAGATGAAGAAAAAAATTTCACACAAAGTCTGTTTCTTGCAGTATTTGGCCATCTTTGCAGCCTGCAACATGAAAGATAATTTTTTTTTACAGAATATTTAAACAGATTAAATTACTATTAGAAATGATGTATTAAGAGAAAGTAACTACAGGACTATTTATTGATAGAAAACTATTACTAAAATTGTAAGAATCTAGTGTATTATACAGGATAACCCAAAATAATAATAATAATAATAGTAATAGTAGTAATATTAATGATAATATTAGTAATAAAAATGATAATATTAGTAATAATAATAATAATACAGACAGATAATAATAGATTATAGACAATAAGAATAATAATAATGTCAAATTCTGAAATAATGGAACTACTTTGTTCAGTAATAACAGGTAATAAACAATATTTGCACACACCACCCCTCTCAGAAATAAAATTATTTTAATTATCAAACAATTAATATTCTATTTTAAATTGTTATAAGAAAATAATTTCCAAAGTAACAAAATCTACTTATACCTCACGTAGATTACTGTATTATTCAAACTGAATTCTATCAAACCTACTTCTGTAAAGCAGATATTTGAATAAGCAACCGATACTCAAGCTTATATATTTAGTGTTAACAATAATAATAATAATAATAGTAAATATCTGAGTTACAAGAATTTACCAAACAGTAAAATTCTATCTTTATAATTGTTTCTTGAAAACATTGTAAATCTTACGGCCATCCAGTGGTCTGATGCATCGTGAAGAACCAAAATCAACGAACCAACCCGGACGAAGTTGATGACCCAAGAAAAGTAAACTAGAGTCATTGTTACAAAATGATGAACTACCATCTCCTTGAAATCCTGAGAAAAAAACAACTTTCAGTATATAACTTGTATATAAATTTGATTACATTAGAGTAATTGTTTTGCATTATTATTTTTATTTTTTTTAACATTAAATAAAAGTAACTGATACATTTGCAGATATTAAAAGACAGAAAAGAAAAGAAGTGCTGATTGTAATGCAAAATGGTTGTTTTCTATTTTAAACAGTTAGTATTTATCCTATTCAAAAAAAATAATTAGTAACTTTCTGAAACTGAATATTTATTTTAGAATAGGTAAACAATTAATATGATTTAAACATCTGTATAAGAATGTACAGTCAATAAGAAGAATAGTTTGAAAAATAAACGAGTAATACCTTCCGTTTTACATCAAAAAACAAAGTCAACACAAGACTCCAGTAAAAGCCAAGCTCCATGAGATACAAGTAGTAAATATCATTTGTCACTGGCTGAAAACAAAAACACTTTGTTAAAATACAACAAATGTCTCACAAAATACGTGTAACACATTTTTATGATTACAACTGTCATATTTACTGTCGTATGATCAGTGTTTTTGATATAAACATTTATATTACTAAAATAAAATAAAATGGAAATGAAACTTAAGAAAAACAGGCTGTTAACATCATAAAAAATATTACTGTTATCATATAAAAAAATTATCACATAAAAATTAATCCGAATTATCAAATTTCAGTACAGTAAAGAGTAAAAAAGTGAAAAAAAATTACTATTAAAAAGAAAAAAGAAAGTTTAATCAAAGTCATTACTCATAAATTATTATTTAACATGTAAAATTTAATCTAAGACTTTATTCATAAATTACTGTTTAACATGTAATAAATGTAATCAGTTTTTAACAAATTACCTGATACGGCCAAGCCGGCCCAACACAGCCTCGTCTCATATACCCAGGGCTTCTAAAACAAAGAGAAAAACAGAACAATGGAAATGCGCTGCAAAATACACTTCAATCTCACAAACTTACCATAAATTATTAAGGTAAGAAATATATTTATTATTAACACCAAGTAATCAAATGTGGTAAGCTTTTCTTAGTTAAGTGCAACATTAAATATAATTTACTTTAAATCTCTACCAAATGATTGTGTAAACTCTCTTGAATTTCTTTTTCTCCAAATTAAAAGAATGTAACAACAGGTCTGTGAAAATGTCTCTGTTAAGTCCTGATGAAAAAGTATTTAATGTATAAAACAAGTAATATGTAACAATAAAAAAGAACTCACATTCCACAGAATGATCACACCATATGTAAATGTAATGCTGTAGAATAAGAAATGCCAGCTGAAAAATAAAACAAGAAAACAATTCTGATTAACAGCGTCTAGTTAGTATACAGTGTGATGAATGACAAAATGAGACAGACAGTAAGACAAAAAAGAAAGAAGAGAGAGAGAGAGAGAGAGAGAGAGAGAGAGAGAGAGAGAGAGAGAGAGAGAGAGAGAGAGAGAGAGAGAGAGAGAGAGAGAGAGAGAGAGAGAGAGAGAGAGAGAGAGAGAGAGAGAGACTGTGTAATTTTGAAAAGGAATTCAAAAGTAAAAATTATATTTTTTACCTGCATTCTCGAAATCTCATCATTGGTGTGGGTGAATTTTTACTTCGTCTCTTCAAAAACCACTTTTCTATCTCATGTTCTGTCAAATCCGTCTGTTTGCACACTTTCTAGAAAAATTCAAAAGGTAAAATATGAGCTTCTTGAATCAAATTATAAAGACTAATGAAAAGAAATACCTATGCCAGTATGCTTTATCTTTTTAGTTAGTGTGATTAAAATCAATTCTAAAGTGTCATTTCCTATATTTTAATTTGATTTCATATATATATAAATAATTAAAAAATTTGGATTACATAAGTATTTTATCAATACTTCAAAATTAAATTAAAAATAAGTTGTTTTTTTCTAAATTAAATCCATAAGCTAGCAGGATCCATTAAGATTTAACTGCACAAGGCAACAAATTTATTAATCATTTTCACAAACTGATTACTTTCATTTCTTCTTCTGTGAGTTTTCTTCTTCCTTTTGTGAGTTTGTAACATGACTCTAACGCTGGAATGTGAGGCACAGGCACAGACTTCCTCTCTTTTATACCTAGATAGCGTGCAAGTGGAACGATGATAAACCTGAAACAAGTAAAATTATTAGAACACTATACTTTAGTAAAATACTTTAGTTTATAATAAATAACAGTGATGTAAATGTGTGGTCAGATCATACAAGTGTTTAACAACTGACTGCTAGTGTTTCAGATCAAATGCAAAATTTTAATAGAAGAAAATATGTTGACAGTTGTTCATAGTGAACATCATTAAGTGCCATGGCTACAAGAATTATACTCATTTTTAATAAAAATTTATTGTAAAAAAGCATTTGTTACAAAGGTGAGCTCTTTATTAAGAAAGTACTGCTGACTGTCACAATCAGTAATCAAAGACCACACACTCACAACATCAGACATACTGAGCAAACCTGGACATTTAACTGAGTAACGTCTATATTTGTCATACAGAGCATCTCTCTTCCAAACACTTTCACCACATCATACTAAACAAACCCAGACATTTAATTATTTATTTTTTGTCATACAGAGTAATTCCGTTCACATACTTACAGAATATCAGACATACTGAACAAAACCTGACATATAACTGTTTAACAATTTCACCACATCATACTGAACAAAACCAGACATTTAATTATTTCTTCTGTTTGTCATACAGAGCAATTCCCTTCACATACTTACAGAATATCAGACATACTGAACAAAACCTGACATTTAATTGTTTAACAATTTCACCACATCATACTGAACAAAACCAGACATTTAATTGTTTAACAATTTCACCACATCATACTGAACAAAACCAGACATTTAATTATTTCTTCTGTTTGTCATACAGAGCAATTCCCTTCACATACTTACAGAATATCAGACATACTGAACAAACCCAGACATTTAACTGATTAACATGTCTGTTTGTCATATAGAGCATCTTTCTTCCATAGGCAGGCAAGATTTTTACATTCACCCCGAAAGAAATCTTACTTTCATGCTCAAATTTATATCTCTTTACTGTTTAGAGATGGGATTCTTTTATCTATACCAGGCAGTGGCAACTTTTTTGAGAACACGGCTTATCAGCAGAAAAGCCACACCACTAATATTTATTTTCATCTTATTTTTTTAATATTGATTCCTGTGTTAAAATTCAGAACACGATTAAAGTTAATAAATCAGATAGTTTTCCATGAGTGTAATGCAGCCAAACATACAGCTTGTGACTAAACTACTTGAGCTGTTTATCTGAACATAAATATTAAATATTTTATATCCAGTTTTAGAAACCCAATCATCTGTTAACCAGTGTGTGTTCATATAAGGTGATTAAAGACTTTGTAAAAAAAAAAAAAAAAAAAAATTGTTATTTTATATATGATGTACCTAATCCCTTTTCTTTGAGTACCTGACGCATATTTAACATAGACAAACTAATCAAATTACACGTGGATTATGTTCAGCAGCAGTGGGTCGTGCTCAGTGATAAATGCTTTAAACTACTAACAACAGCTTTGTGAAAGAAGTTCTCTGTGTAAATGTAGTTGTTACACAATCTGTCCGGACTCTAATTTACTGCAGCAGTCACTTTTTTTGACAACAACAAGACCTACATAGACCTTTCAACAATCTGAATCAATAATAATGAAGACAGCCAACTGTTTTGTAATTGTTACAATTTCATGTTTACATTTCTGTGAAACAAAACACTACAAACTAAATTAATTAATTAATTTAAAAAATGTTGGTAGGTGATGTATTAACTTTTATATACAGGTTTAACTTTATGCAGCTAAAATTCTAAATGAACAAGTCAGATGAATTTATAATTTTAATATTATTATTATTATTAATGTACATTAGCTGTTTTGATTTATTTTCTGTTTTCTATATACTATCTTAAAATTACCTAACTCAAACATTTTCCTCTAAAGATTACTTTTATTTTTATTCAACAAAAGTTAGTAAAAATATCACAAGACACATTATAAAGCAGAAATGATTTAACCCTGTGTAAATTTACTTTGTTACCAATCATGTTAGTGTAATACCATTACTTAAATATCAGACCATGCACTGACAGTTGAATGATTATCTTTGTGAGAACAATATAAAAAAAAAAAAATCTAATTAACAGGGATTAGTTTATTCTAATATTACATCTGGCTCTCAACAATTCAAATTACTGATTTCTAGAAACTGAGTTTTGTTTATAAAGAAGTTCATGAGAAGCAAGCATTTAAACACTAAATATCTATCCTTGAAAGACTACCGATGAAGTTGTTTTCAAAGTATCACATATAACAACTTAAATATCTGTTTTAAGACAATTTGTTTGTTTACAGAAGAAAAAAAAGGAAAAAATTTAAAAATAATATTAAAATTAAAATTAAAATTATTAGGAAATTAAATTAATTAACTTGATTACAAATTCAACTGTTACTATAGTTGCTACATAAAATTATCTTATACATGCTATCAACAAATCCATTCACAACTTTCCATTTCTTTTTTTTAGTCAAAAGTCAAAAGAATAAAAACTGCTGTCTCAGAAACAAGGAATAAGTGATGTTTATGAGATCAATTATAAATAAAAATCAATGACAAAGTAAATTTCTGCTTGATGTTCACCACTGAAATGAGGAGAAAAGATATTGATTTTTAAATAATAATGGCACAGAACAAAAACAATATGTAAAGTTGTAGATGCTGGTATGATTAACACAAACACAAAAAAGAAATACAATAATTTGATCAATAATGAACTTCCATTTTGTTGTTGACTTGGTTAAGGTTTATGTTAAACTGTGTTTGTTCTTTTATTTAATGTATAATGTAACAGGACTGTTTAAATAAAAACCTAGAAATGTGTGAAAAAGACATTTAAATATGTAAAATAGATTTTTTTATTTTCTTTTTTAAGCAGACTAAGCATTTTTAATATTTTCATTGTCATTCTTTTTTTTTTTTTTTTTTTTTTTTTTTTTTTCTCCCTAGTTGAAATTATTGAAGAAAATTAAAATACTGTAAAATATGACAAATGATGGATTTGTCAGAACACAGATTTTACATGGCTGAAAGCGGGTCTAAACTTTCCGCCTTTGGGCTTGGCTCACTGGCTATGTAAGCCGACAACTGTACCATTGTAATGACTCATAAAAATTTAATAAAACATTATTTATTTTATCTCCAATAAGTTCATAAATATTTAGAAACATGTTTAGAATATAACATTAGAATTAGTGTCATTATCATTTTTATTAAGTTAATCGTTTTAACATTATTTTAATAATAATATCTTGTTTTTATTGTCGACATTAATGATTTAAAAAGCCGGCGATTAATAACGACTACGAAGATACAATAATCAATGTAATTTTTTATTTTCTTAATTATAATATAACTTTTTCTACGAAAGTATCAAATCAAATCTGCATGCTGTTGACTAAGACCCATGGTAACATTAAACATGTTATGTAACAAAAATAACAACATGAAAAAATTAAATGTGCACCTCACAAACTCACCTTTCATTTGTATAACGGATTATGATAAAAATCAATCCGACTAAAAATGAAAGATTAATGTCATTGACTTTAGGGTAATAAATATTTGGATCGTGGCTTTCTAAATCTTTCCATGTTAGTCCATTGCGGAACCAAAACTTTTCGCTCCAAAGAATATCACTTGCCATTCGTATGAAAGACGCCATGTTTCTTGGTTCAATTCACTGTGTAGATTCCGCCGTTTTCTTTCGTAGCACCACACACCAACTACGTAACTACTATTAAATAATTGAACTAGGATATAGGCATTTGGGTCAGTGGTAACGTAAGATTATGACAACAACCAAAACATATTTCACTATTTTTTAACTTTTAACCGCAACTGTATTATTATTATTATCATCATCATCATAATCATTAATTGTAGAATCTTGACATATTTAATATTACAGAAAAAAGAATTCATATTTTAAATGCCATTAAATCAGGAATGTGCTTTAACTTGAACATTTTCAGCTGTCAAAGACTTGCTTATGTTAGAATTATGTTGACTGAAAAGTGTTTAACATTAGAAATTTGTTTCTTGTTAACAAGCTCCTTGAGCAAAATAATAGACAACAAACCACAGTAGGTGAAAATATATCTTTATTCATTGTAACAATATTTTCAACATTAAAAATAATTACATTAGTGCTGTCATTAAGATGCAACATGTTTTCATAAAGGCTACAAGTTATTACCTGTTTTTGGAAGGAAGGGGTTTGTTTTTTCATTATTATTTTTTGTTTCTTCCTTTTTTCGGTATTCCATATTTACAGAAAAAACAAAAATTATAATATTTCTAATGTTACAAATGAATCAACTGAGGATAAAATGGAAGTTACTGCATTTTAAAAGGTGATAATAAAGTTCAGTGTTTTGGAAAGTGTCCAGTTTGTTACTTATTCAGAGATTTCTGTCTTTTAAATCAAACATTTTTCAACTTTATATAGTGAATTCACTACAAGCCAACACATTCCCATCCATGGATTTGTTCTGATAAACCTTCTCAAAAACATAAATATAAATTGCCTAAATGTCTGTACAGTAAACTGTATTCCTGTGATGACATAAGTATACTAGAATGCTGTAGTCTATATGATTTACAAAGGTTTTAGCTTTTCTTTGCAGTACATAAAAGTTATAAAAATGTGTATACTAGTATATACACTAGGGACAAGGCAGGTTTGACTTTAACAAACTAGTTGTTTCTGGTGATAATTTTTCTGTAATTTTTTTATTTATTCATTTCATGCTCATGTATAATGATAAATGTCTTTCTTTTCCAAAATAAAAACAATAAAACTTTTGCAATAAAAAAATAAAAAAATTAAATTAAAAATTAAAACAAAAATAAAAAATTAATAATAATAATAATAACAACAACAACAATAACAATAATAATAAATAATAAAATTATATTTTTTGGTTGAAAATCAAAAACAATAACTACCACCTGCAACAACATCAAAACACAAAAATCTCTGGGAAATGATATTTACTCCTGAACTACTTCACTGGAATGTTTTCCAAGGTTGTCAAAATAACAAAAATAATAATAATCTATTCCTAGGCCATAACAATGACTAATTCTTGCTCTAACCTGCATCTTGTGAGTAGGAAATATTTAAAATATGTATCAAGTATCTGACCAGTAATCAAGAAAAACTCTGAATACACAGAGTATTATATAAATATTAGACAATGTTTAATCTATTTAAATAACTTTACTTTTATTTAAATTTAAATATAGTGACAAAAATAAAATATGCACACACACATATACAGATGCTCATGCTTATTACATATACACATATATAAACACAAATATACACATACACACTAGCACACACATACACACACATGCACCCACACACACACACATGCATGCACACACACACACACACACAGATATATACATGGACACAAACATACAAGACAAAAAGAAAAACCAAATAAGTAAGATACTTTATATCAAACATAATTCATGCATTATGTAAATCAAATCTCAAATTCTAAAAGGATATCATCAATGGTGATAATACCCTGGCCCTCTTGTGCTCACAAATTCATCATAATTTTATAAAAACTAAATAAATAAATAAATACAAACTACAAACTACTAAATAAAAACAGGTTTGACTTGTAACAAAACAAAACAAAAGTTATAGAATCAAATTCAAATCACATGATCAAAACATTGCCTGTAACTCAAACAATAATTCATTTTTTAGCTGTTCACACCCAAAAAAAATCAAGATAAAAAAAAATCAACAAATTCTTGCATTTGAATTAGTAACCTGTAACATATTTCTGTGTTTTGAAAAATAATTACCTCTAATATCTAATTAAAAGTAAATTTTGATCAGTTGTGACACAAAATAAATATGAACATAAAAAGTTATTTAAAATACAGACTAATGTAAACTTTTATAATATTCAAATTTTTGTGGTTAAGCTTCATTTATATTTCTTCATTCTTTGATAACTCAATACATTGTATTAACTGCTTAACATTTACAATGTTTGACTTGTTTGATAATTTCAAGTAAATATTTTTTATATTTTACTGACAATAACAAATATTCTAATGAAAAATTAATAATAATATTACTGAAAAAATAAAATATATTAATAAAATTTTAGACATTTTTAAATAAATTCAAATATTATATAAGAAAAATACATCAAATATTTAAAATGAAACAAATTTCATCACATTTAAATATTTAAATATATAATAATAATAAATATATAAATGAAAATCACCAGGTTATATATAAAAAAACCAATTTTACAAAATAATCATTGAAGAATGTTCACATTCAAAAGAACTGCTAGAAACAAAATTTAAATATTACTTAAGAAAAATACATCAAATATTTTGAATTTTTTTATATATATGTGCCTTTTTGTATTTATATATATATATTAATGTATGTGTGTGTATATATATATATATATCACTTGTTCACATTTGCTGTATATATTTCAGAATGCTTCAACTTAAGTACAGCATTCTATAAGTTCTAGTTCAAAAATATACAAATTAGCAAAACTGACTTTATTAACTTAAAAAATTATTCAACTAAAATGGTTTATTTTACATTTGCTGAAGCACAAAATGATTTAACTATTATAAAAAGTGATCATTTAACCAGTCAAAAGTCACATGATGTGTCAAAGTTCATGCTGCATATTATTATCCTTTCAAAGGACTTCTTGCTGCCATTTGCTAAAAGATGGATAGTTGCTGACATGTCATACAACACCATGCCTTGTTTTACAAGTTTACATTTCTTGTAATTATATACATTATTTTTTCATGTACATACATTATTCAGTAGTCTTAAAGTGCATTTAATTAAAAATTGTATTCACTATATTTTCTGGTAATAAATAAGTTAAATCTATAATTATCAGAACAAAGTACATCATTCTCATGTCACTTATTTCTAAACATACATTTTTCTGTTTTATCAATCACAGCTGTTGTGATATAAACTTTGGGAAACTGTAGCTAATACAGCCCCAGATACTTTTATTGTCACAACAGTCAGTTATAGTTATCATAATAACACTAGAAAGGTCTGCACATTTGCAACATCACACAGTACAGAAACAAAAACAGTAACATGTAATAGTGTAGTACAATACTGCCATACTTTATTATTATGAAACAGTGGTCACAGTAACAAAACAAAAACTTGACAGAATACTAAACATATTTTCATACTTTTTTGATGTCATGCACATTATAAAAGTCAGAATAAGAAATAAACCAACACAATGAGAAATAGACAGAGTTAACAAAACTAGTAAAAATATCTTCAAAAACAAACAATTAGTATGTAAATGTTGTTTAACAACTTCCAAACATAAAACACATTATAACTGTCAAAATATCATTGTTGTCTCTAACATGTAAATGTTGTTTAACAACTTCCTAACATAAAACACATTATAACTGTCAAAATATCATTGTTGTCTCTAACATGTAAATGTTAACAACTTCCTAAGTTTAAAATCATAATAATTGTCAGTTCTTTAGTATATTACTGATATTTAACAGCATCATGACTTTTAAAATGTTATGTGTTTCAAAAATATCAAACTGTCTTCAAAAACATTATATCAGACTATATATTATAGCTATTTCTAGAATGTCACTGTTAATTAGTAACTTCATAATTTTAAAAGCATTGTGTCTGTCACACTATAGTGTCTTTAGAATGTGCCTGTATTTTAACAAATTCATGTTTTTCTTTATAAGCACATTAAATATGTTTTCAGATTTTTTCCATACACAATCATTATAGAAAAAAAAATTAATGTCATGAAAGTGGAATGTTTTTTATTACTCTTCAGTGAGATCATAATATACTCTCAAAATTAATTTTAAATTATTTTTCATTTAAACAAACATGACAGATAAACTATTTTCAAATTTATATATTTGATATATGCACATTCATCTAACACATAAATATATGGTTAAACCATATGCTTGCATAATTATCTGATATATTTATTGCTGATAAATAAAGATAAAAAAAAGAAAATAACAATCATTATAATTTTTTTAATATTCATAATTAACAAAACAAATTGATATTTTGTAGGTATGTTCAAATGGAAACAACATGTAAGAAATTTAAAAAAATAAAATATCTCACATTATAGTAATAGTTTAATTCTAAATAATCACTTACTTATTGTGTTCATGACAACAATAAGAAAGCTTTTTTGAGCATTGTTATCATCTTTTATCAAACAGATAAAGAAGATGCACATGAAACAAATGTTTAAAGATACTGAAAAATAATTTTTACAGCAGCTCACAGTGAAATTTGAATAAGTGAAAAACAAATCAGTACCAGACTGCTGTGTAAAGATTTTACTCTATTTTAAATATGAAAAGTGTTCTCAAATTAACATCTAATATAGTTTTGTGTTAGCTACCACACTAATACCCTATTTTTATTTAATTTTATTTTTTCTTCTACTATTTTTAACAGTGTGTTTATAGAGAAGTTATACTCATTTTCACATAACATTTATTCATTTATAATGCTGTGCACATTGTGGTACAAAATATTTGATTAAACATAAATATCAAATAAAACTAAAATTTGAAGCAATTTGTACTGCAGAATTGAACAACTGCTTTTCTCTGAGTAGAATGTTAACCAGTGCATAGCCATTAAATAATTTGTAAATGTAAAATCTGATAAAAAAAATAATTTTAAATTAATAGAATGCATCCTGAAATAATAAAAAATGTTTAATCATCTTTGCAGAACAAGTCTCAGTCACACTTACAGAGCCTGTGCTGTTTTCCCACAGCCTTTCAGTTTTTAGCAATGGTCAAATATTTAACTGCAAAGTTGCAATGTTCACTCGAGTGATATCTCTTAACACTGGCAACAGTTCAAAGAGTTAACTTGTAAATTTATAGAAAGAAATGTGAGCCCTCTGACTTCTTCTTCTCTGTACTAACATAATTACCATCATAGTAAACATTCCTCCTACCACAGCTGCAGTCAAACAAGCTGCGATTATAGTAGCTAAAAATATAACAAAAACAAAAAAAAAAAAAAAATATTATATTTAAACAAACAAGCAAGAAATTATAAATATAAACAATTTTAGGATTAAAAAGGGATTTTGCTGATGTTTTTCATTCTATTTTAATAATATAAAATAATGTATAATATAAATTTAAATATTAAATTAAATTAAAAAGTGAATTAATCTTATAAATATTCTGTAAATATAACACTTTTGTTAATAACAAAATCGAGGTTTTTATTTATATCAAGGTATATCATTGTATTTATCTACATTTTAGAAAACTGCTGTATTTATCTATGATTTATTAAAGTGTTGTATTTTTTCTTTGGTTGTATGAAAATGTTGCATTTATCATTGTTTTTATTTAAATTGGTTGTATTAAACTACTGTACTTACAGTTGTTGTATTAAACTACTGTATTTACATTTGTTGTATTAAACTACTGTATTTACATTTGTTGTATTAAACTACTGTATTTACATTTGTTGTATTGAACCACTGTATTTACATTTGTTGTAGTAAACCACTGTATTTACATTTGTTGTATTAAACTACTGTATTTACATTTGTTGTATTGAACGACTGTATTTACATTTGTTGTATTGAACCACTGTATTTACATTGGTTGTATTAAACTACTGTATTTACATTTGTTGTAGTAAACCACTGTATTTACATTTGTTGTATTGAACGACTGTATTTACATTTGTTGTAGTAAACCACTGTATTTACATTGGTTGTATTGAACGACTGTATTTACATTTGTTGTAGTAAACCACTGTATTTACATTTGTTGTATTGAACGACTGTATTTACATTGGTTGTAGTAAACCACTGTATTTACATTGGTTGTATTGAACTACTGTATTTACATTTGTTGTAGTAAACCACTGTATTTACATTTGTTGTATTGAACGACTGTATTTACATTTGTTGTAGTAAACCACTGTATTTACATTTGTTGTATTGAACGACTGTATTTACATTTGTTGTAGTAAACCACTGTATTTACATTTGTTGTATTGAACGACTGTATTTACATTGGTTGTAGTAAACCACTGTATTTACATTGGTTGTATTGAACTACTGTATTTACATTTGTTGTATTAAACCACTGTATTTACATTTGTTGTAGTAAACCACTGTATTTACATTTGTTGTAGTAAACCACTGTATTTACATTTGTTGTATTGAACTACTGTATTTACATTTGTTGTAGTAAACCACTGTATTTACATTTGTTGTATTAAACTACTGTATTTACATTTGTTGTATTGAACCACTGTATTTACATTTGTTGTATTGAACGACTGTATTTACATTGGTTGTAGTAAACCACTGTATTTACATTTGTTGTAGTAAACCACTGTATTTACATTGGTTGTATTGAACTACTGTATTTACATTTGTTGTAATAAACCACTGTATTTACATTTGTTGTATTAAACTACTGTATTTACATTGGTTGTATTAAACTATTGTATTTACATTGGTTGTATTAAACTACTAAATTTATGTCGCTTGTATTGAACGACTGTATTTACATTGGTTGTATTAAACTACTGTATTTACATTGGTTGTATTAAACTACTAAATTTATGTCGCTTGTATTGGACTATTTCATTTACACTGGTTGTATTAAACTATTTTATTAAATTACTGTATTTACATTGGTTATATTAAACTACTATATTTACACTGGTTGTAATAAATTATTGGATTTACCTTTAGCAATTGTTGGGCTGAAAGATGTTTTCATTTTGCATTCTTCAGTCCAGTTTTTAGGAACTGAATGTTTAGTTAACTCTAAAAATGTTTCTAATGGACATATGAAATCACAACCTGCAAAAGAGTAAGTCCAAAATAATGATATTTAATTAAAACATTTAAGAAAAATGTAACTACATTCTAAAAAAAATATAATAATTTTACATTATGTGTTTACTCTAATTTGGTATTTATAAACAATAAAATTGTTTTGAAAATTAAAAATCTAACTTATAACAAATATATTTTAAACATTAAAAACTAATACTAACTTTTAAATTTCTTTTAAAAAATGATAAAAAAAAAAATATTAAAAATTAATAAAATTAGGATTTTTTTCCTTCATTTTTTTTTCTTTTTTTTTTTCTAAAGCAAGTAAAAGCTATGTTATCTACCTTTCATCGTCAATCTAACTGGCTCTCTGCTGTCGCTGACATTGTGTGATGTAAAGTTTTTGTAGAACAGCTGCACGTTGTATTTCTCATTTTCTTTGTGTAGTTCCATGATCACAGCACTTGTGTACACAGGTGGATTGCCATCATATAACCCGAGTGCTGACAACAGGGCAACTATGGTCTCATCATGCTGTGAAACAAACATACACTGATTTACCAGAATGAGTCAAATTATTTACCAGAGATATATTAACATACTGATACAAAACATTCAAAAATATATATATTATTGAAACTTCCCACATTTAGTATATATATATTTGTTTAATTCTGTGAAGTAACGTAGAATTAATAGCCAAATTATATGTTCACTGAAATAATCTCATTAATTTAAATAACAGGAAATTCAGTAGAATTTTACAGTGTAAGACACAATTCTAGGTAAGAACATAATTCACAAAACAAATTCAGTTAATTCTAGTTCCCAAATAATTATTAACTTTGATGCATGGAATAATTGTAAATAAAATCGATTTAAATATTCCTATTAAGGTATGTAATTATATACATTAGTATTACTGGAGGTTAATTATTATTCTTTCATTAAAACACCATGATACATCTTATTGCAATTTACTAGTTAATTTTTTTTATTTTACTGGAATAATATACTGTTAATGATTTATTAAAAAGATTTGTATATTTATCTGTTATGAGCTGTAATTTCTACATTAAATGATTACTTCTAACACATAATTAACACTTGCTTTATTTTTCGATCTACTGTAAATTCTGATCAACAATGACATGAAATAATGTCAATACAAAAAAGCTATATAAATAAAACTACTGAATGATATATACTTTATAGTACTGAAATTTGTGTTTAATGTAAATATTACATACAGCAGAGTACATGAACATTTTCATCTGTTCGTCCAGATGTCCATGTATTTTAGACTTCATGTTGTTTATAAACTGCTTGAGAAGAGGACCTGAAGTAAACAGTTTTAAACTCTCAAAATAACAACCTCTGGTTTTAGTCTTTCATATTTATATTTTATAATTAATATTTAATACTGAAATACATAGGATATTTCTTTACCATGATGTATGTATATCTGTATAAATGTATTACATACATTTTGTATGTGTTTAGATTGCAAATATAAATGTGTGTGCATGTGTGTGTCATAAAACAAAGAAGAATTAGGTATTCTATGTAACTGTTCAAATATTAAACACAACAGCAAATTTTTTTTTAATTATAATCCATCATTTTTATCAAATAAAATCTACCAGCTTTTGTAAATTAAAGAATTGCCCAAACACTTTTAGAATTGCAAATAATCTCATATGAAGTATAAAAGTTACTAGTAGTGTGAAGAGTTAGTTAAACAAACCTCCTTTAAGTCGAGCCATTTCTTCAGTGTAGTATTGTAAAATGAAATCCATCTTGTACAGACTTAACAGTTTTTCAAACACTGTTTCGTTCACCCAGCTGTTCCACGGCAACCTATGAGCTTTCTGAAACACACTCGAAACATTTAGTTTTTAATTTCAGTTTGTTAAAATGTATCTGCAATTGCAAAAACAAAGTCTAAATATATTTTTTACACTTCCGTGTCATTGTTTTATGTAGAGGATTTGTTTTTGGTTATTTTTTTGTTTGTTGTTGTCTATTTCTGAAGAAAACTGGATTTGTGTCATCAGTTTCACAGGCTCTTGCTATTTTGTATCATATTTTGTTACTGACAAATACTAACTGCTACCTGCAAATACAGAAATCACCTGGAAGTATTTTAAAACATTTAGTTTATGGAAACTATGAAAAAATATGGAAAAAACTTGGAATACTAAGAAAGTAAAGTACTAATCATAAGAACATTGCTGACCAAAAAAAATCAAATAAAACTCATTTATTTATTTATATAGTTTTGCACACTGTGAAATAATTTTAAAAACTGACCCTTTTAATACAATTTTTAATACCCCAAGAGAACACGACACTACACAATTTTATAATAAATATTAGTATTATTTTAAACAGATTAATTAGTTCATGAGGCAAGACAAAAATAACAAAATCTGTTTTAGAATTCACAAAAACAATTAGAGACACTGAAATCAACAGTAAAAAATACATGATTTTACATTTGTAAGTAAATTTAATTTTAGGTGTCAGTGTCACTTTAAGCTAGAAATTCTTACTTCACAGATGAGTGTGTCTACTACTTCCCAAATATTGGAAATATTCTCATGTTTAACTCCTGTGTTTTCCATCACAAACTGGTAAAAAGCCTAAGAAAAAAAGTAAAATATATGTAAATGTGTACATGTGTGTGTGCACATATGTGTATATATATAGATAGATAGATAGATAGATAGATAGATAGATAGATAGATAGATAGATAGATGTAGATAGATAGATATAGATAGATAGATACACAGACACACACACACACTAAAGCTACATATCTAAATACTGATTTCTAACACGTTTTTATAAAAAATCAGTGAGGACAATTATTTGTAAAATTTCTTTGTTTATTTATTTATTTATATATATATGTATAAATATATAAAATATAAAAATAAAAAAGAATTTACTGTTTAATATATCTTAACATTTTATCATAAAAAAAACATTGAAAAAAATTTAAATCTCCATTAACAAAAAAAAAAAAAAATTTTTTTATTTAAATCTCTAATGAATAAAAAGAATAACAACACAAATGAACCTTATTCTTCATTTCTTCTTTCTGCACCATTTCAGACTGTAGCAAGTCTGAATACAGCTGACTGTATCTTGGACAATCTTTAGATAAATGCAGTTTCTGAAAATAAAAATAAACAGATTTATAATTTCTGTCTGACCATAATATTACAGAAAAAAATTGGTTTAGAAAAATCTGTGCATTTCAAATAAAACACATTTTATCAAAACAAAAACAACCAAGGCTACAGCATATGTGTTCAACTTCAGTCATTTTATCACTAACACAGATTGGATGTAATTATTTCTGCTGAAACATATCACTACATGAATTATTATGAAATTAATGCAGAAATTCTATTTAATTTTAGTTTATTTAAATAATATAAATTTTAAGTTAAGGTAAGTTGAAACCAGTTAAAATGTCACAAGTTATTGCAGTATATTCACACTGTACATATTTTGATAGAATACAAGTTTGTCACATTTAGACCATAACACAGAAAGGTGCCAAGTTCTGGGAGGATGAAATTATGAAGCTGCCTCAGAGATGGTGAAGACATTGAAACAAAATGGCACAAAAATGGTTTAATTAATCTATGATCCGTTTTTGAATTTCACTTAAAAAACACAATGGACTTGTTAGAGCAAAATGCTGAGTACAACTGGGTTTCGAGAGATATACTAACATTGTCATCACTATCTGATATCATAGAAACAGGAATAGGCTGCCAGTCAATGTCTGGATTCCACTTCTGACTGGGGACAGGCGGAAACAACCCCGCCAGGTTGCTGTATGCAGACATCAGACACCGAGAAACTGATGAACTCTCAACATTTATCTAATAAACAAACAAAGCAAGACAAAAACAAATGAAAGCAGTAACTGATCATCAGCTCATTAAGGTGTGTACATCAACACTTATCTAAACTGCAAAATAATATCTAAAGACAAACAATTACACAACTACTCTTTGTTTCTGTGTGTATACATTTATGTAGAAATTTATAAAATTCCAGATTTTTAATCTGGCTGGTGCAATAGTATATACTTCAGTGTAATGTGTAATGAAGTATGGTTGAAAATGTTTTTCTACAAGTGCTGGTCACTTTGGCTTGTCCACATAAAATCTGCTACCAACTCTTGTCACATATTTATAATTAACAGCAGCAGTAATTTACTTAAGTGATAGTGCTACTGGATCATTACCTCAGTACTTATATACTTCTTGGTAATAAAGCTGTCATATCGTCTTCTTAAAAACTTGCCAAAGGCAAAATGTTCTTGTATTCCTAACTGAAATAACAAACATATTTACATGTGCATTCATTTACAAATTTAATTTTATAATAATCATCTCTAAATATCCACCACTGACTTAGAATACATGTATCTTCATAAATTAAAAGTACAGTATAGAAAGGAAACCCATAAATGACAACCATGTGACAACCAACACCCACCATCTATTTAGTGACACAAATTACACAGTATTTAAAATCAATCATATGATAGTTTTGTGATCTAGATATTAATGCTGTGTGAAATAGTGATCATAATACCTGTTATATTTTAATTTTAAAAAAATGGATCATACATGTTAATGTGTCAGAAATTAAGATAATTTAGTCTACTTACCTTAGTCAACCAGCCAAGTCCCTGTGACCAATCTTCTGTATTATTTACCTGATGCATGTCTAGTGGATAAATGACTGCTGGAACCCTGTCTCCATGCCGGTATACCTAAATATATATATGACAAAATATTTATAAAAGAAATGGAAAGAAATATGAAAGAAAAATATATGTAACAAAATGTATTTCCAAGAAACATATTTGAAATGTAATACTTTATACTAGTTTTGTGAATCACTGAATTAAGAAAATATATCAGTTTTAATTAAGTATAAGAAAAAGAATGCATAATAAAAAGATTGGTTATCAATTAAATAATTGCAATAATAAACATCAATAAACTTAAGATTCATGTTCAGTCACATGATGATCATCATGTGATTGAGTGTGACTGAATCTTAAGTTTATAATTTTATTATAAAATAAATGAATTTTATACACACCAGATTTACTAATTGTAAAGTTGATGATATATTTGATATTAAGAAGAGGTGGAATATATATGCTATTAAACAAAAATGTTTCAGCATTTTAATTTGGTCAGTTCCTGCTGCAAATAATGAATAGGTTGCCTGTAGCAGACAATTTCCCTGTTGCCTTACGCAGCCATTGAGGAGTTTCGATTATACACAACTCTTCATTATCTAAACGTGTATATTCACCAAATAAATAGCTTCTTTCGGGTCTTGGTAAATAAGGCTGTCGTAAATGCGCATGCCAAAAGGAAAGTCGGCCATCTTGGGTGACAAAATTAGTTCCTTGATGAAGCAGAGTTCTAAAGTCTCTTCCGGGTGGTTTTACATCGTGTGTTTGTGACAGATTTGACGATTTTACTCACACCATGGTTAATGATAAACAAACGGAATAAAATCGGTCTTCTAGTGATTTAGACACGAGGTAGTGTATGAGTACAGTACTTGTCAAGTAAACGGAAGGTGACTGGGTCAAGTAGAAAATTGTTACTAACAAAACTGATCAAGAAAACACCCCCAGCAACTTTGTATCATCTTTAAAATGTAATAGTGAAAATATTTTCATGTTTTTTTCATGAAATGAAAATCTGCTAACTGTAGCTATTAGTTATACTCATAAACAGGTTATGTAAATATAACTAGGATCGAGTATTAATGAAAATATTATCACGAAATGATGAATACAGCTTATATAAGTTATAGGTGTTACAATGTCGTATCTTGTCTATGATATATCATGTATATGATAGTATTATAGTACTATCATATACATGATATATTAATTATTATAGTATATTATAATTATGTATGAAGAAATGACGCGATGTTTATTTTGAATTATTTATACACTGCATTTTTCAATATGATTTTTTATTGTTGAAAAAAGGAATTCACCAAAGCAAACTGTATAGTGAAAATGTCAAGTATATATCAGATATATTATAGATAATGTCAGTTACTTAATAAGTTGCTTACGTTATTTATTAGCTTATAAGGTTTATCTAAAAAGTTAAAATAAGATATATTAATATAATAAATCATTAATTAACTAAATAGTACAACTAATAGAAATAAAACTAAAGTTATAAATGAATATAATAACAATATGAACTACATGCAGTTTAATAACGTTTGAAGTTTAATTAATTGAATATTAATATAACCTTAATGGAAATTTATACATCTTTACTTTTTGTGTTTACCTCAGAATTCCATTTGTATAACTTTACTATTGCAACTTTGTAAATTATATACAGGCATATTAAGTAAAACATTTCTAAAACTATAAAATACATCTAAGCTGATCCTAATCTTATTGTTCATGATACTGTTTCAGAACCTTGATTCAGTTACAGTTTGAAGAGTTAATTAAGCAATTGTCAAATAAAAAAGCAGCTTAAGAAACAATGTTTAATATTAACAGGAAACTTGTGTTCATTACTAAGGAGGGAATGTTACTGCCATCTAATAACAATTTTATTATTATTTACTTTTTTATTTTTGTATTTTCATTTTAACTTTTTATATTTATATATATATAATAGAAATTGTGCTCAGGCATTATAAAATATAAAGGATTCTAGAATCTGTTATATCTCAACAAATGATAAAGTGGTAAATGGGTACAAGGAAAAATCACTTTCTATAGAAAATGTATTTCAAAAAGTTTTAGAGGACCAGTTCATATATAACACCAGTTCATATATAACCGTTTTATAAGCCACACATGACTGGGTACTTCAAATATTTACATTAGACTGCTGAACAGTTTACAATGTCTAATTTCCACTGGTTTTTAGGCACTAATATATATATATATATATATATATATATGATTTTATATTCATAATATATCTAAAGAGAAATTTGTTTATACGTTATTTAAAATTACTTGTGATTATACTTGTTCTAACAGTCAGGTCAGATGTAGACAAAGATCTAAAATTAATATAAATAAAACTTCACGTGTGAATTGGCAGCTTGGGTCAGTCATCCTATAAATAAAAATTTCATTTTCATGCAAACACAAAACTACTGGTAATGCTTATCAGTGCACAGTTTTCTGGTTGTGACAGAGATCACAGTAAATGCAGTGGTTGTTGGTTACATGTATGTAGAGGATTCTTCATTTTAAGATAAAAAAATTCTACCTAACATTGCACAGAACATTCGATGTCATACTTGTGTAAAAGCGAGAAAATATCAGTTCCAATAGTTAAGTTTTTCTAAATCACAATAAGACATATCAAAACAATTCACATAAAAATCAGAGTTTTCAGTTTTATGAACCAGTGCTTAATAATATGGTTATAACATAAAATGAAATTATTTATAACACATATAAATTGATACACTTCTGAAGCCAGTTAAATAGGCTGGTACCAGAAGCAAAAATGAAATTGTTATGGTTATCACAGTTTATCAGCAGTATTGTCACATGTACAATGAGAATTATATTTTTCAATTAAGTGTAATAGATCTCTGTGTATATATATGAAAAACAAACAAATCAAAATTAACCTTTTTTTTTCTATATTTTTATTGGCAAAGAATATACACAAGCAAGAACAATGCAGTTCTGTACACCACATTTGTTTTGTTGTGAAATAGTTTGAAATCTGTTACACTGATGTTTTATTGTATTTTAAATGAGTAAATTGGGTAATAAACAGTTTAATGTGATATAAATAATGGTGTGTATTTTTTATTTTTTTTTCTTCAGGTGAGGGCAGACGGTTAAAACCTTATAGCTATGCCACCTCCACCACCCCCTCCTGGGCCAGGCCCACCCCCTCCACCAATGGCACCAATGTCTGCACCAAAGAAAGGAGGGAATAGTAGGGGTGCTCTTCTTTCAGAGATTCACAAAGGAGCAAGGTTGAAAAAAACTCAAACCAATGACAGAAGTGCTCCACTTGTTGCAGGTACATAGTTTTTATTATTTTTAATACGTATGTGTTTGTTTGTTTTTATTATTGTTATTATTTTTCTAATATGTATGTATTTTAATTACTTCTTTTTTAATCTGTATGAATTTTCTGTATATTTTTTAATTATTTGTTAAATATGTATGTATGTTTGTGTGTGTATATATATATATATATATATATATATATTTTTTTTTTTTTTTTTTTTTTTCTATGTATGAATTTTAATTGTTTTTTTTTTTTTTCTAATTTTCACCACTTGGATTGCTTGAAATTCCTTTTTTTTTTTAAATAATTAATACTACAACATGTACATGACACATTTTTAAACATTTTTTTTTGTGTTTTAGTAAAATCTTTTGAAAATTAAATTTCTACCACTTCAAAAGATATAATTCTTATTTTATTAGTAATATTTTTTGTTTTTTTTTTCTCATGTTATCTTTTTCAAAGTTACTTTTAATTAGGGTTTATTTATGTAAAAGAAGATTGATGACATTAAATGATTAACTGTGAAACAGAATTACATAGTAAAACAGATGAACTGGTGTTGGACAAAGTTGTGCAGTTGTACACATTAAATTTAAAACAAATTGTTTTGTAAGTTGGTATGTAACAAAAATACACTTGAGTTCTGTTTAAAGTGGAGTGAAATAAAGAGTGTGATGTTACAGGAAATGAACTTTGTGAAAATTCCATTCAGCGAGTGAAGTGGTTTATTCCTCCAAAAAAATTAACAGTGTTTCTGCAACCCCCCACCAAAAATAAATGAGAATGATCATACAATATATCCCTTCTAAAAATGAACAAAGTTCTGGCATCCCCACCCACAAAATACCCTCAAATATTTTTAAGCATGCATGTTGTGTCGCAATTACCCGAGTTGTATCCATGAACTGTCAGTAATCTGATACTACTGGCTTATATTACAACATGACTTGCAAAATGTTCACATATTTTTTTTTTTTTAAATTTGATTATTTAACTTTTCTTAATTAACTTTAAGCATTTAATACTAGTTGATTTTATAGTTCCATTTATCTATTTTGATTTGAGCTTTTAGTTACTGTTTTAATTTGTTTTTGAATTAGCTTTTTAACATAGTGTATAAACAGGTAGACTAAATACATTTTCTAATTATTATTATTTTTTTAAATATTCCTAATATATAAAGTATGACAATAATATGATGAGCTTGTTTCTATTCTTTCTTTTTTTCTCAGAGCACTTTGAACATTCAAATGTTAAATAAATACTTATTGATTGGAAGATGGGTTGACTTTGCAGTCAGTTACGTTGCTAATGACTTCTATTTTTAAAAGAACAAAACATTTCTGTATATTGGCTTAGATAATGTAAGACAAAAAATGAAAGAAAAAGCAGCTCTTCAGAATTTTTATGTCATTGTCATATTTATTATTAGCAAAAGTTAGTTTGAAAATAAAGTAAAACAGTCAGTCTGTTAGTAACACTAGAAATAACTTAGTACATTTTTAGCTGTTGTGATGTAGCATGTTGTGTGTTGTTAACAGCAGGCAGCAGTAAACCTGCAGCCAATAAATTCCAGACAGTGGCCAGCTTCCCATCCCGACCCAACAGTCGAGATCTGCCCCAGGCCTGGAGAGGCTCACAGGATGACGGTACAACACATTTACACCCGACTAGTGGTGCTATAGCTAATTCTTTGTGTCATGTCCCTGTTACTAATACCTTTTGTATTATGTGTCACTGTTTATGCTGGTACTAGAGCTAATACTTTGTATTGTGTATCACTGTTTATACTGGTGCCAGAGCTAATACTTTGTATCATCTATCACAGTTTCTACTGGTGCCAGAGCTAATACTTTGTATCATCTATCACAGTTTCCACTGGTGCCAGAACTAATACTTTGTATCATCTATCACAGCTTATACTGGAGCTAATACTATATCATCTATCACAGTTATACTGGAGCTAATACTATATCATCTATCACAGTTTGAACTGGTACTAGATCTAATACTTTGTATGCTTAACATAACATATATTGATGTTTTTACTGTCAGTGCTAGAGCTAATAGATTACATTATCTTTTATTGCTTGCTGTTAGATGATGCTTTAGCTAGTATATGTATCAGTGTTGTGCTGCTACTCTGCTAATAGCAAAACAGAACCTTAAATAAGTTAACATTCAGGTTTATTTCTTTAACTTTTGTTAAGTATCCTCTAGACTGTTTGTAATAGAGAACCTGTTTATTTTGAATATCTTGATAACTTTTATACAGATATCAAGCTAAAACTGTTTAATAAAGATAACAGTTAAAAACTTGAGTAACAGTTTGGGTGATGATAAGTGTGCTATCTGTTTATGACAGCGTATGCAGAAGTTGACAGTGTGGAAATATAAACTGCTCTTTAAATTATAAAATGTGACTTCCTGGTGACAAGGAATTAAACCTCTTTTGTGTCTGACCTATTTTTATTGTTACATTTATTAAATCATCACTTCCACAATATGTTTTAATTTCAATCATCATTATTTAATGAAAGTTTACCTTAATATTTTTTGTTATTTTTGTTTTTATATTAAATTTTAAACGTGGTATCTGAGTGTTTATGAATTTGATTTGAATTAATATTTAGAAATTTATTGGGGTTTTTTAAAATTTAATTTTTTTATTTATTTATTTATTTATTTTTCACTTTATTATTATTATTTTTATTTTTTATTTTTTTTAATTCTTTCTGTTGAATGGTCACACATAAGTCTGTGTCTTAGGTGTGTGTCGTTTGTTTTAATTAAATTATCAGAGTATTTTAATTTAAAATTAAATTTAAAATAATTCTGACCACACTAAACAATTGAAATATCTTACCTGTTTATAATTCTCTGCGTCTTTTTAATAAGCTTATCCTAATCCCTTCCTACATTAGTCCATGATGATACAGTTGTGTATGTGGCAGTGATGAACATGTTTAGTAATATTCTTAGTCCAGGAATAGTTTCTGATCAAATAGGTAGTCCATTCTACTACTATGGTAAGTACAAAATATTATCTGCAAACCCCTCCAATGTTGCTAAATGTTGCTTATTTTGTATATAGAGTAATCAGTTGTGTGTCTGGTTTGTTTTTGTTTTATTATTCATTATGGCGACTGGTATACTAAAAATCAACATATTTAGACACTTTATTATAAAACATAAAAGTTAAGAATTATGAATGTTTTGAAAACACAAAAATTATTTTGATAAGAAGTACTAGGGTTTTATTAATTATTTTTTATTCTTTATTTTTTTAAATTATTATTTGTTTAATTTTTAATAATTTTGTTGGTTTTTCTCTTTTTTTCACTAATGCAGTAAAATCACGAGCACACTAACTAACAAATACCTAAAATGTAACAAATAGTAAGATGTTTTCAAGATAAGAAAATTTTAAAAAGTTCTTATACAACTTGATGATGAATGAGCTAACCTATGAGTATGCTGGGGTTTTTTTTTCACTAATGCAACAAAATCATTACCACACTAATTAGCAAATACTTAAAATGTAACAAATGGTAAAATGTAAAATCTGTTTTAAATTAATTATATTTATTTATCTTTTAGTTTTTAAGTAAATTTTCAATGTCCTTATATAACTTGATGATGTATGAGCTAACCTATGAATATGCTGTGGAGATTTATCTAAAGAGCAAAACAAACATTTTAGTATGTTGAATCGTTAATACTAACTTGTTGTGATGGTAAGACATTTTGTAAAACAGAAAATATTATTGGTTTGAGTAATAAATAAAGACAAATTTATTTATTTTTTAGTGATTCTCTCTCTCTCTTCACACACACACACACACACACACACACACACACACACACACACACCATAAACTCCTTTTTATGTCCGTAGATAAAAATTGAGAACCACAAAGTAGTTTTGTTGTTTATTTCATTTTAAATTTACTTTTAACCAACTTTTCTACGTAATAATGATAAAACCATTACATAAAATATCTTAATATTTGTAAGAGCCTAACACAATAATCTATTCAACAATTAAGAAATGTATATATTTGTTCTATTTAAAGGCAACACAAATCGTAGTTCCAGTTCTGGAGGTGGTGATGCCCCTGCAGGCCCTCCTGCAGGAGGGATTGGGGGATTGTTTGCAGGAGGAATTCCACGACTCCCCAACAGAGGGGGTAGAACTGGAGGAGGACCAAAAGGTTTGTACAGAGTTAAATGTGTGGTTTGTAGATTTACTTATTTAAAGCTAACACATCCAGATATCCTCGGTGTTCAATTGAAATCATTGTACTAGTATTTCGGTTTGTTTTATGTTATTTATAATAGCATAGTTATTATAGATTGCAGTTTATGATTTTAGTGTTTTTCATTTTATATCAGTTATGTCAGATTTCACATATTACTATTTTTACTTCAGTTTTGTTCTAAATTGTTTATAATAGAGAATTTTTCACTTAGAAGTTTCTGGATTCCAATACATGACTATTATGCAGGATTTGAAGAAAAAAGACAACAGCTGAACGATGGCAATAAACTGTAGTTTATATAAACTAATGACAAAATGTTTAAGATAGTTGCTTCTATTTTCTAGATTATACAGTTATTTCAGTAGTTTGAGATTTCTTGCAACAGGGGTGCCCACTCTTTTCCAGCTTGCAAGCTACTTTTAAACAATGATAAATAAATTTAATTGTATATGTTTACTGAATATACTTTATATATACAATAATGATGATATCAATGATTTGAGAAATTTTATAAGAATGATGATAAAACTGATGGTTTGAGATATTTTATAAGAATGATGATGATACTGATGATGATGTTATTTTACAGCTGCAGGGTCGATGAGTGCTATCCGTCCACCTGGTCCTGGTCGAGGAATGTCTAATGGACCAGTTCATCATGATACAACAGACAGCTCTAAAATCAGCAATGGATCAGTAGCAAATTCATTTCCACCCTGCTCCTCCCCCAAATGATCAGAAGCCTAAGCTAGAGCCACCAGCAGTGCCCCCTAGTGACAATAAGCCACGGCTGAATACTCCTCCTAAAGTTCCCCCCAGTTTAAACAAGCCCAAGTTTGGAACAGTTGCTCAAAGAACAGAAAACTTTAACAGGAACAACAACAACAACTCCAGCAGTGAGCCTTCGAGCAGTGTTTCAATGAGGAACCAGCCCCGGGGACAGCCGCCGCCTCCTCCACGCCCCCCCTCGTCTTCCAGTAACAGACCATCAAGTATGGTGGGTCGGCCATTGCCACCTCCACCTGGAAATGCTGTACCTCCAGCCCCTACAAATGCTGTTCCCCCTCCCCCACCCTCAAGGAGTACTGCAAGTCAGCCATCAAATACAGCTCCTTCATATTCAGGTGGAAGGCCAGTGGTGCCCCCTCCTCCAAGTCGTCCAGGGAACCCACCCCCACCCCCATTGAGGACCACTTCTGCTCAGGGTGGGGGGACTGTAGGAAGGGCAGGGCCTCCTAGTAGCAGACCTCCTGCTCCTCCCAGTAGACGAGACATGCCTCCCCCACCACCACCCCATCAGAACACTGGAACTATTGGACGAAGTGCACCCCCTCCCCCCAGCACACTACCCCCTAACAAATTACGACACAGTTCAAGTGGCTCAGGAGATAATGGTAAAATATAGTTTATTTTAAACTTACATTTTTTTACAAGTTACATTTTATATTTACATTTTTATTGGTCAGAGTATTTGCTGTGCTGAAGGCATGAAAAACAAATACTACATTATTAACAAAGATTTGTTATAAGAATATTATAAAAATAATTAACTGATGAACATAGTAACAAGAAATGATCTAACTTTCTGTTTGTAAACTATTAGTTTAAGTAAACAGATGTGTGGTTAATGTATATTCATCTCCAGGCATTGTATCTGTTTTTCCTGTTTGTTTTCTTAAATATTTAAACCTCTTAAACAGTGTGTAAAATCAGATTCGTAAATCAGGTCTTGTTTATTTATATTGATACTAAACTGCTCACTAGAGTGTTGGGTGTTATAAGAAACGAAACAAAAGAACTAAATAGTTACATAAAAAGTGTGTTAATAAGAAAACACAACCTTCGTGTTGCAGTGAGTACACACATTACTCTGTCACAAAATCTGTGGTCTTTGTTGAATGGTTATATGTGTAGGTCAGTAGTTTTACCGTCTCTTTGTATTGTTTTTCAGAGTTTGAAAATCGATTTAAGTTCCATAAAATATCTGACATTCCTCCGCCAGAACCATTCAGCAACACTAGCAAAGTTTACCCCAGCAAAAGCCCTCGCCACACAGGTATATAGTTATCTTAACTCTTCTGATTTTGTATTTTTATTTCAGCTATGTTTTTCTTACAGTAATATATTAGGTTTTTTTTTTCTTTTTTTCATTATATCACTTTCATTCTTTTATTTTCTAATAAAAATTTCCTCTCAGTCACGAATATTTACTATTATTAACAGAGTTTTTGCTAACATTTTACTTTTCTTTTGACTTGTTTATTTTTCATCTCAAGTTATTCATCTGATTTCTTTTCCTGTAATTTCATCATAACAGTTATTTATTTGGTTTCTTTTCAGATAGCCAGAGAAGAGCTCCGCCCCCACCCCCGCCACGTTGAAAATGGGTGGTGTCAGTACATTATACATGCTATAACCCTAACCACAAAGTGCTTTTTTCAGAGGCACACCTATTTTCATAATGATAAACTTTTTCCTCCTTACTGCACCTGGATAACAAACAGCACAATAATATTCTTCAGTAGTTTAGTGTGCATCTGTCATTTTCTGTTGGTTTTAAACTGTTTTACCGTGTTCTTTCTGAGAGTCGACTGATGAATTACTAGAGCAAATTGTAAATAACAAATTCAGTTGATAAATATTTCTAAAGCTAGAACATCATAAAAGACAAATTTTTCTGGTGGATGTCAGTATCGGTGGATACTGAAGAACATTGTAAATAATAGATTTGATGAATATTAGGCTAGAATTGGGGAAGGAATGTTTTTAAAACAGATGTGACTGGTGGATGTTAAAACAGACGAACAGATGGTAAATCTAGAAATGAAGTAACCACATGTTTTCTGATTGGCACGGACATCATACCCCGAGTGTTTCATTCTAAAACATGGAACTGCAGACAGTTATACACTATCACATTCGTAAAATGGAACGCTTTATATTACAGGGACAAAAGATCAGAAATGTTTAAATAGATGCTAAAGTGCTTTTATCCTTACCTTTTTAAGATGAGCAAAATATATCCAAAAAACTACAACTCAAGATAGTATCCATAGAACTCATTAGAATTTTATTGGAATGGTCATGCCAGTTTCTGTTAAATGAATTGAAGGGATGTATTGTAGTTGGTTATCAGGGACAAAATAAATTTTTTAAATTATTTAATTTATACATTCGTAATATGAAAATTACCTGATGTATGTTCATTAATGTAATAGTAATTTCCTTGCAGTTCTGCATGGTTAAGTTATTTGTGTTTTTAATGTACTTGGTTATCATGGTGTCAATGACATGTGAATGAAAAGTGCTGGACACAAAATCATTTCTTTATTGTTCACATTTGTTTTGATCTTGCCATTAGCTTTCTTTTAATTAACAAATGAAGAAGCAAAGACACAAAATTTGTAATTTCTGTAATAATTGACTAAATTAAATTGTATTCTGTTTATTGGGTTAGATTTACAGTTTTCATTTGGAATTTGATTTAACAGAAATGTATCTAACACAAACTGTTATACAGAATTTTTATTTGACAGATATCATCAAGCAGTTATTTAAGAATTTTCTCTTGACTAATGTATACTAAAATCTGCTGCAATCTGCTTTACTAACAGTTGTGTGTTACTGGTGCTAGCAGCCTACTCAGTGATATTTAAATACAGCATTTAATTAGACCTTGTAAAAATATGTTAATTCACTTCCACATTAAAATTCTGAAAACTTGTCTAGTTGTTAAAAACCACTTTTTAAATGTGTCGACATTTTTTTTATTATTATTATTATTAAAGCTATTCTCATCTCAGAATTGTTTTATTTTTACACAATTTTTAATTTATTTTTAACTGCCGAAATGTTTATTTTTTTTTTATCTTAAATAAAGCTAGTTTTTATCAGAAGTTTATAATTTAACATAAATAGATGTCAGACTTTATTGTTACTATTAATTTAATTTATTACTATTTATTATTATTAATATTTTCTTTCCAGACATTAAATATTTACATACTCATTTAGAATAATAATGATTTCAGATTCCATGAAATAATAATTTGTCAAAGGAGAGAAATGATAAAAATCTGTTACACTGAAATGATTGTAAACTAATTTTCTAAATTTAAAGCATCCCTTGATATTTGTATTTAAGCCTAGTTAAAAATAAAATATATGTAACTTCATTCTGTTTTATTGATGTCACAAGACTGCTGATTGTGTACGCATTACAGTCCTGATTTTCATAACACCACCAACATCTGCGAATGTTGTAGATGCTGCTCTAGTATTCTCTGTCACAGCAAATGTAGATGATGCTGCAGTACATAATGTTGATGTGCACATCAGTGTATACAGTATATATTTAATACTTTTGTAAATTACTTTTCTTTACATATCCACTTAGATTTGTGATGTGATAATTTCCAAACTGAGCTTCTTATCTTGATTACTGTGCCTCAATACACTTTTTTTTTTTCTCTCTCGGCTGTTTTGATTAGTTTGGCTGACCTGTGTTTGTGTGTTGCTTAAAGCAGACTTTGTTGGGTTTAAAGATCCAACTGTGGTAGAAATGATCATATTTTTACAACAGAACTAAATGTAATTACAAGACAAAAATGTGTGATTACAACATACTTGAATGTTTTATAATTTACAAAAGTTTTAAACTGAAAGTTTTCAAGACTTTTGTAGTAATGCATGATTGGATTGTTGAAGACTGTGCCAGTTTTAGAAGTTTGTCATTGGCTTGATACAAATCATTCCAGATATTGTATATAATATATTACTTCTTTGTTTGTCTGTCTGTCCTTCCATTTGTTTTGTAGTTTATTGCTTTTTGTGTATTTTTGTTTTTTTGTTTTTTTCAATTTTCTTTATTATGATGATTATTATTATTATCAAATTGTTTGCTCAAAGGAATATGAAGTCTGCAAAATAAAGTTTTAGTATTATTCCTGGAAGCTGTAAACTGTTAGTTAACTGTAAAACTGTGAAATTAACTTAACTATAAAATATGAAATTAACTTAACTGCTAAAACTGTCGAACTGTTATTTCTTCAAATTATTCAGCCATCATACCAGATTATTCTAACATTTTCTAGACCTGTTTTTTTTTTTTTTTTTTTTTTTTTTTACATTTTTTTTTTTTTTTTTTTTTCTCTACTTTATTTATATTTAAAGGTATCATGAGTAATAGGAAAAATAGAAGTATTTCTGCTACGCTCCCCCTTTCTCACAATCTAAACAGCAGTTCAGTGATTTTTGTCCATCACTGCATGTAAGTCAATAATACAACATCATACTGCATCATCTCCCCCATTTCCTTAATTTTCATGATTATTTCTGATGTTATTAATGATTTACTCTATTTTATTATATTTTGTTTTTGTTAACGATGATTAATTTGACAGTTTCATGTTTTTAATATCATTACTGGGCTTTTATTTGTTTTTTATTTTTACTACTGTTTCTTTGGCTATTATTATTATTATTATTATTATTATTATTGCTGTTGTTATTACTATTATTATTGTTATTACTATCTTCATTTTTGTTATTATTATTATTATTATTAATGTTTGTGTTTCTATGTTTACTGACTGTAAATAAAATGTTTATTGTACATAAACTAACATTAATTTACGTCAGTCAGATTGAGTGTATATAAACCTGCATATTATCATTGGGTTACTGTATAATATATGCAACTGGGTGATCAATTTATTTATTCTTTGCTTAAATAACAATACTATGTTAATGAGAGAAGTTATTTTTTAATTTTAAATTTTCATTGATTAAAAAAAAAAAAAAAAATCAGTAATATTGTCTTTAATCTCATATCTCAGTATGTATACCCTTTATTATAAAATATTTTATTCTCAGCTTTATTATTAATAACAGACCACAGCTCTGTACCATGCACCATTTTGCTTTTCTATTTCATTATTAACAAAATGAAATTTCTTTATGTATCTTTTTTCTTCTGTACTGATTAAACTATTTTGTTTTATAAAATTTCTTTAGTGTAAACATCTTGTTTGAAATCATAAATTACTCAGTAAATTAAATTTTGAGTAAATAAAAAGGATAGCAAATTTTTTATTGATTCTCATGTAAACAAAACCATTCTTATTTTATGATTCAAAATGCTTGTGAATTTTTCAAGTATTTTTTGGTTTATGTTTAACTTGTTTCAGAATAATATTTGAAATGAGAAAAATTTTAAATTTTAAAATGGACCCATTGATGTTATGTGTAAATAGTGAATAACGATTTTCATTTTACAGTCAAACATAACAAATTCAGCTAATTTGGGCTATTTTCATTTTTGAAAAGATTACAACTAGGTACATTAGCTCAGATAATTGAGAAAGTAGGTATCTTTGTTGTGGTAACTAACGTATAAGAAAAATAAGAGGAAGTTCTTACAAGAGAACTTTATAGAAGAACCAGTGTGAATCGTCAATGAGTTTGGAACGTAATTTTAGTATCATTTGAAACAAATTAATTCTCTTAACAAATCTGCACAGCATCAGTATGACCAATTTTGACAGAGAGGATCACATCTTATGTAAATTATCTAATTTTACTAAACTGATTTCAGAACATTTCTTTTGTCAAACATTATTTTATATTATTTTTCTCTTCTAATTATATTAAAAGGTTTTTAAAGTCCAAACATGTATTGTACTTTTTATTTTTATAAATAAATTCTTACATAACCAACATCTTATTTAGAAAGTGTGAAGTAGTTTGAAATCTTTCTGGTTCTGAAAAATAAATAACTTCATTGTACTGTCTTAAGTTAATTTCTCTTTTAAATATGTCTTTAAATAGAGCAACTCAGAATGTATTTCTTAGTTGTGAGTGTTAAAAGTCACTAGACTATAAGTTAGAAAGAAAGATGAATTGTATGCAGTGGAGTACATACCAACAACTTTGCCTGACTGCATCGGACTTTGTATGGTTAAATTTGTTCACACTGGTTTTCCTGATAATATGTGTTAACATTTAACAAGTGTTAAGACTTCAACAATATGATAACTCTGTAATAATTAATTATACACACACTGTAAAGTGAACATTTGGAGATGCTTACTGAAATGCAATCTATAATTTTTCAATAAATTTAACTTGTATCTCTTTGTTTTGTCTTTTGTTCAACATGATTACATGATTGAGGTTAATTGATCACTAATCTAGACAGGTTTATTTTATTATTTATTTTATAAACATTTAACACAGAGGTTACTGAAATGCTGGCCCAGTGTTTGACAGGTCACAAGATCAAATCTTCCCCATGAACTAATTTCACCAATCTACAATTGTTTTTCATGATGTGGATTCTAATCTGTGTTACTCATCCTAGACAAGAACTGGCTTAATGTTTCCTTCAACTAAATGTTTTGTGTGGCACTGATTTTAGTAACAATTAGTGTGCAAGGGGAAATACTAGGCTGATATTCTGTTAGATGTGTAATCTGCTGATTTTTCTAAAATGTGTTATGCTGTGAGGGCATCACAAAAATGTAGTTGACTTAAATAAAAGAAAAGCCAGATAATTGCCATGTGAGAAGTATCTACACATGATGGTGTTTCTCTAATTAAAACATTTTGTTACATAAAATGATATGATAATATATATTCATATATATAAAGAAATTGGCAAATGTTAATGTAACTGCCATTTTCTCTATTGTTTACTAGATGATTTTGTTTAGCAAACTGCAATGCTTTACACATCACTGACTCACACACAGACACTTTATACACACATAAACATTCATAGATATAACAGAGTTAATCTGGGAAGTAAGTAACTTCTTTCTTACCTCTAACAACCTAGTATACTGACAGAAAGCCAGATCCCACCTGTGAGTTCAGACTGATCAACTTCAGTTTTCTGTTAACATAACCAAATTTCAAACAGCTTAATATGTTAATACTAGCTTTACAAATGTGTCATAACAGTGAGAATGTATGAAAATTTATATCAAATGAATAAACAATAAACTATTTAACAAAAAAACAAATGAACAAACTAAAAACATCAGTATAATTTAAATTTATTAAAAAATAAAATAAACAGCTTGGTTTTTATCATGGGTATGAACTGAATTATTTAACAAAAAAAAAAAGTTTTTTTTAAACATTATTCAGCATAAATAAGGACTAGGAATGACAAACATTTGTGCATCTGTGAAAATAAAAAACATTAAATGTAAATATTAATATATTTTACAAATGTTTGGACAGTTTCAACTACACCCATATGTAAATAAATGTATATAGATGTAAAATAGGTTACAAAGGGAAAACAAAAAGTAAACCATAAAAATGCAAACAGCAATGGAACATTTGTTACAAAAAATATATTAATAAAAAAAATGTACATTAACAACAATAATACAACTAACAAAACAGATATAACAGGCAGTGATAAAAATAAAATTGTTGTTTTTAAAATATGTGTATGTGTTTGCTTGTGTATGTTTGTGAGTGTGTTTGGGCATTTGTGTGCATGTGTTTGTATTTACATGAATAAACTGTGTTTTTTATATATGTTGTGCGTGTTTGTGTGTGTTATAAAAAATGATATAAATCTGGAGACTACCAAAACACAAATAATGCTGATTTACTGCATAAGAAAACAAAACATAACAGATAATATATTATTATAAACATTCTTGCACAAACACATTACATAAGCAGATTTCAATATATAAGTATACCACAAACATAAATATACATCACACAGAGAAACATTAGTACTAATTTATTTTTTCAGTTTCTCTAAATATTCAATAAATAATTCAACCATGTATATACCTTTGATAGCAAAATATAAATTGTCTAATTTTTATTTTATGCCAAGATTAAAATAATCATCCATTTAAATAACTCTGTTCTTTGATTTTCATCACTTTTTATCTTAATATTGTATTTAGTTTAATCTGAAAAGAATACTATTTATAAACAACAAAATATACAAGTATCATGATTAAACCTTAGATAAGAATTGAAGTAAAATTAAATGTGGGAATAACATTTATTATCATTATCATTTCACTGTTGTTGTTGTTGTTGTTGTTGTTGTTATGAAATAATTAACACTAAATCAAAGACACTCAATATTGCAAATATATATATATAACAAAAACAACCTGCCTCACAAAATACAATAAAACCTTGAAACCAAATAAAATATACATCATTTTCAAAACAATACTGACAGAATTATCAAAATATAATTATAATACAACAAATAAAAACTATATCACATTACTCTTTGTCAATATAATGACAAAATAAATGCCTCAAAAAAAAAACTTTTTTTATATTTTTATCACAACCAAAATAATAAATGTTTTCTAGACAATTCACATAAGAATGAAAAAAAACACAACAGTATCTGTTAATAAACAAAATAAACACAACTATATCTTCACATACAAAGGCTGGATTATGTAACTGCACACTGAAATGCAGGTCGCTAAATGTCTAATGGATTTTACAGAAACATGAAAAGAAAACTGCTATCAGATTACTTCCTGTAGTGGCTATGCTGGTGATATTTTAATCAGTAATGCTAAAATTAAATCAGGGTGATATCGGATATTAACTGTGACATGCTGCAGTTCTGATATCATTAACATCTGCTTGTGCAATCTGTATAGAGATTAACTTGTAGTTGTGAACTCGTTACTAGAGTCAGAAAAACTTTTTCAGAGTCAAATTAACACAAATTATTTCTAGTTTTCCAACATCTGTTATTATAAAACCTATGAGCGGACATTTATTTCCCCACATCTGAACATCTACCAGTGTTACAGGTATAGATATCTAGTTATCCTGGCACTCAGACACAGATAGGGTCTCATACTCCTATTTTATAGTAATATTCAGTTTTATGCCTGGTTTACATGTGTGTTCCCCTGTCAATTGTGACACAGTGTGCGTGTAGTATTCAGTGTGTTACTCCTGATCAGTTATGTACAGGCTGAGGATCCCGTATCCAAAATTCCGAAATCCGAAAAGCTGACTCAAAATCCAAAACTTTTTCCAAGCAGCAGAAATAATATCTTACAGTTTTCAACTTACAAATTGTATTATTTCAAAAATCCTGCAGACTATCTGTGTAAGCTGTAAACGAAAATTAAATTTAATTCATACTGAGCTGTAAATTCTCCTTATATTCCAAAATCCGAAATACTTCCAGTCCCAAGAATTCTGGATGAAGGATTCTCAACATGTACATACTGCTATTACCAGCTGCTCAACTGTGGTGTTTATAAAATAAAGTGTACAGTGTTAATGTTACCCCTGAGTATGACTCATTGAACATGTTCCCTGGGGGTTTATCTTCATGTCAAATATTAAAACAAATTTGTTTAATCTGTGTTTGTCTCTTTTGTTGGTTATTAAAAACAAGTTAATTAACACTGTACATGTTCATGTGTGACAAACTTGTAGAAGTAAGGAAGATCTACAAGTTAACTAACACTGTACATGTTCTTCGTGTGTGACAAACTTGTAGAAGTAAGGTAGATCTACAAGTTAACTAACACTGGACATGTTCTTCGTGTGTGACAAACTTGTAGAAGTAAGGTAGATCTACAAGTTAACTAACACTGGACATGTTCTTCATGTGTGACAAACTTGTAGAAGTAAGGTAGATCTACAAGTTAACTAACACTGGACATGTTCTTCGTGTGTGACAAACTTGTAGAAGTAAGGCAGATCGTGGAAATGGTGTTCTCCCGACACATGCGTGATCACTCGACCGAGAATGAGGTTGCGACCATACACGACTGCCTCCCCACGATCCTCAGCCAGTCCCACTTTAATCAGCCAGTCACAGAGCGCATTACCCATAAACACTCGATCATACTTGTGTGTGTGATGTCTGAAAAATACAACGTAAACAGTTTTATGTTATGTGCAAAAATGTAAATGTGCGTTTAGTATGCAAAAATGTAAATTTGTAAGTAGTGTGCAAAAATGTAAATGTGCGTTTGTAAATTTGTAAATTTGTAAGTGTGTGCAAAAATGTAAACATTTCTGGTATGATTTTTGATAACAGAAACAACTGTAATATATGAAAAACAGAATTTATTAGTTACTGAATATAAAAAGTTTATTTTAAATAAACAAATAAAGTCATTAAATTACAACAGACATTTTCTAATTTTTCAGTTCTTTGCACTGGTAAGAGTTCTGTGAGAGTTTGATCTTAATCTCACTGGTTATTATATTTCAACAGAGAACAGAGCCATATTATCTCTGTTAATATATGTTTTTAATTAAGTAGCTTTGGCATCAAACATTAAACAACAACAATAATGCAACCCAGTATCGCTTTCAGTGACTGATAATGTAAAACTTACCTTCCAGACTTGATGATCTCCTTGCTGCAGTTTTCTCTGTGGTACTTGACAAACTGGGAACAAGTGTGTTTTGTCTCTGTGCTCAGTTCACCCCGGTCAGGGATGTAAACCATCTCCGCCCCATATATCACTCGCCTCACTCTGAAACATTCACATCAAACAATGTTAAATACGTGACTTTTTTACCCCGTGAATACAGCATGCTGATACCGTATATATGTATATATATATATGTGTGTGTGTGTGTGTTTAAACACACACACACACACACATACATTCATATATTATACATACATACATACATTCATATTATATGTTAATACATGAACACACATACATATATATATATATATATATATATATATATACTTAAATAAATACACTCATATACATATGCACTTACATACACAGAGATATTCAGACATTAAACATTACTTTAAAATTGTAATTTTCAAATGTGTGTAAAAAACTTACATGTGTATTTAAAGAAAGTGAGAAAAAAAATACTTACTTTTTTCATAATAAATAGAAAAAGTTAACTTGTACACATATTTATTATAAATGCACAATGAAATAGAACTTGTATATCTTCATACACAAACTGTTACATGCATCAGTAATAAACAACATATATATATATATATATTGTGTGTGTGTAAATAACATCTGTACCCTTGTGTTGGTGTGTGTGTTTATGTATGTGTATCTGTGTGTTTATGTTTTGTGTGTGTGTGTGTGTGTGTCGCCATGCATGTATATGTTGTACAAATTTTATTCAAATTATGTTTTTCACTTTTTAACAGGTTCTGAGGCAAACTAACACACTAACATAACACACTAACTCTAATAAGAAATACAACTTGAATTTTATTTTTACACAGTATTATATCTTACTATGATAAGAGATTATAACTACCCTAATCAAAGATAAAATACTGATAATGATAAAAAGTTAGTTAAATATCTCATTACAGAATTAATATTTCTCAGTTAGAGACAATAATTTGAAAAATAATTTTGAATATATCATTAAACATGTAAATATGTTACAAAACTCTATTTAGCTATATATATATGTATCTAACTATCTATAAATATATAAATAAATGCAAAATAACAGGAATTAATTAACTTGATTAAAATTACTTTCTTATATAAGTACAAATAAATCTTAATTAAATCTTTCAAAATCTGGTTCAGAGAAAATGCAACTTGCAAAAATAAACACTAAATATGCAAATGACATATTATTATATATAATATTGTATTAATAATAAAATTAATTATTTTGATATATATAACAGCGTTTACTTGTAATCGTGTAAACATTAAATGAAATATATTCTTTGGGTTGAGAGTTTTGTGCATTTACTAAGGTTAATATTTCAGTTTCACAAATTTAATATTATTAAACTATGTTAAAAAGGTCAGAAAGCAAAAGTCAAGGTTAAAACTTTCTATGATCTAGTCTGGTGCTTCTAGACAGTTTAGAAAACTAAATTAAAATGAAGGAAGCTAGTAAAAAGGAATGTGAAAAAGTGGAGTGTCAAAACAAAGTTAATTATTTTATATTATCTAATGAATTAAAATTAAAATCAAATTCAACCAAAACATTTTTTTTATTTTTAAATTGAAAAAACAACAACCTACAAAACAGATAAAATAAATAAATTTCAAAAACAAATATGTAAGTTCTCAGACAGGCACAGAATTTTATATTTGAATAAATATTTGTTACTTTAGTAGTTTTTTTTTTTTTTTTAATAGTTTCAAGATGTTTGATGGTATCAATAATTAAACACTAGATAAAAGGTTTATTTACAAAACATCAAATTTGTGGTTTGTTTATTTCTGACTGATTTAACATTTGTTTATCAAAATCTATTATTAAAAATTAAAAATTAAAATATAATAAAAATGAAATACTTGATCTTTGTAAGACACATGTTAGTAAGCTGGAAATAACTACAAGTGTGTTAAAAACATTACTTAGTGCTGTGAAAGAGTTAGAATACTACTACTACTACTACTGCTATTACTACTACTATTACCAGTACTAATACAACTACTACTATGAATAATAATAATAATAATAATAATAATAATAATAATAATAATAATAATAAATAAATTAATAATAATAATAGTTGTAGTAGTAGCAGTAATAATATTATTAACAATAATTCAAGAATAATAACAATGAAATAACAACAATAACAACAGTTAAAAAAACAAAAAACAAGCCTTAGTAACAAGTGTGATATAGAGCAAGCTACAACTAACTACTAAGTTACCTAAGGTAGACAAAATTAATCCATCTATATCTCGACACAAATCTGAAAAGTACAAAACAGATGACAAAACCCAGAAATTGAGAATACAATACAGCACATACCATCACCTTTCAAAACATGCACCACCATGTTTGTAATAAGTTTCATTAATGAGCACCCTCAAATAAATACCAAATGAAATATACACAAAGAAAAAATAAAATCTTTTTTGTGCTTAATTTTGAATGCCTGGTGAAATAGACCAGGTAAAACCAATTTACACAAAAACAAAAACCACTTCCCCTGAACAAATATACATATATTCAAGCATCCATACATTATGTAAATTTTAATTTTAAAAATATATGTGCATTGTGTGCTTCATATTTTCAAGTTTAAACATGACAAATAAAAATAAAACCAGTAGACGAAGAAGGATGTTGGGGGAGGTAGGTCAGAAAAGTCTCCATCAAACTTTATTTTTCACAATCTTCTAAAATTTGTCTGTCACAAACTGTGACAAAAAGAAATTGTAATTACCAAAAATGTCTCAAAGTTTATAAAAGTAATCAACTAAAATCTTATGCACAACTGAAATTTGTTTGTGCTGATATTTGAATTAAAGATTATCAAAGCTGATGTGTAAATTTCTATTACAGTGTCTAAATGTAATGAAGATTTTTAAATTTGTTTTCTTGTTAAGTAAAGTCATGGCATTGAAAACTGAGAATACAAATAAACATTTTTAAATAAATATTTATTAAATTTCCTACATAAAGTAAACTTTAATAAATACATTTATATATATATATATATATATATATATATATATAAAAATACCTACATAACAGAAATGTTTAATAAATGCATTACGTAATATGGTGGGACATTTTGTAAAAACTACAAAAATTTTAAATATCTTTTGGTTGATTGTAGTCAGTATCTGTTTTTTCTTGTTGTGTTTTTTTAAATTCAGCTCTATTGTAATGAAAACAGTTTAACTGCATGTTGACAGTTTACAAGTCAAACACAAAATTATCTCTCTGTTGACACTTTTTAAAATCTAACACATTTGTGTTTGAGCTGAACACAGAAAAAACATGCACAAAAACACACAGCCCTCAACCTCCACACCTATCAGATAGGTTTATGTGAGACAAAACCAAACTGCCGTTTTAAAAACATTTTAAAATGTCTCATACAGTGTCGAACTGCTAAAACAAAACCTGAAACACTGAAATATTTCACACATCAAAACATGTTTGTTAAATGTATTTAAAAATATAACATAAAATAATAATGACTAATAATAAATAATAATAATAAAAAAATAAATAAAATAAAATAAAATAAAATAAAATAAAATAAAATAAATATCAAATAAAAGATGCAAGGAAATGTTCCCTGTTCCAATAACAGCAGATCAAGCAATAAGCAAAAATGTTATATATGTTTTAGATGAAATTATTTCTTTTTTAAAATCAGATACAGAGTTTATGATTCGTTTTATGACAAAGTTTCATATTCAATGTATAAAGTTGTGAATATTTTCACAGATAATGAAAAAAACAAAATGAAAAAAAGAAAGCTGCTTCAATATATGACAAAACTGAACTTACTTTGAAATAAAATAATTTAATTTAGTTCTGAATACAATTTTGACATCTGTATCATTATAAACTTTATAATCATATCAGATTGTGTAATTGCAAAAATACTCATGCAACTCAACTAAACTTTAAAGAGTTCAGGTCACATAAAAATAATTATATGAGTAAAATAATTAAAATTATTTGTTAGGCAGGACAAAATTATCAAAGTTGAGATTAATCTTTACTAAAAGAAAACATAAAAAACTGTTCTTGAAAATTAAAATAATTAATAATGTAGGCTTTTTATTCTACTATAAAATATACTTTAACTAAGTCACATGTATGGCTTTAATGCATAGAGAAGTACAGCTCATTAACAAACAATGCAAGTCCCAAATTTTCCATTGTTGTCTTTCATTAACTGTTTACACTTAACTGACAAGATGACAGATGCAGTCACTGTACACATACTCACTTCAGACACTGAACAAAATCAGTTATTCTGTTATTAAATATTCTTTCATTTTACGTTCTTGTTCATTGTTTCTTTTTTCCCTCTACAACTTCAGAATAAATTTCTCATTTTGAAAATATCTCAAGTATGCAGGGAAAAGAAGAGAAAAATTTGATGCAAGAAGTACGTACCTTCTGACTAAAGGAGAAAACATTAATTTGGTGTCAAAACCAAACACAGCAAATATCAGAAAACCCTGAAAAATAAAAAAAATAATAATTAAACTTTTTAAAATGTTTGTCTGTTCATTTAAATCATACAAAAATTTGCTCTCTATAAAATCAGAAAACCTACTCTAACATTCATCCTCCATACACGTATACTGTTAACACATCTCTGTGTCTGTCTGTCTCTCTGTCATTCTGTGTCTCTCAGGACATGGGTTTGTCTAGCTGTCTCTTACATTGTTTTACAACCTCACTGATTCTCATTATTTTTCTCTGTCATTTCTTTTCACTTTCTTTATTTTCTATTCTCTCTGGTGTAAGATAATCAGATGTGATCTTATTTTTATCATGCCAGATTCTTACCTGTCCGTAATTAAAAACTCCATCCAGAAACTCAACCTCGATGTAAATTCCAGTTGGATGTTTGTTAAACATCCGCCACATACACAGGAACAGTCCCTGAAATATTTAATCATGTCTTAGCTGTTTTTCTCTACATTTATAAACTGAAAAGTCGAAGATAAACCTATTTCTTCTTTAAATCATTATTAAGAGTTTCAATTTATTCATAAGGACACCTAGATAATTAATAAACAGTATATCAGAAATTAACAAAGTAATTCATATCTTAAAGTTTTGTTTAAAGATAAAATTAGAGATGAAACATTGACAAGAATCGAGACTTTATTTTACTTCTTTCTTTAATTACTAAAAACCCATTAATACTTTAAGATACTGTTGAACGAAGTTTAAAAAAGCCACTTACAATGAACATGGACATCAACAGCAGAAGTATCAGCACCAAATGATGTCCAGTCTGGTATTCGTCTTGCAAGGAATCGTGGGAACTCTGTTTAGACTGAGTCACGGCATCGTCGCGCGTCACGGTGTCAGCTAGGTAAGTCTGGAGTCTGCCGTGACACTGACGTCGCTGCTCGGATGAACACTGACCCAGCAGACACGTCCGCTCGTTGATGCCCTGCGCCAGCAATGTCTCGGCAGCGAGGGACGACTCAGAACTCGACTCATCACTGTCAACGAGAGACTGAGTCGGAAACGGAATTATGTCTTCTATATTCTGATCTAAAACAGTCAAATTTACCCCACACCTTCAATTAAAATTACTTATTGAATAAATCAACTCTTTCTGTATTTGATTGCAAATATTAAAATTCAGAATTATGTCTTCTATATTGTAAATATTTAAAATTTATTTCACATCTTGAATAAAAATAAATATGTAATATTCTGAATTAACAAAAAAGAAAAGAAAAAAAAGTAAAAAAAAGAAATTCAGATAAACAAACTCTATACTAAAATTTTTGTTACGAGATAAAGATATAACTTCCATACAAAAATGTTGTACCGCTTTCAAAAAGGAATACCAGAAGCACTTAATTTTAATGAAAATTTTAACATTTTTAATGTTTAATTAAAATTAGTTACTTTGTGTTTAGAACTAAACAGTACAGCTTATTTTGGCAGAGAGGGTCACAAATACCTGACAAAATGTCCGTGTCTTCACATGACTGGTATTTGTCACGGTCAGGAAACTCGTTTCTCTGTGTTGGTTCTGGGATGAGAAGATCTGATGAGTCAGAACACTGGGTGTGGTTAAGGAGTGGTCCTTTCTGAACCCTGGGGCTGGTCTCTTCTTGAGGAAAGTGTTTGGTGGACAGACGATCATTTCGCTGTCTGATAATCAGTGCTGTGATGGTCATTATGATGTTTATCAGCAGAACCAGCACAGAAAATATAGACTGAAATAACAAAATATACCAGTCACCATACAGACAGAAAATATAGACTGAAAATACAAAATATACCAGTCACCATACAGACAGAAAATATAGACTGAAATAACAAAATATACCAGTCACCATACAGACAGAAAATATAGACTGAAATAACAAAATAAACCAGTCAGTATACAGACAGAACATATAGACTGAATTAATACAATAAACATCACTGACTATTCAGGTAGAACCTGTATACCTCCAAGCTTACATGAACTGTATTTACCTGTGTGTCAATCAGGTGAAAAGATAGGTCTATTTTGTGTACTACATTTATTTGTGTCACCAACGTGAAAATATGTGTCTATTTCATGAACAATTTACTACATTTACCTGTGTTTTGACCAGGTGAAAAGACTGGTATATTTCATGTACTACATTTATCTGGGTCAACCAGGCAAAAAGATGGATCTAATTTCATGGGCTATGTTTACCTGTGTTTTGCCCAGGTGAAAAGATGGGTATATTCCATGCTACATTTATCTGGGTGTGACCCAGGTGAAAGATGGATCAGTTTCATGTACTGTGGTTACCTGTGTTTTGCCCAGGTGAAAAGACAGGTATATTTCATGTACTACATTTACCTGTGTTTTTCCCAGGTGAAAAGACGGGTCTATTTCATGTACTATGTGCTGGTGACCACAAACAAACAGAAGGCCAACTGTTATAACAGGAACCCTGAAACATAAAAATTATTTATTATTACCTTTATCTAATCACAAAAAAACCCCCATCTTAGTAAATGCAATAGTTAATGCCAGAAAAATACAACAGTTCTGTTTAAACAAAAAATAATGTATTACAACAGAGTTAAAAAAAAGCAAGCTTTACACACAGGCAAACTTTAAACACTGCCAGTTCTGTCTGATGATACAATTTAACTAACTGTAATGATAATAACAACAAAAACAACAAACATTAAAAAAAAACAAAAAAAAACTGTCCCTACCCTAACCCAAAGAAGAGAAGCCAGACTTGGGCACGGAATATGTAACACAAACTGCGCGTGTGAATCAGGCACATCACCATGGCAACCATCGATGTACAGCACCGGGCACCGAAGGCACCAATGAGCAGCAAAACCATTTGCAGGTACTGTCTCCACAGCACAACATCCTGGTTTTTGCAGTACATGACCATTCCAATACAGCTTATCAGCTGAAACACAGAAATAAATAACATAAACAACATGTGTGACTCATATGATTTTTTTTTTTCATTTATATAATAAAAATAATAATCTGTCATTAACAGTATTAGCCCATCTATTGTCTTATTAAATTAATTTAAATTAAATTAAATTAAATTAAATTTAAATATCCATTTACTTGAATGCACTGAATATCAGTGTATTGTCCTCATCACAGGTGACATAACAAAGCACTGAAGGTTTCAAAGTTTTGATTACAGGTGTGTTTCAACTCACATGACACAAAATAAGACACATGGTGAATCTGTGAGGAATTCTCTTCCATCGTCCACTGAGAAACAACACACCCATCACCCACACCTGAAAACAACACATCAATATATTATCTACATACACTTTCATATCACCATGTGATAACTGAATATATATATATATATATATATATATACACACACACACACACACACACACTGTCCACTGAGAAACAACACACCCATCACCCACACCTGAAAACAACACATCAATATATTATCTACATACACTTTCATATCACCATGTGATAACTGAATATATATATATATATATATATATATATATATATATATATATATATATACACACACACACACACTGTCCACTGAGAAACAACACACCCATCACCCACACCTGAAAACAACACATCAATATATTATCTACATACACTTTCATATCACCATGTGATAACTGAATATATATATATACACACACACACACTGTCCACTGAGAAACAACACACCCATCACCCAGACCTAACAGATTAACATATTATTTACATACACTTAAATATCACTGTTACAACTGAATATATATATAAACCATGTAGTAACATGACATATAACATAATTATATACAGAGTGACAGACATATATAGAGAAAAGTAAGCAGGTAGTTAGATATCTAGCTACACAGATACTACTTTAGATAGACAGACAGATACCAATAGAGATATAACGTAAGTAATAATGTGTCTTATACTCCCACAACAAATAATACTAATAATGTGTATTATACTCACACAACAAATAATACTAATATGTATTATACTCACACAACAAATAATAGATAATAACATGTATTATATTTCACACAACAAATAATACTAATAAATTATATCCCACAACAAATAATACTAATAATGAATATATATATATAAACAAATAATACTAATATGACATATTACATAATTATAACAAATAATACTAATAATATTATACTCCCACAACAAATAATACTAATATGTATTATACTCACACAACAAATAATACTAATAATGTGTATTATACTCACACAACAAATAATACTAATATGTATTATACTCACACAACAAATAATACTAATAATATGTATTATACTCACACAACAAATAATACTAATAATGTGTATTATACTCCCACAACAAATAATACTAATAATGTGTATTATACTCCCACAACAAATAATACTAATAATGTGTATTATACTCCCACAACAAATAATACTAATATGTATTATACTCACAAAACAAATAATACTAATAATGTGTATTATACTCACACAACAAATAATACTAATGATGTGTATTATACTCACACAACAAATAATATCAATAATATTATACTCACACAACAAATACTACTAATAATGTGTATTATACTCACACAACAAATAATACTAATGATGTATTATACTCACACAACAAATAATACTAATATGTGTATTATACTCACACAACAAATAAGACTGATGATGTCCAGTTCAACAAATAATACTGATGATGTTTATACTCACACAACAAATAATACTAATGTGTATTATACTCACACAACAAATAATACTAATGTGTATTATACTCACACAACAAATAATACTAATAATGTGAATTATACTCACACAACAAATAATACTAATAATGTGAATTATACTCACACAACAAATAATACTAATAATGTGTATTATACTCACACAACAAATAATAATAATAACAATAATAATAATAATAACAAATAATAATAATAGTAGTAGTAGTCACACAACAAGTAATACTGATGATGTGTATTAACTCACACAACAAATAATACTAATAATAATTATGAAAACAACAACAAATAATACTAATAATGTGTATTATACTCACACAACAAATAATACTAATAATGTATTAACAACAACAAACAATAATAATAATGTATTATTTTTGAAATAGAACTTGGATTAGACTCACACAACAAAAAATGTTGTGGTGAAAAAAAACTGATGAAAAGCAGACTGCGATAATCCAGTTCACTGTTTACAACCACAGTCATCATCTTAGCAGAGATAAACATGATAGGTGCAGATACGAATGTACACACCACCATCCCAGTAGCTATCTGAAATATGTAACACCCTTTATACAGTCAGTATATGTTTCAAATATGTAAAACTAATAATAATAATAACAATAATAATAATAATAATAATAATAATAATAACCATAGTAGTAGTAGTAGTAGTTATAGTAGTAGTGAGTGTAGTAGTTGTAGTAATAATAACAATAAACATTTTAAATAATAATTTTGAAAACAACAACAAAGAATAACAATAAACACAGTAATAACAATAAAATCAATAATAATTAATATTTTTGAAATAGAAAATAATAGAACTTGGAGACAAGAAAAATGTTATGAAAGGTAACAGAAAAGTAACTTATGAAAAGAAGACTTTCATACACAGTTTGTTTTGCTTAACAACAGTCAACAGTCCATACTTACAATATCCTCTGCTATGTTGTGCTGGCTGGCGTATAAAAACACAGAGGGTGCTGTAGGGAAGGTTCCGTACAGGAAACCGTACATGCTCAGTGATTCACTTTCGTTGGTTTTGGCAAAAGAAGATGTGTTGTTTGTTAACCAGCCAATCACCTCCCAAGTAATCAACGGCAACAACAAACTGAAATTTAACACACACACACACATATATATATATATACATGTTATTTACTTATTCAGTTCTTATAATCAGTAACTGCTGTGTGCCGATATTCTAAGTTTAATGAATACATCAATAAACATCTTGTATAAGTGATTCTGAAATGACTCTATATGAGAGAAAGGAAACCCAGTGATTCAGAAATAACTGTATATTAAAGAGTGGTAACGGTCTAACACACTGTGGGCTACTCCTACTGATTAGCAGAAAATGATTTTAATGTGCACCAACCCATAATAACAGGTTTTTATAAACAAGCTGTAAAAGGTACTAGTTGCAGGATGCATATACTGTTTGTGTAAACTTTTATTCCTTAAACAAGAACTCTGTAAATCAGTACTACCTTTTAACACAAATAACTTTTATTTATGAAAACATTGATTTAATCAAACACAAACATAAAGAATTGAAGTTACACTTACGTTTTGGCTCCTATCAGTAAGATTGGTACAAGAAGTCCGATTCCACGAACAGCCTTGACCTTTCCTACCAGACTGAGTCCCAGGTAAAACAAAGCTGTAGCACTGAAAGCATCACCTGTAATCAGAGAAATGTCAACACACGTGAAAATAAAGAAGACTGCATGATCAAACTGAATAAATTCATTGCAGGTAATTATTGATTTTTCTGTTATATAAAATTTAAACGTCAGTGTTTAATAATAAATCAAATCTGTTTGCTGAACAATTTTAATGATATATAAAAATTAAAATATTTATTTTTTTTTTTTTTTTTTGTTTTTTTTATTTCAATTCTAATTTGATTATAAATTATCCTTATTTTATGTGTCAAACTAATGCAGATTTTTTTACAGTGTAATGACAGTTTCTATCTTTCATATAAACTCAACTGTATTTACTGTGTAGGAATTTTTCATTCTTTAATGATTAAATCAATAACTATTGTAGCAATTAACAGGAAAAATAAAAATCATTCAAATATAACTACTAAACTACATACATATAATGATACATACTTACAAAAACACAGACACACACATACATACATATACACTCACACACACTTACATACATACTTACACACACATACATACATAAACATATACATATATACATAAATACACACACATACATATATACTAAATTTAATAAAATATGCTCATCACTCAGTATAAACTAGCAATAACTTTAAACAGTAATTTTTATTAATTTATTATAAAATACATCTGAAGGACATTAAGTAATTATAGCTAATATTTCACATTACAAAAACCACTGTTTGAGAGGATCATGCAGAAACTAACCTAACACTTGCAAGATGTCTCTCAGAACACTGGGCACTGTCTGTTTGAATGCAAAGTTTCCCGCGATTCCTATCACCGTCATGAACACAATGGGGTTGGTCACCACGCCCTTCATCACATGCCACGCCATTGTGCACGCCCCTGTTTCTGCACCTTCGTTTCCTCGTCGCTTGTGAATTTCCATCAGAGTGAACCCAATGGGGTTGAGGAAGACAAGGGAGATGGGAGCGATCAGGTAGATGTACTGTAAATAGTCTGGGTGTGTCTCTTCGTACAGTGCTTGTACTGTAATTACAAAATAATTATACAGCAATGAACTGTAATTATTCAGTGGGAAGTGACACTGTATGTATTGTTAAGAAAATTGAATAAAACAGAAATAATAATAGTAATGTTAAACAGTAAACATAAATATACTGATAATAATAATAATAATAATAATAATAATAATATTAGTAATAATGGCCATAATAATAATAATAATATTAGTAATAATGGTAATAATAATAATAAGAAGAAGAAGAAGAATCAGAAAAAGAAGAAGAAGAAACAGAAGAAGAAGAAGAAACAGAAGAAGAAACAGAAGAAAAAGAAGAAGAAGAAGAAGAAAAAGTAGAAGAACAACAACAACAACAACAACAACAAACAACAACAACAACAACAACAACAACAACAACAACAACAACAACAACAACAACAACAACAACAACAACAACAACAACAACAACAACAACAACAACAACAACAACAACAACAACAACAACAACAACAACAACAACAAGATAAGATAACAGACTCACATATAGGATATCCAAGTGCGAAGTCGTTGCTCTGTGTACAGAAAATGGCAAACAGGCCGGCGTATCCCAGGTTGACTGGCCGCTTGACAACAAGGCTGATGACGACGATGATGACAAACATGAGGGTCTTGGCGATGAGGATGCTGCTGAGGAACATCCAGTTGACCTGCTCAAACCTCAGCTCACACATGCTTTTGAAGAGCAGGGCAGGCAGACAGAAGTTCGACACAAACGTTCCAATTCCTTTACCCTGCGTGTGCGAGATGAAGCTGCAGCGGCCAGCAATGTAACCCAGCAGAATTATCACAAAACACTGCAAGATGGCTGGGTAGAGGTTGTCAAACGAGACATCAACAACGGATGAGGAGTTTGTTGAAGTGTTCATCTTTGACGTCTTCAGCTGGACTGCAAGTTTTTAATGTGGATCTGGAAATCTGGAGAACAAATATAAAATAATTATACAAATAAAACCTAAATAATGTAACTCAGAAAGCGTTGATGAGCTTAAAATATTGCTAATAATAATAATAATAATAATAATAATAATAATAATAATAATAATAAGTAAATAAACAAAAAAATAAATAAATAAATAAACAAAATCAAAATAGTTTAAAATCTTAAAATATATGTAATATGCTTCATTACATCAACTCCCATATCCAGTATTGGCTAATTTCCTGTTAACATAGAAAAGATTAAGATTATAATATTTTACATCAATTAAAACATAAAATACAAGTACAATAAAGATCTACTTTGTTAAACATTGCTGGAGTCTGAATGAAAATAACTGTGTAACATAGTGACACAAATTATGTGAACATTTATACAAAGTTTTACATTGTTGCACAATAAATATATTTCCTGAAATAGGAAGGGGGGGGGAATGTTGCCATATTTATTATAAAAATGCCCAAATTTTCAATTATTTTTTAATTTCAGTATTTTCTCTTTGCTGTCAATTACAGTTTATAACCACTCTGCTCATAAAGTCAGGAAATGTCTTTACATTAGAAACATATGCCTAATTAGTAACTGTGAATATAAAAATTAATAATAAAAATGTAAGAGTGTAGTTTGTCTTAGACCAAACTGTTATGCAGTGATAGGAATCCAGTTACTATCGCTCTGTTTCACAAGTGATTTTCACACTCACACACTAGTAGGTGTAGTATGTGATCTCCTGTACATGCAAGTGAAACAGGAAGCAGCCCTTTGTAGGCACGTTTCTTCTCTTATGAGCATATATAATCATAATGCGATACAATTTGTAGGTTAATAATTTACAAATAGTTTTAGAGAAGTTAATAAAAAATATATTTAAAAACTGAATTAAATTGTACTTAGGCTGCTTAGTTGCAGTTTAATACAGTGACTTATACAGAATAAAATATTTCTTCCTTTCTTCGACTTGTTATTAATTTAAAAATCTCTGGAGAGAGAGAGAGAGAGAGAGAGAGAGAGAGAGAGAGAGAGAGAGAGAGAGAGAGAGAGAGAGAGAGAGAGAGAGAGAGATTTTACCAAATATATTAACGAAGAAAATAAATACCCTGTCCACACCGAATTAATTATAGTGTACGAATGTGACAAAGTCAGTTGTAAACTTATATCAGCCGGTTTCAACTTTCACTTTTTCCCTCGTTCGGTTTTGACAAAACATCTGGAAACTCTGTCGCTTTCCGCTGCGCCTCTTTCTCCTCCATGACACAGCCCACGGCTTGACGCGCAACACCGACAACACAGATATTGATTTACCAACAATGTAGACTCGACAAGACACGAACACACGTGACATGCATCATTCATGCATCCTCTGGACAAACATCGGCCATCTTAAAAGGTCGAGGTCAATAATGGAAGAAATGTCAAGGACATATAATATTATTGACGAAACCTTAATCGTTATATTTCGTACATTTCCGTTATAAACTGCAGATTCGGAAATCGAAATATTCAGTTCGATATAATTTTATCATAAATAAAGATTTTAATTATTATTATTATTATTATTATTATTATTGATGATGATGATGATATCAATTTCAGAAGAGAGACATTTGAAATAAATAGTTCTTCAGTTGCATGAAGAAGCAAAAATGTAATAAAAGTAATCTATTTATATTTATGTTTGTTTTCTGGCAATTAATTCAGCATATTTATATAAATTCTAGCTTTTGTCTCTCTCTTTGTCATTTCTTAATCATTAATAGTTTCACTGTAATTATTTCGTTTTCTCTGTAACTGTCAGATTCCATATTTTTATAGATCTGTTATGGACTGCTAAACAGACGTACGTGTACACATTAAAACAATTTTATAATACATGTATGTATGTGTGTGTTTGCGCGCGCGCACATACGCACACACACACACAGAGAAACATACACAAAACATTTAAAAACACGCATATACATACATACATACATACATATATATATATATATATATATATATATATATATATATATATATATATATATGTATGTATGTATGTATTAAGTCAGCAATTTCCAGATAGCATGTTCGTAATAATTGTGCAGTTGTTGATGAATTTCAAAATACGACAAGTCACTGTCTGGGTTGGGAAGGTCATCGTGTTATTTAATAGGTGTTACTTCAGATACTTGATTACAGTTTGATCGTTAGTCGAATTTTTGTGCTTTAATTACCTGCGTGTGTGCGCGTGCGTAGCAGTCTGTTGAGATTGTGTGTGTGTGTGTGTGTGTGTGTGTGTGTGTGTGTGTGTGTGTGTGTGTGTGAGTAAACATTTCATAAAAGCCATGCTTCTAGTAGCAGCAACGTTCATATACAAATTGTGTATATCTGTGTTCAGAGATTTAGAACCAACAGTTGTTTAAATTTATCACAGAATACATTTCCGAACAAGTATTTTTCCGTAAAGATTTCAAAAGACACTATTTAAGACATTCTGGCAGAAGGTGTAATTTTTTAAAAAGTGACAACCAGATAAAAAAAATAATAATAACAAAGAAAAAAACCCAACAACAACAGAGTTGTATATTCGTTTTAATTATTTATATAATTGCTGCAATAAACATAAATATTTCAAATATAACAATGAAATGTAAATAAATAAAAGCACAAGTGAACAAATGAAGTCAGGTTTATAAATCCAGTATCATCTAAAGAATGTGTTCATGCGGATGTTGTGTCAGCTGAATATTTCTGTACAGACACTGAGACAGACAAACTGTTAAAAAGACAGAGACAGATATAAAATATTACTGAGAAATGTATATATGTATGTATGTATAATGTTCTGTTTTGATTTAATTGTTATTAATGTCTATTTTTCTGGAAGATGTCAATAAATATTTGTATTATTTTCACATTAATTTAAAGCCAAATACCAAATTGAAGGAAGGATATTCAGGAAAAGCAAGTTATAGGCAGAGACATCTCGTTGTTTAGTTATCTCAGTACTCGTCACCTTCCTCCGCGTCCTCGGGTTCCATCGAGTCCACGCCAACCTCCTCGTAGTCCTTCTCCAGGGCGGCAAGATCCTCTCGAGCCTCAGAGAACTCCCCCTCCTCCATACCCTCCCCACGTACCAGTGCACGAAGGCACGCTTGGCGTACATCAGATCGAACTTGTGATCGAGTCGGGCCCACGCCTCGGCGACGGCAGTGGTGTTGCTCAGCATGCAGACGGCTCGCTGAACCTTGGCCAGATCAGCGCCGGGAACAACGGTGGGTGGCTGGTAGTTGATGCCGACCTTGAACCCGGTGGGACACCAGTCGACGAACTGGATGGTTCTCTTCGTCTTGATGGTGGCAATCGCGGCGTTGACGTCTTTAGGGACGACGTCGCCACGGTACAGCAGACAGCAGGCCATGTACTTGCCGTGACGCGGGTCACATTTCACCATCTGGTTGGCCGGCTCGAAACACGCGTTCGTGATTTCCGCCACCGACATCTGCTCGTGGTAGGCCTTCTCGGCGGAAATGACGGGCGCGTACGTCGCCAGAGGGAAGTGGATTCGCGGATACGGCACCAGGTTTGTCTGGAACTCGGTCAGATCGACGTTCAAAGCTCCGTCAAACCTGAGCGAGGCCGTGATGGAGCTGACAATCTGACCGATCAGTCGGTTCAGATTCGTGTACGTGGGTCTCTCGATGTCGAGATTTCGCCGGCAGATGTCGTAGATGGCCTCGTTGTCGACCATGAACGCGCAGTCAGAATGCTCCAGAGTTGTGTGCGTGGTCAAGATCGAATTGTAAGGCTCGACAACTGCGGTGGAGATCTGTGGAGCTGGGTAGATGGAGAACTCCAACTTTGACTTCTTTCCATAGTCCACAGAGAGTCTCTCCATCAACAGAGAGGTGAAGCCTGAACCCGTCCCGCCGCCGAAACTGTGGAAGAGGAGGAATCCTTGAAGACCAGTGCACTGGTCAGCCAGCTTACGTGTCCTGTCCAGAACAAGGTCGATGATCTCCTTGCCGATCGTGTAGTGACCACGTGCGTAGTTGTTAGCCGCATCTTCCTTTCCGTTTATCAGCTGCTCTGGGTGAAACAGCTGACGATAACTTCCGGTACGAACTTCATCTGCAGAGAAATAACAAAACATAAAAACTGATAAAAACTTTCAGTTAGAAGCATCTGACACATTCTAAATAGTGTTAGTTACTAACCATAGAATGAAGAGTTATGACAATAAAGTGTAACTACGAAAACTGTCAATAAAATAACAGTTCTGTTCTTTTACTGAATATTTTGTTTAATTTTACTTTTCTTTACTTTATACATTTTTTAATTCTTTCATTTTTTGGGCTGTGGGGAGCATATATAATTTAAAAAAAAAAAAACAGACTTTATTGGTATTTCTTTCTTTCTTTCTTTTTTATTGTTTTTATTTGTTATGTATATTTGTCTATCTTTATTTTCTAGATTTTGATAGTATAATTATCAATTGTTAAATATATGTACCTTTATTACAGTTTTATCATCTGCAGAACGATAATTATAAATATAAATATTAATAGAAAAACAACTGAAAACAAAGCTGGGAAGAAATATTCTTCTTGTCGAATCTACATTTATCTGTTGATTTTACAGACTTGTCATTTTGCTGTATGATTTAAAGTGTTCAGAATAAAAATCGAATTTGATTAACTCACTCACTAATAACGATTTTCGAAAATGAATGAATAAATAAAAAAAAATAAATAAATAAATAAAAATCAAACTGAATTTTCAGTCACTTGGTTTGTCCAGTGTGAAATCACAAATATAAGAATCAAAGACAAATTTAAAACTTCTGTTTGATATTTAGATGCTATATTAGTCATATGGGTTGTACAAACGAGGGTGTGTTTAATCAATCGGAGTTAAAACACTGTGACTTCTGCTCACAAATATGGCGTAACGTCGCTCGCTGCAGACACTGAGGGATTCACCTCACACGAGACATTTGTCTAACCTCCCCGCCACTCCTCGTTGACAAACAGGCAAGCTTGACTCAAGGTAAATATCCCAGGTGAGTCGCGAAAAGATCAGCATGTCTTTAAATATCAACACACTGCAAGTTGTGTCGCTTTTAAAGATATCGGTGAAAGAACAGAATGTTCTGGAAGGTGATAGAATATTTGACATAACTCTAAAACAGATATATGTTTGTAAAGTATAATTAGTTTTCATCCATAGCAGAATTTGTATCATTTGTCGTCTTTATTTTTATTCTCTGCATTCTTTCTTTTCCACATTTTTCTGTATATAAATATATAAACGGTTTAGAATAAAGACAATAGAGGGACACACTTTTAGAAAGGAACCATATGACAGAAGACAGGCCAAGACAGGAAACAATAATCAGAGGTTTTCGTTAAACAATGGGAATCTACAGCTACACGGTGATGATAATGATGAAAAAAATCAGTTCTTCATTTCAAAACTAATATACATAACAGTCGACATATTTATTTATTTATTTATTTATTTATTTATTTAGTTTCTACGTAAGAGTGTTGAAATCATGTGTTCCTTCTTAATTATAATTACAAATGACAAAAAAAAAAATAAAAAAAAAAATTGTTAATATAACAAATATATAGGGACGTCATTAACAAACATTTAGTTAATTTCTCATAGATTGTATTTATTTATTTATTTAGTTTCTAGATCAGAGTGATGGAATCATGTTTTCCTTCTCTAATTATAATTACGATTGAAAAAAAAAAAAAATTTGTTAATATAATAAATATGTTGGAACGTCATTAACAAAAATTATATTAATTTCTCATAGCTGTCATTTATTTATTTATTTATTTACTTATTTGTTTATTTTGTCTTACCAACGACTGTTGGTTCAAGGTCTACAAAAATGGCTCTGGGTACGTGCTTCCCTGCGCCAGTTTCACTGAAGAACGTGCTGAAAGAGTCGTCTCCCCCTCCTCTTGTTTTGTCCATCGGCATCTGTCCATCAGGCTGGATTCCATGTTCCAGGCAGTAGAGTTCCCAGCATGCATTGCCGATCTGCACTCCAGCCTGGCCAATGTGGATACTAATACACTCACGCTGAAATAAAGTTAATATCTGAGTGAATAATGAACTGTTAATTTAATAATCAAGAATGAATATAGTTTACATCATTAAATGCAGATATATTACTCTCTCTCTCTCTCTCTCTCTCTCTCTCTCTCTCTCTCTCTCTCTCTCTCTCTATATATATATATATATATATATATATATATATATATATATATATATATATATATATATATATATGTATGTATGTGCATCGGAACAGAGACAGAGAAAAAGTTTACGAATTTTGGTGGACGTAACCTCGACCTATATGAACTGAACTATAATAGTGTGTCAGGGGAGAGAACTGTTTCAAAGGAAAATTACGTTCTCTATGTGTTGACGTTTATAATTTGTTAAAACAGAAAGAGAGTATCCCGTCCTTTCTTTACCCGCCGCATGCTCAAAAATCTTTTTTTTTTTTTTTTTTTTTTTACAAACAAATAAACATCATAATGCTAAAAACATAACATGCAAATCATACACACATTCTTATATTGTGTTTTCTAAACAGGTTTTTAAAATTCTCTCTCTCTCTCTCTCTCTCTCTCTCTCTCTCTCTCTCTCTCTCTCTCTCTCTCTCTCTCTCTCTCTCTCTCTCTCTCTCTCTCTCTCTCTCTCTCTCTCTAACTTTGGTTTTCTTTTTCTTGTATGATGTTCGTTTAGGTTAAAAATAATAATAAATAAATACCCCCCCCCAAAAAAAAAATCTTACGAACAAAAAGAACAATAAATAAATAAATAAAAATCGTAAGAAAAGAAAGAGAAAATTGCCAGGCAACAGTTGGTATAGTATAAGCGTGCGCTCAGACAATTTTATTGATGTAAGTTGACCCTGTTTGTTGACACTGTTCAAACCAGCTCTGAACCTGAATGCTTGTATTTATCACATAGCTATCAACCTCCCTCGTGTAACAATATATGTGTCTCGGTGTCAATGACGTATGATGCTGAGATATAATATAAAATATAATTATGTATTTAAAGTGCGATAAGTATTTATTTCAGAATGTCTTTAAATGTTGCTCAGATTTGAAAAATTAAAGAATTATATTATCAGAATAATATTTACGAGAGAGAGAGAGAGAGAGAGAGAGAGAGAGAGAGAGAGAGAGAGAGAGAGAGAGAGAGAGGTTTCTACATTAAATACGAAAAACCGCAAAGTTGAATACTGCTGCTGCTGCTGCTGCTGCTGCTGCTACTACTACTACTACTACTACTACTACTACTAATCATCATCATTATCAACTTAAGTAAATGAATAAATAACATAATTATGTAAATTCTGAAGTGAAAATATACGAATACATACCATGTTGTTAAAATCCGGATACCTTCTCACTCAGACGTAAATGAATCGCACGTGAGATGGCGGTAAGAGAATTAGCTGAAACGCTTCTAGACAAAACTAATTATATCAGCCATCTCTCCATCCCGGCGTTACTTCGGCCTGTCTCATTGGTCAGTCTGTGACATCTCCCTTGTTTACTGTTTTCCCATTGGATGCATGGTTGGTGAAAACTTGGGTCGTCTGGTTTGGCACGCTGGACTTTTTGTCGACCTTTACTGTCTTACCGGACGGAAGTGTCTTAAATGTTGTCTTTTAGTTAATTCATTATAAGACATTTACAAACATACTGTTACTCAAATTAAACAGAGTTCATTATTTTAACTCTCTCTCTCTCTCTCTCTCTCTCTCTCTCTCTCTCTCTCTCTCTCTCTCTCTCTCTCTCTCTCTCTCTCACACACACACACACACACACACACACACACATATATATATATATATATATATATATATATATAGAGAGAGAGAGAGAGAGAGAGAGAGAGAGAGAGAGAGAGAGATAGAGTTAAAATAATATATGTATGGTGTGATTTTTAATAATAATAATAATAATAATAATAATAATAAATTACTATTCTTATTATTAAATAATAAAATAATAATAAAATAAAATAAAATAAATAATGAATAACAGTTATGTACACATTACACGGTTGATTGTCAGTGAATATCCTATGATGAAGACTGAACTGATTTTATGTTAACTTTAATTAGTCGTAAAAGTTAAGAGAAAAAAAAAAAAAATGAAAAAAGAAAGAAAGTAAGATTGCTTCAAATAAAGGAACAATTAACTGCTTTGTATATAAATATTTCTATTTATATGTTTGTTTGTTTATTATTTTATTTATTTGTTTTAATGAAATAAATAATAATTATGTCTTTTTGACATATATTTCACTATAATAATCGATTATGAACTATTTTTCGTATTAAAGTTGACAAAAATATTATTTAAGACGATGGTATGGGAGTTAAGAATTATAATAACATATATAATTATATAAACATTATTATAACAAAACAATAACGAAAAGCAAAAGATACGAACTATTCCGAGTGCATTCAGCGACGTTTTACGTAGTTACCCGAACATTTAGGGATTCCCAAAGAGCCTCGCTTTGGGATGGGGATAACCCTGAAAACTACCTCGACACATGACTTTGAATTTTGTGATTTTTGGACTTTGGTTTCGTTTGGTTGGAAGCTTCTGAACTATTCCTTGATCTGTTAATCGAAAATGGATCGTTTGAACGTTGTATTTAACCATCTCGATAATAAAATCAGTAACGTTTCTGTTAACGAGGTGGCAGCGAGCAGCAGACACCAAGACGAAGTGGTGATTGTATCCGCGTTAAGAACACCGATAGGAAAAGCAAAGCGAGGCGCTTTCAAAGTAAGTATTTTAACAAACAGTCTGTAATTGAAAAAATTAAAATGTTTTAGACGAATTATTCTGTGTATGCTTGGCTTGTGCAAACACAAAAATAAAAATATGCATATAAGAAACAGAATCCACAACAATAAACATGAAATTCATTATTCCTTAAGGCTTGATGCGATTAAGAAAACAGGTGATAATTATTTTATAAGTGTTAATAATTGTATTAAACATTATATTTTAAATTTATATTGTAGGACACTTATCCTGATGATCTTCTGGCAACCATCTTTACTGCAGTTATTCGTGATGTAGGAATCGATCCTTACCAGATTGAAGACATCTGTGTTGGTAAATTAACTTGTTCTGTGTTCTCTAGATAACTAGCTTGTCGCTGTATGCAAAATCATTTCCCAGAGACGTGACTGGCAACAGGATCAAACGTCTTCAGAGTGCTGTTTGAGCAATTTCCTCTTCTAACCATTTTTAAATCACTGGTTTATCAAAGGTTGCAGAATACATTTTTGCTGTCTGTTACAAAGTGCATATAGAAGCACCTTTAGTGATTTTCTTTGTCAGATTGTAGAAAGTGAATAAGAAAAATATGAAATTAAGTATTTATTTATTTTTTATTTTTTGGCAGGTACTGTTAATGATCCACATCCTGCCTTCACAGCAAGAACTGCACAGTTTTACTGGTTTGTTTATTTATTTACTTAATAATTTATTAACTTATTTATTCATAATAAAAACATGGTCTAATAAGTCCGAATTCATCTAGGCTAAACAATAAAAATAAACTAACTAGTTTCCAGACATAATTAACATTACTGGTAAAACAAATAATGAAATTAGGACTCCATAATAAGTAAAACATTTCAGGAAGTTTGTTTAAAGTGATATATCTCAGGATCAGTTCTCTTCACTACCCTGATTTTGCTGTTTTCTGTCCTCTCATTACTCAGAACTGGGTGTCAGAAATACATTCTTTACTCACATTGCTGTCAGTCTGTAACTGTCTCACAGAGAAGGGTTGTATCAGGTTTCTTCTCTGTTGTTATAAACATAAATCCTGATAACCATTAACGTAAAAATTATAATAATAATAAGTATTTTGAAGCATTTGTTAATGAATGAATGAATGGATGGATGTTTAATTATACCCCAGCATTGAATCATTTGTTAAATGAAAATTTCTTGATGATAGTTTTTGGTAGAAATTTTATTTTATTTTCAGTGGAATTCCAGAAACTGTCCCAATCTACACAACAAACAGACAGTGTGCATCTGGCTTACAAGCCTTCATCAACATTGCCAGTAAGTGTTAATATCATCAATATTTTTGTAATTATTAATATCATCAACACTGTCCGTATGTTTTAACAACATCAACATTTTAAGAGTTAATAACATCAACAGAGTAATCTGAACATCAACATAGCCAGTTTTCAAAGTACATTTACTTTTTGTTGTAACATTTTTTATTTTCATGAAATAAGAAAATGTTACTGTAAAATTTTCTTATTTTGAATATAAATATATATATATTTATAAAAATAGAGATATAATTTGTTTTTCTATTTTTCAGACAGTATAGCTAATGGAGATTGTAACATTGGTGTTGCAGCAGGGTAAATAAAAAATGTTCTGTTTATATTAATTTTATTTTTTGTGTTTTAAACATTTTGTACTATATGCAACAAAATTCTGGTAATACTTGTAGATGTTGTGTTGGTTAGTCCAAATATTATTAACAGTATATTTGCAATAAATATTAAATAAATTAATAATAATTATAATTAAAGGATAATAATAAAATAAATAAGTCAATAATAATTATAATTAAAAAATCAGTAACAACAGGAATAATCACTAAATAAATAAACAAACAAACAAACAAATAAATAAATAAATAAATAAATAAATAAATAAATAAATAAATAAATAAAAATGGATATTTTATTTTTAATTATTTTTTATACAGAAATATTAATAAAATTAAACATTATTCTTTCTGATTCAGTGATATTTTCAGTGAGTAATTTATAGTTTTTAATGTAAATTTGTTTGCAGAGTTGAATGCATGTCAAAGTTTCCTCTGGGTTTTGATGGTGGTGATGGTGTGAACCCAAGACTGTTAGAGGTAGATAAAGCAAGAGACTGCTTGACTCCAATGGGGTATGTTATACATAATTTAATATTATTTTTAATATTACACATAGATTTATACATAATTAGTATTAATTTTAATATACACATAGATTCATACATAATTTAATATTACATTTTAATATCACACATAGATTCATACATAATTTAATATTTTATTTTTATGTTAAAAAATCTTAATTATGTTAATATAAAAATATACTGAGGTGTTTAAAAATATTAATATATTTTTCAGGTAAAACTGAATTACTTTGCTTGTTTCTTTAAATCTAAAATGACTCTGCATTAAATTATATATTTTCTTTAAAGATGTGTTTGCAGTTTGTTTGTCAGGTTATGTCTTGGAGCATTAATTTCATGTTTATTGTTTTTAGGATTACGTCTGAGAATGTTGCAGAAAGATTTGGGGTGACACGATTAAAACAAGATCAGTTTTCTTTAGAATCACACAGAAAGTAAGAAATAATCACTGTAAACATTCATGTTCTGATTGTTTAAAGTGTCAAAAGTTATGTAAATGCTTTCCAGTGTTTGGTTTCATTTGTTTTTTTCAAGGGTGTCCGTGTGAACAAGTCATATACTGGTTTGGAATAAAACATAATTTTTTAAGTGAAATTAAATATTTAGATATTTTGTAAATAGATTTATGTGCCATTTTCTTCCTCTACCTTTCACCATCTTAAAGGCAGTTTCACTGATTCCATCCTCTGAGAACTTGGCATCTTTCTGTGAATGAACTCATCCTAAACTATACAGACTTTTGTTCCAATCCAGCAAATACAATTTGAATGTTGAAAGTAATTATTTTATTGCTTAACTTAGCTGATAATAAAGTATTACAATAATAAGTTGTCAGTACAAACATGAAAATTACAATTTTTGACTCTTCTAACATCACAATAACAATTTGTTTGATGGTTACTTTTTAATCACAGAAGTAGCAGTTTAGCCTGGCATGTCATAGAGATTGATTGATTGATTGATTAGTTTAATAAAATAATGTATAAATATTTTTTTTACAGAGCTTACACTGCACAGAAAACTGGTGCCTTTGATGCTGAGATTATTCCTGTTAAAACCACAGTGACTGATAAAAAAGGAGAGGAAAAATCTGTGACAGTGAGCTCATTTTGTTTTGTTTATTTGAAATAAATAAACTATCTTTGACTGTAAAAAAAAAAAAATTAAAAATTTAATAAATTCATTATAATAACCATTTTCACAAACATTATTGCATTTTAAATTAAAATTATAAAAAACAGATAATTTTGAACAACATTATTACATTAGAAATAATATTATTAATAAGTAATTTTATATACATTATTACATTAGAATTTCATTATTAGTAAATAGACAGATAAGCAAATAAATAGTCTTAATCACATTACATACATTTTTCAAATACTGGTAATTCAGTATTTTTTATTTAATGATCAAGTACAGGTGGGTCAACAAACTTTGACAAACACAGTTAAATAAATAAATAAATAAATAAATAAATAAGTTTTGTATTTTCTACTCTTATACAAAATTCATTTACAAGTTATTAAATTATTTCTAAAATACAGTGAATATTAGATATTAAGATGTTGTTGTTGTCATTATTGTCATCATCATCATATTATCATTATAAGCATCATTATCATTATCATTATAATTATTATTGTTAATATTTTTATAGCTCTTGTAACTTATTGTTATCTTCCTAGTTAATATATTTGTAAGACACAACTAGTATAATTAGTATTACATGGACATGTCTTAAAATTGTAATGACACAGGACAAATGATGAAAAAATAACTTAAAAAGTTACAGACTGATTTATCTCATGGTTGTGTAAAGAAAATTATTATTTTTGTTGCTATATTTGCCAGGAATAAAATGAATGCTCCTTCTAGCTACAATTTATAATAAAATATTTCACTTGTTTAGACTGATATAACTGTTATATGTTAATTATATAACAACTGACAGGTCACTCAGGATGAGGGGGTGAGACCAGGCTCCACCCTGGAGGGACTCTCAAAACTAAAACCTGCTTTTAAAGAAAATGGAAGTACAACTGCAGGTTTGTGTGTGACACAGCTATTTATACTATATTAATGTATATTTAAAATATTAATAAAAGATAAAATTTAAATAAATAAAATAAACATAAATAAAATATAAATACAAAATAAAATAAAATATAAATAAAAAAAAACTATAAATAAATCAAATGTTAATAAATAAAATATTAATAAAAGTTAAAATATAAATAAATAAACATAAATAAAATATAAAAATAAAATTAAAATATAAATAAAACTATAAATAAATCAATAAATAAAATATTTTATTTTGTATTTATATTTTATTTATTTATATTTTAACTTTATTAATATTTTATTTATATATTTTTTACTTTGTACTTATATTTTATTTATTTATATTTTAACTTTATTAATATTTTATTTATATATTTTTTATTTTTTTATTTATATTTTATTTATGTATGATTTAACTTTTATTTACTCAGTTTTATTTCTGTATTGTTAAATTAATACAGTCACACACACACACACACAAACACACACACTCAGATCTGTATATATATATATATATATATATATATATATATGAGTGCACAAACAGCAATAGATTATAGTACCTATATTTAAAATATGATTAAACAAAATATTGTTTAATATTCATATACCCATACACTTATCTCCGTGTCCATATAAACATCCATCTGTTCACACACACACACACACACACACACACACACATGCACACTTGCATCTCCATCCGTCTTTGTGTGTCAATCCATCCACCTGTTTGTCCATGTTCACATAATAAATTAAAATTGTTACAGGTAATTCCAGTCAGGTGAGTGATGGGGCAGCAGCTTGTGTTGTGTGTCGCCGGTCAGAGGCAGAAAGGCGTTGCTGGCCGATACTGGGCATTCTGAGGTCATTCACTGCTGTCGGGTGTCCACCGGACATCATGGGTATCGGACCAGCTGTAGCCATACCCAGAGTTCTGCAGAAAGCAGGTGTCACAGAGTTATCTACTCCTGATTTTATTAGTGAATCTGAATTCAGCAGATCAAAATATCAAAGATGTATTAATTATAAATAGTTTGGATATTTGAATAACACACAGTTCTCTACACTTGATTTTGATATTGTCAATCTGCATTCAGCTGAAAAATTACAAAGATGTATTAATTGAGAATTAGTTTATTTTTTATTTTATATTTAAAACTGTGGAAATGATTTTTATTCACTAACATCAGTAAACTGGATCAAAGATTTTCTGGTTATTATTATTATTATTATGATATATTTATTTTTATTTATTATTATCATCATCATTATCATTATTTTTTATTTTTTTATTTTTTTATTCAATATCTTGATTAAAAGCAATTTTGTTGTTCATGCAAATATTAAAAAACTATCATTTCTTTAATAATTGTAAAAATGATATTGTTGTCAGATAAATAAAAATAATAAAAAGGTTCACCTATTGCAAAATAAACCTTCACTCATTAGAACAGAAAAGAAAATTAGTTGTTAAATTACTAAACAGAGGTTTGTAAGTTCCACATCCTTTATGCATATCCCATTAAAACCAGTGTCCAGTGTGTTTTTGTTGCTTTTTATCTCGCAAAAAAAGCAGAATATGAGAGAGATCCTTTTCTACATTTATTAAAAAAAATTCTTATGAGCTAGCTTTCCCCATGTTTTATACTAACTGGTTGTTGAATATAAAAACAGATGTTGTAGAACAAATATTTATTTAACCATAAAATCACTGTTCTGTTTTTTTTTAGGACTCACTATAAACGACATTGATGTGTTTGAAATAAATGAGGCGTTTGCTAGCCAGGCTGTTTACTGTATTGAAAAACTAGGCATTCCATATGAGAAAGTGAATCCTAAGGGCGGGGCTGTGGCCTTGGGTCACCCCCTGGGCTGCACTGGGGTGAGGCAGATTGCAACATTACTGCATGAACTGAAACGTAGAGGAAAAAGGTGACGAGAATTTCCATTATAAATGTCCTAAATCTTTTTAAAAAATAAAAAAAAAAAATTTTTTGATAATTATTATATTCTTGAAATTAATTGTCAATACTCACATATATTAACAAAATAAAACTTAAGGGTTAAACTAATATATAAAGAATAAAAAAATTTTTTTTTTTATATTAGTGAGTGATTAAAAATATATTTTTATTTTTAACTTTATAATAATATCAGAGAATTTTTTTTTTTTTTAAATTATTAAATTAAAAATAATATATAAAAAACATAATTTAAAATTGAAATACAGTGCTGTTATGTTTTTGTTTTGTAGGAGTTATGGAGTGGTATCAATGTGTGTAGGGACTGGAATGGGTGCTGCTGCAGTGTTTGAATATCCTGGATGTTAAATATGTTTATTATACCACTCATGTGATACTGTGATTTTTCACACTTTAAGTACATATATATATTTTTATTATTATTGGAGTTTTTATTTGGTTTTTTGACAATTTTTTTACTACACATAATCATAATTTTTATTTAACATTTCTAATTATCAGCATTAATTAAAAATTTGTGTAGAACTGTTCTTTTCTGTTCCGATGACTGTTTCTCATAATATAGTGTTAAATACAAACAGAACATAACAATATGAAAAATGTGATTTTGTCAAAAAATATAATATTGTTTTTATCAAACAAGGTTTTATTGTGCACTGAGTTGATCACTGTCAGATAAAATTGCAGATTCACACTTTATGGTTTTTATAAAATAATGAAGCAACATTTCTAATGTATGGAGGGTTTTTTTTTTTTTTTTTTTTTGTTCCCATCTTTGCTTGCAAATAGGATGGACCTTCTATGGGACAAATTCTGTGTCATTCAGAAATATGTCTAGAACATTACTCCCAGTAATGTAGCTGTGATGGTCATTCTGTTGATGGATTGTAGTAAGAAATTTTATTTTTTTATTTATTATTATTATTTTTTGTTTTTGAATCAAACATTATTATTAACTACATTTGTATGTAAAACTTTTTGTTTAGATTGTGAAACAGAATTTTGTAATAAATGAATAAAAATAAAACAAAACAAAGAAATAGACTGGCATTTCAGATTTATTTTACAAGAATGTAACAAGTTAAAAAAAAATAATCTTGATAACAGAAAGTCTGTTTTTTCAAGACATCTGGAAAATATGACATTTTCATTCAAGAGAAAAATCCTCATGTGACCCCAGAGTGAGATAAAAACAATGTCAGACAACAACAAAACATAGAACAGTCAACAGAATACAACAAAACAGATTTATCATAATACTGTTTTCTTTTTCAAGCAGTTTCTTTACACATTTTGTTCTTGAATTACAGTTTTTTCTAATATATTAGTATTTAAGCAAAATCAAAACAAAGTTTGTAAACCAAGCTGCAATAAACACAAAATTACAAGACCAAACAATAATATATTGTGTATTAAATTTGTTTGTTATTGTTATTTAATGAATTTTATTACATTTCAAATCAAACTTCTTGAGCAAAAACTCTTTTTGTATCAATCACTTATAGAAAACAATGCACTTTATTAGTAGCAATAATTTAATTAAAATATTTTAAGAAACAATACAAGACGAATTACATTACAGAATCTTTAGAGTTTGAATAATTTTGAAAACATGTGACCCATCACAATGATTCTAGTCTTATGCAGCATTTTCACTAATTGGGTTATGAACATTTTCCGATTCCCTGTTCCACAAGCTTCATTCTGTTATCTAAATCATCCTCATATTTGGTTTTAGTTCTAGAGATAATGTGAAAAATGGTTTCTTTTTCTTGGAAAGAAGAGGGACCCTGCGAATGAAAGTGCTCTAAAAAATGCATTAGATTAATTTCTATCAATTTGTTGACTGCATCAAAGATATCAGGTATACATATACATACACACACACACTCACATACATAAACCATGTTTTAACAAAATATGTATTCATTTTGGTCATTTCACTACTGTTGGCTAAAGCTGAATACTTGGTCATGTGATTTAAGACCTGACTTGATGTGATGGGTCACATATGTCCAAATATGTAAAAAGGAATCAGATTTTAAAACAAATAATAAAGTTACTAGAAATAAATATTATTATAGAAAACAGTTTTCATAAAATTGGATTTTACATCATTTATATTCTCCCTTAATTTTTTAAAAATCAAAACAATTTTCCAAAAATTATTGTAAATGAAAATAATGGGAAAAAAAAAATTGATTTTCTTTCCTTCTTGTATGGCATTATGGCAGAAATTGTCACCCAACATTTTAAGAAATTTCTTTTTTTCTGGTGAAAATACAGATCTTTAACTTAGTTTTCTTTGTTCATTTATAGATTTTCATTTCTCTTGTACTTCATAACTTGATATAACAAAGTCAAACAACATACATTAACATAAACAATAAAATTATTAAAAAATAAAAACATTTTTAAAGAAAAAAACCCTATTTTAACAAAATAACAAAATTTACCAAGAGAAAAAAAGTAAAAGACAAAAACGAAGAAATGAAATTATAAGCCACTGAAAGTATTTACAGAAGAAAATCACAGGAAACAAAGATAGAATTTAGTGACAATAAAATGTGTGATGTATATATACAAGTGTATATCAAAACATTTAAAATGAAGTAACATTGTATGTACATTTATGTACATGAAAACATTTATGCTGAAACTGAAGTAATGTATTACTGAACACAATAAACGGTACAAACAGCAACAAAAGCCTGATATATATATATTATATATGTAAACAATGATACACAACTGTACACCTTCAGTTGTTTTCGTAAACATTTTTAACTATTTGTCCTACAAACCATCCTATTCTGTCATTTAGTTAGTATCCTGTAATACTGAATCCTACAATCTAATCCTGTTTGGCCATTTAGTTTATCTATTTTGATCACTAGATTGTTTCCTACTCAACTTCTGTATTCCAAAAATTTTACTTTAAAATTCTAACTGTTTTGACTTAGGATGTAGTATTTAGTGTTGCTGTGAATGTCTGTGGTGTACCAAGTTGTATCCTGCTCAGACTACAGCAGTTTCTGCTGTTTATTTGGTAATTTAATAACCTGCGCAGCCAGGCTACCCGTAACACACAGTTCCTGCTACAGAACTACAAACACTATCCTGCTCAAACACTAAGGATAACTTTCGAGAAACAACTCAGTTTTATCGTATTCAGTAGATAATATACTGAACTCACACCAAGCTATACCCTGCTATAAAATTAATTAATAACACAATCACCTCACACAGTCTAACAAAAGTTTTCACGTACTGAAAGTGTTGTAAGCAATCAGTATTGTATTAATAAATAATCTAGCCAGTTTCCTTCAAGTATTGCTCCTTGCATTTCTGTTATCTGAAATCATTTTCAGTCTCTCACTCACATTCTCACCTCTGTAACCCCCAGTGATTATAGAATGACCTTTAATCTATACAATGTCCAGTAAAACCAGTTTGACCTTTAACTCAGAAAATATCCCATAAACGAGGTTTGACCTTAGAAAATATCCAGTAAAATAGTTTGACCTTCAACTTTGGAGATTAAAAAAAGTTTTACTTTCAAATCTAGGACAAATCTCCAGAGTCAAGAACTGAACCCTGGAGCTATGGAACCTCTATTATAAGACTTTAGTTCATTATTATTATTTTCTCACCTCTCAAAACATGCAACAAACAAGCTCAGAGCAGTAGATAAAATATGTCTATACACAGTTGGGTCAATCTGTGAATGCCAGTGAGAATAAAAAAACATTTTTATATACAAACATTTTAAAATGAACAGTGCTGCCTTTATTTCCATCATCTGAATGTGGAATACATTATGTTTGGTCACACTGAGAAAATGTCAACTGTCATAAAACATGCAATTCTGAAACCAACAAAGAATGAAATGAATGTGTGAGTGTGTCTATATATCATTATTATTATTATTATACTGTTCAACATCTGATAAAACAAAAATGTTAAAATGAATCATATTTACTATGAAAATTAGGGTGTTATGTAAAAAGAATTTCTGCTACTCCAGGTCAAATATAAATGTAAAGAAAATTAGTACAAAATAACACTCAGAAATATAATATACAGACTGGAAAAAAATATATATTTAAAATCAGCATGATGACGTTTGAGGATGTATGTATTAATAAAAAATATATAAGATGAACAGTGAATAGTAAAAATGAATGTTGCAGAATTCTGGATTTCAATCAGTTGTGTTACTCACATAATATTCTGTCACTATGGAATAGAAACATCATTTACACTCTAGGCCTGTCTATACTGACTGCTTGAAAAAGTGACACATTTGATCAGACTTTCACTGAAAAGTTTAAGTATGGCAAGTATGGATTTTCCATAAAAAAAATCATTGCTATCTAGACATTTTAGAAGAATTGCTGTTTCTGAAAGTGAATGGTACACATGATGAAAATGACAACATAAAGGAAAACAAAAAAATAAATAAATAAATAAATAAATAAAAAGTGCAGAGAATATTGGGAATTTTGTTTGTGTCTGTTGGTCTTTTCTCATGCTTGTTATATTGAGAAATATTTAAAACAAAGTCAGAATTTGTTTACAGTGAGATCCTAGAAATAAGAATGAAGATGTGAACATTTCATGTGTGTAATTAAATATGGTTCAAATAAAAACTTTTTTTGGCATATGTAGTAAAATTATTTAGTATAGTTCAGTAATAAAAACATATCTTACTGCATTTTATTAACATGTTATATATATATATATATATATATTTATTTAAAAAATAATATATATATTTATGTGTTGTGTATAATTTGTAATAATTTGTTGTGAAATTATACTTTAAAAACTATCAAGACAAACCCAATTAAATTAAAAATCAAAGGTACTTGCTGTTCTGTTTGTCAAAAACTATTTTTTTTTTAAAATGAGCAAAGATTTGACTCCCAGTAACTAGTTAGAAAATCAATTTAATCTAGATTATGTCATTAAATTCATTAAATTGTAATTTTAACTGTGACATCAAACTCAACTTTATCTTTAAATGTTATTTTTTTTTTTGGTAAACTTTTAAATTAATAAAGCCTAAAAAAAAAAAAAAAAATAATAATAATAATAATAATAATAATAATAATAATAATAATATTAATAATAACAAGCACTGAGTCAGGTTTTGACACTGTTATATCACTGGTCTGTGTATAACTGGGATTTCACATGACTGACAAGAAGAGAAAAATTTGATTGACAGGAGAAATAGGTTACATCAAAGTCGTAGCATCACGTTTTGTCTTTTGTCTGTGTGTCCCTGATAGCACTTGTACTGTTAGTGAGAGAGTGACCAGATGAGAACTGGGAACTGGTCAGTGGAGAGTTTGTCGAGGAGCTCAAAACTTGAGATGAAGGGTCCTGAAACAGAAAGAATAAAACTGATAAAAAAACAGATCATCAAAATAATTCTTTGTGTTTATATATATCTGTATCTATCCATTCATGTATCTATATACCTATTACATCTATATTTATATTTATACCTACATATGTCTATATATATCTATATCTATAGATATAACTACATTTAAATCTATATTTATATCTATATCTGTGTGTATATGAGTGTATATATCTAGAAAAGATATGCTACATTTGTCTATAAAGGCAGTTTCATTTAATGAGACTGGAAGCACTCTATAAAAGCTAATTAATTAAAACCATTTTCAATAATAATGTATTTTAATTAAATATAATTCAGTTCACAACATTAATTTCTGTTAAAAAGAACAGTCAAGTGAGGTCTGAATAAACAGTTTACCAAACTGGAATATTAAAACTGTCTATTACACCATTCGTCACATGAAGACTGACGTTAATTTTAAACATAACACGTTACCAAATGATTAAACAGTTTGAAAATCTTACCCTAGTTGAGACGGAGGAATCTGAAGTGAGAGAGATGTCGGACATCTTAGAATGTGAGTAAACACTCACAGAATCAGACTCTGAAACAGCAAACATAAGTTGTAACATCACATAAGAACCAAAGTTTAATAATAATAATAATAATAATTTATCTACAAGTTTCTAAAGTCAGTTTTCTGTTGTGAAAAATTATCATTTCAGTGAATTTCAGTTTAATTACTGACTGGATGAAATAAAATTGTTAGTCACACACACACACACACAATGTATACACAAAAACATATACCTAAACACTCACACACGAAAACACACGTACCTGCATCCATCTGATAATTTTAACTGATATAGTAATACAGAAGAAAGAATGAAAATTCAATGATTTTCAAAAAATGTATTATTTACATGAGTAAAGGAGAAAGTAAAACAGTTCTAAGTGAAATGTTCACTAACCTACAGGACTGGGGACACTGTCAATTATGGCCGGACTTAAAATGGGACAGCTTGGATCCTGCAGAAAACAAAAAATATCAGTGTTGATAATCAGTTTAATTCTAACTGTCAACAATTATCTTTTATTTTTCTTCATGGTCTCAAACACTGTAACAAAGACAGTGTCAAAAATGAAATTACAGTAATATTTGTATTAAACCATTCTCAAAACTTTCAGTATGTAATTAAATTATCTCCTGGCAAAATCAACAAAGCTGTCAGGACACATACTGGCTGAGGGTAAATCTGCTTTCTGCAATTAACAGCAAATTAACAGACCTATCTCCTTATTGCAAGGAAAGGGTTAACCTAAATTAACTTTCTAAATTTATATATTTTTTCTTATAACAAATTAATATGTACTAATGTCAGTTTTAAGTAAAAAAATTAAACACTTTTATTCTGCTTTAATTAAAAACCAGTAATAAATGATAAAAAAAACTAAATCTACCTTGTGGTCAGATGAGTCAGGAAGTGATGTGTTGACGATGTTGTTGATGTTGGAGAAAGGCAGAGATAGCCGAGCGTTGACGGTCAGCAAGTGGTCACGCCGGTCAGTGAGGTTTTTCACATACTCCTCTAACTTCTGATTCTCACTCTTCAGCTGATTTAAACAGTTCAACAGAGAGGCAACTGTAAACATAACACTTAACTGTAATTCATTATAGTTTGACTGTAAACATAACAATAAACTGTAACTCAATACAGTCTGACTGTAAACATAACATTTAACTGTAATTCACTACACAGTTTGACCATAAACATAACACTTAACTGTAATTCACTAGACAGTTTGACTGTAAACTTAAAAATAAACTGTAATTCACTACATAGTATAACTAAACATAACACTTAAATGTAATTCACTACACAGTTTGACTGTAAACATAACAGTTAATTGTAATTCATGTAAAAATGTACATAATTGTTATTCCTTTATACACACACTCAAACACATCAATTTAATTGTAAAACAAATTATAATAATAGTTTAACTGTAACAGTTTAATATATAACAGTTTAACTATAATGAGTTGTTATATGTTAACAGTCAACATAGTCTGTGAATCAAATTCTAATACTGTGATGTGAAAGTAAAATTACTGTCAAAATGCTGTCCTTGTTCCATTAGAAACTGAGAACCTTGCTCCCACTGTCTCTCTAACAACTGCTCCATCGTCTGTGGAAACCTGGAAACACAGACAATGAATTACTGAGTAAATATTTCACATGTCAATACAGCAATGTGTGTGTGTGTTCTCTAACAGTGTAACAAAACCAACAAATGAATGGACATTTATTTTGAAAAAATAAGAAAATAAAAAAAAAAATTGAAGATTTTTTTTTTTGTAGATATATGAATTAAATAAAATAGAGTGATTATGGCAGCTTAGTTCTTAATAATGCTTGCTACTGTCACACAAAGAGACATTCATTAACAGCAATTTTTTATATATATCTTCCTACTGACATAATATGAACTGTCCACAGTAATACCCAAAGAAACAAAATAAACACATTATACAAATTAGTCCCAGTAACATTTACCAAAATCTTAAATTAAATAGTTTAACTTAAAAGCTGTATCTATTAAGATTTGTGTGAAATATTTCCATTACACATTTTTGAATTAATAAAAATAAAAAATAAAAATTTATTTTATTTTACCCTGTGTTAGAATCCGCTGGTTTCTGCTGTGAGGGGAAGATTTTGGGTGGACAAACAAACCTGCTGATACCATTAACAACATCATTTGTCTCGCCCGTGTTACTGGCATCCCCCGCTCCAGACACCACCCTGGATGATGATGTCATTGTAGAACCTGTCACATATATAAATAAATAAATCATAGTCTACAGAGACAAAAAAAAAAAAGAGAATAATTTCAAATATTTTATTTTATGGACGGAGAAAGAACAGAGAATGACAAGTTCTTCAACCTTTTGTTAAACAGAGAGAGAGATAACACACATCACTCTTTACACTCAGACAGAGGTAACACACACATCATTCCTTACATGCAGAGAGGATGTACAGTATCACACTTACCCTGAGTGGAGAGAGAGACTGGACCAGGAGCTGTGAGACTTTGGAAATAGGGTGACCCACCGAACACACTGGTACTACTTAAACTTGTAGGTCTGTAACAAAAACATTATTTTTAAAATTTAAGCGTAACAAGTAAAAGCAGTATTTGATGCACTGGTTGGAATGTGAAATCACTGTACAAGAACACACTCAAAGAACAGATCTGCCATACAGACAAAACTCATTACAGAACTACCAGTATTAAATATAGTGAAATTACATATACTGTTATTATGTATATAAATATTACCCATACTGATACTGTATGTATGTATATTGCACACAGATGTTATATATACTGATATTACACATACTAATATGACATCTAGTGAACAGAAGTGTAAACTAATCACTGACAATTACTTACTGAACAAAAGTGTAAAACTAATCACTGACAATTACTTACTGAACAGAAGTGTAAAACTAATCACTGACAATTACTTACTGAACAGAAGTGTAAAACTAACCACTGACAATTAGTTACTGAACAGAAGTGTAAAACTAATCACTGACAGTGTAATTACTTACTGAACAGAACTGTAAAACTAATCACTGACAGTGTAATTACTTACTGAACAGAACTGTAAAACTAATCACTGACAGTTACTTACTGAACAGAAGTGTAAAACTAACCACTGACAATTACTTACTGAACAGAAGTGTAAAACTAACCACTGACAATTACTTACTGAACAGAAGTGTAAAACTAATCACTGACAGTTACTTACTGAACAGAAGTGTAAAACTAACCACTGACAGTTACTTACTGAACAGAAGTGTAAAACTAACCACTGACAATTACTTACTGAACAGAAGTGTAAAACTTACTTACTGAACAGAAGTGTAAAACTAATCACTGACAGTTACTTACTGAACAGAAGTGTAAAACTAACCACTGACAGTTACTTACTGAACAGAAGTGTAAAACTAACCACTGACAATTACTTACTGAACAGAAGTGTAAAACTAATCACTGACAATTACTTACTGAACAGAAGTGTAAAACTAACCACTGACAGTGTAGATACTTACTGAACAGAAGTGTAAAACTAATCACTGACAATTACTTACTGAACAGAAGTGTAAAACTAACCCTGACAGTGTAGATACTTACTGAACAGAAGTGTAAAACTAATCACTGACAATTACTTACTGAACAGAAGTGTAAAACTAACCACTGACAATTAGTTACTGAACAGAAGTGTAAAACTAATCACTGACAATTATTTACTGAACAGAAGTGTAAAACCAACCACTGAGTGTAGTTACTTACTGAACAGAAGTGTAAAACTAACCACTGACAATTACTTACAGAACAGAAGTGTAAAACTAACCACTGACAGTTACTTACTGAACAGAAGTATAAAACTAACCACTGACAATTACTTACTGAACAGAAGTGTAAAACTAACCACTGACAGTTACTTACTGAACAGAAGTGTAAAACTAACCACTGACAATTACTTACTGAACAGAAGTGTAAAACTAATCACTGACAGTGTAGATACTTACTGAACAGAAGTGTAAAACTAATCACTGACAATTACTTACTGAACAGAAGTGTAAAACTAACCCTGACAGTGTAGATACTTACTGAACAGAAGTGTAAAACTAATCACTGACAATTACTTACTGAACAGAAGTGTAAAACTAACCACTGACAATTAGTTACTGAACAGAAGTGTAAAACTAATCACTGACAATTATTTACTGAACAGAAGTGTAAAACTAACCACACTGACTGTAAAACTGTGTACAGAAGTGTAAAACTAACCACTGACACAATTACTTACTGAACAGTTGACTTACTGAACAGAAGTGTAAAACTAACCACTGAGTGTAGTTACTTACTGAACAGAAGTGTAAACTAACCACTGACAATTACTTACTGAACAGAAGTGTAAAACTAACCACTGACAGTTACTTACTGAACAGAAGTATAAAACTAACCACTGACAATTACTTACTGAACAGAAGTGTAAAACTAATCACTGAAAATTACTTACTAAACAGAAGTGTAAAACTAATCACTGACAGTTACTTACTGAACAGAAGTGTAAAACTAACCACTGACAGTTACTTACTGAACAGAAGACAATTACTTACTGAACAGAAGTGTAAAACTAATCACTGAAAATTACTTACTAAACAGAAGTGTAAAACTAATCACTGACAATTACTTACTGAACAGAAGTGTAAAACTAACCACTGACAGTTACTTACTGAACAGAAGTGTAAAACTAACCACTGACAATTACTTACTGAACAGAAGTGTAAAACTAATCACTGACAATTACTTACTGAACAGAAGTGTAAAACTAACCACTGACAGTGTAGATACTTACTGAACAGAAGTGTAAAACTAATCACTGACAATTACTTACTGAACAGAAGTGTAAAACTAACCCTGACAGTGTAGATACTTACTGAACAGAAGTGTAAAACTAATCACTGACAATTACTTACTGAACAGAAGTGTAAAACTAACCACTGACAATTACTTACTGAACAGAAGTGTAAAACTAATCACTGACAATTATTTACTGAACAGAAGTGTAAAACCAACCACTGACAGTGTAGTTACTTACTGAACAGAAGTGTAAAACTAACCACTGAGTGTAGTTACTTACTGAACAGAAGTGTAAACTAACCACTGACAATTACTTACTGAACAGAAGTGTAAAACTAACCACTGACAGTTACTTACTGAACAGAAGTAAAATAAAACTAACTAACCACTGACACTGAACAGAAGTGTAAAATAACCAACAATTACACTGAACAGAATTAACCACTGACAATTACTTACTGAACAGAAGTGTAAAACTAATCACTGACAATTACTTACTGAACAGAAGTGTAAAACTAACCACTGACAGTTACTTACTGAACAGAAGTGTAAAACTAATCACTGACAGTTACTTACTGAACAGAAGTGTAAAACTTACTGAACAAAACTAACCACTGACAGTTACTTACTGAACAGAAGTGTACTGAACAGAAGTGTAAAACTAACCACTGACAATTACTTACTGAACAGAAGTGTAAAACTAACCACTGACAATTACTTACTGAACAGAAGTGTAAAACTAACCACTGACAATTACTTACTGAACAGAAGTGTAAAACTAACCACTGACAGTGTAGTTACTTACTGAACGGAAGTGTAAAACTAACCACTGACAGTGTAGTTACTTACTGAACGGAAGTGTAAAACTAACCACTGACAGTGTAGTTACTTACTGAATGGAAGTGTAAAACTAACCACTGACAGTGTAGTTACTTACTGAACAGAAGTGTAAAACTAACCACTGACAGTGTAGTTACTTACTGAACAGAAGTGTAAAACTAACCACTGACAGTGTAGTTACTTACTGAACGGAACTGTTTGCTGCTCCGTTCTTTCTCTTCTGTGTGTGTTTCTTTGCACCCAGAGTTAGAACTGTCTTCCCTGAACTGTCCTTCCCAGATTTCACTTTTGCTGCAGACGCCTGCATCTGCTTTCCTCGCTTTGCCTTCTTCTTATCCACAGTGTCCTGAGATCTGTAACAACAATTAAACTGTACTCAAATACATGTTTAGCTATGTACAGAGATGTGCAACAATAATTAAACCTGTTTTTATAGACTGAAATACAGGTTTAATTATGTACAAAGATCTGTAACAGTTAAACTGTTTATAAAAAGTCAAATGCAGGTTTAACAATGTACAGAGTAATAACTACTGAATTGTTTTTATAAACTCATATACAGGTTTAACTGTGTACAGAGATATGTAACAATAATTAAATTATTTTTATAAACTCAAATACAGTTTTACAACACACACAGATCTCTAACAACCATTAAACTGTTTGTTATAAACTTGTATATAGTTTAGCTAAATTTAATTGTTTTTATGAACTCAAATGCAGTTTATGAACAGATATCTAATATTAATTAAACTGTTTTTATAAATTCAAATACAATTTAACAGAGATCTCTAACAAACACTTTTTATACAAAGGCAGGTTTAAGTAAAGACATCTGTAACAATAATTATGAAAACTGAAATATTTCATCATGGTTTGATCAACAATATGTAACAGAATACTATCTTTATTTTCACACTTAAGTTATGTACTGATCTGCATGGCAAATAAATTGAGGTATTTGCTCAGATAAATACCTTGACCGTTGACGCTTAGAACCGTATAATTCTGAATCATTAGTTTTGCTGTTTGTGGTGCCTGTGTCTTCTGATGATGCTGTTGGTCCATTGGTGGCGAAGGTGTCGTAAGAACCAGCGAACGAAGTGTTCTCATCGTGGTTCGGACTTGATCGGTCACTAGCACTACTGTGTGGACTGACCGACTTTTCCACCTTTGTAAACATACTGCTGCTGTTAGGTTCCGTCACTTTAAAACGAGCATCAAAAATAAACTTTTGCTCTGCAGCTGATATACTGGACAGAGTTGAAGTGGCAGTTGCTGTTGAAACAGCTGATAATGTTGATGATGATGATGATGTCACAGTAGTGTCAAATTTTGTTTCAGTAGCAACACCATTTGTAATGTGATTTTTAATGTCGGCTTCTGTGAAGCCTGCGAAGTCTGGAGACTTCAGAGATGAGTCAGAATTAGCACTGTTGTTGAGAATGGCTGGTGGGGTCATCTGCGGCCGCTGACCACTACAGGAACCAATATTCGTCCTCCCACACAGAGATGGGTCCATTACATCAGAGTTCTTCATTCTCACATTCTGGGTGAAATGACATTTATAATAAAAATTTATAAAAAAACATAACTTAATAATTGCTATGTTATTTCAAAATACATTACAAATGAATGGACATATGGACATAAATGTGTCCAAGGAACACATGTGGCAAAAACAAAAAATTGCAATTTTTTCTGTTACAGAACTGAAACTAGTACTAGTTTATTTTTTTTTATGACAAATGATAACTTTTATTTTTGGCTTTTTTTAAATATTACAGTACTCCATTTCATGAACCTCTCCAACCAAAACCAATATATAAATATCATTCAAACTGCTGGGGTTCATAACAGACATGTACTTCTACAACATAGAAGAAAGAAATTTGTCTTTGTTTACATACTTCAAAAGAAATATTTAAAAAAAAAAAAATATTGCTTTTAATTCATATTTTAAATTATATATATTCCAAATTTGAAAACTCTAGCCCAAATAGTTTTTAAAATATGAAACATATATCTGAAAAATTATATTTTTTATGTACATTTTCTGAACTATTTTATTTCAAATATTGTCATTTTTTGCCTAGTGTGTCCCCTTAAAGATTAAGTTAAATTAAAACTTGATAGTGAGTGTAAAGTAAAGACGTGTACAATTTCTCAACTAACAGTTACATGATACTGAAATTAAAGCACGAGACATTACCACTGTCATCTACCACTGTATAAAACAAAATTAATAAACACAGCTAGTCTGGTCATCCTGTGGGCTATATGTGCTGTGAGGGACAGTTTATATATGTTTTGAGGAAAACATATATTTCCTCACCAGTTTAATGTTAATAAAGTGAGTACAAACCTTTTCCTCTCTGTCAGACCGTGATGATGTGTGTTTCTCCGGCGTGGAATCAGGGGTAGCATTTTCCGAAGGTATTGGTTTAAATGCTGGAATTATTTTAATGTTAGCGTCTTTCTTCTGAAAAAATTAAAAAGTAAATAAATCAATAAATCATGTAAATATACATAGAAACTCATACTGAAGAACAAAGAGAATGTTAAATGTAAAAGTAATTGTTGATAATTACATATTCTCAGTTACAATCAATTTTATGTTAACAAAAGTAATTTCAGCACACAATAAAATATAATTTTTTTAAAAGAAGATCACTCAAAGTCAGGTCTAAACAAGTCAGTAATATTTATTTGTGAACCATTTAAATACAAATATTTAAAAGTTTTCTATGTTTGCCTATGTAGGTAACAATTCCTTCAGACTGAATATGAGCTGTTCTGAAATTATTGTTCAATAAATGTCCAGAAAGGCAAGCTGTTTAAACATAATAAACTTACCAATTTCTTGTAGTGGTAAACACAATAACCACAGTATTTGACATTGTCACCATAGTTACCAGCTTCTTCACAAAGTAAACCCTGACTTTGTGCACTATAGAAAATGAAATATATTATTTTTAATATAATCCTTAATGTTAGTTATCAGATGCATAAAGTAGTCAAAAATAAAAATAATAAATTTTTTTAAATTTAAATGAAAATAATTTTATGCACATTGCATATGTAATTATAAATTTTAAATTATGGAGCAAACCAATTTTATAAAAAATAAAAAATAATAAAATAATAATAATTAAATTTAAATAAAAATAATTTTATTAATATTGCATAGAAATTTCAAATTTCAAATTTTATTTTACAAGCTTGTTTTCCCTGCTGTATAACAATGTGCAACCACTTTACATGACAGCCAATGCATTGTTATAAATTACAACAGCTCAGCAAAACTACAAATGTAACAAGTAACTAACCATGTAACATGAAAGTTCTGTTTACATCCATTCTTGTTACATGTCATACACGAACCACTGGTGGCCTTGGTCTCACGCCCATGTTCCTCACAAATGTAACAAACCTGTTAAAAAATAATATTAGTTTTTCTATGTACGACTTTGTGTAAAATAAAACAAAAATATCATATCAATTTTCAAACATCTCAGAATGCTGGAGAAACATTTGTTTTGATGATTTTTTAAAATTTAAACTATATTTGTTTAAAGTTATTGCTTTATAAACAGCTTCAAAATATGACATATGAAGGTATGTGTATTAAACATGAACTATGGAGAATCCAATCTAATATAGGTTTTATATTATTTTAAAACAACTCAACTCAATCTTTCTAATGGATTTTGTTATAATAAACATTCTCATTATTCATCACCTTATTAAACCGATCTCCAGGAACATTCTTCAGCACAATCGGTTCCATCGTTTGAACATTGGCAAACCAAGCTTCAGGAATAAACAAAGCACATACAACATGGCACCAGCCTACAAGAAACATTAATTAAATAAAAAGAGTAAATTACTTGTTAGTTTTTAATGTCATAAAATGTCTTGTGAAATCCTACTTGTACATTATCATTACCTACATAAATGAAAAGGAAACAACATAAATTATACAGTCAAACTGAAATGTTTAATTCTGCATAAGCTAGTGACAGTAATCAACTACATTTTTTTTTCTTCAGTAAGATTATTTATTTAGATATTTGTAATATTCTCCTTTTAATATGCTAGACAAATATAGCAAATGACAGTTATTGTTACCTGATATGAAAATTTATTTTTTGTTAATACTAATGTTAAATAATATATAAAAGTTTTGATTTGATTAATATTAATATTAAATTTTAAATACATATAAACAAACCTCCAGTGTCTGTTCGTTTTAATGCACCATCTTTTTGAGGACAAAGTTCACATTTCTATCAAAATGGAAAAAATGAGTAATATATATATTATATAAAGAATTATTTTTATAAAAATAATAAAATCAAATACAATTTTAACACTAACAATTATGCAAAGAGGAGCACATTTCTGATTCTATTTCACAAGACTGTTTAATAGAAACAAAACCTGCACAATTTTAGTATTAAATGAAAATTACCTGATGACATAGAGATTTATAAACTGAAACTGATATGAAAAATGATGTATAAAATATTGTAAAAAATCTCAAATATTTCATCTTTTTTTCTGTAAAATTAATCACCAGATAAAAGACATTTTTAAAATGGACAATCAAACAATGTTGATATTAGTAGATTATGAATAAATAAAATATTTAGCTGTGCTTCAGATACCGTTCGTTGTATGAAAATATTAACTATGCAACATGGATATTTGTACGACAATACGATTCAACGACAACAGGTAAGTAGTGGTACAACTTACCACTCTAGCCTGTCTTTCTTGACTCTCACACTTTCTACAATACCATGGTCCAGTAGGAACTTGTACTATACCATAGCACGCTGTAAATTAAACGTGTAACAATTGAAGAGATAAAATAATATGATATTCTTTCATAACGAAACGATCTGACATCACCAAAGAACACGAGAAAAACACGTTTACAAACCTTGATGAACGGCTACATTACAGCCATGTCCGTCGCAATAAACAAGTGGATTTTCAGCCCATCCTCGCTCATCAGAGCATACACAACAACCCCCTACCATCGCTTTCATTTTTAAACCCTAAGGTTGCACTATAAATGATTTTTGTTTGTTTTTAACAACCCCATTTCCGCGATGAACAACCATTTTGAGTTCGTGCTTGTTTTTGTAAACCTGCGCATGCGGTAACTCTTAAATGCTATTACGCATGGGCATAGAAGGGTAACACGTAAAAGACGGACTTTCTCTGTCTTCATCAGAAGAAATGGCAATCAAATTTAAGTTTAATGAAATTATTTATCTGAATTAGATTAATACGTAATTTAATAAACTTGTGTTTCATTTACTAACAGAAATAAAGTCAGCCAATATGTAAATCAAAAGATTTTCGAGCTACAAATTAACTTACGTACTTGCCCATTGACCATCAATCATGTATTCTAGCGAGTCAAACAAAAGCGTTATAATTTGTCAAATTAAATTTCACTGCAAAAGTCAGTATGTCCAGGAACAGAGACAGTCAAGCAGTCTTTTCTTTTTATCATTATTATTAATATTGTGTTGTTCCTTTTCGTTTTATAATTAGTACTGATAAATAATTGCTGTAGTTATTTGAAATCTGCATTAGCAAACAGTAGATTAACAGTTTAATAATCTGCAAATATAAAATAATTTAATTAACCAGTTATTTTGATCCCCAAAATTACCAGTTCTTTAGTATTAAAAGTAGGAAATATATACAACACACACATAGTGTTTCAAATGCAGTTTATTACTGTGTGCATATAGCACGGGTTTAGAGAAAGGTGAATAATTTATCATTATAGATTAGGTGCACAACTGAAATAAATGGTTTCACTTTAACGCTTTGTCTTGATTTTTAATGTATTTATATACTTTAATAACATGTATGTATACGAATAAAAACAAAAATAAAAAATAAGCAGATATAATGATGTATTTATATCACCACAGTCGATATATGAGTCATTCTGTTGATTTAGTTTTTCTGTATAAAGCTGTAACAATTTTTGTTTATTTTTAATTATTTTATTTCAATATTTGTATTTCATTTTTAATGGTTCTACTTAGAATTAATCGAATCCATTGTGTGACGTCATTTGGACTATCATTTGAGTGTGAGATACCAGGCTATGGACAATTACAGCTTGATGTTCTGAATCGTATTTTAGCAGTTTAAACATTAACTAACTGAACGGAAGAAGACGATACTGAATACAGATATATATATATACAAGAAATCAACATATCATTGATTCCGCAGTGACACTTAATACAACATGTGAAGTCAGATTCTTGACTAAACCGACATGGGGCGGAAAATCATATGGAAGATTAACTCATAAAAGACATCAGTTTCTTGCAAGCAAAAAAAATCCCAATTAGAATTCTGACCGTTAGACCACTGTCATATAAACTTAAAAATCAGACGGATAAGGTGTGGTGGTGGTGTGTGTGTGTGTGTGTGTGTGTGTGTGTGTGTGTGTGTGTGTGTGGAATACTATAACTTCCAGAAATTATACGGAAATGTCTACGCTCGGTGCTGTCTTCTTCATACCTGTTAGTGTCCAAACTGTGCAGTTACGATTCAAAACCTCATTCATTTGGATTGCAGATTATTGTTTTATTGTCATTATTATTTGTTTTATTTAAGAAAGATTTCTTCATCTTTTTTATAGGCAATTAATAATTCATACCATATAATGTTAATAATATTTTAAAAAATAATAATAATAAAATAAAAAATAAAACGTACATAAGATATTAAATTGCAGAAATAGTGCAAAAAAGTCAGATATATATATATATATTTGTTTTAGTATTCGATTCAGTTAATTTCGCAGTATCAGGTTTGATTGGTATGAAAATGGCAAGCAACAAGTTTACTCTGGAAATAACAGAAGCCAATCCTTTCTGTCTTTCTATACCATTATTATCGTTGTTGTTGTTGCTATTCTGCTTCTTCTTCTGATTATTATTATTATTATTATTATTATTATTATTATTATTATTATTATTATTATTATTATTATTGCCGGTAACAGTTAAAATTGATCTGCTATGCCTGCTTGTCTGGTTTTGGTAAAAATAGGAAACCAGCTGGTACATTATCCCAGCCAAAGCTGTTTAATGCTGCTAATTCAAAGAAACAAATAACAAATGCACATAATCAACTCACATGCAGACAAAACTATATATCAGCTTAATGACTTCACACAGTTTGCCATTTTATCACGATACAAGCGAAAACGTGAAATAAATAAAAAGAAATTCATAAACTAAGGGAGAGTACTATTGAAGGATTATTTGTTATTTTGTTATGAGAGTTATCGGTCTTACGAATGGAAATTAACTAATTAACGTAATGTATTGTCGGGATTTACTAAATAATAAATAATAATAATAATAATAATAATAATAATAATGATGATGATGATGATGATGTTTTTTCCCTATAAATCTGAAACCGCAGTTACCGCTGAAATTTAAGCTGTATTAATTTTATCTTAAAAACTGGCAAATATTTATTCTTCACGGTTCAGTGACAACAACATGGAATATAAGTTTAAAAATAATCTTAATAACATCTTTATTAGTTTATTCATCTATAAATATAACAATTTTTATATATGATATGCAAAGAAACACCGATAATAAAAGGCTTGTAAGATACCCACACATGCGGTCATATAGATAGAGAAACAGAAAGAAGACAGAGAAATAGATGAATAAAGCGATAAAGATATTATTAAGATTATTTAAAAACTTTTATTCCATGTTGCTGTCACTGAACCCAAATCAGAAGAAGAAATATTTGTCAGGTTTTAAGATAAAATTATATCAGCTTAAATTTCACCGATAACCCCGGTTTCAGATTTATGGAGAAAACATAAATGTGCTGGCAGTTAATTTCAAGATGAAATAAATTTCACTTTGAAATGTAATCGCGGATCATCTAGGTAATTACTTTCTGAACTTTTTACACAAACAGAGGAAGAATTCTTTAATATATAAAAGATGAATGAATTTTTGATCAATGAACTACAAAACATTACAAGAACATTTCAAAAAAAAAAAAAAAAAAAAAAAAAAATTTCAGACAGAAAACCATTACGCAGTTTATGACTAAAACCGATATATTTTAATCAATCGCTTATAAATGTACAGTGTTGATTATCTAAGCAGCAAAAGTCCATTTAAGCTGGTTCCGTGAACGTTATCTGCGGATCGCAGCTGTGTGGTGGAAATAGCTGTCCGGAAAAGATCGATGGTTATCCGTCGTTAATCTACGCCCCATTATCTCTGTTTCCTGTTATGCGTACAACTGCATTCCGATAGTTTTTCCCAAAAAAAAAAAAAAAAAAAAAAAAAACCGAAGAAAAAAAAAAAAAAAAAAAAAGAATAATAAGACAAGAAATAAATGTGTGAAAAAAAAAAAAAACGGAAGAATATTAACGAAATAAATAAAAAGAGATTAAGAGTTAAACTGAAGTGATGGTGTGTGAGTTTTGGGTTAAATGATGAATCATCGAAGGCAGACCTGCTATGGATTTCACGTTAAATTGGAAGAGGAAGCGACAAATACAGCCGAAAATTTAATTATGTTTCATATATTTGGAGCAAAAAAAAAAAAAAAAAAAAAAAAACGTATTACAAGAATACTGTGGTAAACTGTAATATGAAATCATGGACATGATGCAGATTATATAAATGAGTTTTCATCCCTTTTTTTTTCTTTCTATTATAAATATACATCATTATTACAGACTGAAATAAAACAACTTTTAAAAACCGATGTTAAGAACTTATATAACTATGTTTAAATAAAATGCTGGGGATATGGGCATAAGTCAATAAGAATGATTTAATAACGATTAAATTATATAACTAACTAACTAATCAGTTAACTAACTAACTAAATAAATTAATACATAACAATAATAGTCAGTATCCAATGGTTGATATTAGTTATTTTAATTTTAATTAACTATTACAACTACTACTATTACTACTACTACTACTACTACTATTACAACAATAGTTACTACAACTACTATTACTGCTTCTGTTACATCTACTGCTACTACTCCTACTATTACTACTACTACTACTATTACAACAATAGTTACTACAACTACTATTACTGCTTCTGATACATCTACTCCTACTGTTACTACTACTACTACTATTACTACTACTACTATACAATTACTACTACAGCCACTGTTATTACAATGACTATTATTAATATTATTACTACTACTACTACTACTTATTATTATCAGAACTATCATAATGTAATTTATTTAAAACTATAAATGAAAATTTTAAATATATATTTTAATTTTTTAATTTTTAGTTTTTTTTTTTGTTTTATTAAAATGATAAATCTTTCAGAAGAAACTAATGGACATGGCATAAACCCCTAGTTAAGAAACAGTAAATCTGTAAACGGGAAAAAAAAGTCTTTCTTTATTTATGAAGTCGTAGAAGAATGGTTAATTGCAAAATGGAAACTAAGACGACGGGTAAAGAAACAAATCGGTTTGAAGTTGGTCGATTTGTTTCGTTAAGGAAATGAAGTCAAAGAGTTCACATACTTGAAACCTTCTAACGGCCGAGTTGTCTGCCCCTGATAAATAAATTACGATCTTGTAGCAGAGAAATAAATATTTTATTCATGATCTTTTTCTTTCTTTCTCTCTGCTAAATATAGAGAGAGAGAGAGAGAGAGAGAGAGAGAGAGAGAGAGAGAGAGAGAGAGAGAGAGAGAGAGAGAGAGAGAGAGAGCATTTCTACGACTCATTGACAGACTATACTGATGAATCTTCATTTGAAGAGCTGTACTTATTAACATGTAAATTTAGTCAAACAAGCTTTTCACTTTCTATCGTTGTCATGACACTTCAGTTAATCTGGTTACATTAAAGTTATCTCAGATGCTCGATTCTTTGTGGTGGAAGTTAGTCTACAGAATAGACTGATGTCGGTAGACCTATCAGCGTACGTAAGTGGAAGAAATGAAAGAGATTATTAATCTAATGGCAGTGACATATCAAAGAAATCGATAGCACTCACTTGATGGTTGTGTTTACTTAGTTTATCACATCTGTCAGGCGGGTCTCTGAACAAACATACACAGAAGAGAGGGAAACAATAACATCGTTAATAACAGTATTAACAACACAGAGAGATGCAAAACATGGACACACAGCCGTGTAACAACACACTGCTGAAAGTCTGAACTTCGAACACGTTTCATAACGATATACTAGGGTTTAAAGACTGATATTAGCGTACGCACGCTCACAAGTACATTTACATACAGAGTAACATATAGGTCTACATGTATACGTTCATATATAATTATATGCAGGTACATACACAAACATACATACCTAGAGATATATGTACCCATATATACATATAGAGATACACCTTTCTCCCCGTTCCTTTACACGAATATCTACAAACATGTATGATTATACATGCGTATGTACACACACACACACACACACACACACACACACACACACACAAACAGAGATACATACCCTTTCTTCCAAATCCTCCAACCTCCATCTACCTGCTTACCTATCTAGAACGTATCTACCAGCATCGTTAAATACATTTAAAACAATGCAAAATGATAAAGTTAATAACCAAAAATAATCTTCTTCTAATGTATGAAATCTATTATAAAATTTATATGAATTTGTATTACAGTTATTTCGGTAACAAATTTGACATCAAACCTTAGCCATACTCATTTCCCTTAAAAAAGAAAAAAAAAAAAAAATTTCGAGTTTAATTTGTATGTTCTCTCTCAATCTTTTTTCATGCTTAATGGCCTCTTCTATCTACCACGTTTAACGATGCTTTCACGATTTCCGGGTTTTATAGCTTCTTTGTACTCTTTTATTTATTTTTTTCTCTCTCGATCAATGAGAAGTATTGTCTACTATTAGTTCGATAAACTACGAATCTCTCAACCTTGATTATCACCCGCCCTTTTCTCTCCGCGGACATTTTATTTCTTTACGAATGAACTCAAGACGTTTTCTTCGCGTTAACATTTTAGAAATGGCAATTACCAGCAGTCGTGTTAATGCCGTCGTTTCCTGCGCGCTTTTTAAACAAGTGTCAAACGGCAACTTGTGGACCGCGCTACTCCATCATTCAAACCGGAAGACTCTCCGCACACACAATAAGATCGAAGGCATTTGAATTGCAGAGTAATGTGTGGCGCAATTAAAGCTTAATGTGTTTGTGACAACTGGAATTGAACTCTTTAACGTCTTGGCTGTCAGTAGGTTGTACAAGTGGTGTGTGTGTTTGGGGAGGCGGGGGGTATACCGCGAGGAATACAGACAGACTGAACTGAGCACAATCACACGAAATTACAAGATCTTGAGCTGGGCATTCTGAAACGCTACGAAGAAGAAATATTATTCTTCTAAAACTCAAAAAAAGATCTTTCAAGCATTACAGTTTTGTACTTTTGCGAATAATTTTATAAATATATGATTAGAGAGTCCTGAACTTAAAATTGGTTTTAGTTAAAAAAAAAAAAAAAAAAAAAAAAATAGTAGTAGTAGTAGTAGTAGTAGTAGTAGTGGTGGTACTGATATTTTGTGAATGCTTTATATTATGAATCTTCTCCGTGAAAATTCAGATTCGTTTCGTTTGTTGGAGTAATCTAAATAGACTCCCGGAGATTCACAACTCGTCATCGTGTTTTTGTCAGGTGCCACTGCAGTCCACCTACAAGGGCAATTCTATCTTGCTGCACTGGTCAGGTGTATTGGTATGTTTTCTTAACTGTTCGTATCAGAATAAAATTAGTATATTTATTTTCTAACGCACAAACACACACACACACACATTAACATATGAATTATGTTTTATATATTTTTCTTATGAGAATAAAATGAGTACATTTATTTTCTAACACACACACACACACATATTTATTATACGCCTGAAGTATTAGAAAAACAAAAGCGCGCTGACACATGGACCATTTATTATCATCAATACAGTAATAATTATTTGAATATAAAAACCATTAATCTCTATTAAATATTTGTTGTCATGTGACAGTAAAAAACGACGAGATGACAGATTATTCAAAGCGTCAAGCTATCACGCGATAGCCTGTTCAGAATAACAATTAAAACGCACACTATAAAGAACATCTTCAAACAACTCTCGGTTTCTGTGTTTTACACAGCTACGTGTATTGATTATCATGATGTTCATACGTCGTCCACATCACTAACATGCAGAAAGCGACGTTGTCGGATAAAGGAAATAAGAAAAACGACTACGACTGCAATCTCCAGCTGCGTTTATTCAGCGCCACGTGTTCTCTTCGCTTGTAAAAGATCAAACATGAATTTTTGATGTTGCACAAAGCAGCAGTCGCGAACAGGCTACACGAATTTCCTGCTCAAGAAGCTAGTCCGCACTAACCATCGATAAAATAATTAACTGGAAATTGTTGTCTGGACGCAGGGGATAAGCAGACAGCATCGACACATCTGCTCCGCCAAACACAACCGTAAGTAAAAACATAAGGAAGTCGTTATTTTTTTTTTTTTTCTCCTCCTCGTTTTTTCTGAGCACCAGTTCGTGCAGGTTGGGTCTGCGAAGCGGGCAGTCGGCTTCGTTTTCCTCGGTTCACAAGCGAACGTCCTCTGAGGCAACGCGCCTATCACATCGCTGCACTAGTCAGAGTTAAATCCAATTACCGCCCTTGAACGACAAATTTAGCCAATAACGCAAAAGACAGATCTTATCGAAGTGACTGTTCCGTAAAGTTGGTTTTTCCTTGTCGCTGCTACAGCTGTTCCGCCTGACGTGAAGACAACGAAACGTGTGTGTGTTTCAAGCAGGCAAAACCGATGTGTTTGGTCTGAGAGGAGCAATGGATTTTTAAAAGAAATATTTCAGTGGTTATGAGTCATTATTCGTTCTTGGAACAATGATTTTTATATTTCTGCTTAATGAAGAGACAAATAGTGGGCGCTGTGTTAATGCATAAATCATTTTTTACTTTTATTTTTCTGTACGTAATGTCAGAAAACAAAAATCAATGTTAAGCGTTTTACAAATGAAAAAGTATAACTAACGTCGGTTTTTGAAATAACGTAGGTGATTGCAAAATCGATTGGGAATGAAATGAGATGTCGGAGTGTATTTTATTCTCTGTTCGGAATTGAAGACAAGGTTTAAACGTTTAAGAAGATTGACTATTGTTGTGGTGTGCTGACAGACAAACGGATAAACAGACAAGCGATCACGTTGTGTCACTGTAAGTCTCATCGATTACCTCTTCTCCATCTGCCCCAGTTTTTATAAAATATTTATAATAACAGAAGTACGAGCCACGATATAATCCTCTTTAGAGTAATGTTTTCTTTATAAATTCAAGTCACAACAATAGTATTTTTCAATTGTATTCGTGTAAAACGAATTATCACTTATCAGTTGTAATCTTATTATTAGATATACATTCATACACGTATCCATGTAACGGTAATACTATCTCATTTTACCATGTGTCTGTACTATTTATTATTCATATATCTAATTCAAATAATATATTTTGATATGCGACTGTAATAATAGCTGTACATTTAATTCAAAATATATATTTTACCATGGGGGCCATAACAGTATCTGTATAAATAATTTAAGTGATAAATATTTACTAAGCGATTGCAGTATTATCTTTTTATCTAATTCAAGTAATATATATTTTACCACGTGGACAGGGATATTGTCTACTCGCGTAAAAAAAACGTTAACGCGTGACATAACAACAGCAGTACACCTGTGACGATAATCTAAACTACTGATATTATTTTCCAGTGTTTGTAGGAAAACGCATTATTTGTCGAATTAATATTCAGCTCTAGGCTCAAATTTTTTTTTGATCGGATGCAGAATTCTCATATAGAGAGCACGAATCAGACGTGATAAACATTTATTTTATAAAGATTTTATTTGTTTGCAGACATCCTGTGTGTTTTAAACTGCACATAGACACGTGAGAAACGAGGTCTGCGCTGGCCACATGTGGCAACTACGTGTTTCTCAACGTTTTCTGCATCGGTAACGATCCTGCTCTACAAACAGCTACAGAAACCGCGCCATTAAACTGATGGCAGTTGAAAGTGGAGTCTGGGAATAAATGTAAATTATGCATCATATTCGTGATTGAAAACGGCGATTGGTCGGCTTTTAAAGTCAAGCAAATCAGCAATCCTTCCTCCGCTGACCGAACGTGTGTACTGAAACAGCAGACGGACAAACGTGTTAGAACCAGACGACAGGGGATTTATATTTTGATTTTTGTTTCAATTCTCAAAGGTTTTGGAACGTGCTGCTTTAACGGCATCGCGTAGAGTAATGGAAAAGTGATTAGCGTAATAAAGTAGCGGCAAACTGTGAAATCTGCAGCAGAAATTATCCATACATTCATTTTCATATTACTGACAAAATGCAGCACGAAACAAGGCGCCTCTAAGTGCCACCAAACCAATGGATCCATTACAGTGAGTTCAATTTACACAACGTTTGTTCTCGTTTGTCATTAAGCACATTTTTAACAGACACTCGGGAATACAGGTGAGGTAAACATCAATGTATTCATCGAACGAAATGGACGACGACATGAAAGCAACACAGAACGTGTTGTCGGGTGCTACCCGCTTTCACCATCTGTTGATCAGAAACAAACACCTTCTGTCGGAAATCAAACTGTCCATCATCCTCGTCATCGGCGGCGTCGTCATCATCGTGTGTCTCGTGTACATCTTCGTGCAGTGCCGGAGCAAGTCGAACCCTTTGGCGCGTCTGTCGAGGAACAGACGCATGGACGACGAGAAGAGACTCGTTGATTCCACAGAGACGCTGGAAAACCTTCTTCCTGCTGACGCCATTAAACTCAAAGTGAGGAAAGAGCAGGAGTTTTATGTGTGAGTGTTGAACCTTCTTCTACCCAGCTCTTTCAGTACACTTCATCGAGCGAATTCTAGTATTACACGTACTATGCCACTACTAAACCGAATAGTGATTGCATATACTAGTATTACAAACACTACATTAATGAGTGATTACTAAACTGAATAGTGACTGGATACTAGTATTACACGCACTATACCACTTCGTGGTTACTAAACTGATTAGTGATTGGTTAACAGTATTACAAACAGCACATCACTCTGTGATCACACCTATTTACGAACAGTTGTTACATCCCAGCTTTGAAAAAGGACCAGTAACACGGATTACCATCTTACACGAAGATTAGTAATTGGATATTATTTGTGAAATCAAACTAATGTAAATCACCAGCTGATTAGTGATTAACACGAATATTAAAATAAATTGCTAGTGATTTATCTCGAATATTGGTTCAATAGTAGAAATTATTCAGCTATTTTGGGACAATGATCGCAGACATGTTTTGTAGAAGAGAAACAAGCTTTACCTTTGGTTTCACAAAGTTGCACAACATGTTACACCAAAGGATTAATCAGCATGTTACAACAACAGTTACATATGTTACAAAAAATGTTACACCTCACGTCACATCACGGAGCTGTCAGTGTTATTACAACATTCTTCATATCAATTAGTGCTAACAACGTCATTTCCGCTTGCAGAAGTAGCTAAGTATTAAGCACCGGAAGTAATATTTAGACAGGAAAAGCTACGTAGATAACGTGACTTCGTACCGGAAGTACCTTAGTTTGTTTGCCAGGCAAATAATGGTGGTCATTTTTTTTTATATATTGATGGAATGTAACAGCGAATTCTGGACAAAGAATGGTTGCCTTAGTGACGTATTGGTTTGTGTGATTTTCTTTCAACATTTTGATATAATGTTTTGTTTGAAATATTCTTGTTTTGTGTGTTGTCTTTATGTGTGTATTCTTTCTAACCTTTTGTAAATAACACCAGTTCTTAGATTATTATTATTATCATCATCATCATCATCATCATCATCATCATCATCATCATCATCATTATTATTATTATTATTATTATTATTATTATTATTATATTATCATTATTATTATTATTATTCATTCATTCATTCTACATTCGGTTCATTCATTCGTTCGTTTGTTCATTCGTTTGTGCTTTTATTTAAATAACATCACGAAAATATTAATACAATATTCATAAAAGAAATTTTAATTCAGTATTAATTTTTTTGTTTGCATATTCTAAATTTACTTCAGTACGTTATTTAATCATTCTAAAATTTAAAAAAAAAAAAAAAAGAGAAAAAAGTCATTCATATTATTGTTGATGTACCTGAAGTTTACTTTCGTTAATCATATACGTTTAAAGTACTATTCTTCTGTTATAAGTATACGCACTTTCAGTGTACATTTTCTCCTGTTTCTGACTCATTTTCATTTTGTTATTTATTTACTTGAAATACTTCCAAAGCATTATTTATTCATGTCTTTAATTCATTTCTAATACCTATCATTAAGCTGGTTTGAATACTATGGTAAACTGTAATATGAAATCATGGACATAATGTAGATTAAATTTATGAGCTTTTATCCTTTTTTTAAACTATATTTTTCCTATTTATTTATTTATTTATTGTATGTTGTTGTTGTTGTTGTTTTCAGATTTTCATTCTTTCTATAATATAAAAGTCTACACTAATATATATATTTTTTTCATTTAGTTTTGATTAATTACTTATTTTATTTTTCATATATTCTTCATCATACATTAAATTTGGCATTCATAATTCATTCACATTTACATATCGTTATTGATTCCAAAGTGTTTATCCTTCTGAACTGTTTAGATATTTTAACAATCCATTTTACTTTCTGTTATTTAAAATATTTTATATGTATTTCAGGTGTATTTCGTTATTTATATATTGCTGGTGTATTTCGTGTTTAAATATTTTACATATATATTTGGGCGAGATGATTTGCTCTTTGAATGATTTTTACGTACATTTGCAGGGTGTTTTGTTTCTTAAGTACTTTACATATATTAACGAGGTGGTTTGCTGTTTAAATGCATTTCAATATTTCACAACTGTTCAAGTTTTCAATTTTTTTTTTTTCACGACGAATTCTTCAGATGAAGTTAATTTTCCAGTTTATTAAATTTTAACACTCTTCCCATGTCTCATTGTGTTTTTGTTTTTGATTTATATTTTCACAAAGTGAATACAGTGCTAAATGAAAAAATATATATATACACACACACACACACACACAGACTCACAGACACTCACGCGCACACACTCACACACATATATATATTATGGTCAAGCAGATGTTTTAATAATGAAAGTAGGAGAGGGGAACCATGTGTGCAACCAGTAATATTAATAATAAGTATTTTATAGGGCCACGTGGAAAACATGGAAGCAGTTAACGCACACTTTGATGTAGTAACTGCGGTGCACTGGTTATATCAGGGTGAATCAACAGATCAGCTCCTCCAGTCCGCTTCTAAAGTACCTGTGCCAGTGAGACACGACTTCAAACTGTTGATATTAAATTAAGGCTTTGATTGCTTATTAAAATAACCTTTTCGCTCCGTCGTGTGCAGAAAGACTATTTCATCCAGCGATATCATTTCACTGGTTCTGATTAAATTAACTGGTTTTATCACTCGGTTTGTTAGTGCGGTGCTCATAAACTGTCACACTGGTTAAATAGATGTCACTATTCTATTGATTTTTTACACGGCTTCAGACCGATTTGCTAAATGCAATTCCATATGGAGCGAGGCATCCTATTACCGAGCTAAATTTCTGAAGCGGCTTAGAGACGAGGTGGAGAGAGAGAGAGAGAGAGAGAGAGAGAGAGAGAGAGAGAGAGAGAGAGAGAGAGAGAGAGAGAGAGAGAGAGAGAGAGAGAGAGAGATATGAACGGATAGATGGATGGATGGATGGATGGAAATATAGACAGATAGATAAACAGATGAATATCCATACATAAATATAATTACACGGGCGTATACTCATAAATAGACAGAGATGCAAGCAGACGAACAGACAGATATACAGATAGACAGACTGACATATATAGATATGTGTGTTTGTGTGTGTTGTGTGTGTGTGTGTGTGTGTAGTATATTCGCATATACACAGTACAGAATTCATTTCAGTAACATTAGAAGTATTTTATTTTGTTTTTTATTTTTTAGAACGTATCTTTCGATTTTCTTCGCGTGTTATTTTCTACGCAATTTACATAGTTTTTAACGAGCTGAAAGAAAAAACAAGTAAATCCACTTTTTTTTGTTTTTTAATGTTGTTACTCAATAAACAGTAACAGAAGCTGTTTGTCGAACGAAAACTAAGAGAAAAAGATATTGTAAAGATAAAAACGACTGAATATCAAATGTCTTTACTCGAGTCTCTAATACAGTCAAGAAAACTGATGGTTTTTGAAAAATAATATTTTTATTATCAGGAAGACCTGGTTGCAGAAAGCGAAGACACAATTATTGTTGAATATACATTACGGCTGAAACGAAATTAATTAAAAGAATGAATAAAAAAAAGAGAGAAAGGAAAAATAATACTAATAATAGTAATAACAATAATAATAATAATAATAATAATAATCTTAAAAAAATAATAATAAATAAATAATATCTGAAGCTTATATCAAGTTATAATTATCAAAACGTTTACGGAGAATCAGACTAACATTCAGTTTGATTTTAATATATTTGAGAAAGCCATTATATCAACTGTTTCATAGGAAATAATGAATTAATGTTTTATGATGATTATTTGAACTTTTCATTTAATTTTTTTTTTTTCGTTATTTAATTACTGTGTGGGCATGTTTTTATCTTCGTCATTTGTTTTAAATTAAGAATCTTTTTTAGAAATTCTATTTCCAGTAATTTTATAGAAGAGAAAACTTTATGGCCTGAATACGGGATAATTTTTTTCTTCTTCTTTTTTCTTTTCTTTTCTTTTTTTTCTTTTTCTTTTTAATGTTTTCTTATTTCGTTCTGTGAATATTTATAATTTTTTTTTTTTTTTATTATTGTTTGTTTGTTTTATTTATTTATTTACTTATTTGTTATTTAATTAATTTATTTATTTACTTACTTATTTATTTATTTGTCACTGATAATAATTCTTGTAAAGGTTTCAAATGGACATTACATACATATATATATATATATATATATATATATAGATAGATAGAAAAATTGTTAGATAGACATAAATATAGATATATAGGGTAAAATAATGATCTATTTGAACAAATTTACTGTTATCTATTGACACGACAGTTTTTGTCAGGAATATGAAGACAGTATCAACAATTATTGTGTTTTAAAGGGATGAATATTCCTCTAATCACGATTACTAGACGACAAACATCAATATGTTATTTTTATTCTGATTATATGAAAGAGGAAATTCAATGCTAAGACTCCACAGACGTTGTTTTCTATTAGAAGTAAGATATTTTATATTCAGCTTCTTGACAGCAGCAAAGCAGGTAACTTTAATAAACCAGCAAAGCCGCATAGTGGTTGGAACGAGAAAAAAGCCGAAAGGAAGCAACGATTAGGAAGGAAACAGTGTTCGTCACGTGTTTTCTAACCACATGACCACGTCATAAACGAAATGTAAACCGTACGGTAATTATTGATTTTAATTTATGTAATAAAACACAGATGTTCAGTCACACAGTGCATCGTGTAGCATGCACGACAGGCGTGGTTGAACCTTCGAGACAATTCACGAACGTAACAAATAGTTCACTGCGTGCAAAAGACAGTTAACACAGTTTTACGTTAACAGTTTATTTACCAGTGTAAGTCATACTTAGTGTGTTCTGTATTTTCTGTGTGAACTATGTAACTAAACACATTATTAAAATACACAGTGTTAAATAGATAAACAAATAAATAAATAATTTGTTGAGAAGATCGTGGAGGTGTCTAGGAAACAACGTCAACATGCTCGTACAGATGTCAGCAACGACCTGCTGTCGGTGACAGTTAGCCAGGTGACAACCGGAAACAGCTGCTTCACGAAAATAGGTCAGTTAGCCACAGACAGACTGAAACATAAAAATAAAATATTTATTTACAACTGCAGCAGAATATTTCTATCACACTGAATTTACTAATCAATATTCGTTTAACAATAACTGGAATGGATTTTAATTGTTTGTAGATATCATATTACACAGCATATTTTAAATTATTCTTTTCGTTTGTTGACTGGAGTTCGGGAATATGTTACTTTCGGTAACCAAAGCAAATACAATACAGATGATAAATCAATACACTACAGACTTTTGTATTTTATATACACATTGTCTGTGGTCAGATACTGTAAATGTGAACTGTTTGAGCCACAGGATATATATATTCAAATATTCTCTTTAATATGTGTGTTAATAATAGTGTTTAAGCACAGTCACAGAATATTGTGTGTCACAAATATGTTATTTGTTGCAAGCAGTTTATAGAAGAAAATTGCTGTGTTCTTCATTCAAAAAACAAAACAAAAAAAAAAAAAAAAAAAAAAAAAATGTTTATGATTGATTTGATGATCTGTTTCATAAAGATAATTTTTTTTTTTTTTTTTTTTTTGGTAATCTTCATCTAGTCTTTTTATAAAGTGATATTTTTTATTATTATTATTATTTATTATTATTATTATTATTAATATTATTATCACTACGACGCGAGAACAACTTAGTATGAGTTGAACACGTTGATAAATGCTCGTGATAAAAATCGCCATACGCTGACCACGTTGTTGCGCGCTGACAGCCGCGAGCAGTCCTCATAGACCATCTAATTACATGTGATGTCACATCACCATTTCGCGCTAACGACTTCATTACACCAAACATACATTTACTTTCAAACAGACAGACCCACGACATACTGACATTATATGATATCAGGCGAGAATTCAGAGAGGGTCAATGGATTTGGACTTCAACCATCAATGACATTTTTTTTTTCTCTCGTTTTCTCAGTCATATAAAAGTCTCTGGTTGTAATCAAGATCCATTTGTTTTGTTTGTGGGTTTTTTTTTTTTTTTTTTTTTTACCTTTTTTCGCTATATATTTTTCAAAAACGTCTAATACTTTTTATGTTCAGAATTCAAAATATTGATAATCCTCCTTACGGCGAGGATTTCCGGAAATCGGATTTGTTGAAGGTCTTTGTCAGGCGCTGAAAGCGTCATATTGCGTTCTGACTTAAATAGTGCGTTCGTTCAGTGACTGAAGATTGATTCCTCTAACCAGTATCTAACTGCAGACAGCAATGTATTTATATATTAAATAACTACAGTTTAATTTTGCCTGGGAAGGATGATAAATGATAAATTGTTATCGGATTAAATTTAATAAGGATTAAAAACAAATAAGATTACCTAAATATTACCTAATTAAGTTAGATGACAATATCCTCTTATGTAAATAATTTAGTATGTTACGTTGCACAATATTAAATAAATTCATAATCATTATTATATGAACGTATTAAATAAAAGTTAAATATTTGAACCGTAAACTGAAATATGAAATAAATGGTTAGAACATAAGTATTAAATTTCGTTATTAATTAACAAATATTTTATTATATCTCAGTTATTAATGGGGGAAATCTTCACTGAAAAAGGAATAAACAGTATTTATTAAACAATTGTTGTTTATTTATATTTAAACTGTTAATCACAAAGTACAGAAAGGTTCAGAATTCGCATATGTGAAAAAAAAATCAATAGACAGATATAATTCAAAGCAGAGATAAATGTGTGAAAGTTAATAATAAAAAAAAAGAATCAATATATTGCACTAATTACACAACGCGTAGCGAGTCTATCACTTCATACACTGACGCTATAATCAACGGGAAGAGCCGCAAAATATCTAAAAAGAGGAGACTGATTTGTCCTTGAAACACCACAAAGTCAAACGTAAAAAAGAACTTGTTTTAACAGTTCATTTATTCAAAGTGATCTATTTAGTGTATTTCAAATTACATAGTTTAAATGTATTCGAATTTCAAAATCTTGGAGTTTCTACGGTTCTCTTTTACACGTAATTATATTCACTAATTTAAGGATATGTTCTTTTTTTTTGTTTCTCCCCCTTTCTCTCTATCACCCCGCCTCGCTATTCCATTCTTCTGAGATTAGATTTCAAAAGCAAAGCTCATTTGAGCTGAAAAACATCGTTACTGAGCTTAAGAATAAAACTACTGCAATCCGAAAATTACATCTGTCTTGACATTACTGAGATTAAAATTAATATAGTTGTAAGACTTGATTCGTAATCGCCTGTATGACGTCACTAAGGTTAAACGATTACAGTTTTCAATTACGATAAATCCGACACAACGTGACTGAGTATAAAAGTGCGACGATTGTAAGTCACAGTATATCCTACGTGACGTCACTAAGGTTAAAAATACTACTGTGTAAGTCAAAATTTATCCTTCGCGACGTCACTGAGTTTAAAAGTCCTACATTTGTAAGTCACAATATATCCTACGCAACGTCACTGATGTTAATTGTAAGTCACGATATATCCTTAGTGATGTCACTGAGGTTACCAGAATACAGATGCAAACTTCGATTTAACCTCTCCTAAGGTTAATAGGACTTTGAATAAGATGGCACACTGCGTAACCCAGACAAATAACAAAAGCTGAAATTTGGTTACGAGTGTAACCAGGAGACGAGTGGTAAACTCTCCAGAGCTCTGGGTAATTGTCTGAGTGAGATGATGTTTGAACGTCTTTGTTTCCCAGCACCACTAACACTCCCCAATTTTATTACCTCCTCTGGAGAACGCACCGAAGAGCTCTCTGACAGATGAGTTATCGTTCTTTACTATTTCTCTCAAATGTTTTTTTTTTGGGGGGGTTTAATTTCTTCACAAGGCGTGTCATTAACTGACATGATGTAAGCGGGGCTGAAATCGATCTGAGTATAACTGAATTACAACCCTGCTCGCTCCGACTGCCGCCTTCGTAATCACGACAAGGGAAATTAGTGCATGGAAACGAGGCGCCGATTAAAGAGGAGGGCTGTAAGGGTCGCGTTCCTCCTCCTGCCCCGTACGTTTGTGTAACCGTTTGTCCTCGTTGATTTCTACTTTACCCACCGAGGCATGAACAAAAATTCTGTTTGTTTTTAGATATTTCTGCTGTGTTATTCTAACCCGAAAACTCAGCAGCGATAGTTTCTTTCCACTTTTATACTACCAAAAAAAAGAAGAATGACAAAAAAAGATAATAAATAAATAAATAAATAAATAAATAAATAAATAAATAATAGTAATATTAAAATAAAAAGATACTCGGAATCAAGTTACACTCCCCCACCTTTCTTTAAGTCCCTGAACAAAAAAAAAAAAAAAAAAATTAAAATTTCTTTTTTAACTGGAGTCGTTGCGTCCCGGAAATGACCGCAAAAAAACGCATAAATGAAACGCTGGTGCTGTTCGCTGGATGAAAATGTTTTATTTAATGCATGGCGAGTCAGCCGAGTTCGTTTCATTCCCACAAGAATTTTATTATTTCTTTTTTTTCCCATTTGCTGGAAAACACCAAAAACGAAAATGTTTTGTTAAATATTTAATATTTCCCAGATCACGTTTGCATTATTAAAACTGGAATGACATAACTAAATATGTTTCACTTTCTCTATGAATTTTCTGAAAATCATAAACTGAATTCGATTTTTGGTTTTTTTAGCACTAATTTAGTCAGCAAGCTTGTTGACGTCTCTGCACTAACAGAATTATGTTTTGTATGCTTGTAATTTTTATTTTGTATATGTAAGTAAGAATATATGTGTGTATAAATATGTGTGTATGTACATATATATGTATCCATATACATGTATGTATGTATGTGTATATCTATGTGTGTATATCTGTGTATATGTGCATGTATGTATATATCTATATATATGTGTGTATGTATATATGTATGCGTGGGTGTGTCTATGCTTATATGTGTGTATTCGTGTGTATGTATATGTGTATTTATGTCTGTATGTCTATATTGATGTATGTGTGTATGTATGTATCTGTGTATGTATGTATGTATTCATGTTATTGTGTGCATTCTTGTGTTTGCGCGTATGTATCTTTGTTATTCTCATATTCTAAGAGTGCAAAAGCAAAAAGAAATTATTTATCTGTTGAGGTCTGACACTTTGCACACACAAGTAAACAAACGAACGAAAAAAACAAACAAATAAACTTCATTATTAAATAAGAAAACACATATTATTTATTTATTTATTAAACTGAAAAGCTGTACACATAAAATGTAAATATAACGTAAAAGAACTCACAGATGTAAACTCATGGACAGCTGATATTTTATAATGAAAAGTGGAAAGATGTAAGTGCTTCATTGAGATTCCAGAAGCTTGGGTAAATAAGCGGCGGATCAATAGACGGACGGACGAATGGAAGCGCCATACAGAGAATAACAAGTTGGCGATTTCACCTTATCACCCCCGTCAATCGATCACTGATGAAGCCAATCGCCCTGCAGTGACCACAGGAATTAACCAGCCGAGGAAAGGTTTAATTCGACTCAGCCAGAGACAGAAATCTGAAGAAATTGCCTTTAAAAAAAAAAAATAATTAAAAAACTGTACGTCCCTACGGGACATTTGATAAATTCTACGAAGGAAGCAATGATGAAAAAATAGTTGATTTACTATCGATTTCGCCACGCCGCGTACAAAACTGACCTCGGACATTTCAAAACCGTGCTTTTATTTGACGTACCGCTTGTTGCCTTTTCCCCTGTGCTGCTTGTTGTCGGATGATCGAGTACCAGTCAAACACGTATATCATCGAGCGCCTCGTTTCTTGTTGCGATGTTAGCTTTATCGACTCTGAGTTAATTATTAATGCTGAAAACACAATATAACCTTCACTCCCTGTTTAACAAGACATTATCTAGCAGGAACAAAACAGCTCGAATACTCTCCACTGTTTATACTGACACCTTCCACGCTTCTCTGTACTGCAAGCCGCTATTAATTAACAAACGAAGAAAAGCGAAGCGTTGGAAGGTTAACTGTAAATTTCATAATTCTTGTCTTTAGTAACTTTTATAAAAAAAAAAAAAAAAACAGTCGAAAAAGTGTGTGTTTCAATTATGTCAGCTACAAAGATATTATGTATATCTGTATCGACATCTATTTACCTGTCATCTATATGCCTAAATTATAATAAATTGAAAAATATAACATACACACCCACATAGGCACAAAAGAGAACCACCTTTATTTATTCTTTTTTTTTTTTTTTGTTTGTTTGTTTATATTACCATTTTTCTGTCTATCTTTCTATCTGTTTATCCATTTAGATTTGTAATAAGCAATTAGAAGAACAAAAATTGTATTCTATAATTGCTTTATTTGAATTAAGATTTAACAGTGAAAAACAAACAAAACAGCTTACAAGAAAGTAAAATACTTTTAGAATATCTCTACGTATCACCGAAGCTACACTGTAATACTAAAACGTGTGTGTTATCGCAATACCAAATTGTAAAGTGAGTTAGAAATTTGTTTGAATTCAAACAGACAATTAGTTTGACAAAAATATTGAGGATTTCGGCATAAAACTTCAACATCAAAACGATTATTTGCTCGGCTAGCTATCTTATGTTACGTACCTCACTATCTGTATATATACACAGCGACACGTGTGGAATCCAGTAGACATTCATATCTAATTATGCTGACACTAACATCAGACTAATTGTTGTACAGACACAATAACGGACCCAAATTGACATTTACACAACTGACATTGTCTGACACCTACATAATTGTTCTACAGACAAACAGATAAGAAGACTGGATAGAAACAGATAGTTTATTAGTGTATGAACACAAATACTAATTCACGTGCATACATACCAACATACATACAAACACACACACTGTACATACACATATGCACACAAATACACATACATACATACATACATACACACATACACACATACACACATACATATATACATACACACACACACATACATACACATACACTGAACATATATGCATGCACACACGCACATACATACATACACGCACATATACACACACACATACCTACATACATACATAGATACACATAGATACATACATTCTTAAACACACACACACTGTACATAGATACATACATACAAACACACACACACAGTACGTACACAGACAAACAGACACACACAGAGAGAACGTAGAAGTAATCATCGCTGTGTATAAACGTATCACTGAGTCTGTGATGAGTATAAAAGCAGCGACGTCGCGGTCAAACGCAATAAAATTTCATGCAGCTCATTTCTCCGCTAACGTCTTGATCGCTGGCCAGGAGTCACGTGCTGACGTGGACTGGGCCACACGACAAATCAAGCCATTATTCATAAGTTTCGGTGTTAGCGGGTTCCCTGGACGCTCCACTTCGCGGCGCATTTACTCTGTGAGATTTCCTCTGTGTAAAACTCGCTTTGAAAACGTCCGACTAATTTGAAAAAATTATCACTTGTGGTGCATGCAATTCGGCCAGAGGGAAATGATTATCAAAAACTGCTGGCAACGTCTCAACGCAGGGAATCTAGCGAGCAGGTCGATGGAGAAAGTTAAGAACGTGCGAAGTATGAGTCGGGGGGAACAAGATTGAATCTAATCTAGAAAATGACAAGCGGATATAGCTCGCCTTATGCTTCACTGCTCGGCGATAAAGAACTCTCCTCATGCCTCAGAACGCTGCAACGGAGGAGAGCTCGCCTAATGCCACAGCAGACTGTGCAGAATAGTTTGACTTACGAGTGAATGCACTGCGCAGAATAGTTCTCTTACGAGTGAATGCACTGCGCAGATGAGTTTGACTTACGAGTGAATGCACTGCGCAGATGAGTTTGACTTACGAGTGAATGCACTGCGCAGATGAGTTTGACTTAAGCTCTTCATTGTCATGAGAGCGCCCTCTGCAGTTTGTGTAATTCAGTAAAGTAAAGCTCGCCTGTTATGTCAGTACTCAGTGATGAAGGGTTTCACTTGTGACTTAATATTCAAAGACGAAAATATACTTTCATAATCTTCAGTGAAACCTTTTTCTTTTAGATAAAAGAACGACAGCTCTGTGTCGGCAGAAAGTTTCCTTTACAATACTCTAATGACATCGATAAAAAAAAAAAAAAAAAAATTAAGTAAATCTATCATGTTTTTTTGTTGTTGTTTTTTTAATTTCCAGTGAATTACATTACTCATGTGAATGTTTTAATCTAGCCATTTGATAGGGAGATAGAATTTCAGATTCACTTTTTTACTTCTTCTTCTCTTGTTCCTGTTGTTTAGATTAATTTTTAATAACACTTTTCAGCTTAAAGTGATTTTCTATACTCCCCAAAGCTAAAACGTGCCAGACAATTCTTTCAATGTGTACTACGTTATCACGTGAGAACTACAACAACGACCTGGCTGTGTTGAACAAATTAATATTTAACATCATGTCAACAGTGAGCAATGTTAGGTGCGAATTTTAGATTTTTGTAATTTAGTTTAACAACGTGCTGAATCTAGTGAACAGTGTTTGGAACTGGAAAAAAAACATTTCTGGACAACTGAGTGGAATATGAAATGACTAAGTGAATAATGTAAATTACATCTTACTAATAACACAAACTGACAAAACAAATGTAATATTCTAGTCTTTATAGAAATCGGCAGTTATCTGTATCTAGTTTTTGTACAAACGGAGTTATCAGTATCTAGAATCCGAACAAACGTAGTTATCTCTATCTAGTCTTTGTACAAACGGACAGTTATCTCTATCTAGTCTTTGTACAAACGGACAGTTATCTCTATCTAGTCTTTGTACAAACGGACAGTTATCTCTGTCTAGTCTTTGTACAAACGGACAGTTATATCTATCGAGTCTTTGTACAAAATGACAGTAATTTATCGCACATCGAAATGTTACGTCTGTGTAAACATTGGTTATGGAGTGTTTGTGAACGATCAGTCAAAATCCGCTCAATTTGCTCGAGATGTACGATTCTCTATTGCAAATGTCAGACTTCGTGTTGCTAAAACGTAGCTATGATGAAGTGAATAACAGCTTAAATATGTTGTATATTCCCAAGTAATAATTTTGAATTTTACTGCACGAAATCTTTGTTAATAATAAAATATGCCTTAAAACAGACGATTATTACAGTTTACTTTTGTTTTTTTTTTTTTTTTTTTTTTTTTGCGTAACTATAATAACAGAAACGTATGTATGTATATTAAAATCGAAAACAACAGCTCAGTATATCAGATATATATTAGGTGTTAATATTTATTTATTTATTTATTTTATATATTTATTTTGGGTGTTCATGTCACGTCATTTTAAAAATGATATTTATGGCCAGTATTATCAGTATAAATTACATAAACAAAATACACATTTATTTATTCAAATAATTCATGATAAATTGAGGACTAGTAAGAAATAAACAAATAAAATAAAATAAATAAATAAATAAATAAATGTACACACACATACAAATATACACACATATATACATACACACACACAAGACATAACACATACATAACAAAATACGCATACATAGACATAATAAACACACATAACCATAGACAAACACATATTCCCATATATTCTACTTTACATTATAAATGTATAAAATACGACAAAATAATAACCAAAACCAAACTTTTTAATTAACATATCTAATTAGCCATACTAATATAAGTAAATAAACGAACAAACAAACATACATATAAATAAAAAAAATAATTTTTTTTTTTTAATACTATATTAAAAAAAAAAAAAAAAAAAAAAAAATAATAATTATCTCATTATATTTACAGCACTTGAAAATATTTCTTCAGTTCACGTTCAAAACATCACGTACCCCACCCCTGAGCGAAATCGGATGAGAAAGAATGCGGTCTAAATCTAGAAATAATAATAAAAAAGAGAATAAAGAAGCAGTGATATCTTGCTTTGCAGAGTTCTACGTTTTCACTCATGGATACAATCAAATGAGAAGAAAATCAATTTTAATTAATTTCTGGAAAAAGCAGCCTGGAAAGCGTAATTCAATACTGAATATATTGTAATATTTCTGAATGTCTGGCAAATAATACCTCGATATTAAAATACAAAATAATTACAAATATTTCTTTATGTGTGTGACGAGTGAGACAGACAGACAGACAGAGAGAGAGACACAGAGAGAAAAACCGAGACAGACAGGTTGAGAGAAAGAGAAAAAGAAAGAGAGACAGACAGACAGAGAGAGAGAGAAAGAAAAAGAGACGGACCGACAGAGAGAAAGAAAGACAGAGCGACAGAGAGAAAGAGAAAGATAAAGAGAGAGAATGGAGAGGGGGAAAAAAAAGAGAGATAATCAGGCAGGCATACTGTGAGTTTATAGACACACAGAAGACTGATAGACAGGGAAATAGGCTTTATAGATAGAGAACGAGGGACAAACAAAGAAAATTAAACAGAAAGGAATAAAAGAAACGTCTATACAGTCACAAAGAAAGAAGAGAGAGAGAGAGAGAGAGAGAGAGAGAGAGAGAGAGAGAGAGAGAGAGAGAGAGAGAGAGAGAGAGAGGAAAAGAAAGAGAGAAAGAGAAACAAAATGACGAAATGAATAATAATATTTAAAACTAGGAGAAGAAAAACAACACCCAGTGTTATGAATTAAAGACATTTTCTGTTAATTATGCACGTAATCATGATTTGGAAAATACGCTGACTCCATGAAAAGAGCAACTCCATAAATAAATAAACATACAAAGAGACAACGCGCGTTAGCTTACACAGAAAAACACGATGTAGTCTCTTTATTAATGTATAAACTCTCAGGTTTTAACCATGCAACAGCTGACAGGTATGTGAAAAAACAGTCTGCCAGTCCTGTAAACAAACGAATGAATATACGAAAAAAACTATTAAACAAAGAGAGAGACAATCAAACCACAACAACAACAACAAAATAAATAAATAAATAAACAAACAAAAGAGACAACCAACCAAACAAACAATAAAATAAATAACCAAATAAACACAAAATAATATTAATAATAATAATAATAATAATAATAATAATAATAAATAAATAAATAAATAAATAAATAAATAACAAGGAAATAAACAAACCAATAAACATACAAATAACAACAACAAACAAACAGAAAATAAAAAATAATCAAATACATGAAAACAAAAAAATAAAATAAATAATATATATAAACAAAGCAACCAAGCAAACAAATAAACATAAAACAAACAAAGACACGAACAAACAAACAAATAAATAAGTTAGTGAAAAGTATGAAATTGTTTTTTTTTTTTTTTTTTTTTTTTTTTACAATGTAAACTAAATTCTTCACAAGTCAGTCAGTTATACGTGTCACCTCTTTTAAAGTTTCAGCCAAGTAAATCACTTAGTACATTAACCAAACTGAATTAATTTTAAACACGATACAGAAACCAATACATCAACCAAACTGAATTAATTTTAAACATGATACTGAAATTAACACATTAGACAAACTCAGTTATCTACATTAACCAGAAATAATGTCATGTAATGGTTAGCTTTATAGGGATGCTGTCACATTAAAATCAGTTAGCGTTGACAGTGTGTCGGTGTAACCTTCGTATCCATTAAGTCGGCATCGTGAACTGAGATGTTAACAGTTCACGTAATGTCGTAACAGGACTGAACAAGACTGAACTCCTAGCAGAATCGATTAAACTAACAGAGCGTAATTGTCGCTTTTATTAAAATTTCACTAAAACTCAGGAAGCTGCTACTTCGTTATAAGACGGCAAATGAACCGTGAGACTAAATCATGCAAACGAGTGACTGAAAAACAAATAAATCGTTATCTCGTTTGACGAACCTGCACGTCAAACAGACAGTCGGCGGTGGTGTGTGCACGCAGAAACAGAATACGTATCTTCAGAGTCGGACACACTAACAAGCGAAAGGACAGACAGTCAGACAGACAGGTGAAAGTTAAGTTGTTATCAGCGAAATGAACACGCACGTCTTGTGCAGTCGACTGTATTCAGGCAGAAGTATTCATCTGGTGAACGGACAAACAAACAGACCGAAGAACGGACTGACAGATGTTTGACGAAAATGAACACAGTGTGTGCATGCAAAAATTAGCATGCAGGCTTTCCGTGCACGAGCACTCGGAACTCTGAAAGATTTCACAGACAGGCAAAAGGAAATGTAGAACTGTGATACAAACTTGATAATCAGAAAGAAGAAAAGAAGGAGAAGTTTTGTTTGAAATAATAATAATAATAATAATAATAATAATAATAATAATAATAATAATAACAACAAATAATAATTAATAAAAAAATAAAAAAATAGATAGATAATTAAATAAAAAATAAATAAATAATAATAAAAAAATAATCACTTCATCTGTTTTTAATTAATAAACTTATTTTAATGAGATCTAATTAGGAAATTTGTCTAAAACAAAATAAAATCAATCATGATCCACGTTTTCCTAGCAAGAGTAGTTTTGCACCAACATGTCAGAGAAACATTTATTTCCTAGTATGAAAATGTATCTTCTTAATGAATGTTTTTAATATAAAACTGATAGATGAAGTTAATTCTCGATATCTCACGTTGCGGACATTGTGCACTCACATACCTGTTTTACAGAAATATATATATACACCCTCTCACAAAAACCCATACACACTCACAAATATTCACTCTGAAACAAAAATAATATTCACTCCGAGAAGCAAACAACAACAACAATAAAATAATCTCTCTCTCTCTCTCTCTCTCTCTCTCTCTCTCTCTCTCTCTCTCTCTCTCACACATACACACACACACGTACGCATACCCTGATGCACATATACACACGAATGTACACATAAACAACATACTATGCATACATATATACATATTAACGAGCGAGGAGGATCAATTTCACCACAGCTGGAACGAGAAAACTGACTCAAAGTTATAACTGACGTTATTAGCTTTTTAGCTTTGGTGAGAAAAGAAACTGGCCCAACATCCAATTACAGTCTGCTATAATCATATCTGCGTTTACAATATACACTATTACAATGTGGCTAACTGGAACTAAATGAAACGACCAAATGTTCACTTCTCTTTAACAAACTAACAAACTAACATCGTGTTTGACAGGCGTCATAGACTTGCATACTGAGACGTGTTGGAATGTTCAGTGGAAGAAAGTTACGTTTTCACTTGGTTGACTGACTTGTATGAATAAACTTTTCTCAGTTCTGTTCAGTTTCTATTTGAGGACGTTATTCACTGCTCTTATTAAATTTTAAGCTTCGGTGGAATGGAATATTTACTTCTGCTGCCTCCGACTTAAAAATTATTGAATAACGTTCACATGAATGATGCATCAGGTTTTAGCACCTCCCAGACAAACACAAGCAAAATAGAATTATGACGTCATGTAGTTGATATTTATGTATGTGAAATGCAGCGAACTCGCGGAATGAGTTTGGTAATTGTTCACACAGATTCACAGAGAGAAAGAGAGCGAGAGTCTAATAACTGAAAAAGGTGTCCCTGGGGAAAATGTAGCCACAGCTTGCCGTCACGTGACTGTATATCATACAATCTATGTAGTTATGTTCAGCGTGTTTATGTGTTCACCAGAGTGAAGCTTCCAGAATATTCCATCGGGATCAGGTAGATGCAGCTACATTATTACCGAGTCGTTTTTATTGCCGATTAATGGTAATAACAATTATTTTTTTTTGTTGTTTGGAGACAATAAAATGTCCAACACGCTATCTGTGTTGTGATGCAGTGAAACGTTTAACGGAAACAGATAACTCCGTCACAACTGACGTCACCTTTTTCAACTCAAAAACCAAGAGATCATACCATTTATTTATTAAAATAAAAAAATGAACTTATAACGTTCTAAACCACAACCATCAACAGCTCCAGCAGCAATAGCAGCAACCACAACAACCACAATAACAATAAAAACAACAATAACGATAATACAGTTCATTGTCTACTTTCAAAATGTGGCCATATTTAACTAATCCGACATGATCCAAAATTTGTATACTCAAAAATGCATAAGAATGGCATTTAACCTCGACCAGGGCCAGTCTAACACAAACGAGACAAAATGAGTTATACTCGAATACAGTTACACCAGAAAATAACGTTTATATTTATGGTGGCAGAATTATATGAGAACATAATATCAGAAAACAAAAATGATGAAAGTACTCTACCAGGGCAATAATATTAAGGCATTACAGAAAACGAAAGATGAATGCTCGATGAGGGTTTATATAACTTACATCAGTGAACGCCAACACGGAGAAGATGAGATTTATACTTGACCAGGGCCTATATGTCATATACCAAAATATATGATTGTCAAGAAGAAGATCTATAATAATTAACTCGGTGATTATAACTGAAATGAACTCGCATGGGATTTGCTCACTTTGCCAGCAGACATATTGAAACTGTCGTCATAAAACATTTACTTACACATCGCAGCTTAATTACAAATGTCTCTGCTCGATTTGGCTTTCTCTGAGAAACATCACATTTTATTCCGGGTGTTCTAAATTTGTTCATTCAGTACAATCTGATCGTTTAAATACCAGTGTGTGTGCCTGCCAGCGTCTGATATGGGGATATGGGTGTACGTGAACGTAGATTGAACGAAAGAACAATTTTTATCTTTACTTATGTTATATTATCAACATTCTTAAAATTTTGAAGTAAATAAGAAAAATACAATAGGTTCATAGGCCAACCCCTCCTCCGCTCTCTCTCTCTCTCTCTCTCTCTCTCTCTCTCTCTCTCTCTCTCTCTCTCTCTCTCTCTCTCTCTCTCTCTCTCTCTCTCTTTTCTCAACAGCAAAGGATTTTTAAATATATATTTTCTCACAGGTAGGAAAGTACTACCTTTTTATAAACCAAATCCGACAAAAAAAAAAAAAAAAAAAAAAAAAAAAAAAAAAAAAAAAAAAAAGTGACGGGAACGACAAATAATCAATTTGTGTCTAATGACAAGCACGCTTGTCTGTATTAGAGTCTGGTGTTGTGTGGGATGCTGCGATTCTGAGCAATATTTCTTACACTTTAATTATCCTGTCTCAAGCCTGACAGTTTTAATAAATACAAATGTCCTCCTTCCTCTCTGGACTTCACTATTAACAAACTGTTTATTTATTACACAAAATTATCACACAAAAAACATTTTTCTTCAAACTTTTATTAACTGTTATAAAGAAGCTGGAATCAGTAAACGGGGAAAAAAAAAAAAAAAAAAAAAAAAAAAGAATTTGAAGAAGAAGAAATAGAGAAATAAATATCAGTGAAATTAATTTTCTGTTCATCAGATCTTAGCGAATAGTAATGATTTTTGCCCTTTTTCTTTCTTTTTTCGTTTTTCTTCTTTCTGTTTTTGTTTTGTTATTTATTGTTGTTGTTGTTATTAAAACTCTTATTATTATTTGCCTTTTAATATATCTCTTTTGAGCAGAAATGAAATAATATTTTTTAAAAAAAGATAAATCAGCAAATTTTATAATAATAATAATAAAAATAATTACTACTACTACTACTACTGCATATTATTATTATTATTATTATTATTATTATTATTATTATATAAATATTTTGCTTCATATTATCAGTCGTCATTTGCTAATACGAACAAACTGAGAGATGTCAGTAGAAAGATGGAAGAAAAAATGAGAGAGAGAGAGAGAGAGAGAGAGAGAGAGAGAGAGAGAGAGAGAGAGAGAGAGAGAGAGAGATTATTATTATTATTATTGTTTCTGTTGGTGATAGTATTGCTACACAGACATATATATACAGGCTCTTTTTCAGTGCACAATTTATTTATTTATTTACAATCAAGTTTTCAAGATATAATTTAATCAAATATGAAAACAATATTAATGGATATGTATTTAGGTGAAAATAAAACTGCAATAATAACCATATCTAAAATATTTATATGCTGCTTGTTACTTTAACATCGACTGAAAAGACGGAGCAGCATCTGTCAGCTGTAGCCATTCAAATCAAATATGTCGTTTCCACGTCACGTGCTATTAATACAGAATTCTTCACTGTAATTTAAATTTAGACTTAGAATTAATTTGTGTTTTAGAAACAAACAAAATTATTATTATTATTATTATTATTATTATTATTATTATTATTATTATTATAACAAGTTTCTTCAACTATTATAGATTTCATTCATTCCAAGTTCGATTAAAATATTTCTGTCACAGGGCTGTTTTAGGATAGATCACCGGTTACTTTCGGTGAGTATTTTCAGTGTTTTGTTTTACGTTTGCATTGAATTATTACATTTTTATTACAGATATTTAAATGTTCATTGTTTGTTTTTGACTCGGTATTTGATATGATGTAGAAATGGTTTCGTTTATATTCACAGAAATCACACCCACGTGTATTCATTTAGTTCTAACCGAATTAGTTTTTATCATCACCGTTTTTGTAACACAACGGCAAATGAAGTGATATCTTTTTTCATCAGTACTTGAATTAACAAATAAGTTTTGTTTATTTAGTTCATTTTAAATGATTTTATCAATAAATTTATCACAAAAGGTTTATGAAAATAGAATAGATTATTTTAGTAATTATATTTTTCTTTTGCGTTTTCATTCGTCTTTTGTAAACATTAGTTGTCTCCCTTGGACTACGAAATCGTTAGGATGACTTCCGTCAATTCAATTTTCATTAGTGGTGATGTTAACCAGTACTTCAAATATACACTGATATTTAAATTATTTTTAATTTAAACAGAGTATTTATATTACATATTTTATTATTTTATGTTTCACTCAACAGTCAGCTGTAACAAACTGTCCACAGATGGCAGGTTTTGCAATATTCTTAACTCTAACGTCTGTCCTTTAGAAACCTGTAACATAATTATTTTAAAAACAGTACAGCTGTTTACATCTTATACATCAGCTATAGCTGTTGTGCTCATTTATCAGAAATGTTTTACTATGACTTTTTCACAACTGGGTTGGTCTCACTTCACTGTTAGATCAGTAGACTTAGAAGACTTTGCTGAGACAATCAATGTTATCTCCAACAAGCAGCAAAAGAGTTAATATTTTCCAACGCATTAATTTGTCAGTAAGATTAATTTATAGCGTACAGAAGCTGGAAGCGCCTCTAATTCAGTCATTTCTAGAAAAATAACAGAATATTACATAACTGAAATCTAATAACCTTTGGGAATTAACTTTGAAACAGCTGTTAAACAATCATTTATTTATTTATTTATTTATTTATCATTTTATTTTATTTTATTTTATTATTTTCAGTAAAATTTCCATAAAATGACAAATTCGATTCCGTCTATCAAACTAAATTCCGGACATTTGATGCCTGCGTTGGGATTCGGCACGTGGAACTATCGTCTGCCAGGCATGTACGACGCAGTCAAGTCTGCTGTTGACGTCGGTTATCGTCATATCGACACTGCGTGGGTGTACGAAAGTGAAGGTGATGTCGGGAGTGCGCTTAAAGAGAAGATAGAAGATGGAGTGATAGACAGAGGAGATGTTTTTATTACTACAAAACTCGCCAACTACTTCCACGACCCAGAGGAGGTACCGGTGGGCATGAGGGAGTCGCTGGAACAGCTTCAGACGAGTTACGTTGATTTGTACTTAATGCACTGGCCACTGTCGCTCAGAAAAACTCCACGTGGTGTTGTGTTTGAAGATACTGATTATCTTGACACCTGGCGAGCGATGGAGAAACTCGTGGACTGCGGAAAAGCACGTGCAATAGGAATATCCAACTTTAACTTAGAACAAGTAACCAGGCTTCTAGAGGCAGACGATCTGAAGTACAAACCCGCCAATCTGCAGATCGAAATGAGTCCGTACCTGACCAACACACAGCTGATGACATTCTGCCATCGCCAAGGTATCTCTGTGACGTCATATTCTCCACTCACCAAAGGCGTAGCCAATTATCAAGGAGAAAAGACTTTCAATATTCTTGAGGATGACGTCATTACAAGAATATCGAGGAAACATTCGAAAACCGCGGCTCAAGTTGTTATTCAGTGGACGTTACAGCGGGGCTGCGCAGTGATGGTCAAATCCTGCACTGTTTCGCGCATCAAGGAAAACTTTGACGTCTGTGACTTTACACTGACAGACGAAGAAATGAGACAAATAACAGATTTGAATATTAACCAGAGGCTTGTTAAAAGAGACAACTTGAAGTCGTGTCGTTGGTATCCATTTTAAAATTTACACTGTGCCTTCAAAACACAGTCTCTAAATCTTCCTGCAAATGACGTTTAAATCGCACAATACGTGTTTATATCAGAAACATGACACTTCTAGCCGGGTATAGTAAACGGTATACATTATATTGATATAGGTTACTACTGTTCATTGTAAATCAGCTTGATAAAATTATGTGTACGTAACGAATCTTGTGTGTCTGGTTTAAGTCATAAATTATAGATAGAGCAATCAAATGTTACTTAATTTTCTTTGGCTTACAAAATCATTTTGATTTACATGAATGAGAAAACAGCTTATCCGTCAGTCACTCCGCTGCTGCGGGTATCAGCGTTTGAGAATGATAGGCCCCTAGACTTCAGTTTAGTCAGACTTGATAATTTGACCCTAACTAAAAGAAAATATTTTGTAGACTTTGGATTTAATGAAATCTGTTTTCTGTAATTAGTTGCAACTTCCACAAACACACACAACTCTCTCTCTCTCTCTCTCTCTCTCTCTCTCTCTCTCTCTCTCTCTCTCTCTCTCTCTCTCTCTCTCTCTCTCTCTCTCTCTCTCTCTCTCTCTCTCTCTCTCTCTCTCTCTCTCTCTCTCTCTCTCTCTCTCTCTCTCTCCCTCTCCCTCTCCCTCCCCCCATCTGGTGTGTATATCTCTATTTCTGTCATACACTCATACAACTATATTATTATAATTTTTCTTTTTGTTTCTTCACCTAACTGCACTAGATTTAGATTTTACTAAATAAAATTAATTCACAGAAACGTTGCTATTTTCATTTTATATTAACTTGCTAATATATTTCTTCAAATTTTACTACCACCATAAAACATGAAATTCTAGACGAAATGTTCAAAGACAAAGTATTAAAGAAACAGATTCTTAGTTCATTTTATCGATGTTCTGTTCAGCATTTTCAATAAAAAGAAGGCGCAGCAGAATTTATGTTTAAAATGGCTCCCAGGTGTAAACTTTGTGATCAAACTGCGGCGATATCAGGTCGTTGATTTATAGGAAAATCGAATAATACTTAAAGAACTGAAACAGTTTTTAATAGGCTAACAAAATAAAGCACACAAAATAAATAAATACACAAGAATAAGATCAAAAATACTAATACTAATACTACTACTACTACTACTACTACTAATAATAATATAATAATAATAATAACAATAATAGTAATAATAGTAGTAGTAGTTGTAGTAGTAGTAGTAGTAGTAGTAGTAGTAGTAGTAGTAGTAGCAGTAGTAAAACAAAAAACTGCAAAATATAAACCGTTCTAGAATTACTTCTGCCTGTTTCCATTTGTTTTTTTGTTTGTTTTTGTTTTGTTTTAGTCTCTTTGTTGGTTTTTGTTGTTTTATTTCTTCGTTTTCTTCTTCTTTCTTTTTTTATTTTGTTTGACTTTTTCAGTGTTTTTTTTTTTTTCGGCTGTATTTTATCATAATGAAACAGAATTCAGCGTACTGTATAGTAAAACGTGTCTGGAATTAATAATTATGTGTAGACACTGTCGCGTGTTGACTTTAGAATATTATATAACTTCATGGAATAGAATTAGTGTTGTTGTCATATAGAAAACTGAGACAGGGCAGGGTTTCATATCACCACTTCGCTGTGAGGTACAAACAAACCTGTAAATACTGAAATATTTAAGAACAGACAGCCATTAAAAAAAAAAATCCTTGCAAAAACCAGTCTCGTCTTCAGACTTAAACAATACATTAAATTTGTTCTTATTTATACAGTAAGATCTTCATTTAATGTTTTCACTAAATCCAGCTGACATTAAATATAGATTATACATGTCACGTGTTTTGTCGTGTCTGCTTTATTACAAATCAACCCTTGTTACACAGCCGTGTGTTTAATATGGTAATCATAATAAACCGGTGTAAAGCTTTTTTTTTATCTCCTACATTAAAGTTTATTACCCTGCGTGTTACGACCTGTTACAACGTGTCGGTAATTTAATAATCAAAACCTTAAGTCAAAGGATCTATCCGTCTTAGCTGGAATTATTTATAAGTTTACCAAACACAATGGTATGTGCGGCGCTGCGGGTGGTAACGGATTTTGTATGCTGATTGACACCTGTTAATAGTTAACGTTTAAAGAGGCGGTGTTGGGTAGAATATGGAGATGATTTTGTTGTTATTCCGTCAAAACAACAAATTTCTTATACTGAGTTAATACTTTAATAGATATCGTGCTATAATGACTCTTATCAGCTACAAAGATGTCATCGTTGTTGTAGTTATTACCACGGCAGACGTAGTTCAGTTTTAATACTGAGTTAAACATTGATATATGTCGTACTACATAGTCTCCTATCTACTACAAATTTGTCTGCATAGTTGTAGTTATAACCAGATAGACGTAATTGAGTTTTAACACTGAGATAAATACACTAATAAATATCGTACTAAAATGACTCCTATCTATCGATAAATATCGTACAGTAATAATTCCTCTATATATATATACAAGACTGTCTGCATAGCTGCAGTTATGACGACGACAGCTGTGTTTGAACACTCCAGTAAAGGAACAATGCCTGTTGTTAACCACACTTACTTACTTCAGTCTGGACGTGAAGGTCAGAACAGTGACAAGATGAAATCTTTCATTGTGAGAAATGATCGTCGTCTGACACCGAGATTAACTCGTCATTAGTCGCTAAGTTTGGGAAAATAACAAATACAACAATGGCATGATACTGACGAACAATTCAAAATACGTTGGAAGTAATAATTAAAAGATTTGACGTGCACGAGTGCGGTTAACGTGGAGAATAAGCAAAGATTAGACATAATAATAATAATAATAATAATAATAATAGTAATAATAATAAATAAAATACAGTAAATATAGCTTCTATCAGTCATTTTTATAAATTAAATTGTTTAAAACTGAACAAAACTAAAAGCAGAGACCTGATATACCGATATAACCGATCTCTGAATTATTAAACGTTAGCGAGTATTATTGATTAAAACAAACATTTGATTAAAAACTAGTAAGTATCAATATTTCGACGAAACATATTTAATGATAATATGACGTCAAATAAACAATAACATAAAAACATGCATATATATATAATGAATACATGATGTCATGAACACATGCATATAAATAATGGTTTATACAAACACCAGTATAAATGACAGTGATATACATATAGTCGCACATAGAGAAAATAAGTTTAATTAAAATGATATGAGCTCACGCATGACATAACGATAATATGAAATCACGTATGAACGTAATGATAATATGAAATCACGCGTAAGCGCAATGAATTCATGCATAAATATAATGATAATAAAAACACGCTTAATGATAATATGACGTCACGCACAATTATAACGATAATATGTACTCACGTATAAAAAGATGACACAAAACTATACAAGCACTGATAAATGCAGTCACACATAACAGTTGTGATAATACGAAGTCACATATACAAATATAAGTCATTGAAGTAGCGACAGTACGTATGACATCATGGGTAAACTGATCAAATGACGTCACTAGCACAAACAATGAAAATACATCCTGTCATAGACGTAATTATAATATGACGTCATGAGTACAGTGATATTTTGACGTCACTTACGACGTAATAAATTGGAAAGGAATCTCTGTTTTTATATTACATTTTATTAAAAGCTACACGGCAAAATTTTAAAATTTAAGTTTAATATTCTAACAGTGAATGATCTGAATACGTATTTCAAAGACAGAAAAGAATTTTGATATTTATCAAGAGAGAAAACTAAAGTGAACTCACTAAATCACTTTTAACTTAGTTCCGACATTTAGCACTAGTTATTAAGCAGTCAGTTTTGGAAAGTGAACCGTTCTGAACTGCTTCGGTTCCATCTGAAACTTTCTGTTACGGGGAGGTGTTCCTCCAGACGTTCTACTAGATCCTTCCTGTGGATGGACAACAGCGCTGTGCGAATGTCGTCCAGTGTTGCACGTGTGTGCATGCGTCTCCACCGCGCCAAACACTGTTTTGCCTGCTCCTCCGATGTGTGTCGCATGTATGTGCTGGCGATGTCGTCGATGTCCATGTTGACGGTTTCCTGTCCCCGTGGTGGATAGAAGGGAAGTTCTCGGTACAGTTTTATCCAGTCACCGTCTATATGATTGGCAATGAGTCGAAGAGCTCGCTGTAGTAAATCTGTAATAAAACAGCAAGTTAATCTCTGTTTAAAATCAACTCTTATTGTGCATTAACTTTTCTTGTTCGTACAATCTTTCATAAACAGACAAGAAACTCGTCTGTTATATCTGATTAGTTGTGATGAATCTTTTTATAATTATTCACTTTCAGTAGGACACTAACACACACTAAGTACCACTATTTGTTTAAGTAATAGAAGATGACAAACTTTGGATACTATCTTAAAACTAACAACTACGGAATCTATAAAATTCTCTCTCTCTCTCTCTCTCTCTCTCTCTCTCTCTCTCTCTCTCTCTCTCTCTCTCTCTCTCTCGTAGACACATATATTCAATAATTTCAGTGTTGTTTCTTTTAGAGTTGTGTTCGTAATGAAGGTGGTGATGATGACATGTTTATGTAATTGTAAAAACAAGGAAGGAAAGACGAAGGATGAGAAAGATTAAAATGTTTACCTGTTTTCTTTCGTGTGTGAGAAGGACGAGGTGTAAACGGAAGATTGTGGAAGATTTTTTTGAGAATTTCAGGACACGACTTCATTCTGTGGATATCTTTCAGTCTGGACAGACACGTGTCCTGTCTGTTTAACTCCACCTCGGCCTTCCAGGCTGCTTTCTTGTAGTTTTTCAGTTCAGTTTTCAGAGACTCCATCTGTCTGAGTTTCTCCTCTCCTTTCTCTCTTTTCTCCTTGATCCAACTCGTCTTCTTCCTGATGTCCTCCAGTTTGCGGTCAATGGCGGGTTTCTTCTCTTTGAGAACGTTGATCTCACTGACTAGACGTTCGTACGACTCTTTGAATTCTCTCGAGTTATTTTTGTGAGCCTGACGTCTCATTTCGGCCATTCTAAACTCTTTAATTTCCAAATCAAACGCGACGTCGTGGTGCACCACCTGCAGAAGACTTTCGTCGTTAACCAGAGTATGTTCCTTCTGTTCCAGGCGCGACAACGCCTCGTTGTACTCTTCGTAATCCTTTTTCACAGACTTCAGTCTGTACTCCACGTTACAGGCTTTGAGCTGAAGATCTCGCGTTTTCTTCGCCTGGATTTCGCGTTTCTTCTCTAGATTATCAATATCATACTGCAAGTACGTCGTGTACGTCTCGTCCGCTTCTAGCCACGCTGACAATCCTTTGCATGCAGTGCGCATGCTGTTAATGGCTGCCGGGAAGGCTACTAGCAGAGAAACATGGAGGCAATCACACCGCTCAGCTATCTGTTTGGCGTCAAAATCCATCATGTCGATAGTCAAACCATCTCCGTCAAAGCTGTCAGCCATGTGCGTGATGTGTTTGGTGCTCGCTTTGATCGCCGCTTCCAGTTCACGTCGCTGCTTCTCGTAGTTGGTGGCTGTCTCCAGGTACTCATCGCCTTCAACGTTGCTGAAGCTCAGCAGGTATTTGTGCATGTAGATCAACAATTTGTCGACCACGTTGATCATGTCAGCAAAGCCGAGTCGCAGTGTCGTCATGGTTTTGTTGACGCAGTCCTGCAAGACGGCGAAACACTGAACATCGACACGTAGTTTGTCTGTCGAGTCGTTGTGTCTCGCCGAGATGTCCTCGATCTGGGATCGAGACACGAGGCTGGAATATCGCGCAGGTTTGATGACAGCCTCGATAGACGGCAGATACTTCTTCACCTCGTCGTCTATCGTCTTACCCGATCCGTAGAACGACGTTATCAGCATCTGCAGCCTCATCTCGATCCCCTGGATGCTGTCATTGACGATATCGTAAACAGCTGTGAGATTCTGAGGTCTCTCCAGCGCCAGACAGTCTAGATTCTGTCGCTTTCTGAAGAACTGAAGTCCGGTAGCTTTTGGCATGGCTGACTTTCAGTATTCAGAGATTAAACTACTTCTGGAAACAAAATGTATTTAATCTGATGGGATGTTTCGAGAATTAGGTATATTTTTGTTTCAGAAACGGGTTTTGACCCGAGTATTATCTTAGAGTCAGAAATTATTTTGACTTCACAAATCAGTACGTTTAGGAGTTGTTGGATTTCACGTTTTTCCTGCACAACAGAATAAACAGTCAGCGTCCTTCTGTTCTGTGTTTCCTAAAAAATAATAAAAAATTCTGATTTTATTTTATTTTAGATTTTGTTTTATGACGGTGATATATTAAATACAGATTAATCTCTTTTCTAGAAAACAGAGGAATAAACGGAAAAGAAAAAACCGTTAAAACACACACACACAATTTCTGTATATATATATATATATATATATATAATAAATTATTAATAAAAATTACTGATATTATATACTCAGATAGGCACATTAACCAATCAATCAAGAAACAAAGAATCAATAAAAAATATAAAAAATAATTATAATCATAAAAAAAAAAAAATGAAAATAATAAATAAAGAAAAAAATAAAGAAATAATCATAAAGATACCTACAAGTTAATGAAGTGGAATAAAATGAATAATCTCTGATTGTGTCCGGTCGTTTTATATTAGCTGAAATATGGAAATTACTTTTTTTTATTTTACATTTCTTTTTTTTGTTTTTTTTTGTACTTCTATTGCAGACGTAAATTGATTGTTGGCGATGAATTGAAGTCGAGTTTCTTCTGTGATTACGTTCATGTTGCACCCGCCCAGACTGGAATCAATACAAGAACCACAAAGAAACTTGTTATGTCAATTAGCGGATTGCGTGTGTACAGTAAAATAAAAAAAACCACGGTTGTTTAAAAACAACACCGCTAGAGCTCATTGATTCGTTTTTTTTTTTTCCAGACATTTGCTATTTATTATTTTATTAAGTTACGAGAGGAAACACATATAATAATTCACAAGCTTAAAAACAATCATAGAAGTCTCATATGACTGCATTGTTAAATTCGCATGAGCATATATCTATATATTTATGTATGGACATAAAAACAGCAGCTGAAAATGGGTTTTATTTATTTATTTATTGTTTGTTTGTTTGTTTGCTTGCGTATTTATTTGTTTATCTTTTTCTTTTCTTTTTATTATTTACTTGCTTGCTTTGTTTTTTATTGTTTGTTTGTTGTCAAACTTAATTATTGTTTCATTAAATTTATATTTATTTTAATTTTTAAAATGTTTTAACACTGCAGTGGGAAAGTCAATATTAGACAACTGATGATCATGCCACACATTAGAAACACAACACCTGTTATCTGCATTTTCTATTTGCCGTGCACCTCGGTGTTCCACTCATTTTACCTCTATAATCGACGTTGACATGAGAAGGACCTATCTAATATCGGTGTTAACGACAATGAACCCATACACTCGAGTGTGACCCACCTTTGTAGCGGATTTGTTAGGGTTATCTAAAAGTTGATTATACTGACGTTAGAGGAGATATTGTAACATTAGTTGATATATTTATACCGCAGAACGGGGAAAAAAAAATCACAATCACACACAGAGTTAATAAACACTCCAATATGATTACGTTATATTATGTTCACAACGTAAATGTCTAGATATTTAAACATATTTAAATAAGAAAAAAGAAAAGTAGCACTATAAAAGCGTACATATTTACATACATAAATACACAAAAACATATACATACATAAACACACAAACATTCATATGTACATATATATATATACAATACATATGCATACATAAGTTGTACATAAACACACATACGTACATTTGTACATATGTATATTTATGCACACATAGCATACAACCAAACAAGACACACACACACACACACACACACACACACATATACATATACATATTCATTCAAATCACAAAGTTAACAAATCAGACATATTTGCTATATGAACATACAAAAATATTCATCCACTTCAGATCTATTTAGTTTAAAAATCTACATAAACGTAGCTAATGGTTACCATATTTATATATGCAGATTTACAAACTATTTAACTTCTGCACAGGGTACAGGTCTACGATGTACGTGATATCAATATATATTACTTTACCTTTAAAGCAAACCATAATTTGTTTCATTTGGAAACAGGCCCGACAGCATTGTGTGCGCACCCAAACTACTTCACCGTTAGTACCGAATAAAGTACTTATTATAATAAAAACTATGGCGGCGCTTAAAAGAATAAGCTTGTGGAACCTAATCACGATATAATCCCTTTTTCGGATCACTGCTTTATTTATAAATGTGTGGTTGTCACTGGTGTGTATATCGAATATCAAACAGCTCGGTTAACTAACTATACACTGATAAAATAAACACAAATTTTATTCATGATTTAGTAAGCTGTTATTAGAGTGACAGAGGTCAAATTATTTTTTTTATCTATTTTGTTAAACATAATTATTGTCGTTGTCGTTATTGAAATAATAAAAATAAATAGATAAATAAATAAAATAATAATAATAATAATAATAATAATAATAATAATAATAATAATAATAATAATAAAGAAATAATAAATAATCGTAATGTAATTTTTGACATATTATTATTGCTGTGGTTGTTTACAAATAGTACATTACATGAATATCTAAGGGAAGCAAACACCATGTATCAGGTGAACATCATTAATATTAAAAAGATATGATTTTATAATTGTGTTCATTTTCAGTAATTAACATTTCTTTCTGAAAATGATGTGTTTTCTATTTATTTATTTATCTATTTATTTGCTTGTTTTATTTTATTTAAATTTTTCTTTTTTATAGTGTTATTCTGCTTTGAAAAGAAAGAACTAAAGTCGCCAGGTCGTAATCACAAAAACTAGTTTATTTCTCTTTTAGTTTTTCTCTCATTGTTACAAAAACAATACATATACATGCCTAAACACATACTCTTAGAGTATGTCTAGTCTTGTATAATTAGAAATACATATTCTGTGCGTGTGCATGTGTGTGTATGTGACTGTTTATATATTTAACTCACTGACAGGATACTACATGTAAATAAATATCTGCGAGCTGCTGGTTGGATTGGGAAATAGATCAAACAATTATTTATCTCGCCGCTCGTTGTGCTCGGCTGTTTGCAGTTGGGTGAGGTGAGGGAGAACAAAGACATTTTGTTGACGAATTAATTCGTGCCAGTTGTTTATTGTTACACAATCGATCTGGCGCGTGCAACCCTGTCCACGTAATCGATTTTCCGTTTCAACCCGATCATATAACAATAGTCCTCATTATGCAGGTTACCGCAGTATGTGATTAATGGGCCAAATTTGCAGGTTTCCGATATTTCAAACAAAAAAAACAGAGAAGAAATAACTGAACTGGGGGGGGGGAGGGACCCCCCAAAAAAAAAATTTAAAAAATAAAAAAATAAATAAAACATTGGAAAAATACAATACAATAAAAAATAAATGAAAGGAAGGAAGAGAAAGATAAAATGAAATATTTACCCAAAATACTAATTATATGGTTCATTAATTTATCATCTATTAATACACGTGAAAAGAAGAACGTAACTTTGTCAGTCTGTCCATAAATCCACTTTTCAAGTAAGAACAACAGAAAAATACAACGTAATTTAGTTGTAACTTTTTTCCAATTATTATTGCTGTTGTTGTTGTTGTTAGTAGTAAAAGTAGTAGATGTGGTACTAGTTGTAGTTTTAGTAGTAGCTGAAGTAGTAGCAATAATAGTAATAGCTGTAGAGTGGTAGTAGTAGCAGCAACAGTAGTATATATTGTAGTAGCAGTAGATCTAGTATAGTAGTACTAGTAGTAGCGGTAGTAGGAGTAGTAATAGTAGTAGTAGTAGTATCTTCGACCTTATATTATTATTATTATTATTACAGTTGATTCTTTGAGTACTAATTCGAATCATTATTTAAATTTCGCATTTGTTAAATTTAAACGACAGTATTTTATTTCATTGAAATAACCTTTTTTAACATGATATGTCCTTTACCATGTTCAAGCAAGCTGTGCCCATTCTTCACTACAACGTGCAGTATGGGAAACATTATAAAAAAAACTACTTAGACAACTTCGGGGAAAAGTCGTCCATGGAATGAGAAAGGGAGAACAGTGGGCAGATAAGCACGACTGACAATCGTCAGAGTCCGGGCGTCCATAATAGCCAGGAACGATCGGTTTTTCAGTCCGTTCAGTATAGGCAGTAGCAGTATGCCGTCGTCTTCCCGTGTTCCCTTGGGGTCGGGTACGAACCACGCCTCTTCTGGGAAGTGATAAGGTTTAAACCAGGCCTTGTCGTCAAGGTGATTGCATAGATTCTTCTTGACGAGAGCCGCGTCTGACAGGGACGAGTTGTCTCTCTTCATCACCACCCCGTACGTGATGCAGTATGGTCGAGATCGGTACTTTTCGTTAATTGTCGGCAGGTCGAGGTTGGGGGTATACGGTGCATCCGGGCCCCCTGGGAACGTTTTCATTTTGATTTCCTGTTTGTCCAGGAATATGTCGTATCGCTGCACGCGCGCCTGGGGATCGAATTTGTTTCTCGCCACTGGATCCATGATGATCTTCATTTCAAAGTTATACATAGCTTCCGGTCCTGTGTATGCTGACACGTCCACTACCAAGTGGTCCATGGACACTTCATACGCGTTTACATGATGCATGATAAACACGTTCCCTGTTTTCAGAGTGTGCACCTTTCCAGTGTTCAGATTGACGACGTATACTGTTGTCTCTTCGTCCGGGTGCCAGTCCAAACAGCGAAACGGTTCGGCTTTCATCGCCATTTTTAGCACGTTCACGTAAAAAGGGGAGGCAAACAGAACGGCGTAGTGTTGCGTGACAGAAAACGAATGCATGTATGGAACTTTATCAACCTCCCACCTAGCAATGATTTCTCTGTCTTCTGCAGATTTTATTTTTATCAGGTTCATTGCGCTCTTCACCCAGGGCAACAGACTGACGCTGCTGAGAAAAGACAAATGCCAGTCGGTGCCCGGAAACGGAAGAGGATGCGCTGTGGATATTAGGTTAAGAAAATTCAAAAAGTATCTTGGCTCGAACATTCCACGAGTCGGCGCATTGGAGATCGCGTTCCCAGTCGTGAGATTTCTGGGATTTATCTCGTACAGCTTCCAGAAGTCGCTCAACACGACGTACTGTTTTTTCTTGTTGAACGAATAAACGTTGACGTTCAAGTTGTCGATTCCTCTCAGCAGAGCCTCCATCTTCTGCATCTGGTTGAAAGGAGGCTCCACAGTTTCAAACATCAAAAATGGCGCTATCGTCTTCGTTTTCATGGATTCGTTGTAAAACTGACTCCGCAGCAGGCGTGTAGAAAAATAGGCTCTTTTCTTGCCCTCAAATCGCCAGCTTGTCAACTTGCTGAAAGCATCAAAGGCGTGTTTGAACTTCCTGTTTCCGTTTTCAAACACTCCGAGTCCATTACGGATCTGAATAATTTTAAATAAATATTTTATTAAATGAGTGTAGACAGTACACCGTCATCATATGAATTTTATTTATTTATTTATTTGTTATAGATATATGAGTGTGCATACATATGCATATGTATATATGTGTGCATGTACGTACCTATGTATTTTGTGTATGTTTGCATGTACGTATGATATCTATATATATATACACTTAACAAAGCGTTAAAAAAGTAAAATTTTACTGCTGTTTGAATTAAACTAATGTCGTCAACAGACAAGATGTAAAAAACGACGTTGACGCTTGTATAATTTTAAACCTGTTACAGTGTACTAGAACTTACTTTACTTAACACCAACACAGGCTGAAACAATTTAGCTACATCATTTTGGTTAGAATATCTCTAGAAGTAATCTTATTCATTCACTTCAGTTATTTTGTTTTATACCTATTTTCCAAATTAGTTTGAAAGAGAAATATTACATTACATAACGACACAAGTGATACATTTACCAAAGTTCCTTTCAACCAGCGAGGTACTCGCTTTTCAAACTGAATTGGTACGTCCAACATCTCTTCACGGTTTGTTGTAAACAGCAGATCAAACCCTCTATCATCATGGCTTGTCGTTGGAGCAGCTGGTGTCGTCGTTGCTTGGTCGTGTTTGTTACAAACGTTACTAAGATACCAAACGCCACAAAGAACTGATAAGAGGTTACCACTTAACATAACTGACGACTGTTGGCCAAATAGCCACAGTAATAACAGTCGTCTGTAAAACCAAACTGAAGAACTCCAAAATGAGAACTTAACTCACAGATTGTGTGCTTAGACAATGTCTGGTGAGGAATTCTGGGAGCTGACTGGGTCAGAGGTTACAACAGTAAGACAAAACAGTATTATCTAACAATGACATAGATACGTGCATTATTTAATAGATAAAATACATTTCCACACACACACACACGACAAAACTGTCAACAGAAAATTCAGCAGAACACGCTTTCGTTAATTAATAAAATGAAATAAGAAGATTTTGATAAAATGTTTGAAACAGATAAATTTGTCTGCAGAAATCCGACTAATACAACATACCCGCACACAGACATAATAAAAGGAATCTTTTTTTTTTTTTTTTTTAAAATCACGATTATAAGACTTTTTTTTTTTTTTTTTGAGGGGGGTATACATGCATGTGTATGTGTGTGTGTGTGTGAGAGAGAGAGAGAGAGAGAGAGAGAGAGAGAGAGAGAGAGAGAGAGAGAGAGAGAGAGAGAGAGTATTATTAACAGATGTAATTATTATTGTTGTTGTTGTTTGCTTCTCGGATTAAGTGCAAGTACCACAGAACCTGTTAGCCAGAAGAAAACTAAATGAGGTCACACGTTATCTTCGTTCTTAGTGCAAATGTTATAACTCATTATTTTTTAATGTCAATGTCCACGATGTTGTCATGCACTGCACTTTATCAACATCACGTATGACGTATTCCTTGTATCACATGTCGTGCACATGTGATAAGTTTCCTACACTGAGAGAAAAAAAAAAAAAAAAAAATTAAAAATTAAAAATAGAAAAAAGAAAGATCTTATTATCGTATCGGAGACATTTAGGTTTGTACAGTACGTACATGATTTCATTTGCAATATAATGCTATCTAAAAGAAAGATACTCAATAATAAACATTACCGTTTGATGATTTTTAAAATCTCCTGTTTTTTACATTTTTTCACTGTTATATTTTTAAATATTTTCTGTTTGATTCAGAATACTGTACAAGACATCTAACCAGGCAATATTAATCATTAATTTTAAAAACGTCCCAAGCATCAATAATCTTTTGTAATAAAATGTATTAGAGTAATCTCCCTTCTTGAAGAGAATACGATGAATTAAATATAAACTTTGTTTTGTAACACAAATCAAAAACACTGACAGTGTCAGACGAGTATCTTCTAGTTGTTAACCAATGTATCTTTTAGATAACATCGTTACGTATACAAATTATATCACAGATATGTAATACAAGCAACAACGATACGAAAACAACTATTTTATGCATGCATATGTGTGTGTCTGTGTGTGTTTTTATATATACATACATAGACAAAAAACAAAAAAAACAACAACAACACCCCCAGCCACCCCAAAAAATCCCGCACCACATAGTATAATTCTTAAGTTTAATAATCTTATGAATAATTTTTTGGTTTTTAGGATGAGCAACGTACCTATTATAATATCTACTAATCAACTAACTATACATACAGATATATGACACATTCACTGTATATACAGATACATACAAACATCAAAACATAAAAACTTTACAATTCACATTAATTCATAATATTTACAATAAATAATAAAGATGTTTTAGAGATTTTTATTTAATTTTATTTTTTTCAACAATCAGTTATAAGATAATAATTAAATTACAAACATGGGGGTGCTGACATGTTCATTTACAATCCTTATTAATTTACCTATTTTCTGTGCAACATAACAAACAAAAAAAAGTAAATGAAAAATATAATCTGGACTCTCTCTCTCTCTCTCTCTCTCTCTCTCTCTCTCTCTCTCTCTCTCTCTCTCTCTCTCTCTCTCTCTCTCTCCAAGCTAAAGAGAAAGAACCTCTGTATATTAATAATTCAAAAGAAATAATAATAATAATTAAAATCCACTGAATAAACAAATATATTTCAAAAAAGTGAAAAAAGCTATTATTTTGAACAATATATACATAGTCTTTTAATCATTATACATAACAGAACGAAAACATAATCAAAAAAATAAAATAAAGCTGACCTATCTACTGCCAAAACATATATATATATATATATATATATATACGATAAAAATGATAATTAGAAAACAAAAAACATAATTCTTCTATTTAATTATCATAAAAAAGTTCTTGAATAAATCTGACAAACTGACATCACAGTATTTAACAGAAACATTTTCAAACTGAATTTTTTTTTTAATTAGATATAATTCACAATTCTCAACTTTGAAAGACAAATTTCACATTAAACTTTGAAGAAGATAGAATCATTTCTAATGATTCACAGTTTAACACTGTCAGTTAAACTTACAACGCTTGTAATAGACATCATTCGTACACAATGAATAATTTAAAATTTGAATTTAATTTTCAGCTGTGTATTCCAGAAACTTGTGTTAATAACAGACAATCATGGCAGTCATCAAACTGTGAAAATATATTTAACAAAACAACTGTGCTTCAACACTTAGATCAGACAAAATAATTTCTACATTAATTTATAAAACATTTTATCTTCTGGTATTTCTGATTACAGTTTCATCAGTGACAAACTGAGGTACAGTAATACACTTACTTACCTGTTGAAGTCGGTTACTTTACTAAAATAAAACAAAAAATACACAAAACTAATCAAACATGAACATAAGATGATGTCAGGTAGGTGGAAAATCAAAATAATCTATGACAGGAGAAGCTGACTTCGGTTTTGTCTCTGTTGCTGTGGTTTGTCTGAAAGTAAGTGAAATGTTTGTTACAGAGAAATTCTTAAAGAAAACATCTAACATACAAGCATGCCTGGGTGTTACTTTGTGTGAAGTGTGTGTGCGTGTGTGTGTGTGTGTGTGTGTGTGTGTGTGTGTGTGTGTGTGTGTGTGTGTGTGTGTGTGTGTGTCCATGTTTACACAGCAGTATAAAAGGAATAAGACAATGTTTATTACTTTCTAACAGTGATAACAAAACAGTTAAATCAGTGGATATTTAAATTTAACACTCTAATGTCATCCTAATAACCTAAAATCATCTGTTAGCACTTATCACATGACCAGTGATTCTCAAGCAAGCTGTCTAACCAACAGACTTCAAGTGTCTCCTGTTTTGTATTTAAATGATGTATTTTAAAACAGTATGTCACAAACCTGATGTGGGGTATAGGTGGGGGAGCCTTGGGGTGAAGTTCTCTCTGTATTATTGAACTCAATGTTACTGACGGCATCCAGCATGTTGTCCTGTAAACATCAATATTAAACTGTAAACATCAATATTAAACTGTAATTATCAATATTAAACTGTAATTGTCAATATTAAACCATATGTTCTGTTGTATAACTAATAACAATTGTAACAAAAATTATTTATCACTAAAATTTGACAAGTCATAACCTACAGATTCAACTGTAAAAAGTGTGTTATAAAATTGGATAACTATAAATGTAGTAATATTTATACCATAAAACTGAGTAAGTGTCAGTATAATATAAAACTGAATCAACATAATTGTAATAATATTTATAATATGAAACTGAATAAATGTAGTAATATTTTTAGTATAAACTGAATAAATGTACTGATATTCATAACATAAACTAAATAAATGTATATTCATAATATAAAACTGAATAAATGTAGTAATATTTTTAGTATAAAATAAATGTAAATGAATGTATATTTATACTATAATACTGAAGGTAGCAATATTTATACTATAAATGAAGGTAGTAATATTTATACTATAATACTGAAGGTAGTAATATTTATGCTATAAAACTGAGTGTATGTATGTAGTGATATTTATACAATAAAAAGGAATAAAGGTAGTAACATTTATAGCAGAGGTGCACACTCTTTCTGATCTTACAGCCTGCTGAGTTTTAACTTCACTAGCACTTCAGTTGCACAAATTTCTTTGTGATTATGTCAAATCTGAACATATATGATTTTGCATAATTTTCTAACGATGACCTTTGTGACTTAAAATGCTGCATATAAATAATGCGTGCATTTACATGTTTCCATGAGAATTGACTTCATCCCTCTGTGATTCACAAAAAGTCAAAATAAAACAGTTTTTAATATTATTTATTGCTTTTATTAAATAGCAACTTTGAAAGTCATCTACTCGTACAGTTATCAATGACTGGCATAGTCTTGTGTGTGCATTGCCAGATTCTTGAAACTTACAGGCAAGGTCGAGAGCATCAATCACAAGCATGATTCCAATCTGTCAAGTGATCGATATTTGCTTTTCAAGTATTTCATTTTGGAGAATGCTGCCTCACATAAGCATGTACTCCCGAAGATAACAAGGGTATGTAAAGCCATCTCATGAAGATTAGGAATTGCCACCACCAACTTCCAAATATCCAGTGGATCAACACTCTCATTAAATTTGTTCTTTAGAATGGCATCACTTTTCAGTTCCAGCAGGTCCATTTGAAGTTCCAGTGGGCCACTCTCACTTTTGACTGTAAACAGGAGCTGCAACCAGTTTCAGCTGCAACCAGTTTTGTTTTCATTTCATGGAATAACTGAAATCGATCATCAAATTCATTCAAACTAGAGTCAAAAACAACAATAAATGGAACTGTGGGGACATCACTCTGGTAAATGACCAGCTGCTGCTTAAGAGCTGAATACACTGTCCCTTCATAATGAGGTTCAGCAGTAGATGGCACTTGTCCATGAATTCTTGAACTCTGTGGTACATCTGGAAAACCCTGATTTAAGATGTTTATGCAAGATGTTTATTCTTAGCAGAGAAGATTGAAATGTCTCGTCACATATACTGAACACAACATGCTGTTTCTCCCTGAGATAGCCACTGAACTGAGCTGTGGTACAAAACATCTTCAGCAGATACTTCACTGTCCTCAAAGATAGCACCAATCTGCCAGTGTCGAAGAACACTGTCCCAAACACATATGACTATTTGTTTGACGTGGATCAGTGTGTCAGTGAAATCAGTCACTTTTGTACAGAGTGCCTGCTGATGATACAGTGAAGACTAATTACTTATTTATTATTGTACTTCTCAGTCAGTTAAAAAACGTGCAACAAACCCTTATTTTCTACCCACCATAGGAAGGGGACATTAAAAGTGATGACCACAGATTGCGCACTCCTGATTTGTACCACAAAACTGAATAAATGTAATCATATTTATAGTATAAAAATAAATATTTACACTATAAAACATTGTACAAACATAACAACATTTACACAATATAACTGTTGTAACTGTAGATGCTGTAATTTACCGTTTTGCTGTTGCTACAACATTTTTCACTGGTTCGTAGTCGTAGCTCTGTGTGTCGCAACCGTAAAACTCAGCGAGTTCGTGGATCACTCTGCGCTGTTCTCTGTTACCTGGCGGAAATGCGTGACTTCGACTTACCTGTTTAGACTGAAAAAACAAAAATTGAAAAATATTATCACACATTTTATCATTATTCCTTAACCATCTGTTGTTGAGCTGTCGCAAGTGACAGCAATATCCCACAACCAGTTTGATAAAAGCCATGGTTTGTATTTTCCTGTAAGAGGAAAGGTGTATAGTAAAGTTCCATTGCTGCTAATCAAAAAAAAATATATATTATAAAAAAAAAAAAAGTAACAGAAAAAAAAAATGATTAAAAAAAGAAGAATCATCTAGCTCAGTGCAGATTTCTCAAATAAATAAACAGAGAAATACAAGAAATACAAATGTGTTGATTCAGTCATTAAACTTACCTTGCAGATCCTACCATCATCAACATTATTGTTACAGATATTATATGCATGTGTGAACATTGTGAAATATTTTATATTTTTAACCAACCTACCTGTTTAGCACTGTGAACCAGTTCAGAAAAACCTTTCTCAACTGACGTCACAAACGGAAGATTTTTTCTGAAAAATTAAAATACAAACAGTAAAAAAAATACACAAAAAAAATAAAAACCATAAAAAAATTGCTACATTTCAAATATTTACAAACAATTGTTATTAACTGGATAGAGTTATATGTTTATTTTATATATTTAAACATCTATGTCTGTCTATTATTATTATTATTATTATTATTATTATTAAAAAGAAAAAACCTTGCAAAGTCTTTAAGAAAGTCTGAGTATGATGGATTTCCAAGTTTGGTGCTCAAATCTGGGTTTTTCAGTTCCAGAGCGAGGGCCACTCTTCTGTTGCGTTCCATGATAGCACATTCCTCATCACAGACCAACCTGTAAACAGTTTTATTATTAACACACAGAGTCTGCTCGGACAGTGTTAGGAAGTTAGACATTAGTTAGGTAAGACAGGGTGCAGTGTTATGTCTACGTATCAGTAGTTTGATGTGACCAGTACCTTGGCTTGACTAAATATATACCATTCTATTGGCTTGTTTTAACCAAATGTAACACAATTCTATTGGCTTGTTTTAACTAAATGTATACCATTCTATTGGCTTGTTTTAACTAAATGTAACACAATTCTATTGGCTTGTTTTAACCAAAGTGTACACAATTCTGTTCACCTATTTTAACTAAATGTAAAGAATTCTACTGGCTTGTTTTAACAAAATGTAGATTAATCTACACTTACTGTTTTGTTTGTCCTTTCTTGCTAAGCTGTGACATATCAAGTCCCTGACCACTGCCCAGGTGGTGGACGGTCATCCTGAAACCAAACACATTAATATTAATTTGTTTTATACAATACTAAACTTATAATAATTCCAATATAAATCTGTTTAGTACCAACAAATATTTTACATGCTTATTTTCCCACTCACCAAACACCACAAACCACACACACTTTGTCATTCTGGCTTTTTACTATTGTAGTAATTGTATACTAACATTTAATACAAGATTATTAATCTTCTGTTTAAATCTTAGTATGAGATGCATAAATCTGATACTGAATATATTATTCTGTTCTTTATTTACATGCAATTACAATCTCACTGTACATTGTTTTGTTTTTTTCAATATTTAGATTCACTGAAATATCTTAAAGTATTCACTGAAATGACTACAGTAGTCTAAACTTTTGGAAAATGAGTCACCTATTTCATTAATTGTACAAACAGACAATGATAAATAGCTATGAAAAACTAAGATACATAATTAAAAGATTGGCAAAACAAAGCGCATATTTGATGAAACAATTTAAATATATTTTGAAAAACTTTAGAATTTATTTGTCATTATTTAACAAGAGAAAAAACCCCCCACTTTATACAAATATAAAATGTATTTTGATTGTTTGTCATATTGTACAAAAACTTTAAGAAGAGAAAATAAGCAAACATTTGTATGTACTGAAATTATTATTTTTAAATTACTTGTAAGAAAAACAGACTTGTACAAATGTATTAAGGCTGATTACTTGTAATAAATAAACAATGAGGTGTATGTATAGTGAAAAGTGATTTAGATATTTGTAAGTAAACAAACTTCTGGAACTCTGAGATGTGAGCAGCCAAGTCTCCACTAATCTGACACTGAGCCTTAGCAACCTTCCTTCCACATGGACATTTAATCTCAATCTGAAATACATCACAAATACATCTTCAACATATCACTCATATATCATAAATATATCACTAACAGATCACCATTATGTCACCAGTATATCATAAATATATCATTAATAGATCACCAGTATGTCACATATATCATAAATATATCACAGATATATCACAACTATAACATTAATATATCACTAATATATCATAAATCTATCAAAGATCTATCACAATTTTAACTCAGATATATTACAAATGTATCACAAAAAGCTCAACAGTATACCAAAAGTTATTACAAATATACCATAAACTTATCACAACCATAACATTATATATATATATATATATATATATATATATTAAAAACAGATAAACACAGACCATGGGTTTATATTTTTAGAATAGAAAAGAATATATTAACAAATCTACTTGCTGTCATCAACATGTAAAGTCTATTTATTAATATTTTCAAAAACAACAACAACAACAACACACACACACACACACACACACACACCGACACACAGATATACACACAAACAAAAAGGGGTGAAACTAGTGGTCAGAATGGACACTGACCTCTGTCCTGCAAGGCACCTGTGGACAGGGCATTCCTACATGACAGGGCACACTGCATGGATGACCACAGTCTGGACGAGGTATACTGCATGGCTGTTGACAAAATTCACCTTCACCCAAACAGTCACCCTGTATGTATATATAAAAATCTAGTACATAAACAAGTCAAGATCTGAAATATTTTAGTTTAAATCAAATCACTTTAGCAAACACTTGATAACTTTAGCTCCTAAAGAAGACAAAATCTTTTAGATCCATTTTAAGTTATTTATTTTTTTGTTTTTTTAGTGGTGTGTTACCTAAATGTAGAAAGCAGTGTAAGTAAGGTGAACAACAAGATCAGATTTTTATAGGACTGTAAAACTTTATAAATCTTTGTACAAATTTTATGTAACTTAAAAAAAAAACATCTAAACTTTGCAAAACTTTTTAAAAAATTAAAAATTCAAAAACATTGTAAAAAAAAATTTTTTTTGGAAATTTATAAAACTTTGTAAACTTTTAAAAACTTTAAGACAAACTTTGTAAATAAATGAAAAAAAAAAATTGGTAAAATTAAAAAACATCTTTGTGAAACTTTATAAAACTGAAAAAAAACAACTGAAAGTGTCTCACTCACTTTGTGACATTTTCTCTTGCACCTGTGGTTTCCGCACGGCAGCAGTTTGTCACACGGCATTCCACACGAAATGTCCGTCATGTGACACGGGATGTTCTTCCTTTTCTGTTAAAACAACATTTAAATGTTCATTAAATCCTCCTCCTTGTGTTTTGGATTTTGAGTCAGTGGTGTCAGACATTGTTTTATATAGTGATACTAATTAATTAAAGAGTTTTTTTTTTTTTTTTACCTCGTGCCCCCCCATACACATCTTCTCTGTGAGTTCTGTACACGGTGGACACACCTCATCACTGTGACACGTGTGTCGAACTGAAACACAGTCAATTAATTAATCGGTTAATTAGTCTGAACACCGAGAGATATTACAATTCATATCTAAAACATTCACAGAAAGTTTTACATAATAAAATGAACCAGTTAAATAATACTTTAACATAATTAACTTAACCAAACACAAAAACATTTTCATAGTTAATTAAAGTAATCAAAGATGCTTTGACTTAATCAACTAAACCAATCAAAAATACTTTAACAATTAACTGAACCAATCACACATACTTTTACAGTTAACTGAACCAATCAGAGATACTTTTACATAGTTACCTCAGCCAGTATACACTATCCCACTGTTAGCCAATTACATATATTTTTGCAGTTTAAATGAAATCCAATCTTTGGTACTTTTATGTAATTAACTGAACCAAATAGAAAAACCTTTCTGCAATTAACTAAATCTGTCAGACATACTTTTACATTATTATTTATACCAATCAGACAAACCATTAGATAATTAAGTGAACCAATCAGATACACTTTTATACAGTCATATAAACCAGTCAGAGTAATGTTTACATAATTCAGTAAACCAATCAAATAACTCAGTTTGTACAATACATAATTAACTATTTAGCTATTTACTAAGAATGAGGTAAAAGATAAAACTTTACCTGGGTGAGAACAAGGGTGTGGTCTAGAACATAACCTCCTACACTCAGGAGGTTTGGTTCCACATGGGACTGGGGGATAAATAATCTCTGCCCCACAGTGACAGGTCAACTCTTCAAAACCTGAAATTATTTTACATTTTTAGAACATAAGTGTTATTTAGGTAGGTTACTATGTATCCATATTACAACTGGTATCAAGCTGTTTTATATTTATTATTTGGATAGTTATATAATCATTATGCATATGAATTAAATGCTTTCAAAGAATGTTATTGTAAAGTTACTGACAGCATAGTCAAGACTTGATGTCATTTATGTTTACTGACAATGTCATTTATGTTTACTGACAATGTCAAGTAGTTAATGAATTGATGTCAAGTTACTTACTGGCTTGATAACAAGGTAGACAGTTATTTTTGTGACAAGGATCTTGACATTTGTGAATTCCGCAGTTCAACTTGCGACCACAAATAAACTCACAAACATGTTCTTCTTTCTGTTCAAAGTGAACAAATGTTTCTTTAAAATTAACAAATATAGCATAAATTTCATCAAATCAATAAAATATATATAAAATTAATTCTTAAGTTTTTAATTTTATATTTTCTAAAATGAGTTTTAAATTGAAACCACATCTTAAATTGAAAAATTGACAACGAATGCTATTTTTTTTTATTAAAGTTACATTAAAGTTTACAGTAAAAAACTAAAACACAAAGCAGGGAATAAATAATATTTCTAATAAGAGTGAAAGTGAAAGTGAAAGTGAAAGTAAAAGTGAAAGTAAAACTCACTGTGCAGCATGTTTCTGAACACTTGTGCCTACCACATGATTTCTTCTTGTAACATCGTTTGTTACACTTGAAAGGTTTTTCATCTACAAAATTAAAATATTTTATTAATTAATTATATTACTTTATTAGACAAATCTACAAGAAATTAAAAGTTACTATACTGAAGTTATCCACATATATATCTAGAAAAAGACACTGATACTGGTGCATATATATATATATATATAATTATTTTAAAAAAGGTAATTTAAATAAAAAACAAACCTGTAAATTTTGTAACTTCTGTACAAGAGAACTCCTTTTCAACAGCTCCACATTTACAGCGCAGAGTTGTCTGCCCATTACATGGACCACACGGACCCTCGTGACAGAGTTTTGTACATGTGTGCGGCGAGTCTGTGCAAAACAGTACTAAACACTGTACATAAAATCAGTTTGAATATTTTACTAACAAAATTATAAATAATAACTGAAATCTATTATTACAATTGTGTTGGTATTTGTATGTGTGTCTGTGTGTGTGTTTGTGTGTGTGTGTGTGTGTCTGTGTGTGTGTCTGTGTGTGTGTGTGTGTGTGTGTGTGTGTGTGTGTGTGTGTGTGTCTGTGTCTGTGTCCGTGTGTGTGTGCACATCCATGCTTGCTGTATGCATAAGAGATAAATTCAGCTCACTGATCAGATATTTTGAATTTTATTAAAACTTTATTTTTATTTTTATGTCATAACATTTTCTTCAGAAATCTGACACTGGTACTGCCTGATGTCTTTTATTCCCCATTTATAATTTTACAAGCAAACACTTCCAGACACACATACACGGGTAATTTGTTTACAGTTTTATTTTACCTTTAGGACCACAGGTGAGAGGTTTATCACAGGTGTTATTACAGGTGTAGAGAGGATCCAGGCATGATTCCCGGGTGGGGACATCAACTTCAGACAGTGAAGTCTTGCCACATGGGCAGTGGGTCACATGACCTGGCATTCTAGGACAAGGTCCACACTCCCCCTCATGACAGATCAGATCACAGTAGTGATTTCCACACTTCAGTTTTCTGTTAAGTTTTGTTTTACATGTTAACATGTAAGTATCATTTTAAATAAAAGGTACGTTTTGTTTTAAATAAAATATGTTTTGTTTTAATTACAACACATTGTTGTTTTAAATAAGACAAATGTTCTATTTTAAGAAAAATATCAGTTAATGTGCATTATATTAAAATAATATAGGGGATTCAAACCTGTGAAAGTAATGAAGGGAAATTATTGAGAATTTTAAGGATTTTAATATTAATTAACTATTGTTTAGTTTTCTAAAAACATTAAAAAAGAAAAATGGCATCCTTAATTGAATTTCTCTTACAACTTCCCATCAAACATATCTTATTACTGCCTTCCCACAGACAGGAGAGTACATACCACTGTTTTAAAGGTATAAAGGTTGTGTTATAGCTGGATTGGGAAATCACAACTATATGGAATGTGGCAAAATGTTCCTACAAACAAATTTAATAAAACTATGCCTCATTCCAGTGAGAACTGAATTAAAATAATATAATAAATATGTTTATTTTAATCATGCCAATCAAAATTAAAAAATAACAATAATAATAACAATAACAATAACAATAATAATAATAATGATGATGATGATAATAATAATAATAAAACCAAATAATTAACCAAAAAACACTTACTTATTGCATTTTTCTCCACAACAAAATGAAACTTCACTGGATTCAGGACTTCCACAGATTATCTCCCTTTCAGTGTGACCACCAAAACAAGCTGAAAGAAAAAAACCCAACAAAACTATCAGTCATTTTAAAACATAATTCTCATCATTCTGAACGTTATCAGAATTTATCTCCCTCAAATAATCACAGTTTTCCAAGAATTACAGCACCATATTTAAAAAAAAAACACAGAAAGTAACGTTATAACATTTTCTAGTTTCGTGTGTGTTACAATTTGTTATTAGAACCTATGCTATACATTGTAAAAAATCCCTGTATCGTGATACCTTGTTTGATTATCACAGAACATTTTCGACAGCTGCCTGAATGACACACCTGGTCACATGTGTGTTTTTTACAGTTGAGCAGTTCCGTACACACAATGTCACACTTAAAACTCACTTCCTGTCCACATCTCTTTGTCTGTCTGTAAGAAATAAAATATAAAATATGAAAACACTAAACTATTTAACATTAGCTCAGCTAAAATAACGACTTTTGCAATTTGATCTTTTTAACAAGTAGTGATTTCCCCCCCCCATCTCGTTCTCTCATTTTTTTTAAAAGGAATTATTAAAAAAAAGAAACATTTCTTAATAATAAATAAAATTATAGAATGACTTTTTCAAAAAAAACGACAATGTATACAGTATACAGTGATTCATATCAATATAAGAAACATAAAAGAAAAATAAATTTCACAAAGAAACTTTCAAAATTGTGTCTGTGTACAATCAATTTATAAAACACATCTTTAATAAATAAATATTTTTTCCTGCATATGCTTGTTTGTTCTAATCACACAAAATGTCTTTTTTTTAAATTCATATAATTTTTATGTTACACAAATCAGCATCAAACATGATTTGGAACAAACACTCAAAGTAAATAAATTTACAAATATTTGCTTAATGTAATATTTATATTAATATATTAATTAACTTTTAATGTGTCAAAATTCACTCAATTAACAAGATAATTATACAGAGCAGTACATTCCACAACCTTTGATAAAAAATTAAAAAAAATTAAGTGAAACAACAATAAGACAGACACAAATTATAAAACTTGCACATAACCCCCCCAGAATAAAAACCACATATCACAAAAAGAAAAAAAAGAGAAAAACTAAAAAAGAACAAAACCCCCAATAACAAGTACATATATAAAATACAATAAAATACAGTATACAGTACACACAAACACATAAAATAAAATAATAAATATAACACTGACACAGTCCCAATAGAAACCTGCAACCAATTCATTCTCTCTCTCTGTATTTTCTATGTATGTATGTATGTATCTACAAATATTTATATGTGTATGTATATCTGTCTATCTAAATATGTATGTGTCTATGTCTAATATATACCATTATGCCAGTTTTAGGTAAATAACAAAAAAAAAAAAAAAAAAAAAAATAAATAATAATAATAATAATAATAATAATAAAAAAAAAAAAAAATAAAAAAATATAATAATAATAATAATAATAATAATAAAATAACAAAACAACTGTGTTTACTTGGTTCTTCCACAGTCACAGGTTTGAGTTTTCAAGGAACTGCATGGTGGACATGGTCCTGGATGACAAAGTCTGCAACACAAAATAAACATTTATCTCAGTTTCATTTTAACATCACATGACTCAGTGTAAGAAGAGAGGATTCCATCACATCACAGACTACACCAAACAAACCAAAAAAATATTTTATAAGCTAATTTTTCTAAAAACTGGAAAGTGTAAGGCATTGATTAAAAAGCCAGGAACAGTAAATGGAACAGGATATTAGACCAATGTGTACCCTACATGGGATGTATCACATGACCTGATGTAAGTTGTCTACCACTGTGCTACAGACAATATTGAATCATAAAACACTAACCAATAAAATAATTCTAACACACTCATACAAATAGTTCTATAACTAATTTATATATTTTTGAACTGTCAAAATATTATCAATTATTACTATTTAGATAATTAAATTATTAACTGTAATTAAATATTATACCTAGACGTAAATATTAAATATTCTCTTCAGAAAAATTCAGTAATAATGTGAACAGATGCTCCTGTCTTTAATTAGTTTTCTAAGATTTAGTTTTCAAATATTAAAATGTCAGTTTACACACCAGTAACACCGATGTTAAATATTTAAATATTAAAATGTCAGTTTACACACAAATAACACTGATGTTAAGTATTTAAATAATGAACAGTTTGTACACTAATAAAACTGAAGACAGCAGTGAACTCACAGGGTACAGTGGTGAGAGCAATCTCCTTTACGCTTCTTGTTACAAACATCTCCACAGCTGTGAGGTGTGTCGTTCCTGATGTACACAGGGTCACGAACTTTACCTGACAACACACATAAACATCATCAACCACAACACATAGACATCATGAACCATATTGCAACTAGATTTCATTAAACTTTACAGTGTTTAAATAATCTTTATTTAAAATAAAATTAGTGAATTTGTTTGTTTGTTTTTTTTCACAATTAATCAGATTTTTTTTAGTTCAGTTCAGTTTATATCATCAACCAGACTTACTGATTCACCTCTTAAAATATTTTATTCTTAGACAGTTGTTGTTTAAAGTCAAACAAGAATACATTTTTATAACATTATCATTCAGTGATGCTCAATAATAATGCAAATGTAAAGTACAAAGTGAAAGTACACACCACAGAAACAGCGATATTGGAAAGGCACACGTCCTGAAATATTCTGACAAGCTGGACATCTCCAGCCTGAACCATCACCTGAAAATAAAGAATAATAACATTACATGTGTATATGTTATTTATATATAAATAAAAAATATATATATATATATATATATATCTTTGTTCAAAATATTATATTAACAATGACAATAACATCACGTGTATATGTTATTTATATATAAATAAATATGTCTATTTAAATTATTTTTATTAATAATACTATGTATGCATGTTATTTATATATGAATAAATGTCTATTTAAATCATTACATATGTGTATGTTACTCATATATAAAAAAATTATTTTATTTAGAACATTTTACTGACAGATTTCAGGTGACATATATTTTATAATGATTATGTCACAGTTGTAACCTGTATCATCCATTTCAAGCCACAAGCAGTAATTTTTTATATTGTTACATTTTTTTTAATACACGAACCTTGTCATAGATGTTTCAGTATACTGGTGACAGTCATACATTATTTTTCTCAATACATCATTTGTTTTCAGTAACAGAATAATAATTGCATAACTTTCCATTATTATTATATTAACTGTAATAAATTTAACTGTTTCAAATGGATGTTAACATGTTCTTTATCAGTTAAATTATCTTAAGACAGGGAATACATCTTTTAACATTATTCACAAACAAAACCGACTGATCTTTATCAAAAGGAAATCCTGTTATCTTGACCTTCAGATAAGCACATTATTTACAGACAAGATTAGCTGATGATAAAACTTTTTACATACCTTCCACTGCAGCTGGAGATCTGGCCCATTTTTTTATACATCCAAGATGAAAAACATGGAAACAGTTTGAACAACTCCACACTGCAGCTTCACAGCGGATGTTGTCACAGCAAACCATGCACTCGTAACAACCACGTGACAACTGCTCTATCAGTGTCGCTGTAAGAAAAGTTAGCACTGCAAACATGAAAATCATAGCAAAGATAAACTGTAAAATTTGTTTACTTCTCTGTACTAGATGGATACTTTGATTAGTTTAAAAATTTAAAATTTAAAATATGATAACAACTAAAAATAAGATAAAAGACTAGAAAAAAGAAAAGAAAAAAAAAAGTCTTTATAATAAAATGGTAAATTGTAATTATAACAGAATTAAGTTAATATTATAAAAATATTTTGCATTATGCTGTAAGATCTCACAGTAACTGTATGGGAAAAAAAAAAATAATAATAATAATAATAATAAAAATAATAATAAAAAAGACTAAAGTACATTTGATTAAAGACTGGTATTTCAATTATTTGTCAAACCTCTCTGATTTTCTTCTTCTTCTGCTTTCACTCTAGAACTTCCATTCATTTTGGAACGGACATCTTGGTTGGAGTATGATCTGCTGCCACGATTATTTCTAAAATCATTTTTCCTAGAAAACCCTCCTCGTGTTGAATCTCTGTGTTTTGTTTTGATTCCATCTGACATTTTCTTTGTTCCATCAGTACCAGCATCCTCCACACTATCTAAACGAGTGTTAGAAGATCTTGAATCCTGATAAGATTTCCAGGAAACTCCTCTAGATCTTGTGTTTCTACCTCTGAATGAGCTTTCAGATGTAGCAGACTGCTGCTCTGGCTTGTTAATGTGACTTTTATCATTAGAGTATCTGCCACCACGAGACTGTTTCTGTCGGCCTCCTTGATGGTGAGTATCCCTGTTCCTGTAACTATTACTAGGAGAATTGCTGGCATTATTGTTGCTGTTACCATGGTAATTATTAGGCTGGCTGTTTTCTGAAATCCCACTCGCAGGTCTGGAACTGGAAGAAGTGTCAGTATAGAAATTTTCACCAGTTTTGACTCGTGGACGATTCTGACGGTATGAATGAGTCGAGTTCTGCTGATTAAATTCAGCAAAATTACCAGGATCAGCACTTTGAACATACTGTTGTTGGTAAACAGAGTAATCATACGGTTGAGGCTGGTACATGTAATATTGATATGGATTTGGTTGAAAAGATGTAGTGTAACTTTCCTGTACACCAGAAAACATAGGAGGCATGTAACTATAATAGTATGAAGTCTGGGGGTTTAGTTCAGGGTGGTCATTATTGTCCATCTTGTTCTTTTGGGTTTCTTCAACAACAAAAAAAAAAAAAAAAAAAGAGTTAAACTTGCCAGTAAGTAAACAGTAAATGATCTGATGAAACAATATTTAAAGATTTCAAATTTATTATCTGTTCTCTTTATTATTGTCATTCCATAATAATGCAAAAATAAAAATATTTACCTATTTCTATAAACTGACTGCAATTTAATTATTTCAGTTTCTAATTCAGGAGTTGCAATAATTCCTTCTTATATATATATTACCAGGATCATATATATATATATATAAGAAGGAATTATTGCAACTCCAGAATTAGAAATTGAATTATATATATATATATATATATATATATATTAAATAACGATTAACAATTAAAATCCATTTAGACATTAACTAACCATGCCCAGGTCAATCATGTGTAAATCAATTTCAGAAATTTGTATCAAGTTAAACTATAATTTGTTTTAACGAAACAAGTTTTAATGATCAAAAATTCAAACATAAATTTGAGTAAATAATGATAATTATGATATTCTTCAGTGTTTATAAATGTTCACCTTTCAGTTTAAAGTAAAACAAAATAAAATTAACGTATGTGTAATAATGAAAGTTAATAAAAACATTCCTTTTTATTATGTTTATTTAATAATAATTTTTTTTTTTTTTTTAATATTTCTCTTGGTATTTCATAAATAGGTTATTATCTGATTTAACTGTTATTTACATTTCGAACGAAAAAATAACCAAATAAAAAATAAAGATAATTTACCAATACAATACTTTTCAATGAAAACCTGTCGCAATAACACAACTGTTACTGAAAGCGGTAAAGTTTTTGTAATTAGAGTAATCTGTCCTTGAGTAATATTTGGACCCGAACAAGAAAAGGCTCGCGTTCATTTACCCCCTCTGTACGCTTGAACTTGAGCATTTTGTTGTTCGGGTCCAAATATTACTCAAAGACAGGTTACTCTAGTTACAGTCATTTCATATGAATAGAAACTTTAATTCTTTATTTATGGTGGCATATTTCTCTTGTCATAACAAATTTATTTATTTATTATCTACTTTTTTCTTCTCCAAATGTAATTCGTGCGCACAACGGCGTAGGTAACTCTATACTGTATTATTTGTATACAGTATACTGTACTCCGCCAAATGTTAGCATTTTACAAAGGGGTGGACAACCTTTTGAAGAGAGGGGGGCAGACAGTTATGCAGTGTTTTGGAAGAGGGCCAAGATATCAAGATATCAAATACACACACAGACACACACACGCAGACGCACGCACACACACACACACACACAGACCGATATCTCACTCTCTCTCAATTCTATCTTCAATACTAAGCACCAAGTTATATGATAATTGATGTCCTGGTGTTCAATTTACAACATCACGCTAATAAGTCAGCTTTTCAGTCCATGATCATCCATCAGTAATAATAATAATAATAATAATAATAATAATGATAAAAATAATAATAATAATAATGATAAATAAATAAATAAATAAATTAGAGTAGATTAATCTGTTAATTTCCAACTTATTATTTTGTTTGAACAGAATCTTTGCATAAAAAAAGTAAATAAATAAATAAATAAATAAATAATAATAATAATAATAATAATAATAATAATAATAATAATAATAATGATGATGATGATGATGATGATGATGATAAAAAATAGTAAATAAATAAATAAATAAACATCGTAACAATTACCTCTCAAAAATTAACGTTCTCTCCGAAAAAAGCTCTCTACCTGCAAAGAATTGTTTGCTTTAATCGAACAGTTAAGATATTAATAATATTTATAATATGATCAACGACAATAACACGAAGAAAAAGAATAATTTATTTTGTTTAAAAATAACATGAAAGTATACAAAACGCACATTTGATCGTATCGTCATTGTATGCTGATGTCTCGACAAATATTTGAACAGAAAGGTTAAACACATTTCGACAAAAAGTTAGGGTCAAAGAGAAAGGTTTGAATAAACAGTGTAAGTCTCAGTTTCCAAAATATCAGAAATGTTACAGTCTACACACATTCAGAATTTTAACTGTCAGACCAACTTGTTGCTCTGTTAATAAACACGAGTAAGATTTATACATATACAATAAATAAATAAATAAATAAATAATATAGAAACAAACCAACAAACAAACAAATACATAAACATCTTGGATTTATTATTATTATTATTATTATTGTTGTTGTTGTTGTTGTTATTATTATTATCATAAAGACGTATTTATCTGTATGTATGGTATTTGTGTGTTTATCGTAACATATTTGAGCATATATACTACACACACACTTGAAACCAGATCACGCATGTAACCGTTAAATATATCACCTAGACAAAAATGTCAACTTTATTTGTATGACCATCCATCATTGATATTTTTGTACGTCAGTTAATGAACATTTTTCGCTAAATAAATAATGACTCAAAAAAAAAAAAAAATAAATCATGCTTTGAAATTGATAAAATTTTGGATACATAACCACGGGAAAGAAAAACTAGGACAGCAAATGGCCTTGTCAACGGCTTATTAATTTACTTCTACCGATATATTACGTCATTAGGGGGGAATCAGAATAATATTTAATATTAATTTTGGTGTAAGTGGCCTGAATTAAGATTTTTTTTCTCTTATATTTTTATTTTTTTCTATTTATTGACAACAAGGCGTATGAAAATAATATCTAGTGACACGTGACTGATGAACAAAAACGTACCTTTCCTGACTACGTCAACGTCTTCGTTGAGAGTGTTGTTGCTAATGTTGCAGTTGTTTTCGTTTGAAAAGCCCTTATAGAAAAATTAACTGAATTCCAGTTGTGAAACAAAATCTATTTTTAAAGTGTTTTATTTTCTTATTATTTTTTAATTTATTTACTTACTTATTAAGTTACTCTCTTATTTATTTATTTATTTATTTATTTATTTATTTATTTATTTGTATGTTAAACAAAATTATTTATTTATTTGGGTTATTTGTCCACATAGCTTCAGACGGTCTCTTCCCATTTGGTAGAATTCCCATTTCGTAGAAAAAGCTCGTCTACCACAATACCTGATTACCTCTGTATATAATGAACCTGGCTTGTGCATACATCTGGTTTCTTTCTAACATTCAGAGGCGGAGCGCATTGTTCCTAAATCGATTATGTAACATCAACCGAAAGCAGAATAAGCGTTCATAACTCATTTGTTGTAGATTTGTTACTTTTTCATTATTTCATCATCTTCCTCCTTCTCATTATCATCATCAACATTATTATTATTATTATAATATTATTACTATTATTATTGTTGTTGTTATTATTATTATTCTTATTCTTCTTATTATAATTACTGTTATTATTATTATTATTATTATTATTATTATTATTATTATTATTATCATTATTATTTTTTAAACTGGTCATTTCTAATTCATAAACATTTCCTTTCCGTTACAAAACAAGCAACCAATAATAAACAATTTTACATCAATTTCATCTATCTATTAAAAAACAAAACGAAAAAAGAATGAAAGAAAAGAAAAATGGCTTGCTTCTGTAAGAGAATACGAGAAAAATATTACAAATAACTAATTCAGCAATATAATTTTTAACAAAACATATTTTACATATGAGTAATTTACTTATATTCAGTAAATAGAATATTTGAACGTTACATTTATCATTAACTTTTCGAATTCAACCGTATTCAGCTTAAACATGTACAAGATATCTGTTACTAATCATATTTACGTTATGCACACATACATATTCACATTGTGCACATATTATACAATATATGTGACATAGTATATTAATAGTATGTACACAAAAGATATTATGACCTGCAAATACTTTGGCTATGAGTGAAAAAGTTTACACGAAGGACCAAATCATTGGGAATACTTTTAGATAAATACCTTCTTTTTTAATTATTTACATTCACTATATTCGATACATAGATTATTTCGATATTTGTCATATTTGCATACTTTATGCGATAAGCGATATCCATACTACAATAATACCTCAGATTAAAGATGTAATTGTTTCCAAATTTCCGATAGTAAAGTGAGGTAAGCGGGAGACTAATTTACATAGTATTAAGGTTAAAAGCAGTGGTTACTTTCTCGCTGATGAGATCTGACATAAAAAAAAAAGAGGTAAAATAAGGAGAAATAAAACGGCAGTTTAGACATAAATGATTTAATAGATTATAGATATTAAGTAAACAGTAAATCATTTACAAATCAATTTATACAAATACATTAAGAAATAATTATATGCCGTTCATTGTGGGTTTGGTTTCATTTAAGATAATGTATTTTGTTTCTAAAGTTATTGTCTTCCGTTTCTTTTTATCATCAGCATTTGCCGGTATCGTGTTATTCGTTTTGACATATTGGAAGGGTAAATTACAAGTGAGTTTAAGTCTAAATCAAAGCAGAAGAGAAAAGAGAATCAGAATATCAGATGCGCGTATGACCTGTCATCTGATCAACACAGCTGACAGAAGCTCGTGAATGAACGAAAAATTAATGAAAACGGACTAAAAAACATGCATTGTATACATTTGTATCATTTATTTCGAGCAGTTAACTATTAAATTAAATTTCTATTTATATAATTTGTAAAGAAGAAAGATTGTTAAAGCGTGGTATCGTTAAGCGAGATATTACTGTATTTGTACAATAATAATCGCTTTCCAGATAATCTGGAACAATTCATTATAATGACTGAGGTAAAACCAAGCATGTAAATAAGACCACTGAACCACATTTAGCCTTTCTACGAAATGGGAATTCTACCAGATGGGACTAAGCCCTTCAGACACGTCTTTTCTGATCACTTTGCAATTTGGAATTGTCAAATACTCTTTTCCTTATTATTAATATCATCATCATCATCATCCTTATTATTTCTTAGACTATTAGACTAGTTAGACCAAATCTTCGAAGACAATCCATTCAATCTATATGCCATTGTGTAGAGAGGCTGTTTGGTGCGTATAAACAAAAATGAAGGAAACGTATGCAAGAAGAAGAAGCTGACTGCCAGAGCACACACATACATCCAAGTGAATATTAGATGAATATTTAATATGTAAATATGTTTTTAAAAAGTCGTTTAAATTTGTTTAAATTGTGTTATTACCTCACTTTTTTATTTGGCTGATATTTCACAGTGGATGATAAACAAGTAAGTCAGTATCAGTTCAGTCGTTAGCCAGGTGTATGTGGCGGATCGGAGAAGAAATCCCCACTGCTGTACCTATGAATTTCAGTTCATGGAGATCACGTTTATAACTAATATATATACAAGTATGAGCTAACGAAATGCATTTTATATTTTTACTTTTTATTTATGGAAGAACTCGTTGTATGTATGTGTATGTCTGTGTGTCTGTATGTATGTATATCTGTACTATGTATATCTGAATGTATGTATGTGTATGTCTGTATGTCTGTATGTATATCTGTATGTATGTATATATGTACGTACGTATGTCTGTATGTATTTATGTATGTATATACGTGCGTACGTATTTATGTATATGTATTTCATGTACGTATATATATATATATATATATATGTATGTATATATATATGTATATATGTATGTTTTTATATATATATGTATATATACACATACAAACCTACGTACAATACACACAAAAACACAAATAAATCCAACCGCAGCACAAACAAAAGTCAGTTTTTATTACATCGCTTATATAAAACATTATTGTGACAAATACATGTAATTATATTTTATTTTGTTAATTATTTATACAGTATCACCACAATTCTAAATCAGTATCATTATTTTATGCATGAAATTCATTATTATAATTCAGTAACTTTACAGTTTATTTGCACATACCCCAAACAGGATCCTAAATATATTTAGGCAGATTTTATAACTTAAAGGCAAATATAAAAATGACTGCTTTTCTTTTTAACATTAATTTTCCAGCTAGAGTCGTTGAAGATTAAACAGAAATAAATTTCTTAAAATGACAACAATAAAAAAAAAAAATAATAATAATAATAATAATAAAATAATAATTTTAATTTTTAATGTCAAGATTATAAATAATAATAATAATAATAATAATTATTATTATTATTAATAATAATTATTATTATTTATTTATTTTGTTTTATAAAAGTTTAACTTTTGACTGACTTGTTCAAATTAGATTGTGTTTTTATACGTATAAAATAATCATATATAAAAAAATAAAAAAAATAAAACAAAATAAATAATATTCACAATGGGCTTTATTTCTATTTACTGGAATATTATTGCTAGGTGATATTAATAAAAGACTTTTGCAATATATTAGATCAATATTAAAATATTGTTAAAACCTAATTATTGCAGTAGCTGAAATTGGTACAAGTATTGCAGTAAATGATCCCAGCATTGCAAATTTTGTTTAACAATATTATATAACTAATTCAGTCTGAAAAAACAATAAAGTGACGTCATAAGACACAGTCGCTGTGGTAAATTTTACTATTTCAAGAATAAAGTGGAGAGGATACAAGCGACGAAAACCAGTATAGCTGCCATAATATTATTAGATGACGGTCTCACACCATAGTTTCCTGTAATTATAAACAAATCAGATTACGTCACTGACATTTTTTTATCGCAACCATTAAATATTCTTAACATTAATCTATCCTGTAATTGGAAAATTATGACGATGGTTATGTTCATGATGAATAATATGTTTATTTAGATAAAGGCTAAAAGGTCTGCAGCTTAGACAGTCTCTATTAACACTTGTTAAATGTTTGCAGGAAAATTAAAGGTTTCAACAGTTAAAAACTGAGTATAATACAGTTTATTCGTCGATACCGTAATTAACAAAAATATAAAGTACACATTAACTAAATTAAAGAATTGCAGTACTTCTAGTCAAATTAAAGCTAAAAAAAAAATCAATTTAAATTTTACCTGGTGTAGAAGTCATACCTTGTGAATATGACATGGAGTCAGAATTCAACACTCCAAAATATACCAGCTTTGACGCGACAACTGTCCCGCTAAAATAAAACACATTAAAACAATATGAATGTATGTCCTGTATTTGTAAAACTACGTATGTATGTATTTATGAATGGATGTAAGTGTGTGTATAATATATATGCCTATCTTTGTATATGTGTATGTCCGTGTGTGTGTCTGCGTGTGCTTGTACGTGTTTCTATATATGAATGTATGTAGGTATATGAAGTATGGAGAATACTAGTGCAGATTCTTTCTCTTGTGGTTATTCAATGTTATCAATAATACCTGATGACGACATTGCCGACGTTGTTAGTGGGTGGGTTCCACGTAAACTGCACAGTACTTCCTTTGCGTTCACTGGACGAGTGTGTGATGGAGTCGCCGCTGTTAGAGCACGTCAGCAGCTTCGTGTACTGCGGCGGGTTCGAGAATGTTCCAACTGGCGTGTTTCCACCAGATGATCGCGCCTGAAGCAGGAAACCCGAAATAGGAGAATTCTGCTCGTCAGACGTTGTTATGGTAACTAGAAAAAATAAAAATAAATAAAATAAAACTTAGGCATTAAAAATCAGTTGTTTTATTTTGTTCATTAAACATCGTAATTCTCTCTCTCTCTCTCTCTCTCTCTCTCTCTCTCTCTCTCTCTCTCTCTCTCTCTCTCTCTCTCTCTCTCTCTCTCTCTCTCTTTCTGTCTGTCTCTCTGTTATCTATGTTACTTTTTGTTCAAGTATTTGTAATAAAATGTTATGTTTATTATTTCATAATTATTTAAATTTCCAAAATATATTATTATCATTTACATCTTATTTATTTATTTATTTATTTATTTATTTATTTATTATTATTATTATTATTATTTATTTATTTATTTATTTTTTGAAGAACAAAAAAAATTAAATAAATGAATATTTTCAAATTCATACGCATTACTAGTTCGACATCCCTTGAAAAATTAACACTGTGAAACAGTCTATTTCATGACGTAATATTAAAATTATCCAACATTACGGATGTAGCCGAGGGTTATCAAATGTTTTATTGCCATTATTTTTTACGAACACGAATTTGTGTGGCAGAGGCATCTGAATACCAACAACAGCAACAACAACCACACCCAAAAATTAAATAAACACCTTCCTTAGAACTATATACCTTCATACATATTACAAACGCAATAAATCAACCATGCAAAATATATTAATTTAATGTTGTTCAAAGCAAGGTAAACAGACACAAAGAGAGAAAAAATGTAGGTAGATAGATAGTCAAGTGGATATGTGTATGTACATGATAGATAGAGAAGCATTCAGATAATAATAATAATAATAATAATAATAATAATAATAATAATAAAGTAACGATAATGATATGAATAGATCTATTAATCTAAGATGATGATATTATTATTATTACCATCATTATTACTATTATTATTATAAATAGAAATAGAAAAATAAGAGAAATAAATTGTAAAATGTTACCTGTAATCGGAGTACCAGGAGAGTATGTCTGTTGACTGACACTGATGGTAAAAGGTGATGCAGTTTTGGAAGGATCGGCACCATGGTTCGGAAGAAGATTTGAACAGGCGTCAGTTGGCGCTCCACTGGGGTACGCCAGAGCGATTCCGATTAGAGAAAATAAAACACTCAAAAGAGTAAAATCCATTTTTAGTGAAGGTAGCGTGAAGCCTCGGTGAGAGTGTGTGATGTGTTTGAATGATTGCAAACTTCTTACGACAGTCTATGTCACGTGACTAAGTGTACCTGTGGGTTCGAAAGTGTTTCACAAATATATCACTGTATTTACACAGATGTTGAATTATTTGCTTTCTTGTAGCGACCAATATAAAAACAGATTTCCACCTGCATGAATGAAATTTCGCAAAAAAGATGCAGGTAGAAAATGTTATTTATTTCATTACTTATGTTTATAATATTAATAAAGGCATTTGTACAAGAACTGTTATCCCAAAACTGGCCTCAGTGACATGTCAAATAATTATGTCTGCGGCGAATCGCTTTCAGCGGTTTGACAAAGTGACGATTATTAAAGTTGTTGCTTCCGGATGCACGACGTGGTCTACCACGTTGTGATATACGTATATAATCTTGTGTAATAATGTCTTAAAGCGCTCACGAAACGACTCCCTTTCTGTGTTTGTGCAACTCATTAATTTAATTTTTTAATTTTTTATTCATTGATTTTTTTTTTTTAAATCTAACATTTAGCTTTTAACGTTGGAATAACAAACAATTAAATAGTTAAATATTTTTTTTTTTTTTTTTCGCTCTATATTTTTCTTTTCTTTTTCTTTTCCTTTTTAATTTTTAATTGTTTATGTTATTCATTTATTTATTTGTTTTATAATATTTTCAAAACAAATTTTTTTTAATTGTTGCAAACGAAATGCGTCAAATGTCTTTTGTATCCGTGTAAAGTGACAAAGTGATAACCTACATGCCAAGTGTTCCCGTTTTCTTTGTCTCTTTTCGCTTAATCTTTTCACTGAGCACGTAGACACCAGAACACGTTCTTAAATATGTCTGTTTTACATTTCATTCTGTTTTTTCTTACAGGAATTATTTCAGGTATTTATTTATTAATTAATTAACTATTTATTTATTTATTTTCCATGTGTCTTTGTCTGTCTGTCCGTATATGTATACGAATGTATCTGTGTCCCTCTCAGTGTATATACGTATTATACCTACATTCTCAAGTCTTACGTATGACCGTAGACACAGCTGAATGATTGATTGGCAGGTCAGTTTCATTAATTACCTCCTCTTGCTTGTTCTCGTGTACATATATAACTGCTAGGGAATAGGCAAATAATAATAATAACAGCATATGTATTTGTGTGTGTATGGTGTGTGTACATATTTATGTGTGTGTACATATTTATATATGTCTGTGTGTGTGTGTGTTTGTGTGTTTCGGCAGCATTTTATATTTTTGTATTATTTGCGTATTGTCAACACTTACTAATAGAGAAAACATCAACATTATTGACAATGAAATAGTTATCAAGAAGTAAGCTAAAAGTATTTATATACTTATTTTTAATTAGAAATAAATAAATAATTATACTGAATATAACAATTCTGTTGAATATATATAAAATCATAGATTTATGCAAGAAATAGAACAATAATTCATCTGTTATTCAGTTGATAAGGGAGCAGATTTCAATTGAAAAATTTGTAGTTATGTGTTTATGTCTCTATATTTAGCTATTTGAATAATCATGTAAATTTGATTATACATTGTTTTATCGTGAAACGCTGTTGTAAAGCACGTCTACGACGGGCACGCTTTCTGACAGGTCGTATTTTTAAATAGCTTTTATATCAGTAACGTTCATCCACTTCAAGCCGACATTGGCAGCGAGATATCTTTATAAATTTACAAACTTTTTTTACGCTAATCGAGAGAATCGTCATCACAGAAATTAAATTACATTTGTCGTATTTTATTTTGTTTAAAATCACTTCTCTTTTGTTTTCAGCTCGCAGTGTACCCCCCCATGTGAGTATTTTGTCAAATTTAATTTCAATACACAACAAGATATCATTAATGTAACAGAGATAGGTAACTGAGTACATATGTAATTTGTACTTAGACCTACACGTATATTCAAGTGGGTATTTTGTCAAATTTATTTATATGCACAGCAATATATTAGTGGTGGAAAAACTGAGATAAGTGGTAAAATATATAATACGTACTAAGACGTACGTGTACACTCCAACATTTTTTTTTTTTTTTTTTTTTTTTTTTTTTTAAGATGCATTTTGTAGAGAGATACGAGGGCTGAATAAATGGGTGTTGAGCATAATGGGTTACTAAAAATAGAAAAATAACTTGTATTTTATTTACAGAGGCTTCAGCGTCTGTCACAGTTTGACCCGGAAAATAAACGAAGTAAACTTCTTCTCCCATTCCTTATACACGTTTGTTAACTCAGTGATTTCTTTCTATTCTTATAATCTGTGAAATGAAGCTTGAAAAGCCACGTTTATGACGAGACTTTTATATATGTGGATTTCATTACGACCTACTGGTCTACAGATGAATATTTAACAAGTTAATGCAGGATTTATCAAACGTAAAATTGACATTCAAAACTGGTTTATAGTTCCGCCCTTAATGCTTCGGGTTATAGCAGTTACACATTATAAAAACACTCCTGTTATAAATTGATGGCTTACAGATTAAAGCTTTTTGTAAGTCGAAGAGTTTAGTCTTTTGTTTTCTTCAATTTCTATTGTGTCCTAGTTGTTTGGTGTCTCTTTGTCAGAGTTGTGTGGCTTCTGTTTATGTTGTCAAAACTGTATTGTTTTTATTGTCTCATCCAAATATTTTTGTGTGTCTGTTTATGTTCTCAAAGTTGTTTTGCGTCTGCTATGTTGTCAAAACTGTATTTTGTCTAAGTTGTCAATGTTGTGTTGTGTCTGTTTGTGTTGTCAAAGTTGTATTGTATGGGTTTATGTTGTCAACGTTGTGTTTTATCTATTTATGTTATCAAAGTTGTGTTGTGTCTATTTATATTCTAGCTTTATGAAATTTCTTTTAACAGATATTAGACATTGCAGATCTCTGTCCAATGTTTAAATGTGTAAACCCTGGACCATGTGATGTTCCATACAAAACGTCCACGTTTACGACGCCTTCTGGCAAAGTGTGCTACGGATGCAGTTACTGCCCATCATCATCAACAAGAAGTAGTAGGGTACGTTAACAACAACAATAAATACATTAAAAATTAAATTAAAATTTAATTAAAAATATAAGGAACAACAGCATAAATAACAACAAAAACCACACAACACAGTAGCAGCCACAACAATAAAAAACGAAATACAATGTAACTTTAATACATGATGCACATATTAAACTCACGTTTCTTTATCTAAATTTATTTATTTATTTTTATTATTATTTATGTAATTTTTAATTCTAGTATTACCACACAGTATTTAAATAAATAAATGACGTCCGAGTTTTGCGTAACCATGAAGTATTATTTCCCCTGTATTTTAACATTATTTCACTGTATAATTAATTATGTAATACAGATGAATGTAACCATTGTGACTCTCATTACGTAGAATTGATTTGACATTCTGCCGAAAATTCGTCTAGTATTTTTCTTTATATCATGTAGGTCACGGCGTTACAATTAAAAATCACGTGACTGTTTATTTCTGTTACAGCTAAGACGAGAGGGACTGTTTTCCGAGTGTCCTCTTTTCAAGTGTATTGCTCCTTCCCAGATTCCCTGCGACGTACCCCTGAAAATGGGAGTATTTACCACACCCAGCGGTCGCAGGTGTCCGTCCTGTTACTACTGTCCAACAACAGCTTAAAACACATATTTTCTCAACGACATAACGACGTGTTCCGACATCTTAAACCCGGTTTACTTTTATTCTTTACTGTATTCCTCCGCTAAACCTTTCAGTATGATTTATTAAAATTCTGCTAAGTTAATGTAGTTTAAACAGAACACACACACACACACGTTATCAAATACTATATTTACATACATACGTACATGCAATACAGACACACGTACATAGAAATATAATTGTGTTCATTTTATTAAAAGCTTTTCTTCTACATTTAATATTTAGATATTAATCTGAAACTTTTAAGAGCAAAATAAAATTTTAATTAACATTTTGTTTATTTATTATTATTATTTTTAATTATTTAAATAAGTTTTACTAATGAATTATAAACATCTACTGTTATTTTTACTATTTATTTTTTATTTGAAGTTTTTACATTTTTTATTTTATTTTATTTAATATTTATATAAGTCTGCCACTAATAATTTGTTAATGAATCGACACTCGTTTTATCAAATTTCAAATCAAAACAGTTCAGAAGATAAAAGTTAATACTGATTCTTTTATCATTTTATTTTACCCTAATGACAATCAAATACAAATTCAGCAACGTCATCGCAGTCAAAAATAGTGCTACAGCATCGGATCATCAACCAGAATATAAAAAAAAACAAAAAAAAATAAAGACACACACACACAGATAGTTATTAGGCTGAGAATATAAATGACTTTTTCCTGCATAGTTGCGCCGTATGGTACTTTTTCATTTAGCGGGTCACATTCTTCGGTTTCATACTGTCACGTTACAATTAAAACAGCTGTTGTTTTCTTCAGATTAGAGAGCTCATGGTGAATACAATCCGTTAGGTGTGTCTGATGTCACGTATACATACTAAATATAAACATTTTTAAATGTACTAACAAAATTTTAGTTATTTTTGAAATCCTTGTGTACGAATGGAAAATAATAATAATAATAATAATAATAATAATAATAATAATAATACTGATCTCTCTCTCTCTCTCTCTCTCTCTCTCTCTCTCTCTCTCTCTCTCTCTCTCTCTCTCTCTCTGTTTCCCATATATTATGTATATATAATATTATATATATATATGCATGTATATATCTATCCACTAGTATCTATCTATATATCTGTATGCGTATATATATATATATTATGTATGTATGTATATATGTGTGTGTGTGTGTATGTATAAATGTGTATGTGTATATGCCTAAGTGTGCATCTATATCTGATATATACCATCATGTTACTCTTTGGTAAATAACATTAACAAAAAAAAAAAAAATAATAATAATAAATTAAAATAAATAAATAAATAAATAAATAAATAAATAAATAATAAAAAGCAAAGTAAAACAAAGACAAAAAAAAAAAAAAATAAAATAAAATAAAAAAAATAAATAAAACAGGTTAAATGATGAAAGAAATATCAGATATACATTAGCTATAACTAATCAATAGGTTATGCTTAACAACTATAAGGCAGTGTGCTTCTGTTTGATAAATTTTATCAAACAAACAATTTTGTTGACTAAAAAAAATGAAAGACCAAATTATTCGTGTCAGTATATAGGTATATATATCAACCACTGACACATTTCTTTCAAAAAAAACAGAAGCAACATTATTTTTTTATTTGCTGTATAGAAAACAATAAAGAGAAGAATCAATTTTACTAACGACATCATGAAACCAGTTAAATGGATCTACGAAACTATTCACTTTGACTCTCAACTTCTCCTCTCGAACCGGAAGTAGTTTTCAAACAGACGTTAATAAAGCAACCGGCGACCGGCTACGTCATTTGACCTCTGATATTAATGAAGTCAGCGTTTGACCTCGATTGAGAGACAGGACCTGCTCAGCTCTACTTTCGACAGAGATATACTGATATGTTAATTTTATAGTTAAAATAAAACAAAAATATTTTTGCATAAAGCATATTATATTTTAGGCGATACTATTTTCAGATCAGACTCTATGATCTGATAAAGGAATCAGATTATTCGCTTCACTGAAGCATGTATTCGGTAAATGAGCAGATAGAATAAAAAACAAAATACTATAATCTCAGTTTTTAATTTACCGCCCTCCTTTTTTTTTTAACCTCTTAAATTTTTAACTTATGAAATCGTTTTATGACATCATGCTTCAAATATTTAGCTGACAGCTACTCGAAAATAAATTAAGGGAAAAAAATGTCACGAATAAGAAACTAAAATACGTTTAACTAATATCTATAGTAGGCCAAATTTGCTTTTTTTTCGCAAAATATAAAATTGTCTAATAAAAAAAAACAAAAAAAACACTAGCAACAGTTTTAATGATTTCAGTCTTTGTAAAATGATAAAGGAAATTGTTATTAACTGAAATGTATTTATTATCATTATTAATTTATTTATTTATTAATTTATTATTATTATTATGTTAAAAAATTATTGTTACTGTTTACATTATACAATAAATTTTAGTTCTCATTAATAGTAATTGGCCTAATAAATGCCTGCCCATTTTTAGATTTTCTACAAAGAACAATATAAATATCTGTGCAATTTTAATAGGTTTAATACAAATGTGTACAGTGCAGAATAAACTGAACATAATTTACATTATATTTATACGCAATTAACTTGTAATGTGTACCGTGCGACATAAATTAAATGTGTATAATACATGAGATAAAAATAAATTAAACATAATTATATACACATAGCCCAGTAGAAAATTATTAATAACCTAGAACAAACTGCAACAAAATTTTTGATGTTTCTGGTCATTCTGAATGTTCATACACATTCGGATAATATAAGAAAGTGACACTAAGGAACCAAAATATGCCTTCAAACATTGTGTATTATGACAATTACACGAGACATAAATTATGTAATTATAATGCGTACTCAATATCACCATTATGTTATAAAAATTCTATTGCAATTTGATCTTGGTTCAGCCATTTTTGGCTTTTTCTTCTGGACTACATATGGCACTTGATGTTTAATTAAAAAAAGAAAATATTGCATACAAGTCTTGAAACATCAAAAAAAAAAAAAAAAAAAAAAAAAAAAAAAGAAATAAAGAAAATGAAAAAAAAAAAAAAAAAAAAAAGAAAAAGTGTATCACCATCTGAGACAATCTCAATCTATGTATCAACGTGAAGAATCAGTTTTACACTAGGAGCAGTTTTAACCGTAAGTAGATGTAGAGTTATTTTTTAACAGTGAATAACAACGTGTAAAAAATAAACTTTCTTCTTCTGAATAAGACATTTATCAAGTTTCACAGATAAGAAAATATGTGTAATAACTAGACTGGTTCTTAAATTCAGTTTAATAGATAAATAAATTTGTGTAACCAGTCGAATAGTACATACAGACTGCACTAGTCAGAACTGTAAGATTAACAGATAATAAATTTGTGTAAACAATGGACTATTTCAACCCTACTGTCCAACGAAACTCTGACAAGTTTAGTGACTGTTTTAATTAACAAGTTTGATAGATAATAAATGTATGCATCCAACAGACAGGTCCATAGACTTTAAAAACTGCAAATTCAGAGAAGTATTTAACAATTTTAACAAATAATAACTTTGTGTAAGCAATGGATTAGACCATTCACACTGCATTACTCCAAACAATGAAAAGATCTGAAATGTATTTAGCAAGTTTAACAGGTAAAATATTTCTCTAACAACAGTCTGAAATACTAAATTATTAAAAATTTAGAAATGATTTAACAAGGTTAACAGAAAAATAAAATGAAAAATCTATACAACTGAACTTAACACACAGACTAAGCAAGTTATGAAAAGCAGAGTAGATCATAGATGGTATTTTTGATAATTTTGAAATTTTAAGAGCCAAATCTGCCATTTGTTAAGAGAAAAACATAACAGTCTGTATGTCATTATTTATCATAATACTTAGGGCATTTGCTGTGGATCATTCTGATATATAATAATAATAATAATAATAATAATAATAATAATAATAATAATAATAATAAATGTCATTGACAATGGAATGTTTTAGACCATAAATTTAAAATTTGAAAATAAATTTTGGTTGATGAAATGGATAGAAAAAAAATCAACAGTTTTAACTGAAATTTTTATAAATATGACTATAATTTCACAATCTGATATATGATGAATGGTTAATTAAGAAATTCAGTGATTTGATGAATTATTAACATAAATTGTATTATCTTGTTACTTGATGAATTATCAACTAATAAATTTTACTATTTTGTGATTTGATGAATGATTAAACAATAAATTAAATTATTTCATGAATTATTAACTGCAAATGATTCACCAATATTTAAAATTTGATGAATTAACTGATGGAATAACTATTCTTTTCATGACATCATGATTTAATAACTGCAGAAGACCTTTGATACATTTTTTAGTTGTATTTTTTTACTGTTGCTGTGAATTGTTTTCTGACATTCTCTGAGTTTATATGAATTCAAACGTTTTTTTCCTGTTTTTGAACACTTTTTAAAAATGAAACATTTCATCATGTTCTTCTGGGTTCCAGTTTGTGAGAAAGATGAGTTAAAGTTCTTTGGTTGTCAATCACAGAAAGGTTCCTGCAATAAAATTTAGAAATATTAAATAATAAAGGTTTCTGGTATATGCTGTTTGTACTAAATTGTTTATATAACTCAAAGATTAAAGCACACAACTGGTTATTGCTAGAGGTGTCATCTTCTTAAAAAACACCAACATCTCTACTTTTTTTTAAAACATTTATAATTATGCTCTTTTATCTGTGGAAATATTAATGAAAGGAGACTGATGACTGATAACTATATGAATCTGTTTTATATAAAAAAATTGAACATTTTTTACAAGGTTTATTACATTGTTATTAAACAAGTATTAATTAAATTCTTAACCAAAGTAAATATTTAAAAAATGGTTTATTAAATTAAAATATTTGTCACTGAAATGAATTACAACTAAAACAAAACTAACCTGATGTAATTACGAACGTCAGGTGATGACTTCACTGTCAGTGGTGGAGCTTCCAGTTCTGAGGGAGGAAACAAAAAAACAGAATATTACACATGGCATCTGAATGTGTAAAACTTTTAAAATAAGGCAAATGTAAACTATAAGTAAATAATAACATTTTTTTTTTTTTTTTTTTTTAATGTGACTTAAAATATGAGAATAATTAAATTAAAATAATATAATTATTTGAAGAATTTAAAAACCTATACTGAATTGAAACCAATATTCTGTTATTGTGATATGTAGTGTACATATTTGAGGAGTGACAGATTGGAGGTTCCATTCTTCTCAGTGTCTACTATGGATTATCTTGAACTGTATATCACACATGTGATAATTAAATATGTAAGTAAAGAGATGTGTATTTTTTGACTCTTACCCATTTGCTGACTTCTACAGAACCTGACAGTTCTCAGAGTCTGAGCTATCATGTGCTGAAACAAACACAAAATATGTAAAATTAAATGACTGATGATAATCAATAATAATTTAGCAAAATAAAAATTAAAATTAAAAAAAGTAATAATAAATAAATAAACACCTTTATTTTTTTTCAAAAAGTAAACAATGATGTTTGGGTGTCAGTAATCCAAAAAGCTTTAAAATATTTATTGTAATCATAAAAAGTAAACAGAACAGGGAATTCAGTTTCATGCATCAGTGTAATATTGGTAACTGATATCAATGTGAAAAATGTTGGTCAATGGAGATGGAAACTACAAAGTGGCATATTAAGAAATATATAATGGATGTTAAAATTTGAGTGCAGTGGTTTTTAATTTCTATCTTACCATTTTTTCAAAATTAACCAGACTTTCATAGTATGTTTTGTTTCCCTCATGAGTGAAAGTCATGTCTGAAAAATGTTCAGAATATAAACAAATGTATTATTAACATTAATACTGTTCTTTTTGTAATTATTAATTATTATTGTTGCTGTTGTTATAATTGATATTATTATTATGCTGTTGTTATAATTGATATTATTATTATTACTAATGATATTACAATTATTATTACAGTTGATATTATTACTACTACTATTACTACTACTTCTACTACTACTACTATTATTATTATTTCTAATCTTGTCATCATTATTAAAACTTTATCCATCCACATTAATCCATTAATCTTTAATTATAATATTCTTTACAATTATAACAGTCTCCATCATAAATAACTAAAGGAGATATTCTTACCAATAACTGTACTATTATTATTACTATTATTTATAATTACCATCATCATCATTATTATTATTTATAATTATCACAATGATTAAATACAGTGCATGTTTATAAATGAAACGACTGAGAATTGAAACGAACCCTTCATGAGGAGTGGCATGAAAGGAATGATGGGAGGAGACTGTTTTGCGACTGTCAGTCGGTACACTCGATGGTTTCTTGACGGATCCATCACAGTCTCAAACTCGGCAAACATCCGCTTAAACTTGTTTGGCAGTTTCTGAAATCAGATTTAATTAAAAAAAAAAAAAAATTAACATTAATAAATAGAAATGTTTTTTTAAAAAAATCCTTCACCTCTACATTATGCACGTAATTAGATATGTGAGAAATGTTAAAAATATTCCCATTTATTATTTCAGAAAATGTCATCTGGTCAAATTAATTGGTTTCTAATTGCATTCTGATTACTCCGATACATTTTTGAAATGTACTGATTATTTTTGGATGACTCAGCTGGGATAATCTCCCTTCATTTAGATAAACTGTTTAATCTGTTTTGTATCCATGTCAACCAAAGTTGAAATTTTCACTTTCTGCTCCTGATCAGAGTGATATACTTCTCAGTATTTATTTAAATACATTTTTCTCTCTCTGCTTCTCTCCCTTGCTTCAGTTGACTGATCATGTACAGGAAGTTTGGCAGTAAAAAGGTTGATCAGTTCTAATGAATATAAAAAGAAGTAAACACATTTTACTTACTTCCCAGGTTTGCGACAGTCGACTGACTGCGATGTTACTCAAACCCATCACAATGGCTAAGAAAGAATTTAGATTCTGGTATTCTTTACAGCTAGAAACAAAAACAAGTTTTCATTAAACACAGATTTATATAAATAGATAGATAACATGTGTGCTTTCTTTGTGTGTATGTTATACATTATTCACTGATCTGAAACATGTTATGGAATGACCTATTTGATATATTACTGAAGTAATTTATTGAGCTTTTTAAAGTAATTCATTGAGCTACTTCATGTTACTCACTGAACTTCTACAAGTTACTCACTGAACTGTTACAAGTATTCACTGAACTATTACAAAGTTACTGAACTGTTACAAAATTAATGACTGAACTGTTACAAGTGTTCACTGAACTATTACAAAATTAATCACTGAAAAGTTACAAGTGTTCACTGAACTGTTACACATTACTCACTGAACAAGTGTTCACTGAACTGTTACAGGTTACTCACTGAGCAGCTAGTTTTATGAATTTTCTCAGAAGCTGCACTCGCTTGCTGCTGTTGGTACACAAAACCATCTCCGTGACAACCCAGTACTGAGTCTCATTGAAGTGTCTCAGAAAGAGGTCAAGGTTAGCTGTGATCTTCTGAAACTTGTGTCTACCAAACACCTGATATATCAACTCATACTGCAACAAAACAGATGAGACATAAATAGCTGTATAGAAACTGAAAATAATGAAAGGTAGTTCATTTAAATATATATGTGAAAGACAGTTACAGAAAAAAGTACATGTGTACACAGACATAAACACATTTACAGACATACCTACTCACACAGAAAAACATACATTCACACACACAAACACACATGTACATATATGCATTCACATATACACATACATTCATTCATACATACATATGACAGAGAATATTCAAAATCCTAAAATGCATTCATACATATCTACATACCTACCTACCTATTTACCTATATACATACAGACAGACAGACATACCTCATGGACACACACAAACAGCTCCCAGTCGTACTGCATAAGATGGTAGGCAAGTTCCTTTGTACTCATCAGTTCTAGTAATGCCGATGTCCCTGTTGTTGGACCTTCCTGTTCAGGCAGCGGCGTCTTTAATAAAATACACAAAACTAACATTCATAATAATAATAATAATAATAATAATATTAATAATAATAATAATAATTATAGTAATAATAATATAACAATATAATAATAATATAATAATAATTATATAATAATAATAATAATAATAATAATAATAATAATAATAATTATAGTAATAATATAACAATATAATAATAATATAATAATAATTATAGTTATAATAATAATAATAATAATAATAATAATAATAATAATAATAATAACTAATAATATAAAGAAGAGAAGGTGGTAGAGATATAGAAATTAATTTAATATATAAATCAGTCTAAGTAATATGACTGTTATAATTTAGATTATCAGTTTAATTTACTTTAACAAAAATTCTGGCTGTCATGTGAATGGCATTATTAAAATTGACAGAACTCAAAGAACTTTTTGAAGCAATGTATAATAACAACATTTAAATATTTTCTTATAGTATATGTGTTTGTGTTAAACAGTTTTAAAATGAATGTATCAATGTTACATATAATTAGCTGTGTGTAACTATGTTTTACAAAGTATTACAAGATCAAAGTACCAGAGCATCTATATGTTCTCTAGGTGTGATGAACAAACGTCCATTCAGACTGAGTCTCGTAACAACACAAAGATCAGTCTCTTTAAAAATAACACGTTCTGAAAATAAAATAATAATACTAATAATAATAATGAGTAAAATAAAATATAAAAAAGTACATAGTTAGTAAATACTTCAAATTTATTGAGTCTGTGATCTCCTGATAATTGATATTAGACAATGATAATAATGTTATAAAAATAAAATAAAACTATCAATTTATAAATACACAGTTAAGTTTTCTTGTTAAGTTATCATGCCAGTTATATTTTATGGTAAATAATGCAAAAATTTACAGAAACTGTAATTAATATCTTTATTAATGAATTAATTTTAATTTTTTTTTTTTTTTTTTTTTTACACAATATTAAAAAGCTTTTTTAATATTATTTTGTTTAACAAATCAGTGAAATATTCAACAATATTTCAGTTAATTACCTAATTTATCATTATATCTTTACTTAAATTTATACTGTACAAGACATAGTGAAATATAATTAATTATTTTCAGAGAATTAATCATTAGAGTTCACCATTATGTCTTTAACTACTTAAATTTAATGAAATACAATTATTTTCATAGAATGAATGATTAGAGTTACCTCCCATGGATTTGACCTCACAGAGAACAAGGTCATCACCAAGATTGAGTTTGTCTCCAGCATGTTCTATTATCTGAGCAACAGTTGTGTCCATCGGCAGTCGCAGGGAACTGTAGGTGTGGTCAGCACAGTACACCTTGAATATTGCTAAAAACAATATAGAAAAAAAAAAGAAGTAAAATTATCTCCTTGACTCCCTCTGCTACACATTAAATTAAAACAGATGTGATTACATTTATTTATAGCACTTAATAATTACTTTAAATTATTTATTTGCCAATAAATACTGAGGCCTTTATCAAAGAAGAAAAATATTATGGATATATTGAAATTTGTAAAAATGAGAGTTAAAAATAGATGAAAGTTAAAAAAATGTCCTACTTTCATCAGTTCCTTTTATTGGTTTCTTTTTCCAGGCGTTTTCTAGGAGATTCGCTTTGGAAGCTTTTCGACTCAGAATGAGGGAAGCACTGATTTTCCTCTTAGTTGATCTGTCAGACACTGGAGAACTGTGATAAATAAATAAATAAATAAATAAATAAATAAATAAATAAATAAATAATTATTTAAGAATAGCTAACTAAAATTACAAACACCAAAAAATATAAATAACTAAATAAATAACAAATAAAATGAATTACATGATAAAGTAGAAATAATTATCTTCATTTAATTACAGTCCAGTTTTATAGAATAAATGTTAGTATTTGTAATATACTATAATGTGTGTTTGATTTTTATAGAATGTGGACACAGACACAATGAGGTTGAATGTGTCTAATGGGTATAAACATATAAATAAAATATTTTTAAACTAAGGTGACAACTAACTTGTTTTTCAGTTGTAAAATGGCCTCCAGTGATTCAAGATCATCTTTCAGTACTGGATACACTCCACTGTCCTCCTCCACTGACTTCACCAGATCCTGAACAAAACAGTTTAATACATTTTACAAATTTTAAATAGAAACAATTTAATATTTTTAAATGTATTTTAATACATCTCACTTCACTAGATCTTGTAAAAAAATTTAAATTTTTAAATGTATTTTATTTACATCTCACTTCACTAAATTTAATATTTTATAAATGTATTTTAATACATCTTTCTTCACTAGATCTTAATTTTATAAAAAAACAATTTCTAATTTTATAAATGTAATTTTATTTTATAACTGCATTTTAATACATCTCACTTCACTAGATCTTGTAAAAAACAATTTAATATTTTATAAATGTATTTTAATACCTCACTAGATCTTGTAAAAAACAATTTAATATTTTATAAATGTATTTTAATATATCTTCAACAGATCCTGTACAAAACAGTTTGTACATTTTATTCATATTTAAATACATCTGACTTCACTAAAAACAGTTTAGAAATTTTTATATTTTAATACTAATTATATTTTTCAAAATCAGTTTTAATCTGAAATTAAAGAAATCAATTTAGACTGTTAATGTCATCTCAGTGATAAATCTGATGAAGACCTGCAACATTGGTTTTGTTATTTACCTTCACAAACGTCACAACGACGGGATCATCGGTAAAAACTTCGCCAATGATGGTGTTCCAGGCTAAGACAAACTGGACAATTGACCTCTTGTGTGCCAACATATAGTCTGCTATCTCCTGGTCAGTGCCCAGTGTGGCCTCCGAGTGATAGGTTCGCTCGTTAAAGAAATCTCAATATTTGTCTTGTTGTTTACATTTATTTTTTCTGTTTTAGTTTTTATCAACAGTTTTATATTTTTCACTGATTTTTTTAAAGAACTTTATTTCAAAGTTTTAATTAATGCACACAAACACATCCAAAGTAAACACAGATATATATATATATATATATATACAAGTACAAAATATTGGTCAACTATGTGATGCATACGCACAAATACTCGTATAAATATGAACACAGATTGATGTAAAAAATATTTAAATCAAAGGATGTTGGTTGACAATGCCACACAAATAAATAAATATCTAAAATAAAGGATATTGGTTGACAAAGTAACACACACACACATACACACACATAAATAAATATCTAAATTAAAGGATATTGGTTGACAAGGGCACGACACAGTCTCTCACTTGGCATGTAGATTACATGTGTAAGAAGAAAATCTTCTAGAAACCGATCTGAAACAAAACAATGATCATTTATATTACTTATTACAAAAACTATTTATATTGCCCATGTGTGTGTGTGTGTGTGTGTGTGTGTGTGTGTGGGTGGGTGTGGGTGTGAGTGTGTGTGGGTTTAATTCTAAGAAAGCGAGAAGAAAATTTAAAAATTAAGATACGGTGATGTTTACCTGAAGAAAGCTCCTCTCCCTTCCCATCCATCCTAGTTTCTAGTAAATGTTCTAACATCTTCTCAGCAGTGCCTGCCATCACAGAATACCTAAAACAAATAAATGCATAAATACATAAATAAATAAATAAATACATAGATACATACATACATGGGTGAATGAATGAATAACTAAAGTAAATAAATATATACATAAATCAATCAATCAATCAAACAATAAATACATAAATAAATGAATAAATAAATGAATGTTTTATTTATTTTTGATTATTTTTATCTTTGATTATTTTTGACTTTTATTATAATATCATTTTAAATCAGTTTTATAACTAACTTGTAATGAGAATGGATTGTTCCATCTTGGTTCTTTATGTTTGTTGGTATTTTCTCTAACACAAGAACATTCTGTCCATGTTCCTTCAACCTGACAGTGTTTGCTTCCACATCCTGCAAACATCACAGACTCTCATTAGTACAAATACAAAATACACATACTAATGCTGAAACTGTCTTTATATAAAAATCATCATTATTATAAACACCGTCATAATACAAATACATAAGTATTATAAAAATTGTTATATAAAAAAAACCTGTTGGTAATGTCATTATGTTTTAAGGAGCGTAAACATGTTAGTGTGTTAGTGTGTTAGAGTGTTAATGAATTCAATTGAAAGGTATAAAGTAACAACAAAAAACAATAAAAAAACACTTTGCAATGTAAAACAGCTCACCAATCTACAAAACTATTAAATAATGTTTTTTTAAATTAGAATTTAAAATGTCTTACTCTGAGAATTCTGTTAAAGTCATCTTTGTCAACTCGAAGAAAATGACAATTGTCTTCCTGGAGAATAATTGTGGCTGCCCTGAAAAATAACACATCATAAAAATATTCATTAAATATAATTTTAATTTTAATTTGTACTAGATTTGATACTTCAAACATCATTTTATTTTAAATGAAAAATAAATACACACACAGACAGAAATAAATATTATCTTATATATGTTATGTCTAAAAAAAATGACTACTAAGAATTCACTGAACATAAAATTCAGTTGCTGTTTAAAACCCACTGTATTATGAGATATCATTTGTTTTTGTTTTGAAATATTTATATGAAAATATGAACTAATGTAAAAAGAAAGACAGAAATACAAATGCATTTAATGTTTTCAGTATTATTCATAACCAATGATTTCATTCTAATATAAAATTCTAATGTAACATGTTCAATATTTAATACTTTAATAAACTTAATTTTTTAGTTTGTATTTATGTTTTTACCTTGGAGCATCATTGACAAGAGCAAGTTTTCCAAAATCATCTCCTTCATTCAGAGTACAAACAATTCCCTGTAGTTTGAAAAACAAATATATAAACACATCATCATAAAAACAATAACACACAGCAACACAAAACCACAGAAACCTCAATGACTGGGATATATCAATATTAACATCATTATAACCAAATACTAAAACTTATGCAGAATTACAGTTTCTTTCAAAAACACTTGTTCTATATTTCACTGTTAAAACAGACATCAGCAAAATTTTTTTTTAATAATCTAACCTGTTAATCAGTTAAATATTTATATTTTTTATCTCTGTTTTCTTAAAATGCTCTTTTTTTATATCATATATTCAGGATTTCCATTGTGTCTTCGTCCTTTGATACGTTGAATACATTCAATATTTATTCTGTAATATATATATATATATATATATACACACACACACACACACACACATAAAAAAGGTGATGACTTACTTTTCCATAAATAACAACGTTGACAGAACCTTTGAGTATGATGTACCATGACTTTCCTTCATCACCCTGGTTGAACACTGAAACAGGAAAATGAAAGAAAACAAGAAAACATAATTAACTAATAACACATGAAAGACAAAATGAAATAAAATAAAATAACTGAAAAAATAAACAAATAAATAAGGAAACAAAAAAAATAAAAGAAGTAAATGAATAAGTCTGCCGAATTACAGTGTGTATTATATCTTGGTTTATCAAAGTCTGTGGTATGTGTGTTCGTGTCCACAGAAAGAAAAAATTAAAACCTTTCTAGTCATCAAGTTCCTGTAAAAAGTAAACTAGTAAATATGTTGTACAAAAGCTAACATTCAAACATTATAAAAAGCAAAATTTAAGACCATTTTCAGAAAGCAATGGGGGAGGTAACTACTGACAGTGTAGATAAATGTTTAAAAACAAAACTTAATGCTAGTTTCAGAGAAGTAACAAGGGAGATCATTAACGACAACCTAGTACAAATGTTGTTTTAAAAAAAAACAAATAATAAAAAATACAACTTAATACTACCTTCCAGACAAGTAACAGGGGAGATAACTATTGGCAATTGTCTACAAATATTGCATAAAAGAAACAAATTATAAGGGAGGTAACTATTGACAACTTAGAAGAAATATTTTTTTTAAATAAATGTTTTACTTAGAGAGAAGGGAGATAACTATTGACAACACAGAAGAAAAGTGTTTATAACTAAAAGTTTCACTTACAGACAGTTCCGGCTTTGGGGTGAGATTCAAACACTAAGACACTAGCGAGTTCTCTCTTCACCATGGTGGAGAGGTGAGACAGAGCTTTGATGTGAAGAAGTTCCTCATAAATAATCTCCAAGTCTTCTGCTGTCCTCTCGTGTGGCCTGAGAGTGAAACAGAAACAGTGAAACAGTAAACAAAATAACTTAACTGTAACGTGTTAAAAAAAAGTTTTACTTCTGAGTAAAATGTGAAATCAGTACTATTTTTAATACTCCAACTATCTTCATGATTCTTTTGAGACACATAGAATGACATGTAAAGTCAATTTAGTATTTTAAATTATAAAAATAGTACTATGTTTAGTATTTTAAATAAAAAATTTAGTACATGTATAGTATTCTGAGTTATAAAATGAGTTTTATGTTTAATATTTTGAGTTCTGTGTTTAGTATTTTAAGTTTAGTGTTAGTATTTTAAGTTATAAAATAAGTTTTGTGTTTAGTACTTTAAATTCTGTGTTTAGTATTTTAAGTGCTGTGTTAATATTTTAAGTTCTGTGTTTAGTATTTTATGTGCTGTGTTTTGTATTTTAAGTGCTGTTTACTATTTTAAGTTCTGTGTTAGTATTTTAAATGCTGTGTTTAGTATTTTAAATGCTGTGTTTAGTATTTTAAGTGCTGTGTTTATATTTTAAGCTTTGTGTTAGCATTTTAAGTTCTGTGTTTAGTATTTTTAGTGCTGTGTTTTGTATTTTAAGTGCTGTATTTACTATTTTAAGTTCTGTGTTAGTATTTTAAATGCTGTGTTTAGTATTTTAAGTGCTATGTTTAGTATTTTAAGTGTGTGTTTATATTTTAAGTTTTGTGTTAGTATTTTAAGTTCTGTGTTTAGTATTTTAAGTGCTGTGTTTATATTTTAAGTTTTGTGTTAGTATTTTAAGTGCTGTGTTTAGTATTTTAAGTGCTGTGTTTAGTATTTTAAGTGCTGTGTTTACTATTTTAAGTGCTGTGTTTAGTACACTTACGGTTTTCGCAGGATCATTCTCATCATGGCGTCTGGACCGATCTTGGCTAGAGTTGTAATTGCTTCCTGCAACATCTCATCACACTCCTTCCTCTCTGTCGCTGTCGGGGCCATCCCAACACCCTCATCATCGGCAGAGAAACGATAGAAGAGATATTTGTCTTTGAACTGATGTTGATGACAAACTGAAAATAATACAAATAGTTGATTTGTGTTGATACTGAAATATTGATAAATGTACAAACATTAAAGTATAGGTTTCTCAATCTGTCATGTAAGAAAAAAAAAAGAAAAAAAGGGTCTCTGTTTCTCTGTCTAGCTGTGGCACCACCTGTATATACTTTTTATTTAATCCAGAATAGATATCTAGATTGTAAACAAAAAACAAATAAAAAGCCAGAGAGAGAGAGAACAGTTCAGCCAGTAACAGATAGATTATGATAACAAAGCCAAATGTAACTGCCTGGAACTATACAGAATATACAGACTGTTTAGTCACATCAGTCCATGTTTTACAATATCTGACATTGTGTCACACACTGACAAGTGAGGAAGATAATCTGACAGCTTGCTGACTTACAGGAAATCTCTGTCAGGTAATGACAACTTAGTAATTTGAGAAAAACTTTCTTTGTCAAAGCTTTATTGATTTACTCCTCACAATAAAATCAATGTAATCTAGGATTTAAAATAATACTTTACCATGAACTACGACTCCCTCCTCTAGGAGACCCTGCCACATCCCCACAGCCTGGTTTCGGGTGTGTACGAGGGGGGACTGCTGCATGAGCCAGTCGACCATCTCTGACCCAACCATGCACCTGCGATACGTCCTCAGATGATACTTCCTGTCTCGTATCATGTGTGGTGCTCGACTCAGTAAAACAGTACGTAGAATGTGACCTACTTTCAATAACTTCTCACTCGGAACCTGCAGAACACAGAACAATACAATAAAATATACGTGGAACACAGAACAATATAGTTATCAGTTATACAAACTAACTCAGACAAAACATGTAGAACATAGAACAATACAATAGAATATATGTGGAACACAGAACAATATAGTTATCAGTTATACAAACTAATTCAGACAAAACATGAAGAACATAGAACAATACAATAGAATTTGTGGAACACAGAACAATATAGTTATCAGTTATACAAACTAACAGAAAAAACATTTAGAACATAGAACAATATAATAGAATATGTGGAATATAGAATACAATAAAATTATCAGTTATACAAACTAACACAGACAAAACATATAGAACATAGAACAATACAATATAATACATGGAACATAGGATACAATATAATTATCCATTATGCAAACTAACACAGACAAAACATGTAGGACAATTATCAGTTATACAAATTAACTCAGAACCTGTGGAACAAAGAACAATACAATAGAATATGTGGAACATAGAACAATACAGTTATTAGTTATACAAATGAACTCAAAACCTGTAGAACACAGAACAATACAGTTATCAACTATACAAATTAACAGAACCTGCAGAACATAGAACACAATTATCAGTTATACAAATTAACTGTAGAACACAGAATAGTATAGTCTACTAATTATCTCTTAAATAAATTAACAAAGGAATTTATTCAGACTTTAACTGAATAAAGTGTCATTTATTGTTAAAACTTTATTATCATAACACTCAATTCATAGTCCCTGAAAATAACCTGTCAATGATTATTTATTATTAATAAATGACTGTATAATATTTCTGAATAAGTATTGTATAATTTATGAATAAAAGTTGATTAACACAATGAATGATTATATCGCAAAAATAATTTAATTTAGAATGATCACTGCATAAAATATAAATAATATACTACATTAACAAAATGATGATTAATAAAATACATGAACACTATTAGATTAATATAATGTATAGACAGTAATGGAACAATACAAATGAATATGTTTAGTTAATACTGGTTTGATGGAGGTAGAAACTAATTAATGTAGACATGTTTACCAGACTAATCAAGTTACAAAAGTACATGTCAGATTTTTACTTGTGACAGGGAGTCTGAATCAGTCAAGCAGAAAATTGTTTTTTCTTTATATCACTGTCTGGCTCAGTTTTTACATTATGTTCACCATTTACGATTTCTGTTTCCTCGATGTAAGATAATAACAATAACTTACTAGAATGTGAATAGACCAAAGAAAAAACAATTTTAATAATAATAATAATAATAATAATAATAATAATAATAATAAATTTTACTGATGATGATGATGAAGATGATGATAATAATGGTATTTATTACAGCAGTAGTTACAACAGTATTAAAAAGAAGGGTAACAGGCACAGTACAGTAGTAGTTGTAGTAAAAGTAGTAGTAACAACACATGTAATACTATAGTAAAACAGTAATAAATGAAAACAAAAAATAATAGTAGTAGTTGTAATAATAATAATAATAATAATAATAATAACAATAACAATAATAATTATAGTAGTAGTAGTAGTAGTAATAATAATAATAATAATAATAACAACAATAACAATAATAATTGTAGTAGTAGTAGTAGTAGTAATAATAATAATAATAATAATAATAAGAAGACAAATTTGTACTATAAGCAAACTCAAACCTAGTCTCTGCACATCGGAGCCTAACTAAACTGAACAGTGAGTGACAGAGTAAGAAACACAGAAGCAATTTGTCGCAGCACTGTAGAGATTATTGGCATTGAAAGCTGGTAAATATTTGATGGTTTTTGGAATTGGACAGTTAGCTTTGATGCTTGTGCATTTCGTCAATTGTGAATTATTGATGTGAGATAACTGAATAGGAGATATTACACACCTTCTATCTTAGGGCTTTGTTGCTGCCGAATCCAATATGAGTGTCATATAGTTTACATATTACTGTCTTATTCTATATCACTTTGTTTTTCTATTTAAACAGAACAGAAACATTCACAGCAAAATAAAAGACAGGAATATAAATGTAGCACTAAAAAATATTTATGTTATCAGTACAACACAAAATATATGCAAAAATGACTCAGTCAAACAGAAAGACTTACAGTTATTACACAAATACAGAAAGAATGACTTACGGCAGTGATGGGTGCAGCAGGGTTTGGTAGATCATCCTGTTCACTGGAGGTAGAGCTTGTTTTGCTTCTCTCTCTCTTTATGTCTGCTGTTCTCTTGTTCTCTGTGAAACAGTTAACACATGTTTAGTCACAACATTTCAATATCAGTGTGTTAAACATGCCTGTTTATATACAGATGTGTTTAAAGAGGTAACTGGCTATTTTTTAAACAATATTTTAATCTGTTAAAAGTTATAAATCTTTTATAAAGACCTTCCTGTGAATAGGAAACTAAATTGAAAGCAATCGATGTACCAAATTATGGGGAAGTGGTTTTGGAATGGAAAAAGCTCAAAGGTCTTGTACAACCATCTGAAAATATATATTGATGTACATGTCCTTTTGGATTGCAAAACTGAAAATGGTTTGATCCTGCATCTCTGTTACTTGCTTATGTTGCTCTGTAATATCTACTCATTAAATCACAAATCTTAGTCTCTCTGAACTTTGTTCTGTCTTATACACTGTAATCTAATATGAGAAGTAACAAAGCATAAATAACATATCATGATTTCAAATCAGACACACACACCAGAGACATCCAGGCAGACAATCTTTATATTGCAGTCCTCATTAAAATCTCATTAGCTACAAATTATTATTCTTATTCTTCTTCATTTTTTTTCTTCTTGTTCTTATTCTTCTCCTTTTTATTATTATCATTATAATAAGCAGTGGTAGCAATTTTTAAAATAATAATAATAATAATAGTTGTAGCAATTTTAATAGTAGTAGTAGTAGTACTGGTAGCAGCAGTATAATAATAGTAGTATTTAGTAGAAATAATAGGAGTAATAGTAGTAGTAGGAACAATACTAATAGTATTATCTTAGGTAGTTATAGCAGGAACATTAGTATTATCAGCAGTGGCTGTAGTGGGAGTAATAGAATAGTAACTGTAGAACTACTAACATTACTGGATTTTTAAAAATATTTAATAGGTAACAGGCTAACAGATCTGACATTTTAGAAAATCTTTTGTAACTTTCATTTCGACACTTTTTATATTAAGCATTTAAATGTCCACTTTACCATTGCTGACTAGGAAATTTCTTTAAGTGAAAAAAAAATCAACATATCAATATTTTCTCTCCACCTCAGTGAACAGTTTATCACAATCCATTAGCCAAGGATGAGTTTCTGACGTAAAAGTCTGCGGCTGAGTTAGACAAACATTTATTTACAGGCAAGCTGTGCTGAGATCAGAAATGAAGATTGTTTTTTTTTCTGTTGATTAGGTGAAGTGACAGTTGGTTGTCAGAGAACGCTAACATGATCACTGTCAATCAGTCTCACATATCTCACATCAGCTCGTGGTATCTTACACATCACATATCACAGTATTTCATATATTTTACAGTATTTCACATATCACAGTATTTCACATTTCTCATATCTTACACATCTCACTGTATTTCAGAACATTTTAGATATCTCACATATCTTACAGTATTTCACATATCACAGTATTTCACATATCTCATAGTATTTCACATATCTCACAGTATTTCAAACATCAAAGTATTTCATATATCTCATAGTATTTCACATATCACAGTATTTAATATATCTCATAGTATTTACACATCTCACATATCTCATAGTATCTTACACATCTCACTGTATTTCACATATCACAGTATTTCATATCTCACAGTATTTTGTATATGACAGTATTTTATATATCTCACAGTATTTCACATATGACAGTATTTCATATATCTCACATATCTTACAAATCTTACTAATACTAGAAAGTAAATAAATATCAGAGTTTAAATCCAGTGACTACACTAAATATCTTGTTTCAGCACTGCTACCTTGGTAACCAGGTGATATATGTTTTATAACATCTTCACTACATATCTTGTTTTAACAATACTACCTTTATAACCATGTGATACATGTTTTAAAACCATCTTTACTAAATATCTTGTTTTAACACTACTAACTTTATAAAACCACCTTCACTAAATACCTCTTACATCTGTAACTTCCCCGGAGGACATTTTCTTAACTATGTGTTATATTTTTTAAAACCACATTTTACATTTTTCACTGAGCATTAGAAGAATTATCGCGAGAGTGTCATGTTGTAAAGACCATCATCTACAATTCATTAGCTGTTTTAAAATTAATGAGGCCACTGTGGTGAGAGGATGTCACATGTTTTAAATCTTTAGGTGAATTTCTGTAACTTAATGTTCGGTCTGTTGGAAACATAATTTGAATTCCAGTGAATGAGTTCATTTTTGTAGAGGGAGTCAAATTTGTTTCTTCTATATTTATAATTAGAAAAATATAACAGAGTACTATTTGATGTTATAAACAGTTTACAGCAGTTAAAAAGTTCATTATTTAGAAACAGTTTAAAATTTAAATATTAAAAAAATATATTTTAAATTTTTACTGAAAATACTTCTTGCATATAATTAATTATAAACAAAAATGTTTTAGATTTAAAAAATAATAATAATAATAATAATAATAATAATAATAAAAAATCAACAAAAAGTTAGTATTTGAAGAATGATCTGTAAACACTGAATACTACTTATAAACTGGGATTACTGGATTACAGGATTACTCGGTATAACACTCTTCTTGAATTGATAATTATTTTCATCAGTGAACTTAAAAATTACTTTCATAACTGAATGAATGAAAACTTAAAGACACCCAACACAAATGACACTGCTATCTACCAATGTCACAAAATTTATCAACAGACTGAAATGAAAAAACTGTTAAGAAAATAACAATTCTTTATAAAAAATAATAATAATAATATATATCAAAAGAACTGAATAGTGAGTTTAGAAACTCTTTATAAAGAATGATATTTTTTTTAAAATAGTGTCTACACAACATTGAGAACTGAATGTAACAATGAAAGAGAAAAAGAAAAAGAAAATTATGCTTATAATGGACTGTTGAGTTGAACATAATTTTATACCAGTGTAAGTAAAAAAACTGACACAGATGTTAAGCATGTTAACAAGAAAACATTTCTATAAGAATGATAATAAAACACAAATATGTCAGTATTGCAGAGGTAATAAATACATTCATGTAGCTATGTCATGTGTCTTTACAGTAACAATAGTGAAATGTTTTATATGTTACAGTAAGGGCAAGGAACACATACCGTCTATTATTAAAACAGTATTAAAAATAACAAGTACTATACACAGTATTATCAAACAGCAATAAAGAAATAACACAAACTGTGCACTGTGTTATAAAAATAATACTAAAAATTAAATAACACATACTATCACAAATGTGATAATAATTAATTTACATTATATAACACATACCTAGGCATTGTTTTATTTAAAAGAATGAAAAAACAATGAACATGCACTGTATTATTATAACAATGATAAAGAACTAACATACCTATGCACTGTTTTATTAATTTTTTTTTATAAAAAACACATATATCTATGCAGTATATTATTAAAACAATGATAAAACACTGTATTATTAAAAAAAAAGATAAAAAGTAAATGTACCTATGCATTGTATTATTACATTTTTTTAAATAAAAAAACACATAACCTATTATTAAAACAATGATAAAATACTGTATCATTAAAGAAAAGATAAAAAGAAAACGTACCTATGCACTGTATTATTACAGTTTTTAATAAAAAAACACATACACCTATTATTAAAACAATGATAAAATATTGTATCATTAAAGAAAAGATAAAAAGTAAACATACCTATGCACTGGAGAGAGTTGAGAGGAGTAAACACGCCCTCCATGAGCTGTTTGTTTCTCTGTGGAAGAAGAAGAAACACAATGAAAGAAAACAAACACACTTGGACTTTCGGCTCACAAGAAATAGTGGACTGTCATTTGATCTTCTAACTCACATCATCACAGTGTAACCTTGACACCAAACACCCAGTGAAAACACACACCACAAAGTCTGTTTATTTCTCAGAATAAAAGTAAAAGTAAATTATGAGCTTCTTACACAATTCTCTGTTTATGTGTGTGTAATTTCAACAAACCAAAAAAAAAAAAGTAATTTCTGTTGCTGAATCTCCCCCCAAATAAAACAGAAAGTAAACAAACCCCCCCAAAAACCCACAGAAAATACAATAGTTATCTTACAAGACAGTGATATTGTTGTATCTTACACTCTCAAATAAAACTTTTTGTAAATTTTTATTTATTATATCCATTCTCCTGCTTATAATATTTTTAATTTTCTACTTTTTAAATACAAAAAACAAAACCAAGAAATAATAATAATAATAATAATAATAACAACAATAATATTAATAACTGAAATAATAATAATAATAATAATAATACATTTATAAAATAAATGTTTATAATGTGCTGTCACTGTTAATGTTGTACATACTCTGGAAAATCAAAAAAAAAAAAAAAATATATATATTTTTCAGATGGTCTGAGAATTAGTTAAAAGTGTCAGCTAGTTTTCTTACCAGCAGTAAGTAACAGTTGTATCTACCAATTAGGGATACATGTACTGGCTGGGTGTGTGTGTGTGGGTGTGTCACTGGGTGTGTGTGTCTGAGTGGATGAATGGGTGGTTAATCAGCTAATGATCTGACTTTGAAAAGTTAATGAGGTGTGTGTGTGTGTGTGTGTGTGTGTGTGTGTGTGTGTGTGTCTCTTTCTCTCTCTTTCTCTCTCTAACTGTCCGTCTCTCTGTCCGTCTGTCTGTCTATCTCTCTGTCCATCTCTCTCTCTCTTTCTTTCTTGATTTCTCTCTTTCTCTCTCTCTCTGTATGTTTGTGTTCATGTGCTTGTAAGAGTGTATGTCTATGTTGTGTGTATGGGTGTGTGTGTGTCTGTGTGTCTCTTTACATGTATATCTGTTTATAGTTGTGTCTGTGTGTGTATGTTTGTATGTCTGGTGAAAGTGTCTGCATCTCTCCGTGTGTCTGTGTGTATGTTAATCTGTGCACTATTAGCACAATGTGAAATTTTAATCAGCATGGAAGGAGGATTAGATGTTAATGATCAATTGTATGAACAAGTGCGTGCAGGGTTTTAAAATAAAAATTTGTTTTCTTTGTGTTAGAATTAATTTTACTTAACGAGTTTAGAAATCAGTAAGCTCATTTAACTTCTGAAAGTTCACAAATAACAAAAATATTTAATTAGTAGATAAAAAGATCATCATTAGTTTAAAAAATTGGTGAAATGACTAATGATAAGCACATATGTTAATATTAGCTGTACACTGATGTCAAATGTAACTGTTCTTGAGTAAGTTAGCAGTAAGTGATTACAATGTACACCTTCCATGAACAGGATAGCAAATAACATAACTTTAAAAAAATGTGAAGATGAAGAAGAGGAGGCGTCAATTCTGTGTCACACTGAAGATGACTCAACCTTAGATAATTTTAAAATATATTTAAATCATTGTATATTATCATTTCTCACAAACAATTTTAGATATATTTTATTTCCAACATTGTATAATACCATTCTTCCAAGACAGTTTAAAAACATATTTTGCTTAAATCATTTTATAATTTCATTTTCTCACAAATAATTTTAGATATATTTCATTTCAAACGTACCATTCCTCACTCAGGGAATTAAATTAGAGTAATATTACACAACTCACCTCCCAGAGAATTTTAAAATCTTTCTGTTCCACTCTGATGAGTTCTGTGAAGTCTTGCGTGACGACGGTTGCGTGTCGTGGTTTGTTGGTGAGAATCGACTCGCCAAACGATGTCCCTGCCCCGAGAACACACAGCGTGACAGCATCCTCAAACAAAAATCACAAACAGAATAGAAGCAACAACCTCAACAACAACAGAGCTATTAATAAATATTTGTCTAAAAATAGATTTCTAATTTTTTTTTACTCTCACGAAGCTTTGCAGGGATCAGCTGGCTATACAAGAAAGTTTTAAAATAATATTGATGATGATGATGATGATAATATAAGAATAATAATAATAACAATGATGATAATAATAAGAATAATAATAATGATGATAACAATAATGAAATTTTTAAAAAAAAAGGCTGATAATTGTATCTCAGTATTTATGCCTCATAAAATTTATTTAAAAATCTCCAAATTCATATTCTTTATTAAAAATAAAAATTATTAATAATGCTATTATAAACATGGAAGATGATTAAGTAAGTATTATTATAAATGATTTCTTTTAAGATTTTTTTTTTTTGTGGACTCTACTAGTTGTATACTTTAACTCGTTGTTTTAAGTCATATATTAATAAATATTTGAATACTGTATTACAGAATAAATCAACATTTCACTACAGTATTAGAAAAATTAAACAATCTAACATTTGAATATGATACAATATTTTAAACAGTCTAATATTTAAATACAATTCTACAAAACATATTTGAATGCAATATTTCAGATTACTAAAGAAATCTAATATTTGAATACAATATTACAAAATTTAAAAAAATAATATATTAATATAATATTATAAAATGTTAAACAATCCAATATTTGAAAAAATACTACAGAATTTTAAACAATAATTGAATGTTACAAAATATTAAACAATCTAATATTTGAAAACAATACTACATAATTTTAAACAATATTTGAATATAATATTACAAAATAGTAAACAATCTAATATTTGTAAACAAGACTCCAGTATTACTGCAGAATAAAAACAACTTTGCCTGTCAAGTGACATTATTATTAGATGCTCGTTTAATAAGCACCTGTTACTACTAATGTCTGCTTATCTGATATTTCCTGCTTATTACTGGTTCAGTATCTATTGTGTTACATGCATTACAAGCTGAATCTGTGTTTAGAAGAGACAATGTGATATTTCTGACAAGATTTCTCCAGATAAACTGTCATATTGACATTAATTATTATTATTACTGTCACTGAATGCCAGGACCTTTGAACTAGATCTCTGATCATTACTGTTGAAGAGATGTTTATCTCAAAATATCTCACATCACAAATTATTAACTTTAGTGAGCATGTTACAATGTCCCAGAACTTTCACATGCACACAGAAACACACACACACACACACACATATATGTGGAGGCATTTTAGACCACGTTTTTGCAGAGTGTAATTTTTGGTATTAACTTACAATGAAAACAAAACAAAGAGATAATTAAAAAAAAGTGTGGTTTATTAAAAAAAAAAAATAATAATAAAAACTTTAAAAAATATTTACCTTTTGTAATCCAGTCTCTGACAAAGTGACTTGCAGAGAGCCAGAGAGAACTGTATACCAGTTTGTTCCTATATCACCCTGACGAAACACTGCAAAAAACAGAACATGTATTAAGAAATAATGTTTTAAACTCTTACTGAATTAGAGTTACAACTGTTAAATTATGAAGTATAACGATATGATTACAAGAAAATCTCATAATAAAACACAAAAAAATACTGTGCAATATAACATAGTAAACTGTTGTACAAAACATCATAATACAATACCATAAAAGATAACACAATACCATACAATATAACACAATACCATAATACTAAACTGTATAGGACAATCCATACCATATAGCATAATACCACAAAACATAACAATACCATGCAATACAGCAATACCATTCAATATAAAAAATACAAGATAACACAATACCGTACAAGATAACACAATACCATACAGGATACCATTATATGCCAAAATACAAAAAATAAAACAGTCAAAAATAACATAACTTACATGTAACCCCCTTATCCAGATCTTCATAGTATCCATAGTAACAGATCTGTTGTAGGAGGAGGGGGTGGAACTTCTCAAGGGGTTTGATGTCTTTAAGGCGTGAGTAAATAATGTCCAGATCTTCACCTGTCCGATCCGCAGGTCTGAAAAAGAACAGAAATTTAATAAAACTAGATATTTAAATAATAATAAAATATTATATATTTAAAAAATATTAAAAATACCATACATTTAAATAATATTAAAAATAATATATATTTAAATAATAACAAAATTAAAATAAATTTAAAATTGTAGCTCAATATTGTGATGTAGATGTGAGATGTGAAGGTTTCTAGGATCAAAGGATCAAACCTGGTTTTATTTTTCATTTCAGTCATCACCTTGTAACTGTTTATCCAAAAATTCTAATAAGTGTTTCGTGTTTTGCTTTTAATGTAAAGGTTCACACACACACACACACACACACAACAACAAAAATAATAATAGTAATAATAAATATTAAAGATATAAAAGTATTAAACTTTGTTGTTAATAAGAGAACTAACAGTCTGGTTTCAGAAATTGAAATTAAACAGATGACATTCAATAGCCATGTTTTTGAGTGGTGTTATTAAACAATGTAAATAATAACTTTCAAGTTTTATAGAAACGATGTCAGCTATGTTGACATAGTTAAAATAAACCCACTGTACTGATCAGCATAAGTGCTATGTAGGTATTCAATAACATGGTTTGTTCATACATTGTGCAGCTGTTTGTTTATAAACATAATTCAAAACATGTTTGTGATATATTACTTCTAACAAAATGAATATTCAAAAGTTTTTCAAAATGTTCTTTACTCTCCTTGATAAAAGAAACAACAATGTTTCACAAATTTTAAAATGTCTTTTAATTATTAGTTATTGCTTCTATTGTCATTATCACCTTTGTTGTTGTTGTTAGTATTATTAATATTACTATTTTTATCTGTATTCTCTTTATTATGTTTTATTATTATTTTTGCTGTTGTTGTTCTTGTAATTTTCATTATTGTTACTTATTTATTTATTTATTTACTTGATTGTGTTTGGTATTTGTTTATTGTTGTTGTTGTTGTTGTTGTCATCATCATCATTATTTTATTATTATTATCATCATCATTATTATTATTATTATTGAACTCCCTTTGGAAAGAACACTGAATTGTACCTGCAAGTTTGATGTTTTGTATTACATCATTATTACTACACATAGATAAATATTTAAAACATGGAACAAACATTCTGTTTACATTAAGCCATAACAATGATTTTCTGCTAAACAAATTTAATTTTACAAGAAATTTTTAAATAAAGTTTGCCAACATTAACGAATGTTAAACAAGAAGAAGAAGAAGAAATAAATAAAACTAAATTTACAAAAAGGTATATAAATATAAATTAAAATATAAAACCCCAAAACCAAATGCATACTATCAAAACAATAAATGGCTGTCAAAAAAAAAAAAATATAATAATAAAAAAAAAATTAAACAAATAAATAAAATAAAATAAAATAAAATAAATAGTAAATAAAAAATAACAAGCACAAGAAACAAACAAACCACAAAACAACAACATAAAAAAAAATTAAAAAAAAACAACAAAAAAACAATGCTCTCCTAGAAAACCCAAGCATATTACAGTTTTTACTATATTCAAAAATACAAGCTGCTGTTTAAAAAGACTATGACTTTGTTTAATCACTGGAACACTTTTTTATATAACTGTGAAACATGTTTGACTAACTACATAGTTAATGATGTCACTGCAGTTGTTATTAAACACTGTGTAAGAATTACATAAGAAAAAACATGCCAGCTGGCTGATTATTCTTGTCATTTAGCATATCGACATGATTAGTTATACATTTCCATTTATATACAAATTACACACCTCAGCTTATGATATAGGCACTGGGTTTGGAATGGGAAATAGTGCAAAACATACAAAAATGCAGACTGATTCACAAAACCCTGAACACCATAAATACTGAATTGTGTCAGTTCTATTGCTAAATTTAGGAGAAAAAAAAGAAGATTTAAATAAAAAATGTATTTTGAGAAAAAAGGTGAGATTGACGTAAGGAAGCTAAATCAGGCAGACTGTGATTCACACAGTTAAAGTCGGGTTGCAGCTGATGACTCTAAATTTAGTGCTCACTCTGGGAATGTTCTTAAAATGTTCACAATGTTAGCCTAGTTCTGTGACTGTCTGTCAGTTCACCCACATTTAGAAACTGAAAACAAGAAAGTCTTCAGACATATTCTCTGTTGATAATTTAGCAATATTAAGATAACTGGGAGGTTTTTGTGAGTTGAGGGATACTAAAAATGTTGTACAGAAATGAGTCATTTCTGTAAATAACAACAACAAAAACAACAAAGAACACAAAAAATCAAAAAAATCCCAGTTTAGCACTGATGTGAAGTTTAACTTAAATGAATGACTGACATCAAGTTTAACTCAAATGAACCACTGACATCAAGTTTAACTCAAAAGAATCACTGATGATAAGTTTAACACTGAAAAACAAGTAATTTTCAAAATTATTATTATTGTTTTTTCTTACATTTCCTTCAACAAATTAATTTCTATTAGCAGGTTTTTATTTCTCACTTCTGTCTTGTGGTGAAAAATTGCCTATTCAAAGTTAATGCTACTTTCTCAAAGACATGAAGAACACAAGTACTACTGACACTAATAAACAGTCTGAGAACACACACACTGGAATGAGAAATAATTGAATGTGTACTTTAGTAAGCATTGATCCTGTGACCTGTCATACCTCAGACTCATATTTCAGCCATTACGTCTCTCTCACTGTAACAATAAAAACAGCAGCTCAATCACCTATTGATCTCTTAATTACAGAGCAAAGATGACTCGGATATTTCAGTCTCCTCGATTAAAAGCCTCACACAGATTTAGCTGAGCATGACTTTCTTCAGCCAGAGTCCAGTGAAAGAAAAAACAGTGTGGCCTTCATGTTATTGTTATTGAAGTAGCCATCTTGATTTTTTTTTTCTGAAACCCACATTGTTTTCATATGAAAATATACTGTTTTTAAAGAAGCCATATTGGTGTTTTTTTCACTGACACTTGTTTTGATATAAAGTCATCTAGGTTTTTTTTCACTGATATTCTTGTTTTCATACCAAACTGTCATATCGTTATAAGGAAGCCATTTTGGTTTTTGTTTCATTTCCTTGTTCTTTTGATGTCTTCCATAATATTTTTCAAGAATGTCGTTCTTGTTTTTATAAGATTATTTTTAGAAGTTAATTTAAAAAAATATATTAATTAATAATTCTCAATCTTCACATATTATCTAAAGTAATCTTTAAATTAAAATTTATCCTGATTTTAAATATTTAAAATTCTGTATTAACATTTTATGCTTTTAGTTTCACATAAAGTTGGGATTTTTTTGTTTTGTTTTTTAAGTTGTATGCAGTAAATAAAATAATTAAAATAAATAAATTAGCTAAAATAATCACAGATACAGAAATTAAAATTAAATTCTGAAAAAAAAAAAAAAAAAAAAAAGAAGAAAAAAAGATTATAGAAAAATACGGAAAATTAAATTTAAAATAATAATAATAATGATGATGATGATGAGAATAATAATAATCATAATAATAAACAAATAATATTAATAATAAAGATATAATCTATTGTGATATTTAGCATTAATAAATACCATACTTTATAATCATTCAGAATACTTCTAAAAATTATCCATCGATTTCCACCAACAACAGTGCCAGCAAAAAAAAAAAAAACCATACAGCATCATTATGGCCTAACTATGTTTATTTTAAAATAGAGCACAAAATAAACACTAAATCAATGACTGTGACAAAAAGCAATAAAGCAGGAGAAAGAGAAAAAATGATACAACAGAACAATACGGTCATTACGCTTGCTCAATAGAAAATGAAATCTGCGATTTGCAACACTGACTGCTGTAAGTGTTGAGAAATTCAATACAAACGGTTGACTGACAAATGAAAGGAACAAAATGAAGTGGTAATGAAAGCTGAATGCCTCTAATTGTGTCTTTTAAACAATAGCTCTAGGTGTAATGAAGCAGCCTGGTGTAGATATGTTGAACTGGAGGTATTAGGTTTGTACACACTACTCGATTCATTTCTAGATCTAGTGTGATAGTTTTTCTGAAACTCAAACATTGTTTTTGTTTTGTGAATTGTGTGTATGACAGATGTGACTGGTCTTTCAATGGTTGTAAGCATGTTTGAAATTAATTGATGGGTGGTGAATGTATATGAATCAAATTTAAATATGTAATGAATGGCAAATACCTCTATATGTGTAATGAATAAAGTATACATCCATATATGAAACAAATAAAGAACATCGATATATATATATATATATACATACATGAAATAAGTAATGCACATCTACATATGTAATAAAAATAATCTACATCTATATATGTACTGAATAAAACACAGCTACATATATAAAGAATCTGTATGAAAAATGAATGAAATATATTAATACATGTAAAACAAAATGTGTTTGAGTTTATGAGTGTATGTCTGTGTGTGTGCATGTGTGTTTATAATAAATAAGATATACATCAATAATGAATGAAATGCATTACTGAAAGATGATTGTGGTCTTATGCACAGCTAATAACTCAGTAGTGTGTAATGTTCTAAAGGGTGTCTGTGTGTCACAAGTGTGTGATTGTGTCTGTGTAAACACAGCTCTGCTGTGAAAGAAGCAGAGAGAAACATGAAAGTCAACAGATCAATGTGTTCCTGTAATTATTGTCAAATCATGATGTAACACAGTGATCACTTCAGACTTTGAGAGCAAACCACAAACCACTCGAAATGTCTCTCCACACAAACATGAATGACTGAGTGTAACAGTTCTTAAACACTTTTTAATATTATGTTCTTAAGTATCAATCTTTGTTGTTTTTCCTATGCAGTGTTGTATCAGCTAGAAAATCAAATGTTGTTTTTGTTTTCAGTGAATAAGGAAATGTTTTATACTATCTTTCATAACAAGACATACACTTATCACAGATACTTACATAATAACAACAGTAGTAGTAAATAAGAAGAAAATAATAATAATAATAATAAAAATAAAAATGATAGTAGTAGAAATAATAATAATAATAAAAAGAAGAAAATAATAATGAAGATGATAATAATAATAATAATAAAAAAAAAAAAAAAAAATAATAATAATAAAAAATAATAATAATAATAATAATAATAATAATAATAATAATAATAATAATAATGATAATAAAGAAATAATAATAAGAAAATAAATTATGATCACTTACAATGCCAGACTGCTCTAATCGCACATAATGAACAGTCATCTGGGTGATGGTGAATTACTGACTGTTTCCCACTATGTGGTGATTATCATGGAGTATCTTGGTGACTGTTAACTCATTTTGTAGTCAAGTAAATGATGTGTTTGTCTGGAATAACAAACCTGTCTCTCCACTCATTTTTATATTAACTGTTAGTGATGCTACAAATGTATATATATTTATGTATATATATATTTTTTTTTCCACAATGATAATATCTGAGAGAGTAAATCTGTTGCCATCAGTGATAAACAGCAAGGAATCTTCTACATTTTTTTTTTCACAGACAGAAAGCCACATACCAATGATAAATCAGTTGATTGACAGGGACATTGACAACAGAACACAATAAAGCACAAAATTGACAGTGACATAGTTGATAGTTGGAGGATTGATCCCAGAACCATGCACATTTAAGTTGTTTCACCTTGATGTAATGCGAGTGTGAAAAAAGATTAAGGGATTAAAGTATGCCATTGTTTGTTTGTGTGTGTTTTAAAAGATAAAACATTAAGTGTTTTAAAAGGTCTGTGTTTGTTGTCCTGTGTTTGTTGTCCTGTGTGGATCTATCGATGTGTTTGAACAAAGATTAAATGAGTTAGTAGATCAATGTGTGTCTGTGTGTGTGTGTGTGTTCTGTGTTTGAAAACAGATTAAATACATTAGTAGTCTGGTTCATATGTGACTGTGTGACTGTGTGTGTGTGTGTGTGTGTGTGTGTGTGTGTGTGTGTGTGTGAGAGAGAGAGAGAGAGAGAGAGAGAGAGAGAGAGAGAGAGAGAGAGAGAGAGAGAGAGAGAGAGAGAGAGAGGGGAGAGAGAGAACAGATTAAGTGATTTAGTAGGCTAATGTGTGTGTGTGTGTGTGTGTGTGTGTGTGTGTGTGTGTGTGTTTTACTGCCTGGCTACGAAAGACTAGAGAAAATGGACACAGACTATTGATCTAAATATGTGAGATTAACAAGGACCGTGGTAATATGCAGTGATGGAGTGACACAGGCTGAACACAGTGAGTGCAGTCACTCCAAGTAATCACTGTTATTCCTCCATCAATCACTTTGACACATAAAAACAATACTCCTCAATTCTTTATCAAACCAAGCTTGGAGGGTGCCAGGAAAGGGGGGAAGCTAATTAAGTAGATTATTTAAAATGTGGTTACCGTGGTAACAGAATGTCAAAAGAGGGATTTGCACTCTTATTGTGACTGAAATGAAAACTGACTTTCCCTTTATTATCTAGATTTTTTTAAATGCGGTTACCACAGTAACTGAATTAAAAAGAAAAAAAAGAGAGTCTTGAATTGCTATACAAGGGACTAACAACAAATTTCTGTGGAGAATGCAAAAATCCTTCAGTGATATAATTTAATTATTTTTCACACATGGTCAAGTGCTGGGGTTTCTGTGCAAAGATGAGTGTTCCAGTCTACAGGGATTTTCCAGAGTAACTCTCATTTCCATTTTCCATTAAACACTTACCACGAAATCCTTCTTCATCTTCCCCTTCATTTATCTTGAAGTCATCACAGTAAGGTTGTCTAATTAATACACCACAGTGTACATACATTTTACATGTGTCTGTGTATATGCTTATATATATTTGCAAAATTATCTGTATCTGTATATACTGGTATATGTAATGTGGGTATGTTTATATGTTTCAGTATAATATAAATATAGCTGGTTTTTGTGTAGCTATGTGAGTTTTTTTTATACATGTTTATATGTGCTGTATATGTATGTATATATGTCTGTGTATATATAGAAAGAGATTTTATCCGAGTTTCTGCATGTAGATGTAATTTCTTAAATTTTTATATTCATGTGACATAATAATAATAATAATATTAATAATATTAATAATAATGATAATGATGATAATAATGATAATGATAATGATAATGATAATAATAATAATAATAATAATAATAATAATAATAATAATAATAATAATAATAATAATAATGATAATAATGATAATAATGATAATGACAGTGATGATGAAGATGGTACAGCAGTGGTTGTAAAGAAAACACTTGAGATGTGTAAGAAAATGCAGGAATCTGCAGAGATGAGAAATCAATTCTATTTTACATATCATCAATATTTAAACCAACGCTGAGAGCAAAGTGTAAAACTGATTTCATAGATTTAGTCACAGAGCTGACAAGTGAAGAGTGTGCTGCAAAATTGACTGTTTCACAGTGTTTGAAATTACAGTCTGTTTACCATGTTAAACAATTTCCTTTAAACAAATCTGTTTTCAAACAGCGAGATTATTAGTTAACTGTTGATTTATATTACGCGTCAGACTTCGATATTTAAAAATTGAAAAAATAAAATTAGTGATTATAAATTGCAAAATTTCAATATAAAATCAGTTCCAAAATTACAAAAATTCAATCAGGGATCCAAGGATAACACATCCATTAGCTTTTAATATCTCGCTTTTTTTTTTTTAACCTTTATAATTGAATTCATATTGCATGTTGTAAAAAATAAATTGTCACCTTTGTCTTTTACAGAAATCTAAATGTGCCCTTGGTCTACATTGTTTTAAAGATGAAAAATTTACTCAAAAATATCTCTACAAAAAACCCAACAAATCATACTTCTACATTTTTCTGTATGCTCAATTTAATATCTGGCAATTAAAAATGGGTAAAAATTTGTCATTAAATTAAATCATAAAATATCATTGCGTAATCAAAACTAAATGGTAACAACAAAGGTATTAAACTGAAAGTAAAATTGAACGTACAGTAAAATAAGCTATATCAGCCATTTGTACTGCTACATTTTAATTAAAATCAGTTTGAATGATGACTTGTGTGTTTATATCAACAGTCTTTAACTAGCTTCATGTTAGAGCAACCTGTCAGTGTATTCTCTCCTAACTCAGTGGTGTACTGCTGTGACAGTGACACATTAGTGACAAATACCTTTTATCCAAACAAGCAATCCATTCTGCAACCATTTTTCTTCTTCCCCCGTTTCCTGGAGACTGTGCCGTGTTGAAGAATTATCTGCTGCTGTGAGATGAGAAACCCACGACTTGCTGTCTGTCAGTGTTTTGTCAGCTGTGTTTTCAATCAGAGTTCAAACAGGTGACACAGCAGCAAAAACACGAAAACTCTGCCAGTCTCTGAAAAACAAAACACAGCTGAATTTACCTTTATATAGCAAAATACAATTAAATTTTACTTTATGTAGCAAAATATAATTAAATTTTACTTTATGAAGCAAAATATAATTAAATTTTACTTTAAGAAACAAAATACGATTGAATTTTACTTTATGTAACAAAACAAAATTCAATTCAATCTCAAGCTTAAATTAATTAAATTTTCTCTATTTCTTATCTAGTAAGAAGATTCAATAACTCTTGTTTTGCTAAGAAATATCATTATTCCTAACATTATGATTAATTTTTTCTTTCCTGGTAATGTTATACATCCATCCATCAATCCACTCATACAAACATCTAGATATATGTAACATTATGCTATTATGCTATCAATATCTGACTGAATTTGAATAAAACAACAAAGCCTCTCAAATTTAATTTTAAAAATGTAATGCTATTACCCTGTAACTGAATTACACAGCCCACTGCATTTTGTCATCTCTTATAAAATATCTGAACAATATCAAAAAAGCATGAAAATAAAACATAAATCTGAAAGGTGTTGATGTAAGCGTGGGTGTGAAAAACTGCATGTTTGGTAATGTTGACACGAATCTACCCAGCAGCTGTCAGTTTACATGTGACAAAAACAAAGTGAACGTGTTTATTAATAAAGAAATGTGTGAAGGAAATTAATTGTTTACTTTAATAATTAAACAGTGACGTTTGTTTGTGTCACACCAACAATACTGTTTTTCTCAAGTGTACGCGTACTGAATTATTAGTAAGTCAGATCAGTTAATTAGTTACAGAGTGAGTGACCTCTGGTGTTAAATATTATCAAGTTCCATAATCCCACAGAGCAATCACTGTCATGGTTGTCTTACATCAACACTGCAATAATCAACTTGTTGTTTATTTTTCATGTAAACTCAAACAAAAAGACCAATGACCTTTCATGTTGACCATTTTAAATTAACCACATTAATTCAATGAATTTTATAGTATTACCATTATTGTGTTGTATTTATAACCCAGTGTATTATTAAATGTCATCATAATTTATATATATATATATATATATTTTAACACAGTGTATTAATTATAAATTTCATCATAATTTTAATATATATTTTAATATAATAAATTATTTTTAAAGACCATCTCAGTTTTAAAATATTTTTCATACAACATATTATTTTTATAGGTCATCTCAGTTTTAATATATTTTTATGCAGTGCATTAAGGTTATTAAATGTTAACAAAATGTCATCGTGATTTTAATCATTCTTTAATATAAAATATTAAATATCAAGTATTATTAGTTTAACCTAGTTTATAAAATTTATTAATGTTTAGTATTTTTATCTAATAAAATAATGGTTATGAAGAATATGTTAAAGATTCTAAAAATAGCTCTACCCCCAAAAAAGATAATAAGAAATCTTTTATTTAATTAAATATTCAATATCTTTTAAATGGTTTTATGGTGTGTGTATATATATATATATATATATATATATATATATGATGATGATGATGAAGGATCATAGGTAATTATGTATTTCAAAGGTAATGAGAAAATTCACTTCTACCAGTCAGTGGATTATTAATATTTTTTTTAATAATCTTTAACAAATTTTCTTTATATATTCATTTTCTCACACACGGGCATTCACATATGATACACACTGATAAATAAATCATACATTTTTATTATAAAAAATACATCAAAGTTTGATATGTTCTGACGTCACAGAATATATCATTCAACCATTTCAAAATTAAAATAGATTAATATTTGTGTAAATGTGTTCTTTAATTCTCTGTCTGTATATAGGAGTCTATGAGCTGTAGACTTTATTTTAAACATACTGATTATTTTAACATTTATTTTCTATTTTGTAATCATTATTTCAAACTTCTAAAGTAATATTATAAATGATAAAGTCACTTAAAGATAGATTTAAAAAAACAAAACAGGAAAGATAAATAGTTAAATACCATCGTAGATAACTGTATACATCTATGTAAGAGTTGTTTCAAAAACAGAAGAAAATCATTAATCAGGAAAAATCTACACACTGTATCTAGATAATGGTCCTTTTTCTTTATAGTCACTGATCTTTAATTAATAGTCTTTGCAGCATAAAAGTGCTATTACCAGGGATTGGAACATCAGTCTTAGATGAATTTGGAAGATAAATGGCCATTGATATATATTTTAATATGGTTGCCTTGTGGATGGCAAAATTTAGGTTAACATGGTAATGAAAGATAATGAAAATTTTAAATAAAGAAATAATAGAAAGTGAAGAGGATATTACTAATCTGCTACAGGAAGGATAAAATGTACAGTTTTTATTTATTTATTTTTAATTTTTTGATATACATATCAATATATATCAACATCTATCTCTCTGTTTATTTATCTATCTATCTATCTACATACACAGAAAGTTGCCACTAATATTGTTATTATTATTTCTCTTATTTTTTCTTTTTTAATATTATATTATATTATATTTATTTATTTATTTATTTATTTATTTATTTATTTATTTATTTATTTATTTATTTATTGTTATTTTTATTGTTTATCACCATCTTCTAATTTGAGTGAATTAAATAGAGATGTTGATTTATCAGCAAAAGGAAACATTTGAATATATTTTTTAATTTCATTATCAAGTAATATCTGAAGAAGGTCTTATAGTAAATAGAATTCTGTCGAAAACATGAATTTTTATAAACAAATTATCTGACTAAAATGAAAATGTATATCAATATTATAATCAGATTTCACCAATTTACAGCATACAATAGTTATAATTTTAATTTTTGTGTTAAACATATCTATACTAGGAATATGTTTGTATGTCAGACACATAAGTAAATATAAGTAATTTAATAATTCTGTGAAATAAAAGATTATACACAGATAAAAGTTAGCATATTCTGGCTTCACATATTTCAATTAATTCTGGGATTACAGAAATGGGATTCAATCCCTAAAGTACTCATATTATAACAACACTAGAAATCAAAGTAATGTTTTTAAGAAAAAAATAGTTTATGTAATACAATTTTAATTATTTGTTATTATAGAAATTTGTGTTGTATTCTACATAGTTAAATTTATTAACAATGTTTTGAATAAATAATAACAGTGTCTCACACAAATACAATATCTGAAATAATACTAACTGTAAATACTATACAGAATAACTAACTCATACGGGTAATTTTAACAGTATCTCACATAAATATTAAGAACAATACTAATAATATCTGTGATGTACATACAATAACACTAACACTATTTCACATATGACATTAACACTAACACTATCTCACATGTATAGTATAAACAGTATTTCACATGTATAATATTAACAACAACACTAAGAGTATTTCACTGAGAAGCAGACAAACTGTGTCACAAACAACACATGTGCTTACCTTTACTTATCATGGTCTATATTGATTGATACAGGTGCTGCTCCTGCGTTCACCACCACAGTGACGATGTAGACTGAAAGAAGTGACAGAGAGAACCGACTACTACGCTGGTGTGGACTTGACTGTATGCTGACAGTCGGCTGGCTGCTCACTGCTCTGCGTGCTGGCCGGACTCTGCTTGTCTTTACAGCAGATGGTTCAGTCTGTGTCAGGCAAATCAATAAATACTGTGGAGACGTAACTAAATAACCTGTGTGTTATCACAGCAGTCGCTGATGTTGATGTGTGAGCCCGCGTTAACGCGCTGTGATGCTGACGATGTATGCGTATGTGTAATTACCGAAGTGTAATTAATGATGTCTTCATTATTACTATTAACTTATAGCAAGTAGAGAGAGAGAGAGAGAGAGAGAGAGAGAGAGAGAGAGAGAGAGAGAGAGAGAGAGAGAGAGAGAGAGAGAGAGAGAGAGAGAGAGAAGAGAAATAAAACTTAATGTCCATGAAAGATGAAATGAAAGAGATGGAAAGAACAGAGATAGAAAGAAAATGAAAAGAAAATAGAGGTGGAAACAAAGAGAAAAAATAAAGGAATAAAAAGAAATAAAAGGAAGAGAAAAGTCAGAGAGATAGAAAAACAAAAATCCTCTCCTAGATTTAATCACTTTTACATTAGTAATACAATATGAATGAACACCTAATAATGTTCAGTTGTATTGTGACATTACAATTAGATGTGAAATAACGCAGATTATCTCTTATTCAGTTTCAAATAACTGTTTAATTCTGTAATTACATGGTATATAACACACAGCTGTGTCAAACAATATTACATAATCAACTTACTCTGAGGTCTTAATCCAAATTAATCAATTTTATTTAACAAGTGTGCTGCTTAGAATAATTAGAAAGTGTAAAATGAAGGTTTATGATGTCCTGTACATAAAAATAGCAACTCTTTCTAAATTGATGTTCAGTGATTAGAACCAGGTGGGCAAATCTTGATCAAAATGCCAAAATTTGATATTATCTTTAGCAAAAAAAAACATCTGTTTGGTCATAATGATGGAATTTTAAAGAGATTATTGTTATTAAATATTTTGTGTTATGTAGAAAACATCCCAAGTGGTTAAATGGGGTTTCAGAAATGCAGGGATGGCAGTATTATTGTGTTACCATTTTGTTTTGAATTCCAGTTTGTCTAAAATGAAAACATGTGGTATTCTGTGTACAGTGAATTAATTGCACATTGCATTTCTAAGCTGTAATATTAACTGTCAAAAAAACAAGTGTTTTGTAATGTTATACAACTTGTAGGTTGATGTAACTGAAATACCACTGTTTTACAATCATGTATTTTATTACTTACTCACAAGTGGTGAAAGTAACAGTAACAGTGATGTTGATGATGATCACTGATGGTGATGATGATGATGATGATAATAATAACAACATTATAAAAACAATAATAATAAAGTAATAATAATAGCAACAGCAGGGAAAAAAAAAAAAAAAATAATAATAATAATAATAATAAAAAAATAAATAAAAAAAAATGTATATATATATATATCAATAAACAAATAAAAAAACAGGATACATCCCATATCCATTAACAGAGAAGCAAAAACAACAACAAACAAACAACCCCCTCCAAAAAAAAAGCCCCCAAAAAATCAAAAACCAACAACAAACAAGAAATAAAAAAAATAAAAAATAAAAAATATAACATAAAATCAAAAAGTAACAAAAATAAAATGGAAAGAAAACGAAGTGAATCTATAAAAGGTCAACTTTCCTGATGGTGAGACCGTCTGTTATCAATCTCAGCTTCATAGTAAAAATCAGTTACAGGAAGAACAGCTCTGTAGATTATTGATATTCCTTGCAGTAATCAGTCATTCTCCATATAAAGTCTTATCACTCAAAACTCCATTTACATTTTACACAATCAATGAGAAAAACAATCTGCTTCTTAACGTTATAAATATTCAATATACACCTTATGAATATTCATAGTTTATGTTCCAAACATAACTCAAGTTAGTCATAAGAAAATTTAATGTTATTGAGAGTATACAAAAAATATATATATAATATTTGGTTATGTTTTATTTCATTAATTAATGAACACACACACACACACACAGATATATATATCTATATATATATATATATATATGTTGTTTTGTGAGGGTTTTTTGGACATTAACAACATCTGTCTGAAAGGATACTTTCAACTGCTGTTACAAAGATAAACATAAAAGAATTCTTGAAGTAATGAAAAGATACACATAAAACAATTCTATTGCAGCAAAAAGATGCACTGCTGTGTTTTTAAATATTTATTTCAAAGCTCAAAATGCTTCTCTTATAATAACTATAAATGACAATAAAAATTAAATTTTATAATATAACTTCTTAGGAAATTAAATAAATTCTCTATACATTCTTAAATTACGCTGATTTTCAATTAAGGGTGAGCAATATCTATCACACCATGAGGTATTCTTTTATGTAACAACCTTTTATAAACATCTATCACACCATGAGATATTATTTTCCGTAACAATCTTTTATAAACATCTCACACCATGAGATATTCTTTTATGTTAAATGACAATAAAAATTAAATTTTATAATATAACTTCTTAGGAAATTAAATAAATTCTCTATACATTCTTAAATTATGCTGATTTTCAATTAAGGGTGAGCAATATCTATCACACCATGAGGTATTCTTTTATGTAACAACCTTTTATAAACATCTATCACACCATGAGATATTCTTTTCCGTAACAATCTTTTATAAACATCTCACACCATGAGATATTCTTTTGTTAGAAAACAATCGTTTATAAACATCTCACACCATGAGATATTCTTTTATGTTAGAAAACAATTGTTTATAAACATCTCACACCATAAGATATTCTTTTATGTTAGAAAAATATTTTATAAACAACTCACACCACAAGATATTCTTTTCTCTAACAATCTTTTATAAACATCTATCATACCATGAGATATTCTTTTATGTAACAATCTTTTATAAACATCTCTCACACCATAAGATATTCTTTTATGTTATGAGAAAAAAAATGTTTTAAAAACAAAATGTTATAGGGAAGACACTACACAACAGACAGTGACATACAAAATCTGGCTGACATGAGAAACAGCTCATTTAAGACTCCCCAGACAATTGATCCAGAGCTATTGCTTCTCATGCAGAGTTTACAGCCCACTCTACATAACACAGAATAGAAATAAAAACCATACTCTGAAAGTACAATAAATATGTTCAATTTTCTCCTTAGTTTGAATAAATGTGCTGAAAACAAGGATTTTTTTTTTTTTTTTTTTTCAGTTTGAATAAAGTTCAAGATATACAACTATATTTGTGAATCAAAAACATTTCAGTAGACACAAAATACAGAATATTTAATTCAAGGTTTCAGATTTTGCTTTCACCTTGGCTTAACAAAGACAGCCCATGTGTTATAAGCATTGTATGATTTTTAACTTATTAAATATTACTTTATATGCATTAAAGTAAGTTAAAACGACTCAGTCAATAGTGACTTTTTGTTATAACCAAACTTAGTTTTCTTTTATAACTGTAATAAAAACATCCACATTTATTTTTTATTATTTATTTATTCTTTATAAACAACAACAAACAGAATGATATATTAACAGCAAAAACGAAACAATAATTTATGCCTTTATGCAAGAATCCTCAATAGTTGTGACAGATAAGATGTATTTTACAAAATCTATGAAATATGACAGATCAAAACAAAGCTAAGTGTATCAGAAATAAATAAGTAAAAATCTTTTATCTTTATGTTATAATCTACTAAAGAAATTGTGTTTCATTATCATCTATTTTATAATTCTTTATTTTAAGATAACAAATTTTAATAAACAAAAAAAGTACAATAATAATACAAAAATTAAATTAAAAAAAAAAGCCCTACAAGGTTAGTAAAAAGAAACAAGCATAAGAATCTGAATAAAATTATATCAAAAGAAATAAATTTCGTATTACAATGTGATTCAGCTTCTAAATAATATATTTGTTTTGTTGCAGAATCGAAGATAGTTTTATATCCTTATCAAACAATCCCATCACACTGAGAGTGAGTTTTTATAATTCAATTTTAATAATAAATTTTTATTCTGTCTTCACTTTCAGATAATTACTGAAATATGAACCCTGTCTAAATTAAACAGATATGCATAACCCTTGTTTTGTTCGTTTTCTTTCTAGGGTCGTTCCAATCTCAACTCCCTGGTAGACTGTCTCTGACTTTGATAAAATTCCAGTTTGTGTGTCTCTGGATAAATGATGGATGGGACCAAATTCTTATTCGTTTTGAAATTATGGTTGATCGTATTTGGCACTCATGACTATGTTGAGCTATTTGGGCTATTTTTTACTTTATTTACAATGAAGATAGTGAACTGAAATTTGTTATGTTATATAATTCAGAACTAACTTGTAACTACGCATTAGTATTTTACTGGATTCAGATAATTTTTCCAATAAAGAAAAAACCATAGGTATCTACTTCAAAACAATCAGCAGTCTAAATCTATGACAAATAATCAGAAAGTACCAGACACCCAAAATATGAAAAAATATATGTTCAAATTATCTAAACTTTAAATGTCTCCAGCTATGTATTATGTATCATAAGAAATTTCAGCTCAGTAGTTTTTATAATAAATAACCTTAATAGCATTTAAATATAGCCCAAATAGCTCGACGTAAATGCAAGTGCCAAAAATGGGTTGTTGGGCCATGCGTTTTATCAACCATAATTTCAAAACTAAGAATTTGGTCCCAAATTTTTGCATTTTTTCATCATTTATTCAGATGCACAAATGACAGGAATTTTATCCTAATTGTAATTTGTGGAATTTGGTTGTTTTGGTGCAGAATGACCCTGCACTTCTTTCGCCTTCTCTTATCCACCTGTCACTTTTACAACTCTTATGTATCTGTCTCTCTTCAAATCTTTATCCATCTATCTTTTACAATAACTTATCCATCCTTCTCTTTTACAGCTCTTATCCATCTGTCTTTATTTTACAACTCTTATTCATCTGTCTCTTTTACAGCTCTTATCCATCTTTCTTCAAATCTCTTATCCATCTCTTTCATCAGCACTCTCTCTTCTCTCTATCACCCACCTTCACACACACACACACACACACACACACACTCACTCACTCACTCACTCACTCACTCAGTTACTTGTTTACCTGCACAAATACCTGTCACATTAAGAAGGATTGTATTCAATATTTTGTAAATTTCCAGTCAGATACAACAGTGCTGTCGTCGTTTCGTTAGGTTGTATGTACGCCTGCTGCAGTGTCTCGTCTGACTGGTCAAACGTTTCTTCCATCGCCGCACCAACAACGTCGAGAGCTTGCTGTGTCTGAATTGTCTGCAGAGTGTCTGGGTCAATTTCTGACAGCTGGTCACTGGACAGACCAGCAATGTCTGTCTGACCGATGTCCATTGTGGGAATCTCAGTGGTTGTGTGCATGTTGTTCTGCTGCATTTCGTGTGTTCGCTTGTGGCGAAAGAGAGCGTACTTGGTGTTGAAGCGTTTGTTGCATTGATCACAGGAAAATGATCGCGGATTGAGATGAATTGTCTGAATGTGTTTCTTCTGAACCTAAGTAAGATAACAAACTAATCATACGAAACTATATTAACAATATTCAATATAACATCAAAGTGAAATTCACATCAGACAATACATCAGTGTATTTCTTAATTATACTACAATAAAATAAAATAAACTCTTTTTATTTAAATAGCATTAATTTAACAATACGTAATGTGCTAAACCTTTTTTTTTTAAATATCTGATTATAAACTAAATTTAGCAAAATGAAAAAATTGTAGCTCATCTAGCAATATGAGATTTTAGCCTGGTTCCTCCCCAATAACAAATCCTGGAACCACCCCCAGGGAAAAGACATAATCTGAACAGAAATACCTGAGGAGTTTTGAATGAGGCACCACAATGATCACACAGAAATGGTCTGTCTTTAGAGTGCATTGTCTCGTGCTCTTTTAAATGTGCCTGAAAATAACACAAAGACTGCATGAAAATAACTGTATGATGTCTAAAAATAATTTTACAAATGTTTTTCACATACACTGACACAACAGAAATTAAAAACACATTTATTTCAGGTTTAAACAGAATTTAGTTTAGATATGACATTATACCAGCTAGAAATAAAACTGGAACATTATGACAAAATATTTTTTTTTTTTTTTTTTTTTTAAAAAAAAAAAAAAAGAGAAACAGTTTCAAGGAGTTATGAAGATTATACACTAATTTTAATTTTTACATTAAATATTTATATAATGACATCATTAACACATTCAAATATCTTTGATGATGTTGAAACAAATATTAAAAAAAACCCCACAACCCCTCCAAGTCCCCCAAAATCGTATATATATTTATACATACATACATGCATAAACATACACACATACATACATACATACACACACACACACATACACACACATATATATATATCAATAATAATAATAAATCAAATAAAACTAAAAATGTAAATAATATGAAGCAAGTATAACTTGGTCTGTCACTGGAGAAGACCTTTTTTTAAAAACAGAAATATTCAGTAAAGTAATTGACAAACCTGTGATCTGAATCCTTTATTGCACTGACTACAGGTGAATGCAAACATCCTGTCCTTCCTGTCAATGTGGACAATCTTGTGCTGGGCGAGCGTGTCCGGCCTCTTGAAGGCCATGCCACACGTATCACAGAGGAATGGCCTGATGTTGCCGTGGACATTTTTACGATGTCGCAGGTAGTGTTCTTTACGAAGTGTTGTGTAGGAACATTCAGAACACACATACTCAGACACTGTTCCATTAGAGGGTAGAACTGGAAAAACAAAATTGACAAAAATTAAACAAATTAATATAATGAAGGCACAATAACTAATGTTTTATTGTAACAAATTTGAAAAATATTATTCTGATATGCTCTTTGTGAATATGTTGTTTTCACATACATATAAACAATATTACTGTTACTTTTGTTTTGAAATATAAAGAAATTGTGGTGGTTGTTTTTTTGTTTTTCACTGGGTGTTTGATATCAAGGTTACTCTGTAATGATCAAAGGTATTGGATGTCAAATATTTGTAATTCTGAGTGAAGATTCACTATATTTTATCATCAGCAGGAAATGAACTGTTATATGCACCTTCCCATGGATTGCAAAACAAATAATTATTATTAGTAAACAGTCACTGCTCAACAGAAACATAAATGACAATCAGTATAACAGTATGATTATCATACAACTTTTATGATGATGAAAAACACAGGAAGAGTCACATTTGAAATATCCGGAGAAAATGAACGACAGCCATGATGTGCAAGGAACACATGGTTTATTCATGGTCTCTGTCTGGGAACAAAATGATATTTACAACAGTTGTGTTCCACAGCTGGCATGAACTCTCTAATAAAACAGCAGTAAAGAGCTAATTAATATTAATGAGAAATTGATTTCCAGTTTTATTATTGGTTAATAATTCCTCCGACTTTTATCCTGTGTGTAAAAGATAGCTGTAAAATAAAACAGAACTGCTACACTGAAGAACAACAGGACATAAAGAAACAATGAGTTATCAGTGAAATGTGTACCTTTCTCAGTCTTCTTCTTTCTTTTGCAAATACATTCATGCATAAACATATAGTTTCTCCCATGAATATATTTACCTGGTTCCAATGGAAACAGTGTTTAACAGTTGTCTTTACAGAAAAAGTAAGTAGATATGACAAACATGAACAAAAAATAACTCCTACATATAATCTGGGAGAAATGTAAACAAAACAACTAGTATAAATATACAGTAACTGTATGGTCTTTGAAAATCAGTTTTCAATAAATAACTTATTTGGAACAGGGTGAACAGTTAAACATCAGTACAGAGAACACATTAGAAATTTGAATATCAATTAATTAGTATTTACAATTTATATAACACACTGTTTGTTATTAGATTTGATAATATAACACACTCACAAATCATGATGTATTCACACTGAGAGAAATTTTCACTAGTCTTATTGGCTCAGTAAATAATTTTAACTAACATGCTAGGGCATATCAGACCACCCAAACAAAATATAACCTTCAACACATACTCTCATAAAACAACTTTATATAAAGAATGAGTGTAGATAACAGAAAACTAACCTCTAGATAGTGTAGATAGTAGATAACAGAAAACTAGCTTCTACATATAGTGTAGACTATAGATAACAGAAAACTCACTCTAGATGAAGTGTAGACTGTAGGTAAACAAAACTCACCTCTAGATGAAGTGTAGACTGTGGATAAACAAAACTCACCTCTAGATGCAGTAAGACTAGATAAAGAAAATTCACCTCTAGATGAAGTGTAGACTGTAAATAAACAAAACTAACCTCTAGATGAAGTGACTAGATAAAGAAAACTCACCTCTAGATGAAGTGTGAGTCTGCAGATGGCGATGGTAAAGAGTGTCATGGACTGTTTTGAAATCACAGTCAGGACAGAACTTGAGTCTGTTTCTCTTCTCATGATTCGACTCATGTCTCAGCAGCTTGTGTCGACGTAGCAGCTTCAAGTTGTCAGCTTTGTATGGACACACATTACACTGAAAGATGTGCGTGCTGTGGATAATCTCGTGTCTGCGCAGGACACTCAGTCGGACAGACACAAAGTTACACTTGCTGCAGTGGTGCAGTTTTGTGCTGTTGTTTTCGTGAAGTTTCCTGTGTTTGATAAAATGACTTTCACGCTTTGTCCTGAATGAGCAAAACTGACAGAAAAACTTGAACGGTGACATGGCTTCGTAGTTCTTCCCAGATTTTTCACTTCTCTTTGATCCAATATATTTTGGTGTGTACTCCAGACTAGAATCTAAATTTTAAAAAAAAATGAATTAATAACAAAAAGTAATAAATTATAATAACAAAAATTATCTTGCATGTATAAAACAACATCGTTAAATAAATAAATGACCCATCAGAAAACATATTAACAAATATATTTATATAGTGGTTATTGTTTATAAATAAAAAAGGCTTTAGGACTTATTTGTACTTACAATTCCAAATATTTAAAATAAAAATAATATTTATTCAAAATATTTTATATTAACTTACCATAAACATATTGATTCTGGTTTTCCTGTGTATTAACTTCACCTGAAATGAGTAAACACAATGTTTTTAAAATTACTGTGTACAAAAAATATTTTCAAAAAATTATCAATAATAGGCACTGGATACATACAAAAAAGTACTTCTTTAGACGAATGAAGTAATTAATGATACCTTTACTGGTAGTTTTTAATAATAAATATATTTATTGTAATGCTTTACTGGTAGAGCTCATAATAAAGAAAGCATTAAGTTAAAGAGTAGATTAATAAGAACACCTGGTAATTTATGCATACATATATTAAATACATATTATTTTTTCCATCAGTAAGTTGAATGAAAAGATTATTTTAAAATTAAAACTCTTTAAATATTTTATTAGACAAAACAGTTTTTTTGTCTGTATAATACATACCAGTAGCTGCATGTATTAAAGCATCAATTGGTTTCGACACTTCATTCTTCATGGCTGCTTTTTCCTGTTTCATGGAAACCACATATCCTCGTAGTTTCTTTGGGTGTGATTTCCTCCCTCGTTTAGAAAGCACTGATTTGGCATCCCTGTCATCCTCATCAACATCATTGTCAAGTTCCTGCAGCTGAAGACAGCCACTGTATCTAGCAGGCTGGTGTATTTCTCTGCCTCTTGATGACACAAACGGAACTAAGATGTTACAGTTTGTACCTTTGTGATGTGATTCTGTCTTTGTTTTCTCATCTCCTACAAATTTCAACCTGTTAAATATTTACAGTATATCATATTCAATAAAATAAACATTTACAGTGTTTTTTTAACCTTTTTCAAAATTTATAAAGAGATTTATAATTCATTTCAAATAATATCACAGTTACAAACTATTCTGTTTTAACAAACTGCCTTGTGCACATTTGCAGCAATTACTCCATAAAGCTATTAAAGAAAGAAATCAATTTTTGCAATTTCAAAAATACAATTTAAGTAATAGCAGTACTGATATTGATACACAAGGATGTGTAACTAATTCAAAGAAAAAAAGAAAATTAATTATTAAGTTGATCATAACTAAACTCCACTAAATTTCCAAGATTATTTTATTTATTTTATTTTATTATAAAATAATTCTCCACTGAAATCAATTAATTTGTGTCACCTGGAACATACACTGATAGACATTTTTTTTTTTTATTAAAGGAAGATAACCCTAATGAACTAGTCAGAAATACTCATAATCATTTTCCTTTCTAATCTTAACCTTATATATGACTGCATAAGAAAAATGTGTTCAGTACATCATCAAACAAAATATTTCTTCTTTTCTTGCAGATAATTTATATATACATTTTACAAAGACAGATGCTGAAGTAAGATGAGCTAAGGAGAGTTACCTGGAACTGCCAGGTATGTTGAGTGTTTCCTGTAATCGGTTGTAGAGGTGAACAATCAACTCTAAACTTCCTGTAACCGTGTAACCATGCTCAGTCTCCTGTAACTGTGAGTCAGACTCTGAGTTGATTTCTTCCATGAGCAGTGAGTGAGAATCAGGAATCACGTCCAGCAGAGTGGATGACAGTGTCACAGTAATGTTAGAGAATATCTGAAAAATAGATAGATAGATAAATAAATAAATAAATAAACATATGTACATTTATTAACTTAAGAAAAAGGTCAACAAGATTTTCTCAACTGCATTTTGTTGTTAGTCTGGGTTTTGGGGGGGGTTGTTTTTGGTTTTCAAGAGATGTTTTTTAAAAATATTCTTTCCTGTGTTGAAAGTCTTACAATCAATTATTTAGAAAATCAACTGAACACATTACACAAGAACTGTAATGAAAATGTTTAAATGAAACACTCATAGGATTACAAAAGGGAATGTAACATAGGATTTCAAAAGAAAATATAATAACATATTTTTAATTACACAGTAATCATGTATATCAATACTGCACATAATTATGCAGAGTTAATTCTAACTTACTGAGAGTTTGTTGAGATCAGCAGTAGCATCCTGAGACAGATTAACAGTTTCAGATTTGTTTCCTGAAGATTTCTGAGCCTCGCTTCCTCCTGATAAAACGTTATCAGTTTTATTCACTGCACTCGTCTCCACGTCAAACTGGGATGTGAGATCCGAGTGTAACGTTTCCGCATACGGTGCCTCACTTTTATCCTCGGCAGTGTTTGGTATGATGAAGTCAGTGTTGTCAGTGTATGTATCATGGTCACTCTGGGTACTGCTCTGTATCATGAACTGTGACTGGTATGATGCATCACCACTCTGTGCTGTGTTAGGCATGATGAACTGAGACAAATCTGTCTCTGTGTAGGTCGAATCTCCTTCATCCTGAGTCTCATTAGACATAATAAACTCAGTCTGATCCCTGGCTCTGTACGATGTACTATGTCCTGTCTGACCACTGGACTGTAAGATGATCTGCGACTGACCAGGTCCAGGAGCTGGATCAGAATACACTGTTTCTTTATTTCCAGCACCAGACTGCAGTATGAACCGTGTCTGAGAAGAAAACTGTTTGTTTGCTGCTGGCTGCACAATGAACTGAGATGGTCTAGAAATGGCCACATCATGTTTGCTGTTTGGTTGGTCAGTGAGAACAAACTGGTCTTGTCCCCCACCCGGTCTCTCTCCTGCTATAATTGACAACTCTCCTCCTGCACCTGCTGTGAGATCTGAGGCATCTCTCAACTGGTCTAGGTTGAAAGGGAGTGTGTGGAAGGTTATGTATGTGTTCTGTGGACCAAGGGTTGCCCATTGAACTTGGTTTGGGTTAAAATCAGCAGACAGTGAAACAGGAGCTGTACAGCTAGCACTAACAGTGTTCTGTACATCCTCACTGTCCTCAGTAACTCTGCCAAATAAAACCAATCAAAATTATTATTATTATATTAATTTTTCTGTTAATATTTTTCTTCATTTACATGATCATATTAAAATAATCAGTATAATTTTTTATTAGTCCATTTCCTGTTTTATTCCAGCCAGTGCAACATAATTTACAATAGGCTGTGCTATTTACATTTAATCAATGAGGAGAAACTATGAATACACGAACTGCAGATGATATATCATTTAATATTCTAGAATAATTTTGCGCTGTATCAGTGTATGAATTTAATATATGTAGTTTTATGAGTTATAAACTGACAACAGTCGATAAAATTACGTTCTATATGTCAGCGGGTATATTTATATCAAGAAGAATAAATATTTACGTGTCAAGCTTAAATTGACAGCTCTAATGAAAGTCTCCAAAAATATTCTACTTAGCGGTACATATTCACTTTGAATTAAGAAGAAACCGCTCACAAAACTTTTTACTTAATAGTCTCAAGTTTTAAGGTGTTTTTAGAAAATGAGTAAAACTGGACTTATAATAAAAAGTATAACTTACATGTCAATTTCATGGCTATTTTGTCCATTCATATTCTCATTAAAATACAACGGGAAATGAAGTCAATATAAATAGTAAAATTTCCAAAACAATTAGTAAGATTTGGCATAACAATACGAAAACATTACATCCCCCCGTCGGTCGCCATTTTATTAACTGCATGACCGAATGCGCATGCGCCTAATCTTTGTCAAATGTTCATGTATATCTGTGATTGACCTACTTTGCAAAAATATTGACTTTTGTTTTCTATAACTGTACATATTACAAAATTATTTATTTTACGAAAATAGTACAGAAGAGTCTTTAAAATATTTTTGTGCGAGCCTGCAAAATGGCCGCCTCTAATTTGCCGCTTTGTAAGTCTGTATTTACAGTATTGTTATGTAACATGTTAGCATGATTTCTGTTTGAAGGATTGCATTTGTAGTTAATCAACTTAATGTATATAATGCAAATTATTTTGTATTATAACTCGACTGTAGAGTGGTAGACGGTCTTAATTGATATTTGAGCGATTTAAACACGAACCCTTAGCAAGTTAGCTTCAAAATCCATTGCAACATAAATTAATCAAATAGGAACATTCTCAGTAACATTATTTTATATCTAATACAATTACAAGCGTTTGATCGGATATCCGAGCATCCCTTTCCTAGCATCACAAATTTATTTAATGTATTTTATCTTTATAGTTCACATATATTGATATAATTATTTCATTGAAAAAGAGAAAGCTGCCATGCACTATATCAATATTAACATTGTAAAGCAGTTTGGTAAAACATGTGGCCTGATTTTAATTTAGAAGTAAAATATTTTTATGTAATATCATGTACTGTTTCACATCAAATTATTGAAATAACTTTTGGTAATTATGTAACAGGGTAAATTAATAAAATTATTATTTCTAAATATACATCTGACTGTGGCTAACAAAAGATGTACCCATCTATCAATAAAGAAAGTATCATTCATATAACATAAATATATATATATATATATCAATTATTACATAAACATAATCAAAATACTAAGTAAGTTGGATAAACTTGTGTTATTCAGTTTGAGGCTTTGGAATGAAAGTTGAAGGTATGGAGAGCAATCATAAGGAAGTGAGTAGTTTGACAAACCAGGTCAAACTGACTTTGATGAGGGCATGGAGAGAGAGGTGGTCAGAGGTGAAGTGGGGTGTCCATCTCAAACAGATCATAGCAGGACACACTGGGGAGGCATGTGATTTGTCAGGTAAATATTTGTTAAAAATATTTAAAAAAAAAAAAAAAAAAAAAAAATGGAAAAATTATCCAGAAAACCTCAACCCAGTGTAATATTCCCATTTATTAATTCTCAAAACATGGAATAAAATTTTATATTTATTGACTGCATTGAAATTTATATAAATAATTTTTAAATTCATGAACTTCAGCTTTGTCACATAAATATCTTGCTGAAAAACAAGAACCCTCTATCAATCAGATAAATAAAATAAACCGAAAACAGCACTTTGAACTGGAAATAACATAAAAGTGACATTAATTACATTAATACTGTAATATATATTTTTTTTAAATAATTATTTTATTTTATTTTATTTAACTTTTGTGATTACATGTAAAAGGTATTTCATTACTGAACTAATAAACATTACAACATATTTCTGTTAAACTTTCAAACACATGTTTTATCTTTCAGACATTTTACTGCAGCAGGCGTTGGTAGGAAGCAGCCCAAACACACTGGTTTTATCTTACTTAAAACATGCAGTTCTCTCTCAGGTGACTTTTCTTTTTATGGTGATCACAGAATGACCAAATTTTTATAACATGATAAATACATGCTAGTGACTGTTAATAATACTCTTAAGAATGTGTTTCTTTTGTTTAAGATAGCAGTAATATTTGAGATGTATTGTAACAATATTTTAAAATCCAGGATATTCCCTAAATCTCTGTGTTAGTAATAATATTTTAAATTTCAGGTTATTCCCTACAGCTCTGTGTTTAAGCACATTGCAAAGTTTGATCAACTCACTCGGCCATACTGTGTCCTGGCTCTTATTGAACTTGCTGAAGTGTTTGCTACAAAAATGAGGTAAGAAATTTCTTATTTAATTATTTAATTAGTGAGTAAATAAGGCAGAAAAAAAGATAAAGAAGGACAATTCTGAATAAATGGAACATGCCTAAATTTTTTCATCATTACTTCAGCCAGTAGTAAAATACATATTTATATCACAGGAAAAATTGAAGATTAAAACTTATTCTGATTTACTGAGTATTTGTTTTACAGATTCATTCTGTGAGAAGTTTTATTAACATTTATGTGTTGTTATCTTGAAAATCCTTTTGTATTGGTTTTACAGCTGAAAAAAAAAAAAAAAAAATGATTAACTGTATAAACAGTGTAATTATTGTTTTCAGTTTTACATACAGCACTGACAGTGCTCTTCAGCTTGGCAAATCTCTGCTTTTACTTCTGCACTGGTTCCTATTGACAACGCTGCGCTGTCTACAGAAAGTACACGAAGGCAAACACAGTCAGGAAATCCTCGCAATTATTGAGAACAGCAGCACCGCTGTGTCAAAAACGTTGCAACAGTCAACAGTGTGTTCCTTGCTGCAGATTTCTCAGGCTGATGTTGTTGGTCAGTTTGTATGAAATAAGTTTTCCACAAAAATAAATTTAAATAATAACAGAAAAATATATACTGTATATTCTCAGTATGGTACGTAGAATATGGTAGTCATTCTTTATTTTATATGTTTATATATATATATATATATATATATATATCTTTAAATATTGATAGTGTATATCTCTATCTCTATTATAGATGTAAATATTATTATTATTATTTTATTTTATTTTTTTTGATCTTTAATCTAGTATAAAGTTTAGTTGATAACAACTAGAAAGCTAATTTTTATATCACAAATTTATAATTTATAATATATTGTTTTAAAAAAGATGCATTTTTTTATAGCTTAATATATCAATACTTGTCAGTCTTGTTACAATGCTCCTATAATTCATATTTTCATAGAAAGGATAGCGCACAATATAAGATGGATTGTTTTTCAGATTATTTCTCTATCCTGGAGCTATAGCACATACCTCAACAGCAGTTCTGTTTGATAATAATAATATTAAAACAATGTTGAAGCTTTATTTTAATTTAATTTTTTTTATTATTGTTGTTTTAGATGTTTATAGAGAGTTTGAGCAGACAGAGTTGAATGTTCGGGGAACACTGAGTCAGCTGCCACAGACTGCCATGCCTGCCTCAGTACGAGAGAAAGTGTCACTGACACTCAACAGTCTTACTCAGTAAGTCTTTATGCTTTTTATTTATTTTTTTTTTTTTTATACTTCCCTTATTTATTAAACTGACATAGAATAAAACAGACAAATATCTTATGTTTTTATTTATGATTGCTGTCACTTCTTGATCATTTGCAGCATTTAAAATAAATAATGATAAAAATAAATAAATGAATAAAAAATAATAATAATTAAAATATTGTGCTTATTTTGAAACCTCTTAGTTTCCTTTGTCAGATTATATAGAGAAAGAAAATATTTTTTGTTTTTATTTACGCAGATTACAGGAATCTCAGCTTCCAACCACACCCATTCTTCAAGTTCCTCATCTTCCAATCTGTCCCACAATTAATGGACTTGTTGCTCTTGAAGTTGTTTTGAATCCAACCAATGAGCTGCAGCCATTTGTAGATCAAGTATTGGTTGTCACCAGACTGCTGGTAAACAGTTAATTTGTGTTAACTTGACTTTCATCATGTTAACTTAATCACTCTTACCTTCTTAACTTTACTATCATGAGAATTACTTGATAAATAGTTGCTTAGATGACAGTTGTGGAATTGGCTTAATAAATATGGTGTTAAATTGAATGTCACTGTATTTACTTGGTAAACATTATTTTTACTTCAACATAATGCTGTGTACATCATAACTATTATGTTGACATTGCTGTTATGTGATTGTACTTTATCATGTTAGTCACTACTTGATTACATAGGTTTCTTTTGAGAGTCACAGTGTGTACTTGATAGTAATCAAGTTAACATGGGTGGAAGTTTTTTTCATATTCATTTTATTTGATTTTTGTCACATTACATCAATTAATTTTTTTTTTCTGTTATCCCAAATTCTACTTTGATTGGCTTATTTATATGAAAATAAATAATATTTATGTTACATACAGATATGACAAAAATAATTTTTGTGGCTGCATTTATATTATGCCTTGAAATGAATGAATAATAACACAAAGGAAAATAAAATAAATTATTATTTTTTTTTTTTTCAGAAATTGTCTTGGCCTCAGTTGTATCAGGAAGTTTTCAGAGCCTGTTTCATGGGTTTGGTTGACTCAACAGACTCTCAGGAGGAGTTAAAGTGGGCAGCATTCACTTTCCTCAAAGTAAGTTTTACTTATCATTTGCCCTCTTCCCACCAATTTTCATTAGCAAGACAATAAACTTTTCATATTTTTTTAAAAATATTCTTTGTCCTTGGCATTGCATGATTTCATTTTTGTTTGAGTGCAAATTATTAGTTTTTAGATATCTTTCAGCATCGGAAATACAAATTTGAAATACACATTCCAAAATGAGTTTAAAAATAGTAAATATTGTTGTTATGTTTTAGAGTATCCAGAGTGATGTATTTTAGACAGTCCTTGTTCATGGAATTTAGAGAATGTCCTGTATGATGTATTTTACAGAATATCCTTTGTTGGATGTATTTTAAAGTGTATCCTTGTTGATGTAATTTGTCATTATCTTTGTTGATATCTTTCAGTGTATATTCTTGTTGATCAGTTTTAGTTTGGATCCATGTTGATATAATTTAGAGTGAATCCTTGTAGATGCATTATTGAGAGTATCCTAGTTGATGTTTATTATTAGTGTATATCCTAGATCAAGTTTGTAGTTACAGCATATCTGTTTAAATAGTATATCATGGTATGTTTTAGTGTCATGAGTCATTTTGTTGATCTTACAAGTTTTGTATAACTTTATTAATGTGTTTTCATTACTTAGTGTTCATAGTGATGTATTTTATAATTACATTGGAAATTTTATGTGTTGTGTGTTGGCAATGTCAAATGTTTGTTAATGTTGTTTTTACTGTAATAAAAATGATGCTGTTGGAGAAAATGATGACTATTGACGATCGATACTGAAATAATAGTTGATGTCACTGCACTCCTGATTCTCTCACAACATCTTTGTTTTAATTAGCACGTCATAGTTTTAGTGTATCCTCCTTTTAGTTAGTGTATTGCTTTAGTTTTTTTCCTTGTTTTTGTTAGTGTATCCTAATTTTACTTAAGAGTATCCTTGTTCACATGTTTTAAATATTTAATCTTTATTTGTATTTTTTTTGTTTTAAATTAATTTACCACTTGACTGCAGTTTTATTCATCTTAGCCTAATTTCATATTATTAATAATTTTAATACAACAATTAATGATTGATACTTCTTATTATTTTGATGTTTTATAATATTACTGGTTATTTTAATATTTTATAATATTACTGGTTACTTCTAGTTATTTTAATGTTTTATAATAGGGGTTACTGGTTACATCTATATTTTAATATTTTATAATAGGGGTTATATGTTATTTCTAGTTATTTTAATATTTTATAACATTATTGGTTATTTCTAGATATTTTAATATTTTATAATATTACTGCTGATTTTAATTTATTGCTGGATACTTTGCTAGATGCCACACATTCTGACAAAGATGCAGCAGCAGACTATAGGAGTGGATTTCAGAGTTGAGTTAGAGCAGGGATTTGAACTTTTCCTCAACTACATCCATCTTCTGGACCTCACTGACATCAAACAGAAGTTTGTTCTCATCTTTCACTTTCAGTTTTCTGAGTATAACACATTTTCTTTTTGTGTCATTATAATACAGAGATCATTTTGCTTTTATATGCGATAACCATTAATATTAAAATGTTTTGATGATGTTAAAAATAACATTCATACACTTATTTATTCAAATATATTACAGTCTTTTTTTTTTTTGTTGTATAATATACCTATTAATTATGATTTTGTCAGTAATACTTTTTTTTAAATTTTATTTGTTAGCCAGCATCTTATTTAGTTAAAAGATTTTTATTCTCATTAAAATCTTTCAGCTTTCTTTTTCTTCCTTCCTATTTTGTTTCTTCTTTTCGTTCTTTTCTCTATCTTTTTTCCTTTGTTTTTTTTGTGATTATAGTTAATCAAAACTGAGTTCTGTGATTTGTTTTTTTGTGGTAACAGTTAGCATGCTTTTTTTTTAACCCAGATATGACTGTGTGGGAGAGTTACTCAAGCAGTGTGTCAGATTTGAACTCCTGTCTGAGATGCAAAAAGAACATTTACTTCAGAGACGGTAACTACACTATAATGTTAAACATAGAACTAAATAATTTAAAATTTTCACTTTTTCAAAAAGAACATGATTACAGCTGAATTGATAATTACACTTTGTTATAAGTCTATTCAACACAGAACTATATAATTTAATATTTTCTCTTTTTCAAAAAGAACATGATTACAGCTGAATTGCTTTTCACTTTGTTATAAGTCTATTCAACACAGAAAAAGAACTTTTTCAAAAAGAACATGATTACAGCTGAATTGATAATTACACTTTGTTATAAGTCTGTTTAGTGTTTCAGATAACAGTAAATTAATGTGATTTCAGATAACAGTAAATTTATGTATTAGTGTCTGACATTTCAGCAATGCTGAGAAAGAAAAGCTGCGTCTTCCGGAGACAACTGCAGGTAGCAGTACAACTTCTTTAATAATGCGCGCTGAAATGACGGTAATATCAATACTGAAGGTAGAGGTAGTTTCCTTACACTGCTGGCTCAGTGCTTTTTGCTTTTTTCTTTTGTTGCTGTAAACTTGTTTATTTTAGCACTTGTGTTGTTTTAACTGCACTTTTGTTTTATGAACATTTTAGCATCCTTAGCTCTTCAGTACTGCTAGTTTGTAATTGTTTGCACTTTAGAAATTGAAATGAACATAAAAGAAAGTGTTAGTTGTAGATTTATAGACATTTAGACAATTTCACGTCTTCATAACTATATTTACTAATCAGTTTTAAAAAAATTAATTTAAAACCAAGTGCTGTGAAATATAATGTATCTTATATTTTATCTTTTTTTAAATAATTTGTTTTTTTGAGTTATGGTGCAGAAAGTATTTTGAAATGATCTTAAAATTATTTTTATTGCTAATTAAGTAAAAAATAAAGTGTTATTTTCAGTTTATATAAATCACAAGTTTAAAATTAAAAAAAAGAAAAACCCTCCACCCCACAAAAAACCTGTATATTTATTGACTACCAAGTGATGAGTTTCAGATTATTGATGAATTATTATTTAATGACAACTCAACATATTTTTATATTAATAGTTAAGCATTAAACATGATACTTGATGGATAGCACAGCTGCAGCACAGTTACATTGTTTAATAACTTTTAGTCTTTTATATATATATATATATTTACCTAAGGTATATATATATATACTTGACCTAAGGCAGGAAAATATACTTTAAATAACCAGTTTGGTGTTTTTAAAAAAAAAACTAAGTAAAATAAAAGTTTTAGAAGTTCAGTAGCTTTGATAATAATGAAGATATGACTAACAAGTAACATATAATTTTAAAATTGTATAAAACAGTATTTGCTTGTTTACTTATTTATTTAATATTGTGTAGTAAATTTGAAATAAAAATTTGCTAATCTAGTCTTACTTAGCTGTTTTTGTTGTCTGACTAGATCAAATCTTAAATAACACATATATTAACATCTTGATATTTTCACTCTTCATTTGAAATAAAGTTAGATAGCTTATTTTGCTTTTTTTATGTGTGTGAAAAATGAGCATTTTAAAATTAATTAGAAAAAAACATCTAGATAGATGTTTGTTTGTGTATGAAATAACAATTATTTTCTAATTAGAATTTACTTTTTATTTCAGTATAAATTTAATACTACATTTTATGTTTTATTTCGGTATTTAGTTTTCTGTCAAGCTTTTCAAATTTTGATTTTTTAACATTAGAAAGCTGTGCAATGCTTTTATTGTTTTCTTAATGATGATATTTAATGTAAATTTAAATAAATAATAATAGCAGTAAAATACTGTCAGTAATTTGTGTTACATCATATCCTGTTTTAAAATTGTTAAATCAAAATATATGACAAATGAATAAAAATAATTACAATAGAATAGTCATTTTTTTAAAGATACATGTATGACATACAGACTGATACGGATAGACAAACATTGTTACAGACTCTGGACGCAGACTATCAGAAGAACCAGGATCCACTTGTTGGTATTTTAAATCACATGTTGTCTGGTCGCAGCTTTGAGATCATTCTGGCTGCAGGAGCTTCTATGGGAGAACTTCAGAACTTCGCACTCAAACTGATCAAGTAAGTATTTGTATCACTTTCACACTTCCTAATGTATGAATAATTCATAACATTTCACTTCTAAGACTTATCAATAAGGATAAGTATTGTTTTCTAAATTTTTACAAAATATATCCTGCTTTTTTTAATATATATATATATATATATATATATATATATATATACATATGTACTTATATAAATAATAATTATTTTTAATTGTAAATTATTTGTGTTTTTGGCTGAGCTGTAATAAAGGTACAGTAAGTAATTCTGTGTGGTGTGTTTGTTGATGATGTTGTCAGAGAAAATTATGACTAATGACGATCGATACTGAAATAATAGTTGAAGTCACCTCAATCCTGATTCTCTCACAACATCTATATTCTCCTTGGAAACTATCCTTAGAAACTATCCTTTTGATTTTATTTTATCCTTGTTTGTTTTTAATAAATGATTTCAGAATTAATGAGTTTGCGAGACAGGCGTGTGGGGAGGGAGTGAAGGCTGCACAGATTCGAGCCCAGCTCTTTGATGTCACGTTTCTAATGTTGTGTCACATCATACAGCTGTATGGAATTGAGGTTTGTATCTTACTAAACTATTTTTTGTGTGTGTGTGTGTGTGTGTGTGTGTGTGTGAGTGTGTGTGTGTGAGTGAGGGAGGGAGAGGGAGGGAGAGGGGGAGAGAGGTGGGGAGAGAGATGGTGAGAGGGAGAGAGAGAGAGAGAGAGAGAGATCATATTTGATATTTTGAACACAAACTTTAATAAACATTGAAAGCAGTAAGTTCTACCAGTAATGTTAACTCTATAATCAACAAACAGATAAATAGGTAGATAGATAGGAAGACTGACATAGAAGATACTGTATAGAGTATATTTAAAATATATCCAGTCTTGCAAATGAAGGACATTTTTGGTGGGTATTTTTCTAGTTCTTACAAAGGACAATGATTAACAGGGTGTTAGTGTAGTTTATACTACCTGCCAGATATGTATGTAATTTTGTTGTTTGTTTATGTATCGATTCAGACTGTGTATCACTAAAAGAGTTGGCAATTTTTTCTGGTTTTATACTGAAAGAAAGTTGTGTGTGTATTTTTGTGTGTTTAGATTGTGTCATCGCTAAAAGAGACGAGTGATTCGTTCATCGTGCAGTGGGCACATCGATGGCTGCCAGAGGATGGAAAGTACAAGAACATTGAGAACTGTCTGCCCAACGACCCAGCCAAAGTAGACAGTCTGTTAAACCAGTTCTCTTCAGGAGGGGACCTTCGAACAAAGTATGACTTAACAAATAAATACACAAACAAGGCAGTAGGATAAGATAGAAGAAAAAAAAGAAAAAAAATTAAAAACAAATATATCAAAAAGAATTAAAATAAATATATTTGATACAGGTCAGTCTGAAAGTTGTAAATAAATACATTTTATATGATTCTTTATACATTTTGCTTACTCAAATAAAAATAAACTTCATATAATTTGTTTTAGTTAAACATTAAACTTTGTTTTCCTTTTTCTGTGAAGACAAACATGATCTTCAGTGTTGAATGCTAATATTCAAGTTATGCATGTCATACAAGTCAGTGCAGTGTTACTTGATCAGTGCAGTGTGGTTAGTTTTATCTTTTCTTCTAAATAAAAGTTATATGATTATTTTGTTGTTGTAGTTTGACAAGATGGCATGATGTTTGTCTCAACACACCATTTGCCATTCAGGAAGTTCTGTTTGCCTGGGAACACGAAGCTATCACTTTTGACAGTGTCAGGGTCAGTTAAAGATATTGGTTGTAAAAAATTATTCAAGAGTATGTTTTATCTTTATTTATTAACAGAGTGATTTTATTGATTTCCATAATTTCTATAATATATTGGCTATTTTGAATATGTTTAATAAAGAGTTTACAAATAGGGTAAAATGCTTTAAAAAAATCACCTTTTTTTAAATACAAATTAGTATTGGATGTTTGAAAACATTTATTTTTCCTTTTTTAGTTCAAACACCTTAAATTGATATAATAAAATTTAATGTTCCAAATTAAAATAAATTTATGATCCCTGACTAGATGTTACAAATTTTAATTTAATTTCTATTTTTATTGAATGTAGTTATTTCTGGACAATGTTAAGAATCGGATGTGTTGTCTGTCTGTTGTGGTGTGTGTGTGGCTGTGTAGTTACATGAACACAGTGGTGGAGGAGGCAAGAGAGAAACCATTGGCCATGTTAGAACATCTAGCTACCAAGTTTAAACCTGACACCACAACCCAGCCAGACAGGTGAGTGAAAGTCTTTTATGTGCTAAACTTGTAACAATACTTTTTTAATATCTTCATACTCTTTTAGAATATGTTTAATTCACTACTACATATCTATATATTGTGTTTTAAACTTAAATTATTAGATTAATATTTTATACAGTATATTGTGTACCTACATATTCTGTATCTACGAATTTATCTGTCAGTGGTTTATGTATTTATTGACATATCATTAAATTATATTTGACAAATTTCAGCAACATGCACATCTTATAACTTATACACTGTATTTAATTTTTATTATTCATATAATGAAATTATACATGAACTGGCTTAAAAAGATTTTATATACTTTCACTTGGGATATTTTTTAATTATTGCAGATTTGTTGTATTGTCTCTAAACAGAAACAGAACACTAATTCTTCAGATAGTATACTGAATACATGCATGCTGTTTCTCTGTACACTTCAAATCTGAATTTAATTTTGGAATATTTCCAGTCGCACTCATCTGATGAACATTGTCATTGAGCGAATAATCAACGATATTTTGCCACAAAGCCATCCACAGCGTTCTTCTCTCACTGTGTACGTCCCTGCCAAGTCCCTGCCCAGCCAGGTCCTGGAGAAAACCTTGCAGCAGATTTTTGACAAGGGCTGGATTGACCTGCACTCGCTTCACACTGTAGAACAGCTGCTCAGTCTGTGTGGGTCTGACTGGTTCTGTGAGCGAGTTGTTGTGGTGAGTGTATTTCTCTGTTTAAACAGTTATGTGAATGTAACAGAGTGATCATCTACAGTCGGTAATGCACACCTTTAATAAACCCACTTAATACAATTCATATCCCATTTTTATACTGATTTCATGGAAAAGGAATAAACAAATATGATGACTTAATACGAAAAATTCCGAGTCAGATTCGATTGATTAAGGAATGTAGGTCTTTCTGGGTTTATTTATTTTTGTAACTAATCTGGTGTTTATATTTCTGAACAAATCTGGTGTTGATGTTCAAGAAATCTTGTAATTATCTATGTTCCATAACAAATTTAGTGTGTTTATGTTTTACACCCCAAATTCTAGAGTTTATTTATTATAACAAATCTAGTGTTTGTGTAAAAACACAGTATTTTTATTTCTGTAACACCCAGAGTTTATGTTCTATAATAAATCTGCTGTTTATTAATGATCCAGTGTTTACTGTCTGTAACAAATCCAGTGTTTGTTTATTCACAGCAAATGCTGCAGACAAACACTAACGAATCTCTATGTCAGGCTCTCAGTCTGGTGTTTGCGATGTTTCACATGGACCTGGAACATTTGACGCAGGCGTTGTTGTTACACACCATCCCCCGCATCCTGCACGCACGCTCCAAACAGTACATGTTGACAAACCCACGCGGCTACACTCTCGCTAAACTCTGTGTCATGTGCATCACTGCCGCTCAGGTGGCAAAAACTGCTCACAAAGGTAGATAATCTTTTCTTGTTTCAAGAAAATTGTTGTAGAATATTTCAAATTTGATATTAAATGTATCAGCTCTTCAAAAATTTCTTTCATTATTATTGTTTTTGATGATATGGAATATTTTATATTAAAATTTTCAAAGTTGCATTTCTATCATTATTTCATTTTTATAACTCATTGTGAAATATTATTAATGTATGTAATTAGAAAATACATGGAATGTTCATTTTGTTAATGTAAGTAAAATATTTATAAAATAGTCACAAAAACGATGCATTTGCTTTCAGTTAGTTTAATTTCATAATGATAGTATATCTTCAGTATGGCATTGTATTTCATTTTAAATCTGTAATTTCAGAACCATTCGTCCGCAGAGGCAGGAAGCGATCAAGAAAAGAAGTTGAGCTGGAGGTAAGTTGATAAGTTAATGTTACAGAAACTATTAGTGAGATTTCACATTTAGGCCTTGGGCTCAAGTACATACAGTGCTGGTGTAGTTGAGTACAGAAAAACACAAAAACAGTTATATTTATGGATTCAAACATTGTGCTGGAGTGTCATTAAAACATTCATTCATTCATTCGAATTCAGGCATTAAAATTAATTAAAATTTAACATTTGTCAGTTTTATTTTTAGAATAAACCACATAAGAATTTCATAACATTCATTTTAATACTGCTAGTGTGACAACTTACAAAAAAAAATCTGTTCAGCATGACGGACCTTTCATAAAAGTTTCACGTAGATGGGAAAGCACATTATTCTTTAGATAAATATTCTACAAGTTATTAAGACGACATCTTGCTTTAATTAAAATGTAAAATGTCAAATCTTTTTGTGTAATATTTGTCTCAGGAACAGGATGAAAGTGAACTTCGACCTGCGAAGATTCGAGAGTCAGTGAACCACAACTTACACTACACTCAGAGGGTTACAACTTTGGTAAGTGATAAATTCATGATTAATTGTTTTTTTATCAGTAGAGAGATATTTATGTAACCTTCTAAAAACTACATGACATTTTTCAGTGCTAGAGTTAAGTATTGTGACTTGATTTTTGTAATGTAAAGGCTAATGTTGAAGTTTTTGATTGTATTTCACAGAGGACATTGCTGTGAAAGAAGATGGTGAAACATCACCAATCCTGGACACCAAGGAGCCAGTGAACAAAGCACTGAGTAAGCAGTTTATTAAACATAAGAATTTCACTTTTTTGTCATTGTGTAGTTTTAAAATGTAGCCATATTATATGCCACTCTGATGTTGAGGTGTGTATCTCAAGAATTACTCAATTTTACTTAGTTCTTGTACCAAATTGTCTTGCATCCATTGTGTCAGATCTGTTTCCATGCCTTTGTGAACAAATTGAATTAAAATCTCCATAGTTTATTTTTGTAAATATTTTATACGTATTATTTTTAAATGTTTGCTTATTTCAGTGAATCTGTTCAATTTGATGAATGCTATTGTACATCACAGCAGTCTGACTCCCAGGACTGGTTTTGTTGTTTCCTTTGTTGAGGAAGCAGTCAAGTGTGGAATGCAGTACGCCAGACACATCCTGCAGTTCATGCCTCATGACATGGTTTGTCCATTTACTTTATTTCTGTCAGAGGTGGTCAGATTTTTTTTGGTAAAAATCTGAATATTTAGAATTTTATTTTTTTTTACTTTAGACAATTTAATTATAATACAATTAGACAATATAAAATTAAAGCCTTATTTTTTTTTTTTTTTTTTTTTGCTGTGACTGAAAACAAATATTTTTATTGTTTAAGATGTGACATAATTATTATCTGTATTTAGATTGTTTAGTTTAAGAAACTGCATAATTAGGTATTTATATTCTGATTAACTGGTTTCAGCTGCTGCAGATACTGAAAACGATGCCAGGTGTGTACAGCAATGCTCAGATTCTGCAAATCTGTGATCTGACCACACTGTCTGGGAGGAACATTGCTGCCAAAGCTGTGTGTCACAATTCAAAAACAAAACAGTGAGATGCAATTGTGTGTGAAGCGACACATGGATAAACACTGTTACAAGACTCCAGTCTGGAACTCAGCACTTCACTTCAGTGTTGTAATGATGATGTCAGCAGGTAGACCCTCTCTCTCTGAACTGATTACAGAAACATTTTAAAAATGCCCTGTATTGACAGGTGATGTGAACAAGTACACCTGTAAAAAATGGTGTTACATTTTACTGGAATCTTTTTCAAATAATACCATGATTTATTAATTAAAAACAGGAAAAAAAAAAAAGGAACGTATTTCAGTCTGTCATTAAAACACAAAAATAAAAACTACAACACAGTACTGATGGAGTTGTTTATTGTGCTGAATAAGCTATGAACAAAGTGCACATTTTAACTAATTTTATTTCTTATACACCAAGCGACAACTTAGTGAACCTTTGTTTCAAGCATTTAGCAGGCATGATTTCACTTTAACACAATAAACATAAATCTCATGAAGTAGGAAACGGCTGACTAGTTGTTTCAACCCTTGTACTGGTGAACGACATTTAATGTCTTTGAAAATTTAAAAAACAACTTCACAACATTTTAAAGCAAAAGCAGTTTCTTATTCTAATTACCTACAAGAGGAAAGTTTGATGGAAAATGATAGGAAAATGTTTTACCATTGTGCACTGTCAAAAGTTACCACAACCTGGAGCTACAAGGCAACACTACATACATATTAAAGTACATTTCCCTTACTGCTATGTACAATGGCAAGAAACCAATCTACACAAATAAATACACACTGGGCATACAATAATTAAAATATAACAATGGGAATAAATGGGATAAATACAGATTATAATGAAAGACTTGTAAATACCCCGGGATTCATTCTGTCAAGGAAACTAAACTACTGTTAAGTTTAAATTTTTAGTGTTTTTAAGTTTCCAATGATGATCTTGATCCAAGGTTACAGAACACACATCTAACCCTGTTAATGCTTTGTTAGGAACATTATAATAATATTAATTTAAATATTTATTGAGAATATTATTTTTACTTAAACTGGTAAAAACAAAAGACAAGAACAAAGGTTATTGGTGACTGTCAGATGAACGGATGCATGGAAGAAGTAACCACCAAAAAGCCAAATACCACGTGCTATTCACAACTTCCACCTTCTTTGTTTTTATGGGAAATGACTGAAAATGATGGTGAAATGTAAAAAAAAAAAAATCTTCAGTTGTGGACTTTTATTAGCTTAGTTCTAGTTTGTCTGGTACAAAATACAGAAGATACTGTCTGAAGAAGCAGTCACACACATTTGGTAATAAAGCAGCCATGCATAAAATAAACTGATATAATCACACTACCAGTTACAGTAACACGCACACAAATATTCACACACAGAGATATAAGTTAGTTACCACAATGAAATCTTCCCAAACATTTACACTTCCCAACAGCTCGAAACATTGACCAAATCTCGTAGAAACTTCAACCCGAAATGAAGTGTTTTGTTGGGAAGCCAATTCACTGCAGATAAGTTTATTCCCATCTGAACATGGTAACTTTTGTACATCAATAAATAATAAATATTTTCTTTTTAAATAATGCTTTAAATCTAAAAAGCTGAACATCAGTTTTAAATATGACACAAAAAAACCAACACATTTCATCAGATTTAAATATTTTGGTTCAAGATAATTAAAAAATGAGAAATTTGTTTGTCTTAGAACTTTCTAAATGTTAACACTGAAAGTAAATTGTTAATCCTACTCCCTTCGGAAAAAAAGAAAAGAAAACTACACTAATAAATTAGAGAAGACAAAAAGTTTGCATAATAAAACAACATTTAGTGGAGTCTACTACTGTTAATATTGAAGTAAGAGTCAGTCTTTGATTAAAACATCTAGTAGTGGAATGCCTAGTTGGCCTGACAAACACTGCAGACTATACTGAACGGTCTTCCTGATGTAAAATACAGATACTTATCTACATATTACAATTTTCAGTTAAATCATTTCTTCAAGCTATCTTTGTAGATCAGTTAAAACAGCTGTGAAGTACTAGTGACAAAAGGACAATGCCGAACATGTTTGATAGAGCAATATTTGTACACAATCTTTACAGCAAAAACTTTAATATTTTCATTGAAATCAGTTTTGTGTCAAATATCTACTTGATAACGTGACATATAGTGTATTCTGTTCAAACTACAGAAAAGATGTGGAATGGTGTCTGATAATTTCAGCTGCCAAATACATCTCTTTTCCTTTACACTTGAAATGCTTTACCATTTGCTTTTTTGGACCAATAAAAGGTTTACTGACATCATCTTTGCTAAATGCAACATCTAAACAAGCACATTAGACCTTTCACTTTGGTTATCTGTCCAGGTCTCTATTTTATTTGTCATGTATATAAATTATTTAAATGAATTAACTGGCAGCTGAAATCATTTCACATTGATGGAATTAAGTTAAAACATTACTGAGACAAAAAACTGATAAAACTGAAAGCTGTACTTCATCTGAAAGTCTGCATACCTTTCTACCAATCAAAGAAATGTTTATATCCTGTAATGAAATGCCTTTAATGACAGTATAAGGAACATTACTGGTAAACGGTGAACAATGAATTACTGCCACCAATAAGCAATATTTAATTTCACTGCAGAAAACCTGGCTATGCTACCTTTCCATTACTAAAAGAAAATAAGTTCAGGAAATGACAAATAGTACAGATATTTCACTTGTTATATTCTTCTTGAAGCAATATAGTAAGCAATATTGTTTGTTTCATTTTTTATTATTAATGTTTTTGTAGAACTGAAATATTGAATCAAACTTCATAAAAACACATGGTGTTTGGTCATTTCCCAAACATTCAACAGTCATCAACAGTTCTTCTTTTTTTTTTTTTTTTTTTTTTTTTTTTTTCCTGTGACAGAAACCTCATCAATGGACACATCTCAGAATATTCATTTGTGATAAACAGCAAGAAAAACTGCTTTGTTGCAAGTGTCCAGCCAAATCCTGGCATGTTGAAAACGTAGCACTGTTCACTGAATATTTGGTAAGATGTACACAAACACACAGAATAAAAAAAAATAGTTTGAAAACTGAAAAAAAAAAAAAGATATTGCACCATGCCGAGTAGAGAGAGGTAAGCAGCACAGAAAAGTTTGCCAGGCCAGTTTGTTGTTACTGTGAGAGAGTGTGTCTTTGTGTTACCACGCTTCGTATTACACTCTGCATCTGAAATACATGTAAATAAAATATACTACAATATCATGAAAAAATAAATAATAATAAAAAATTGAATTACTATATTAGTTTTAAGGTTAACACATTTAAAATAATTAAATATGTGTAATATATTTTTTAAATGCCTTTCAAAATAATAGCATGCAACAGTTAGAACATAATATAATATCATCTAAAAAACAATTTAAAAAACAAAATTTAAATACTATTTTTTCTTTTCCAAAAATATTATCTTCATCTTCAAATAAAGCTAAAAGTATCAAACCCCTAAAAAACAAAAATATTACATATATTTTGCTACTAATGTAATAATTACCCATACAGATTTTATTTTTCTAAATTTTTATGCTGGTACAGAATCTATCTTTTAAACAGAACAATCTTCCTCAAACAGTAATAAAAATTTAAGTACATTTTCAGTTCATAGAAACAAAAACAACACTTACTAATGCCCTTCAGTCTTGATTCCTATCGAGTCTGGCTTGACCGGTCCATTCTGTGACATCCCCCCTCCCCCACGGATGCCAGTGGAGGCTGCAGGTGAGCCAGGGTGTTGACCTGGTCGTATTGTTTTTGCTGAAAATAAAATCATGTAACAATCAAGTTTAACACAAACCTGCCAAAACAAATAAATAACATCAAACTAGAAAATTCATTTTATTCCTGACATCAATTATTTTTGAATAATGTGTGTTGACTTTTGTTTTAATTTATACTTGTCTGCCTGTGTGTTTGTTTTTACAAATGTATTTATACATATGTTTATGTAAGCATGTCTGTATCTGTATAAATGAGACAGACATAGAGTCAAAACGATTGTGAGTGCATGATATTTACATGAAGATTGAGAAAAGTAAAATGAAAAGTTACCTATCTGTGCAGCGTGACCTCGTCTGGCTAAACTGCGCTGTCTGACAGCCTCCTTTATCCTGTCCACTTCTATCTGATACCTACAACACAACAACCAACACTCACAAACTCTTCTCTGTACTCTCTTTTTAACTACCAACACACAGCTCAATATAGATACAAAATCTATTCTTATTGTAAACACGTAAATAAAGAAATAAATGAAGAAAAAAAGAAAAAAAAAAGGAAAGAAAGTAAAAAGAAAAGAAAGAAAGAAAAGTAAATAAGAAAGAAAGAAAGAAATATAAATTTAAGTTGATGTGATGAGCCAACTCTCATTTCAGAAAATGAAAATGCTCTATCGAGAGAATCTAATAGATTTCTAAAATTTTTAACTTCAAATTATCTCACTTGAACATTTTGATTAATAAACAGACTTAATATTTCTGAAAACCTCTATTTTTTTAAAACCCATATATGTTTATTACATTCTGAATCAAGAAAAATAAAATCATGTAAAATGAATTAGTGTAAAATTAGATTAAATAATTCTTTTAACCAGTTTTGAAAGTCATACAAATATAACACATGTATATAATGACAAAATATGTTCTTATTATCTTTTGTTAATAAACACACAAAAGCAAAATCACAACAGAGCTTGGCTACACTGAAATTCACAAAAATTGTTAGCAACTAATAGATTAGATAACTAATGACTGTTACTGTTATATGAGCAATTTAACTTCTATAAGATAAAAAAAAATGTTAATTGCAAATTAAAATATAAAATGTAGTATTTTGACTTTCACATAAAACCATCATTTTTTTTTGTAAAAACATAAAAGATTATTTTTTAAATAGTAAGAAATAGATATATAAAAAAAAAAATAATAAAAAAATTAAATGAATAATAATAATAATAATAATAATAATAATAATAATAATAATAATAATAAAATTTAAACAAAAATGAAATAAAAATAAATAATAATTATAATGCTGTATTAATAGTACTAATAATGGTACAAGTGATTATCAAATTTTATTGTAGCTAACCCCTACTCCCATTACAAATGAAAGTTTTATGTATTTAAATTCCCTCACCGTTTATTTGTATCATCCATACTAAGGAAAAAACAAAAAAAGATAAAAATAAAGTTAAAAAAATTACTTTTTCACACTCCACCCTTTTATTTATTTATTTATTTTTATTTTAGGCTAGGTGTTATGAAATACTTAAAAGCTGTATGAAGGTGAATTGTTTTCCTTACAAATATAAATAAAACAAATGTGACTCATTAAAAAGCAGATTCTAAATATGCAATTAAACATGCTAAACCTAGCCTTTTGTTTACTACATTCACAAAAATACCCAAAATAAATAATTCAATAAATAAATATATAAATAATAAAAAAAACAGTAATGCAAAACATATTTGCAATAACAACAAGAGAAAAAGGGAAAATGGGAGTATTATCTAGAATGATTCACTCTAAGATAATTTTAATATTTAGACATTGTTTTCTTTTAAACATTTTTATTTTTTATGATGAGTAAAGACTTTATGCATTTAATGATAGACATTAATAATAGCTTAATGAAAGAATATTTTATGAGAGTAATGGTGAACCAGTTAATACTGACAATTAGTTAATTTTGTAATGTTTATGTAAGAAACTGCTGTAATGGCAACTAGAATTTTTAAATATCATCTTGCCATTGACAACACCACACACCAGTCACAAAGAAGCTTGCAAGAATGGGAAAGCATCTCTAAAGATAAGTGTGTGAAGTTTTGATCCTGTGATCTATCGTGTGTCAGAACAGAACTCAGCCACTAGGATTAAAATTTAGCTTTTTGAATAGATGTTATGTCTTAATGACTGAACTGTTAATGCACATGTACACATACACATACACATGCACAATACTTATCAGTTGTTTTTCATGGTTCAAACAGGCTAGTATTAAAACACAATTTTCTATTCATAACTATAAATCAACTTGCAGACTGACATTAACACTTTATAGTTACCATTATTTAAGTTCAAACACATCTTTGTGTGTATACTATCCATTCCAAAACATGTGTCAACACAACATTTATAAAACAAACAAAACAAAACAAAACAAAATAAAATAAAATAAAATAAAATAAAATAAAATAAAATAAAATGTTCTTGAAAACTATTATGTTAAATAAAAAAACAACAGAGGATATGTTTGAATTAGAGCAGAATGCTACATTCATCAAAAAGTGAGACATGCAGAGAATATAACAAACATGTCTGTGTGAAACAAGGAGTGTGTGCACACAGAACACTCACCTCTTTCTGTCTCTCATGGCTCCTTCTTTAGCCTCCTTCAGGGCTGTCTCCAGAGATTTGACTCTCTCCATTGTGGCGCGGAGACGTTTCTCCAGCTTGGGCAACTCACACCTGAGATCAGCATTGTCACGCACCAGCTAAAAATAAACAACATATATATATATATATAATAATAAACAGAAAAAATAACAACAGTTTACAGAGTTCTTAAATTGAGATAAAATTCTCTTTTACAAAAATCTGTGTAGAAATGACAATAACAGAACATGTCCATTCACTTGTGATAATTCCAACAACCGTTTATCTTCATTATATAATTATTCATTAGTTTGGACATTAGTTTGGACATTAGTAAACATTAACTTTCCAAATATTAGCGTTGTATGTGCCACATAAAACATTATTAACTTATTATCCCAATAACAAACATGAAAGTGCAGTGGTGTTTTTGTGGTCTAAAGTAATCATTTTATAAAAACAAAACCAACCTGTTTATGAACTTTAGTGAGTTGTTCGAGGTTGTTTTCAAGGAAGGAGATTTTCTGTTTCTGTGCAGCACTGCCAACTGTGTCTTCATCATTGTCATCATCCTTTTCTTTCACAGACTGAAACACAACAACATTCTAATAAGCACCTTCACATTGCTCATCTTTAACAAGTACTGAAAACATAATGCAAACAGTATCACATCCACAATGTTTAATTTTTCTCTTTAGGATCCTGTCAACTTTAAAAAAATAAACAAAAAGAAGAAAATCACAAGTATTTAAATAAATATAATTTTTTTTATCGTATCTGGTAGATTTACTGAAATGTGAGACACATAAAAAAAGATCACTTATCAGACTTAACACTGAGGCTGTTTTAGTAAATGATGTTAATATTTACATTGAAATATTTGTGAAAACTTACTTTTTTCACTCTGTTCTGCAGGTCCTGGACAAACAACTTGCGCAGATTGTGCAGAGTCTGCAGTTCTTTAGCCTGGAAACAAAACAAGTTAGATTTATCAGTGACTTTTTAATTTACCAAATATATTAATTTGAAAACCTTACTAGACAAACACATTATAAAAACAAGTAACAGAAATTAAACTCAAGTTTTCTTTAACAAATACTTGATAATTAACAGTCTCCTAACCAAAACCTTTAATAACCATTTTCTTACAGACATAATAGAAGGCAAAGTGAAACTGAAAGAACAAATGTCTGACACATACCACAGTTTCCTCGAGACCTTTAAGATCCTGTGCAGCTTGTTGTCGTCTGTCAATCTGGAGAGACAACTCAGCAAGTTTGCTTGTTTTCTCAGACTCCTCGGACTTCAGCTTGTCGTAGTCTGCCTGCAGCTTCTCCAGAGCCAGCGACAGCTTCTGGTTTGTTCTACAAATCAAATCATGTTAATGTCAACAAGTGAATGTCAATAAATGAATGTCAGATCATGTTAATGTCAGATCACATTAATATCCACAAGTGAATAGTGGAATACCAACATCTCACATATATTTAATATTAACAGTTAAAAAACAAAACATTGTAAACACGCTACAGAAGTGAATTATCTTTCATAAACACATTCCTTGTCTGTGAGACACTGGGTGAAAAACAAGCCCAGGCAGTATCAAAACGAATAGCACAGTTTAAAAAGACACTAAAAACAGTCTTTAAGAATGTTAGTGCACCCCGACTGGTTGCAGTTTCAAATTACTATAACTACTGTATTAATCAATCACTCTTTCAGTATATCAGTGACAGTCTGGCTGCTGTAACAACACAGGTAATAAAACTAAACAACTGAAAATACACATTTAAACCACTCACTCTTTCAGTGTGTCGATGACACCCTGCTTGCTTGCTATTTCCTCTCTGAGAGAACTCAGCTGTTTCTGGTGTTGTTCACGATGCATCTCCATCTGAGACTCCAGTCTCTGCTTCATCTCAACCTCAGACTGCAGCTTGTCTGACTCCTCCTTCTGCTGCGACAACACAGCTGCATGCATTTGTTCTGAAAAGAGTAAAAACACACAGATAATTAAATTCTACACAGAAATCTATGATATATACAAAACTGGTCATTTAATCTGTGATTGAGAAGTAATCTGTGATCACTACAATTAAAAGCTAAAATAATGGCTTGAAATCCCAGCACATTCATTAAACCTACAAAGATTTATTGCTGTATGTAATTTATTAAGTTTTCATATCATCAGTATAGTCGAGAAGTGAAAATTTAACCTGTATTAGTTTAACATTAGCAAATATAAAATTTAGCTTTCAAGTTGTGAACACTGACTGATGAAACAGAACCATATTGATTATGTTTAGTCAAATCCTCTGATCTGTCACCTGTGACAAAGATACAAAATGAACTGTACCTTGTACTCTGAGTTTGGCAACCTCTTCATTGAGGAAGTCAACACTCTCCTCCAGTTTCCTCTTCTTAGAGTCAATGTCCTGAATTGTCTCAGTCAGCGTGGAAATCTTAGCCTCATGCTGTTAAATACACATTTTAGTATTATAATAAGTTTAATGTTACAAAACAGTAATAAAAAATGGTGGTTATCAAACAGATGAATATTAATGTAATGACTCACAATTAAAAGTTTAATATTACTTAACAGTAATTAAAAACTGACAGTATTAAATAGGTGAATATTAATTTGAAAACTCATAATCAAATAAAAAAACATTTAAAGAAAAGAGATTAATACTGTTTCTGGTAGCCACCAAATTACAGCAATCAGCCATTAAAATCATTAATGTACTTTAAACACAGCTACTAATTCCTTCTGTTCTAATAAACCAAAGATTTGTTCTCATGCATATATTAATGTACAATTTATAAGTGACAAATTATATAAAATATTCTGTGTTAGAAAGGCTTACTTGTTGTATGATGAGTTTGCAGTCGGACAGTTCTTTCTCTGCTTGTTCCAGTTTCTTGGATGTCTCATCCTGGCTGGTTTCCACTGAGTGAAGTCGAGTGACGAGAGTCTTCACCTCAGACTTCATCTTGCTGATGTACAGACGTGCCAGTGTGAAATCTTCCTCTATCTTCTCACTGCCTCCCAGACTGGGCTGAAAATGTATACATACACACTTACAGACACAACATTATCATTATATATATATATATATATATAATTTATTACTTTTCACTGCCATCCAGACTTGACTGGAAATATATAGATACATACTGTATCATCATCATATATGACTATATGACATTATTTACTATTTTTCACTAATTCCAAGACTCAGCTGAATACACACATATAAACTCACAGCTGTATTATTGTATCGTATAACATATATAATTTCACTGCATCCAAAACTGATATTTTCATTTCAATATCTCAATAATATTTAATTATAGTATACATTTAGCTAAAACTGTTAGATATTTGATATTACCTTTGAGTCTGCAGTCTGTCCTCCAATGACAGTGCCGATGTCACCAAGGTCCTTCAACAAACTGATCATCATCTCCATCACACGTTTCTTCTGATGAGCTGATGAGTCTCGGAGAGTGTCCAACTCCGCCTGTACTGCATTCAGAGCACTCTGAAATATAAATTATATATAACTTTATACTGTGAAACAGACATTTACATTTTGAAATATATACACTTCACACTGACATTTCAAGTCTAAATGCATATTTTCAAGGTTAATTTCTAAAACAAAACAAATGATTACAAATATAAAATATGATGAAATTAAAATAATAAAAGTAAAAATAAAACAACCTATTTAACTAGAAAGCTGATGAGAAATTACAGAGTCTTACTTACCAGTTTCTGACTTAAGTCATCGGTCAGCATGTCAATGTCTTTGTTCTTGTTCTCAACCTCCTGTGACTTCTGGTCATAGTTCATGGCCAGCTCCTCCAGGGCCTGAAGCACCTCCTTCACCTCATCCTTGGCTGACTCGTTGTCACTCTGGATACGAGCCATTTCCTGTGTGAGATTCTCGTACTCGCGTCTGCTCTGTGTGATCAGCTCTTCCTGTTCCAACATCTGCTCCTTCAGCTTCTCTATCAGCTGTGACTGGTTGTTTATTTCCTCATCCTAGCAAAACACACAATACATTATGTAGCTGTTAGAACACACAAGCAGATTGTTATGTAACTTAAAACACATTAAAAATTTAAAACTAACCTAGTAAATAAAAATATTATTTTTTCAAATCAGAAACAGTTAGGAACTACAACGAATAAAATTTGTTTTAAAAACCTTGTCATCAAGCTGTTGGTAAATCTTCATTTTCTCACTCTCCCACTGAGCGCGCTCAGTCTCTGTGATTGTACTTCCTGTCAGACTGCCACTCAGGCTGCCCAATAAGGAAATAGTGCTTGGTCCTGTTCCTGGTGTTTCGGCCTCAACTACAGCTGCAGCCTTCAACTCAACCTGTTCATCCACCGGAACCTCCTTACCTGAGAATTTAACACTCAACATGAATTGTTAGTTTTCATACATCTATTGGATGAAAGGTACATTCTGTATAACATGATCATCACTTAGTATAAGTATTTTATTTTGCAAGGACTTAAAATTCATAACATAACTTAAAATAACATTTTATACTAAAGGAAAACTGCCGTTACTAAACATTAAAAAGAAGATTAAATACAAGTATGCAATAAAAAGTGGTATTTATAAAATAAAATATAAACTCTTTTACCCAGGTTTATGAATTATTTCTAAAACTTTGCTTTCCCTTCACATATTTACATTATACAATTTCTTATCAACAATTAAACTGATGATAAATTAACACAGTGATTATATTTTTAGGTACAAACCACTTCTCCACATTGCCAGCTCTGCCTGCAGTTTGTCAATGATGGCTTTCAGTTTAGCATTTCTCTCTCGTTCTCTTTCATATCTTCTCTTCCACTCGTCAGCTGTCAGCTCTTCATTCACTGTCACAACATTCTTGATGGTCTTTGCCCTGAATAGAAAACATGCATGTATTAACTGCTTTAAAGAAACACACTTTCAAGATTCAAATCTCTAGTATGACATTTTGCTTTCTGTATTGAATTGTTTTTAAAGAAATCATGGTCTTTTTGGACGCTGATATATTTGATTATAAAATAAGTATGTTTTACATACTGAACAGATACATTACAATGTAATATAGCACAGCAGAACCTACCTCAGGCCAAACAGAAGTGTGGACTTTGTTTAGTTTATTATAATATAAAAGTTTTGTATACTGAACAGATATATTATAATGTAATATAACCTACCACTGACCAAACAGAAGTATCGATTTTGTTTATTTTATTATAATATAAATGTTTTATATACTGAACAGATATATTATAATGTAATATATAACCTACCTGACTAAACAAAGAATGGACTTTTGTTTATTTTATTATAATATAAATGTTTTATATACTGAACAGATATATTGTAATTTAACCTACCTCTGACCAAACAGAAGTGTGGACTTTGTCTCTGACTCGTTATAGGAGGCAGGGGAGCAGCAGATGACCATAGTAGTCCGGGCGTTTCCTCCCAGACTCTCCTGCAGAATCCTTGTCAGTTTGCTGTCTCGATATGGTACATGAGATTTCTAAACACAACACAAACAACTCTTAGAAACTTAGAAACACATATAAAACCAACAGAACTATTCATGAATGACAGAAACTCTTAGAAATATGCATGAAGACAACATTCAGAATTACCAATGAATAACAAAAACAATTCTTAGAAGTATGTATGAAATCAACATTTAGAAGCACATATGAAAACAAAGGAAACATTCATTGATTACAAAAACTCTTAGAAAACATCTAGGTTAACAATTACTCTTAGAAACATGCACAAACAAAACTCCTATTTTAATTAGCAATGTTTTGTATAAAAAATTAATGTTTAAATCAATTTTAGACAATTTACGTTTAGAAATATTTATAACAAATTCCTCATATACATTATCTTTTTAACAGAGGTTTCAAAATATTTACTTTTTAGTAATTCAAACTAAAATGATAATAAAAAATGGTTTGATATTTAACTTACATTTCCATCAGCCAGGGCTGAGATGACATTTCCTAGAGCAGACAAAGACTTGTTGATGTTTTTAGCTTCATCCAACACAGCACCCTCTGCACCTGTTTTACTAACCTGAAAACAAACATCATTTTACATGTTTTATTAACATAATCATTAATATTTCTGCACCTGTTTTACTAACCTGAAAACAAACATCAACATTAATATTTGTGTACTTAATTTACTAACCTAAACATAAACATAATCATTAATATTTCTGTACCTGTTTTACTAACCTAAACATAATCATTAATATTTCTGTACCTAATTTACTAACCTAAACATAAACATTAATATGTCTGTACCTGTTTTACTAACCTAAACATAATCATTAATATTCGTGTACCTAATTTACTAACCTAAACATAAACGCTAATATTTGTTTATCTAATTTACTAACCTATATATAAACAAATATTAATATTTCTGAACCTGTTTTACTAACCTAAACACAAATTAATGTTTCAACACCTGTTCTACTAACACAGTTGATACTTTTAACTTTTCTGTAATTGTTTTACTAAACTAAACATGAACAGAAACATTATAAAATTAATCATAATATCAAAATAAACAGAGTAATAAAAGTAACATAAAAAATATAATAAAAATTAATAAAAATTTACTTTTTCACTGCCTGCCAGATCGACTAGATACAGTTTGCCATGAAGTTTTTTCTCTGTTTCTACATTTTCTTGTTTTACATGGATCAGAAAAACACTGTGGCTCCTTGAACTATGCTCATTCATGTCTGAAAAATATTAATAATTAAAAAATAAATCTCAAGACAATTAAATATATTTTACTTGCGTATAAAAAAGTAAATGCAGTAACATTTCATGTGTTTTTTCTTGTTTTGCATGTCTGTTTGATCACTGGTGTTGATTTGAGCAGAATTAGAATCATTCAAAACAAATCACAATGATGTCTGCCTTGAACACAACTTATTTTAACACTTATTTCACAGTGTGTTAAAATAATAAGTAATCAACAAAACATTTAGAAAAGAAATAAAAACCCTCAGATAATTGTAATGTAACAGAATAAAATTAATTATATATATATATATATATAAATAGACAGAAAGACCAACAGATAGATTAGATATATAAATTTAAGATTATTTAATATGAAAAAAAAAAAAAAAGAAGACTGAAATATGTTATTAAAAATTACTGCCTGCCCCACCCCTGAAATATAATAATTCAAAAATTAAACCCAATATAATTAACAAGAATAAAAGACTCATAAAAAAACAAAATACATGCTTAAGGAAACATTCTGACAAATAAAAAGGAATGGTTTAAGGAAAACAATTTGTCTGGAATGTAACTTAAGATTCTTTCTAGTGAACAGTTTTCAAAACAACTGCCAAAAGAAAATAAATATCACTGCATGTAAAAAATTTCAAAAAAAAAAAAAAAAAAAAATAAAATTTTAAATTTCAAAAAATTAAATATCCATCAAAAATATACATATATATTTTTTAAATAAAATTAAATAAAAGAAAAAAATATAAAAAGTATATATAAAATAAAACTATAAATAAATAAATAATAAAAAAATAAACAAATATAATAAGAGAGAATGGTTTAAAAACATACTTGTTACAGCTACATGTCTGTTTGCTTTTCCATCTTCTATTGTGTCCATCACCTCTTCAGGACTTGAGACAAATCGTTCTGTACAACCCTGTCACAAGAATCACACATTTAGCAACTACACATCAGTTTCAAGCACTGGGTAAAACATATACCTTCATCAGCAACACGTTATAGAGTCATTTCTATGATAACTAAAATTTTAGTTGAATGATGTGAGTGAAAATGATCAGATAGACTGAAACATTTTATTTAATAATGCAGCACAATTTATGTATTAAAAAGATGGTCCAAAAATATATAAATAATTAAATAAATAAATAATATATATTTTAAGAAAAATTTTATTTTGTGATCATAAATTAATGTTATTAAACCATTTACCAAAGTACAAAATCCACAAAAATATTAAATACAACAAAAAAAAAAAAAAAAAATTATTCTGCAAGCTCAAATGAATTTTGAACTGTAATTATTAATTATGTCTATTATATTATAAAAAAAAAAAAAAAAAAAACAACAATAAAAAACCTCACAGAATCAGCATAGCCTACACCAAAAGAACTTTTTCAATAAGTAAATTATAATTAGAACTGAATCATGATTTGATTGTTCATTTCAATACAAAACATTTGCTAGGCAAAATCTGGGATCTTTAGTTACAGTTATTAACCACACTACTCTTGTTTTGAAAATGGGGTGCTTAGGTTATGTAATGATTCAAGGGTTTCACATCTCAAAAAATCAACTGGAATCTGTTGTGATTTTTTTGTTTTGTTCTTTGTTTTTTTCTTAATTTCTCTAAATAATAACATAATTTTGTGAAAAGTATCCAGCATATATGATTCTTATTGTGTCACATTTTGTTAATCAGAGGTGTTTTTTTACCTTTACATATGGTGTTTTGTTTTTATCCTCATGTACAGCCAAGTTTGTTTTTGTGACTGGAAAGAAAAGAATGAAAAATGTTAATGACAAATGTGATACAACTTCCATATTTATTATCAGAACAAATCTTAAATTAACAGCTTTTATTAGACACATCAGTGGTTTAATTTTAATAATTTACAACTATATAATTCATTAAAAATAAAAAAAAAATAAAATAAAACATTTTGGAACGAAGGAGTTTGATAAAATTCGACAAAAATACTACATTTGTATTCTGTTGTTTTAAGATAATTATTAATTTAAAAATTATTTTTTTTAGAACAATATACATTTAAAAAAGCCTAGGAATACTTTCATTGGACATTTTTTATTTATCTATCTATAAAGAGAAACTTACTGTCTAACAGATCTCTGATTTTGTCCATATAGATTTCAAAATAGGAAACCTGACAATAAATAAAAATAACATGAACTGTTTTAAAACACAGCAGAATTCCACTTTACTGAGCATTTAATAAATTTTTATTTATTTAGTTCTCAACTGGCAGATTCCATATTATAACAGTGTGATATGTTACAGAAACAGGTTTTCACAGTTAAAAAATCTCATTTCATAACCTCTTTCATGTTTCTTATGTATAAATTCTAGATATTTAGAGTTTTGCATTTTCATCATCCAGTTGAAAAACTTAAATTAAAATCTTCATTTCTATTCATTAAAAACTAAATTCTTCAAGTTTTAGATTACTGTCATGTTTTTCAGTAGTAAACATTTTTAATAAATTACAAACAAAACAGGTTGGGAATATGCAGCTGTTAATGATATTAGTTTATGTCATAGTAAATACATTTATAAAATTTGTACAACAGAAAGAGACATATCTGACTGAATCTCTATTGGTCAAAAATGACAAAAAGGATATTTATTTAATTTGAATAGTAGTATTTCAAAACTACCTTGATATGAAACTCAAGATTTTCATCCATGCCATAGATGTAGTTGAAAATGTCAGCAATGATTCTTGGTATAATACCTGACAGGTTGGAGTCACCCATAACACCCTGAAAACAGCAAACATTTACATCCTTTTTTTACTTTTAAAAAACTACTATAAACACTAAAAAAAAGAAAAGAAATTATTACATAAATAACTCATAAAAAAAATAATAAAAGAAGAATGTCAGATGGAAAATACAAAATTTTATTTTCCCAAATTCTGTATGACATACGAATAAAATGTGTAACAATTATATTTCAAATTACTGCACAATACATATATTTGTCTTTCAAAATACTGTATGATATTTATTTTCCCCAATACTGCATGATGTTATATATGAATAAAATGTGTAACATTTATTTTTCAAAATACTGTATGATTCAGTGGTATTTATTTTTATATTGTATGGTATGTATAAAATATGATTATTGGTTGCAACACTTGTGATACCTGCTAACAGCATTATTTATTTTATTTATTTATTTACAAAACCATCATTGGCATCAGCTATTTTTAAATGGTTCAGAACAGAAATTTGTACTGGAGTATCGCTTATCATCTAATTACATCATATTCTGAACATTTTTCAAGTTGGAAAAGCATAAATATTTACCCCCCCCCCCCCCCAAAAAAAAAAAAAAACACAAAAAAAAAAAAAAAAAAAAAAAAAAAAAAAAAATAAAAAAAACTGAAAAAAAATAAAATAAAAAAAAATATAAAAATAAAATGAAAAAGAAAATGTACCGACCTCCATGGTGTTGGTTTATTGGTTGCAACACTTGTGATACCTGCTAACAGCATTATTTATTTTATTTATTTATTTACAAAACCATCACTGGCATCAGCTATTTTTAAATGGTTCAGAACAGAAAACTGGAGGCTTATCATCTAATTACATCACATTCTGAACATTTTTCAAGTTTAAAGCATAAATATTTAACCCCCCCCAAAAAATAAATATATAAAATACACACACAAAAAAAAAAAAAAAAAAAACTATGAAAAAAAAAAAAATAAAAAAAAAAAATAAATTGAAAAAGAAAATGCACCAACCTCCATGGTGTGGGTTTTCCCACTGGCTGTCTGACCATAAGCAAAAATGGTTCCATTGTAACCGCCAAGAACATCTGAAATGGGTGAGAATTTTAGAAGTTTAAACAAGTGTAGAGAAAAGAAGGTTTAGAGTTGTGTGATAACATTCATCTCTTGTAACTATTATATGAATGTGTTGCTCATTGCTAACATGGCACAAACTCAAGAATGTCAAATAACAACTTTCGTGTGTACTTGAGCTGTATTCAAACACTCGTTATTTCAGAAAGAAATCTATCCATCCTCCTTCCTTCCATTATCAGCTCTAATTACACTTTTATAACCTAAACTTCAACACTCATGACTTCTTAAAACTACTCTTTCCATCTTCCTTCCACTATCAGATCTCAATGTATTTTTTTTTATAACCCATACTTTAACACTCACTATTTCTTAAATTATTCTTTCCACCTTCCTCCCTTCTACAATCAGTTCTCATTATACTTTTATAGGAAAATCTAGCAAAAGATTACCAATGTCTTGATAACAACATACATGTTTGGTTGGAATGGAGAAAAGAAATCATAAACTTAATTTCAAAATTAAAATGTTCACACTTAAATTATTCTGAAGGAGTGATACAGTTAAAAAAATACTAACACAATACAATAAAAATATATATGTTTTTACACCTCTTTCTAATTTGTCCTACATGATAAAAAAAAATAATAAAAAAAATGAAGAAAAGAATATAAAATAAAAATAAATAAATAACTAATAAAAATAAGTATAAGTATACTTAAACTAGTGTATCACAATTTCATTTTCAAGATAGCTGTATGAAATTTAAATTTAAAATTACCTAATTTTATTTACCTTTAAAAATAAAATATACTAAAAAGCCAAAAAAAAAAAAAAAAAAATTGTCCTCTTTTAATGAATTATACAATAAGCTTTGAGTATTAACAAAAACAAATAAAAATACGAAAAAGAAAATGTCAGTTGAAAAGGAATTTTTTTATTTTATTTTATTAAATGAAGTCATAACAAGTACTAAGTCTGTTTTGTTTTTGATTTTCTAAATAACACCTTCCCTCTTAATTACTATAATTATATTTAAATATTTATTTATTTTTATTATTATTATTTTAAACAATTATGAAAAGACAAAATAATAATAATAATAATAATAATAAAATAAATAAACAGATAATTCAAAACGTAAAAAAAAAAATATAAAAAAATAAAATATGGGAGGTAAGGAATCATTTAACTTTTACAAGTACCTTTTAACCCGATAGCTATCTGATACTAACTGAAATTGTAAATAAATTAATGTATGCAATAAAAGGTATTAATCCCGTGACTCATAACACCTGAGGCAAATAATCTGCACATTAAGCTAGAAAATATCAGATAGCAGATCTAGTAAGTAATATCTGCTTATTAAATAGAAGAGTAAACCTGTAAAAAGATAAATAGAACACTATATCTGTGTAACTTTATTTTTTTTTTAAATTAAAAATCTTTAAAAAGATGAATAGAACAGTGTATTTGTAAAAAGATAAATACAACAGTGTGTGTAAAAGAACAGTAAATCTGAGAAAAACATTAATAAAATAGTATATCTCTCTATAAAAATACTAATAGAACAGTATATCTACAAAAAGATAAACAGAACTGTGTAGAATGTGAAGTGTTTGTAACAAACAACATCACGGCACTGAGGTGATGAGGTTATTTTCTAGATACAACTAAACCTGTTCAGTCATTTCATACACCTGCAGCCTGTTAACTGCTGTTTGATGATAGGTTGGTTAAATAAATTACATGATGAACCTATCCCTCAACCCCCCTCCACAATGGTGGAGTTAGCTGTGGATCAGAGATAGGATATATTAAATTTAATGTATTTGTTATGCTACACCCAAGTTGAATGAACTTTCCAGTAACTGTATTGTCTGTGCTGCTTTATGTTTTTCTGTCTCTATGAAATATCTTGCTATTAATACTCAGATCTCACTTGTGTCAAACATAATAATTATTGATATTAAAATGAGCGAGTTAGCACTAAAATATTCATAGCCAGCTACCTGTTTGTAGAAATCAATGTCAGGACACAATCCTAGTATTAACCAGTGCCAAAGTGGAAGCTATATCATAGCACAACAAAATCTTAGTTATAAAATATACATACATATATCTGAAAACACTGGTTAAAACAAAATTACTCAAAATACACTACATTTTTTAATAAGAGTTGCCAGTAATTAATATTGCAGTTAAAACCTATATATATATATATATATATATTAATTTGTGAAGCTAGCAGTATTAAATAGCACAGATAAACTCTTGTATTTGACAGTGAAATAAAACCTAGTTACATTAACCTAGCAGTAACAGCACACATGTCAAACACATGTCTAATTTTAACTGAAGAAGCAGTTATACAAGATGATGCAAAAGAATAAAGCCAGCCATGAAGTAACAGGGAGACTGACATCAATAATGAACTGGTAAAACTGGACCACTGCTTGTAAACACAGAATAAAACATAACTCTAGCGTATGTTGGGTTGCCTGGATTTGCCATGATGTCATGTCATTGTGAAAACTGGTGGATCAATAGATTTCAAACATACAACTATTGAGCTTCTATGAATATTAACAATTTGAGATGTGTTTTAAAACTTAAATTGTTTTTATTGTGTTTTTAGGTAATGCTACTAACAGTAATAAAAATAAAAGCTCAAATTTAATTTACTATTCTTAATAAAACCTATACAAATAAATAAAAATACCATTGTCTAGATTAGCCTATGCAGATATTTTAAGACAAATATTATAATGGAAATAAAAATGAAATAATAAAAAATTCCATACAACCACAGAATGTAACAGATTGGCTGTAACATAAACAACTGGATTAAAAGCACAGCCCTGCTTAGCAGTATACAAGTTTTACAAACTACAGAGAAAGTGTACACCAGCTGAAACTACACTAAAAATTACCTACAACACTAAAAACACAAACAGAGTGGAAAAGACATGAACTGTATGATAAACTGGAGATAACATGGTATGTGCCAGCTGACAAGCAGTTTAAAAATAGCCTCACAGAGGTGTATTGATCTGTGACTGGAGTAGTCTGCACACACACATTCTCAGCTGACAACATGCACTGCTATAACAAGATACACTATACATACCTATTTCTTAGCAACAAACCTCTAACTACTTCATTATTCTGCATTTACACATGCACTCTAACTTGAATTATTTGCTCTTAGAAATATACTTTTTCACACACACACACACACACACACACACACATACACTCACATTCATGTACACTTCATTTTCATATATATGTAACATGTGCAGCTTTATTATGATCACTATTTCAGCATGTAGTTTCTTTTAATTAATTAAATATATTTCTTGATATCTGCTAAACCAGTAAATAAGATGTATTATGTGTGTTATGTAAATATAATATCAGTACAGGTGTGATGTATTAACTTACCTGCAACAATTGGCTTAGCTGCCACATTATACACATATTCCTGCGAAACATTCGGTTTTAATACCTTGTCAAATGCAAACACTTTGCCCTGAAAGTAAAAATAATATATGTCATGGTATAAAAAATAATAATCACTACTAATATATTATACTTGACTAGGATTTAAAAACATTTTTGCCATTGTACAGTCATGGCTTATTAGTTTTTAATTACTAGGCCTTTACCTACTTACTTGTATAACAGCAGACAATACTAAAATTGTTATATATTATCACAAGTGTAATTTGACAGACTCAAAGAGGTTTATTCATATGGAAGTAGGGGCTGTGGACAAAGTCCAGGAGATTTACATACATATTGAATAAAACATTCCTGCTGTAATCCTTGACATGTCAGCACAATGATTCAATCATCTACATCGGCTGATCTGTCAACAGTTTCCACGCTGGCAAACACACGTCATTCTGTTTGCTCACTACATTTTTTTATTCACAGATGAAAAGAAATGAAAATCATATAAAACTTCAACCTTATCTAACATATTTAGGAGTGTCTGTGTTGTTAGATGTGTAGGTGAAAATAACAGAATGAACCATCCATTCAAAACCTTTTCTTAACAAAAGTAAAAGAAATTTACATAAAATGGCTCATCTTTTGTTACGAAACTTAATAAATAACGGAACCAAAGACGATTATGTAACTTGGACCTATCCTGTAAAACGAGTAGTAAAGTTTGATAATGATGATAATATGAATTAATACTGATTTTCTAACCACATACAAAACCTTAAAAAGATTGTTGAGATGCATATTTTTTAATCATTTACTGGCTCAACTCTTAGTAGTCAGTTTATAAAATAATAATAATGATATTTTGTTTTAAATCCAACAGTTAAATGGTGTTAGTTACTATTCATTATCAAGCTATACTGCTTGATTTAACATAAAAGAATTAATATTAAGTTTTTCACATGGATGAAGAAAACTTTGTGTGGGAACTTGTGAAAACTCTGGTGGGAACATGTGAAAACTTAGTGGCCTATGACCACAGCTATACACAAACAAAAGGCAAGGAAATAAGGAAACAAAAACAAACACACCCACCAACCCACACAAAAATATAATGAATTAATTTTTACAATGTGGATGAATACAGCAAAGTGGGATTAATAATGCATTTACAGGTGTTTACTTTAGAGCAATTAATTAATTTGGTTAAAATCGACTTACAAAAAGTAATGCCACTACAGTGTATATCAAACATGTATCTTTGATGTTATTTTTCATGTGTATAGATATATATTTTTTCACATTTGGATATTTCCTTTTAAATATTTTTATAATTTTTATTAGAAATTACCCAAGTTAGTCACTCTAAGAGCAACTAATTTCCATTATGTTGTCTAACAATTGTTTTCTTTCTGATTTCTATTATTTGGAAAATCTCTGAAATGTTATTCACCTTTAAACAAATAGCAGGTGCACTTATTATTATTATTACTGTTTTAATTTAGAAATAAATAATTTAAAAAAACAGGTTTTTGTAAGGAAATCTTGTATAATACTGGACATTTTTTTTTTTTTTTTTTTTTCTTTTTTGGAATGATGACTGATGATTATGAACTGCTGAAAGACCATTTCCTGAAAACTGATGCCACAACATCAATCTATAAAAGTATAGTCACTGTGATTTATAACTTCACCTGATCAGTGATCAGTTTAATAATAATAATATGAAGAATGATGATGAGAATACTAATGTATCATCTGAAGAATAAAAGTGACGTACAATAGCTAGCTGTAACAGCTAGATAAATAGTTAGTCATAGCTCAATAAATTATGAAAATAATGTTAGCCAGCTAACCAATGCCGATAGATTTCTCCTGAAACCTCTCGATCAATATCACCAGACTGCAGCAGTATTCATGTTGACAAAGAATGTTGTTAATGCTCTAGTCACTGCTGAGCAAATTGAAAAACGAACGAAATATTCATTGTGATTTAATAAATAGTTAAATATATATATATTTTGTTTAAATATGAAAGACTAAGTTTTACCAAATGATTAAAATATTTTCGAAAATTCTAAGTTTACTTACACCGATTGAGACAGAATCCTCTGTAGGGAATTTCAGAATAAACTTGCTCCCTGCTTTTTCCTCTGTAGGGTTTAATGGTCTGACTCTACACAGTACCTTAATATTGCACTCGTTCGCCATTATCACAGTTCAAGAAAAATATAAATTCAATTTGATGACATAATCATTAGTCCAATTCTTAGACGAGGTCAAAGCACATTCAACATCAGATTACGTTGACATGGCCGCAAAGAAAATTAAATTTCCATTTGAAACACTGTCCAAGACGTTAATCCCAATTTATCACTACCATTAACGGAAGAAAAGTGTCTTCTTTATGAGATTCCAAAGAAACGTTTGACAGCAAAGAATGTAGCTCAATCACCAATCCCCTCTGCTACTAAATACATCCTTTGCCTACCGCCATTTTCTTTCTTTGGAATGCTGGGTAATGATGTCACATCATCCAATGACCCGATTGACCTGAAGGTACACCTGTTGGACAAATTAAAATTTTATAATTAAATTGATCAGACAATTTTTGCTTATATAGAAGTTTATTCTCTTTCTACTTCTAACCAAACAAATCAAATGATTTAATTATATTTCTTTATTTATTTTCCTCACTTGCCATTTCGTCCATTATACCTTTAGACTAGTTTAGTTGATGCAGATGACTGAAATGGGCAAAATCAGTGCTGCTGCTGCTGCAACTACTACTACTACTGCTACTACTACTACTACTAATAATAATAATAAATATTTAAAACTTTATTTAATAATTTTTTTCTTATGTTCACTGTGGTAATTATCAATGTCCACTCAATCAATAATTATATGTCAGTAATTAATCTTTTTTATAATTATATTATTAGTTTTTAATCATTTTGATAAATTTAATTATTTTGTTTTTATTTGTAGCCAAGTTATGGGAAGAATATATAACAACTAGGTCCTAAACGAAAAACAAGTAATTATAGCATTATTTCCGCAAGAATAAGCAACAATTCGTGTGGTGCTTTTAATTTTGTGGACGGAAAATATTTCCTAAAACAGAAAAACAAAAATGTCAGTGGACACATTGTGGGAAGATAGAGATGTCAGATTTGACATTAGTCCTATGTATGTTTTGTTTATCTTTTTCATTTAATACTTTACACATATACTTAATATTAGTAATTATTCAAATATAGTAAGCGATTTTATTTTCATCATCATTAAAAACCAATAATAAAGCATTGTTTATAGGGTTGTCAAGACCATGATTAATGATTTTTATTATTATTATTATTATTATTATTATTATTATTATTATTATTATTATATTTTGCACGGTGTTTTCTCCTTAACTCATTTAAAGGTAATATATATTTTCAAAATATTATTATTATTATTATTATTATTATTATTATTATTATTATTATTATTTAAATTTATTAATTCGAGGCTAATATCTATTACCAGACACACTAATGTCTCATTGTATCTGGCACCAAAGCGAATTTATTAGTGGTGTACAAGTAACTATCAAAATGTTTCTTCTTTCTGGCACTTTCTCCAAAAGAAATCTTTTACAGTAGTACAGTCAATCTTTTGACATCTTCTTAGACAGTAACCTTTATTTATTTATTTATTTGTTTGATTTGACTTTAGTCAGATGCGGATGAGACCAGGTGAGAAGGTTATTGATCGTCTTGATGCAGTAGAAGACACAAAAGGAAATAATGGTGATAGAGGTAAGAGATATTATCATTTTTGAAAACATTCACACACTGAGAACATAATTTGAGGCTGTTTAATACAGTTAACTTTGTATATCATTGATACATTATTATTATTTTCATGTTTTCAAAAAGTATTAATATGTAGTGTGTGTAAATAAAATAGGCCTCTCAGTATAATTCTTTGTTATTTAAATGATTAAACAGTTATATGCAAAATAAAATATTTATTTTTTCTTATTAAAATATTGTCATTGTTTTGTCTTTGTACAGGCAGATTACTTGTAACAAATCTGCGAATCATTTGGCATTCTCTTTCCTTGCTTAGAGTCAATTTATGTGAGTATTTTAACTGTTTTTAATAATTCTCTGTTTTGTGGATCAACTCACAGACCTATACAGAGATTTTTTTTTTTTTTTATTGTGATTCTAAATTTTGATTGAAAAAAAAAAGAGAAAATAAAAAAATAGTTGATTAACTGTTGTTAATTTTTTTGATGGATGGAATGACAAACTGAATTTAACTTAGTGAGAAGTGATGGTTGGAAGAAAAGACAGAAGTGAAGTAGTAAAATTTGATAACATTGAGTGTTTATAATCAGGGATTTTTTTATCATTGTTTTTATTAGCAAGACAGTTTTATCTCATAAACATTGCAGTCTACTGTATTTTGTAAATAGAATTTTTTTTTACAAATAGTTGCTTGAATATATAGATATGTATATGTGTTTGTGTGTGTGTCTGTATGTATGTGTACACATATATGTATACTAATATATATGTTATTAAAATTGTTTATTTTCAGCAATTGGACTGAATTGTGTAATCAACATTTCAACAAAAACTGCCCAGTCGGTAAGGTTGATTTCTGTTTGTGTATTTAAATTAATTTATTAACAGAATGCTCTTGCAAAAACCACATCAGGCAAATAAAAAACATTTTATAATTTAAAAAAAGAAAAAGAAGAAGACAACAGCAATCCAAGAAGTTTATTAAAGTCATGACATATATTGTTCAAATCACAACTGTTACTGATACAGTATGTCAATGTATTAATTACAGTGTAACCTGTGCTCTTTGATTGAATGGTAGAAAAATATATTTAAATTTTTATAAGTTTCTAATATAGTTTTAATTAAATAGTACTGTTCTGTACCCAAGGTGAACAGTCCCCCAGATAACACATTTTCAAGTATGAGTTAATCCGTATTAGCCACTCTGAGGTGGGGGTGTCATCACTCACCAGGTGACTCAATGTTGCTGCATTTTAGGTACACTTCTATAACATTACAGATAAAAAAATAAATAAAAAATAAAAAAATTACTAGAAATGGTGAGGAATCTTAAGTAAAAATAAATAAATAATAAAAAATAATTATAAAATAAATTTTGTTTACTATAAGACACAACAAATTAAATTTAAAATATGTTAAAAAGTAAATTCTTCTTTAGATATTTGATACAAATAATAATAAAAGTACTTTAATTATTTTAAATTTTAGAGTTGAAAATCATCAAATAAATGTTACAAATAATACAATTATTTTATTCATTTATTTATATACGATCTCTTTCATTTATTTAAACCCATTTATATATAGCTATTCCTGTTATTTTAACTTAAAATGCATATTTATTTCTTTTTTTTAAGTCATATATTTACATTTTTAATCATTCATTTATTTCTGATTTATTAATAGACTCCCTAGCATTAATTTATTAGCAATATTTATAGTTTATTAAAGTGAAAGTATTTTTAAAACTTTTTTAAAACTTTAAGATAATTTTTTATAATTTAATTTTGTTTAGTTAAATACTTTGCCCTGCTTTTTAATTTTTTTTTTAATATTTACTGTTAATATTTAAATTAACCCTCACATTAATGTTGAAAAAATCAACAAGCAACAATTGTTGTGTCTTATGAGTGAAATTTTGATGTGTTGGACAAAAAAAAAAAAAAAAAAAATGTCATTTTTTGACACAAATTTAGATGGTTCACCAAAATAATGGATATCAGAGAATTCTACAAAAAAAATTGCCAAGTTTGATTTCCTAGATACCAAATTTAAAATAAACTCCGATCTGAGAACCTCACACTCAGTAGAGGTCAGCTGAAGTCAGGTCATGTGATTTTTCAATTACAACTAATTTTAAAATCGTAAAACTAATTAATTATTTTGTTTTGTTTTTTGTAGTCAGTCTCAAAATGTATGTGTGTGTGTCTAACATATATCTTACTTAATCAGTATGTATTTGATAAGTGTGTTGCATGTCCTTGCTTGTACACTATTAATCACAAAAACAAAACACACATACAAACACAGATAACAACTGACAAACACATAAAGATTAAACAATCATGCAGGCACAGATATCAACATTATACAAACACATGAACATAAAACAGGGATGCAGACACAGATATCAACATTATACAAACATGTAAACATAAAACAAGCAAGCAGACACAGATATCAACATTATACAAACACATGAACATAAAACAGGGATGCAGACACAGATATCAACATTATACAAACATGTAAACATAAAACAAGCAAGCAGACACAGATATCAACATTATACAAAGACATAAACATAAAACAAACATACAAACACAGATAACATTATACAAACACATAAACATAAAACAAGCATGCTGACAGATATCAACATTATTCAAACTTGTACACATAAAAGAAGCATGCAAACACAGATATTAACATTATACAAACACATAAACAAAACAAACATACAGAGATATCAACATTATAAAAACACACAAGCATAAAACAAATATGCAGACACAGGTATCAACATTATCCAAAGATAAAACAAACATGCAGACACAGACACCAATGTTATACAAACACAGACACATAAAACAAACATGCAGACACAGACACCAACATTGTACAAATACTCAAACATAAAACAAACATGCAGACACAGATATCAACATTATACAAGCACACAAATGTAAAACAAATATGCAGACACAGATATCAACATTATACAAACACAGACACATAAAACAAACATGCAGACACAGATATCAACATTATACAAACACAAACATAAAACAAACATGCAGACACAGCCACCAACATTATACAAACACAAACATAAAACAAGCATTCAGACACAGATATCAACATTATACAAAGACATAAACATAAAACATGCAAACAAGCATGCAGACACAGATATCAACATTATACAAACACATAAACATAAAACAAGCATGCGGATAGATATCTACATTACACAAACACGTGAACATAAAACAAGCATGCAGACACAGATATCAACTTTATACAAAGACATAAACATAAAACAAGCATGTGGATAGATATCTACATTACACAAACACGTGAACATAAAACAAGCATGCAGACACAGATATCAACATTATACAAAGACAATAACAAAAAACAAACATACAAACACAGATAACATTATACAAACACATAAACATAAAACAAGTATGCAGACACAGATATCAACATTGTACAAACATGTAAACATAAAAGAAGCATGCAAACACAGATATCAACATTATACAAACACATAAAACAAACATACAAACAGAATAAAAACAAACATGCAGACACAGACACCAACATTGTACAAACACTCAAGCATAAAACAAACATGCAGACACAGATATCAACATTATACAAGCACACAAACATAAAACAAATATGCAGACACAGATATCAACATTATACAAACACAGACACATAAAACAAACATGCAGACACAGCTATCAACATTATACAAACACAAACATAAAACAAACATGCAGACACAGCCACCAACATTATACAAACACAAACATAAAACAAGCATTCAGACACAGATATCAACATTATACAAAGACATAAACATAAAACATGCGAACAAGCATGCAGACACAGATATCAACATTATACAAACACATAAACATAAAACAAGCATGCGGATAGATATCTACATTACACAAACACGTGAACATAAAACAAGCATGCAGACACAGATATCAACTTTATACAAAGACATAAACATAAAACAAGCATGTGGATAGATATCTACATTACACAAACACGTGAACATAAAACAAGCATGCAGACACAGATATCAACATTATACAAAGACAATAACAAAAAACAAACATACAAACACAGATAACATTATACAAACACATAAACATAAAACAAGTATGCAGACACAGATATCAACATTGTACAAACATGTAAACATAAAAGAAGCATGCAAACACAGATATCAACATTATACAAACACATAAACATAAAACAAACATACAAACAGAATAAAAACAAACATAAAACAAACATGCAGACACAGACACCAACATTGTACAAACACTCAAACATAAAACAAACATGCAGACACAGATATCAACATTATACAAGCACACAAACGTAAAACAAATATGCAGACACAGATATCAACATTATACAAACACAGACACATAAAACAAACATGCAGACACAGCTATCAACATTATACAAACACAAACATAAAACAAACATGCAGACACAGCCACCAACATTATACAAACACAAACATAAAACAAGCATTCAGACACAGATATCAACATTATACAAAGACATAAACATAAAACATGCAAACAAGCATGCAGACACAGATATCAACATTATACAAACACATAAACATAAAACAAGCATGCGGATAGATATCTACATTACACAAACACGTGAATATAAAACAAGCATGCAGACACAGATATCAACATTATACAAAGACAATAACAAAAAACAAACATACAAACACAGATAACATACAAACACATAAACATAAAACAAGTATGCAGACACAGATATCAACATTGTACAAACATGTAAACATAAAAGAAGCATGCAAACACAGATATCAACATTATACAAACACATAAACATAAAACAAACATACAAACAGAATAAAAACAAACATAAAACAAACATGCAGACACAGATATCAACATTATACAAAGACAATAACAAAAAACAAACACACAAACAGAGATATCAACATTATAAAACACACAAACATAAAACAAGCATGCAGACATGGGTATCAAGATTATACAAAGACAGACACATAAAAGAAACATGCAGACACAGCTATCAACATTATACAAACACAAACATAAAACAAACATGCAGACACAGATATATCAACATTAAACAAACACAGACATAAAAAAAGAAAACAGAAACACAGACACATAAACATAAAACAAACATGCAGACACAGATATCAACATTATACAAACACGTAAACATAAAAGAAACATGCAGACACAGATATCAACATTATACAAACATAAACATATAACAAATATGCAGACAAACATTATACAAACACATAAACATAAAACAAACATGCACAGATATCAACATTATACAATCACATAAAGATAAACAATAATGGAGACACAGATATCAACATTACATAAACATAAATCATGTAGACTCGTCAATAAATAAGTACATAAAGATGACATATAGATATCAGCATATTATTGTACGAACACATAAACATAAAACAGTCAGGTAGACACATCCACAGTATACAAATACATAAATATAAAAGAAGAATGCAGACAAATATAAACATTATACAAACTTAGACATACACGAAACATGTAGATATAATTTAAACAGGAACGTTAACCAAATATAAAATAAGCATACACATAAACTCGAAAACACACAAACATGGATACAGAAATATTACTAATATCTACTATATAGTAAGTACACAGGGGTGTAACGCTTTACTTATACTACTGTTTTAATTAAATTATGCTGATTTGATGAACATTTAAATTTTGTTGCAGATTAAGTTTCTACACATAAAAGTATCAAATCTTGTAGAAAACAGCAGAAATTTCCTATCTCAAATATACAAATATTAAGCAAGCGAAAAATCATATGACAATGACAATGGCTGCCCTCTGCGTGTGACGTTATTTCATTGTTGACGTCATTTCGTCGATAGTCTTCGGCCTTTTACGGTTCGTGGATAGAACCATTTACGAAACAATGAAATTCTACTACTGCTACTACTTCTAATAACAATTATAACAATAACAAAATAATAATAATTATTTGATCATTATTTTTCAAAGTACCAATCTAATTTCAATGGATTTCTGTGGTTGCGTTGCGTGTACGAAAACAAGGCCGTGGATTCTGCGCGCAGACACGTGACTAAGAGTAATAAATAAATAAATTCTCAAACGAAAATAAACGGTTTATATGTCGCAATTTTTATTCCATTGCTGCCTCTTTTCCCCTTGACGTACCTGGTTTTGTTCTTAAAAAATAATATTGGATAGTTTGCAGAAATTAAGTTGATTTGATAAACGTTCTCATTCCCGCCATTTTGTTGACACCGAGATTTTATTATTATTGGTGGCTTTTATTATTATTTGTTTTATTAATAGATTAGTCACAAATTATCATAATAATACATTGCTTTTGCAATGATGACGATAATTAGACAAATAACTTTATAAATTAAAAATTTCAAAAAAATAATAAACAGAAAAAAATAACATTGCAACAACTAAAAAATACTATAAATAAAACATTTTTTTCCCAATATTCATTTTTAATTTTTCTCTCTCTCTCTCTCTCTCTCTCTCTCTCTCTCTCTCTCTCTCTCTCTCTCTCTCTCTCTTTTTAAATATATAGTAGTTGCTTTGATCATATCTTTAATCTTTTACATCTATACTGTAACAAATACGTCCATTGTTTCTCTAGTGTTTACCTAAGTGTGTGCTGTATTAACCAAAGTTTTGGCAGGGAGCAACTTGCACCCATACACTGGGAACAGTATGTGGTGATGAAGGGTGACATTTTGAATCTTCTGATGACTGATAAAAAAACTTTGTTTTACAAATGCGTTATTATATTATCAGATTTATTATCTGCAAAGTCTGGCCTTGAAGACAAACATTAAAGAGATTTGAAAAGACAAGATTCCTTGGCCATATATTGAGTCAGCTTCTTTTCTGTTTCACTGTTTAATATTTTTATCCTGTTTCATGTGTTTGAGAGGAATTCATTATTTTCTTTCATTATTAAACAGATTGTCTTCTGTTTCAGAAACTCAAAGGCAATTCCGAGGCATTGTATGTTCTGACAAAATGTGGAGCTACAAGATTTGAGTTCATCTTCACTAACCTGGTATAGATTTTAATATTAATTTAATTATTTATTCTATATATTATATATTAGTTTTTAATTTAATTAAATTTACTTATTTATTTTTATTTACTTTATTATTTATTTTTCCAGGGTTATTTTTTACTTTTTATTTTTTAAAAATTTTGTTTATGTAAAATTCAAATAACATATCTGATAATGTACTGAATTATAAAGCAGATAGTATAATTTTAACTTCAGTACTCAAATTAAGGATATATTTTACCAAATTTTCTAAGCATCTCAGTTTGACATTGTAATTATACTGTCTTGATAAATTGTACTTTTTTTAAATTTTACTTTTTTTAAATATTTTTTGTTTTACCCAGATTTCAGGGACTCCTCGACTGTTCACCTCCATCATATCAGTTCACAGGTTGGTTTCTCAAAATAAGAATTATTTTCCAGATCAACTAAAAATTAATTTAAAGTAATTTATTACTAAATGTAAAAGTTAAGTTAAAGTGATTTATTACTAAATGTAAAAGCTAATTGATTCCCATTACATGATTCCCTTCTGTTCATTTTTCTTATAATATCATATCTCTCTCTCTCTCTCTCTCTCTTCAGTTTTGTTCAGTTTGAGTGTGTGTCTGTGTGTGCACTTTATATGTTTTTATTTAATATTGTCTCTTGCTATAGTATTATTATTATTATTATATTATTACTATTGTTGTAGTTGTTATTTATTTATTTATTTGTTTATTGCTGTTTTTTGTTTTAACATAGACGTTGCATAAATACTAAAATACAGCTATTATAATTTATTTAATAGTTACTTTGTGTAAAGTTAAGTCTTTTATCTCAGAGCATATGAAACGTCAAAACTGTACCGAGATCTGAAGCTGCGTGGAGCTCTGATTCAAAACAAGAACCTGCGACTGCTGCCTCTAGAAGAAATCTATGACCAAGTGAATGGTGTTTGGAATCTTTCCAGTGACCAGGTAAAAATAATTTGTCATCGCAAAGTGTTCTATAAAAACTGTTGTATATAAACAGTTGAGGAAGTGAATTTACTCTATTTTATGATAATTTTTCTAAAATGCAACACTCAAATTTTTTGTGTACTTTTATCTTTTATTATTCAAAACAATCAGTTAAAGAAAATTGTTTAATTTAGTTAATTCTTATCATTACAATAACTACTCAGATATATACACATATACACATGTACATTGTTTATGTTTTATTTTGTGTTCTCTATTGTGAGTCATGCATTTATTTTGCTGAAGATTTATTTAAAATAATTTTTAAAACACATTAAATCTACAACCCTTAATGGTAAAAAATTTTGAAATACTGGATATCGAGCGGAATCAAGTTTAAGCAATGAATTATGACTACCGTATATACTTGTGTATAAGTCGAATTTTTTGGAGACTATATTAAGCTAATATTTTGGGGGTCGACTTATACATAGGTAATGCTTTTGTAGCTGTTGCCGAAGAGTCGCCATTTTGACTATTTTTTGCTACGGGATGCATCTAAAATAATTGCGGTCTTTCAGTTTTTCAAAAATATAATTTTATCGTATAAACATTTTTGAAAAATTAAATAACAAAACCAAATATGAAGGTAAAACATGATATTCTTTCGTTTAATGACATAAAAATACATTTTAAAGCGAGAAAACCGCCAGTACGGCGTTACGCCTTACGGCGTCTTGTAATGATCTAGGAATGCAGACTTCTCTGCCAAATTGCACTAAATATCGGTCCTAATTTCATAAACAAAACTCACTTGTTTAATTGTAAAGAATTTGGTGAAATAATATTGCAATCGTCATTAATATCCACTACCGACAAATTTTGTAAATCATAGAACGGCTAAATATAACGGTAAGTTAGGTCTCCATGTTAGACCTATTACATTAAAGAGATACTATTTATGATACATTTAGGCTATAGCTCGTGTAATACATGCATTTACGTTATTATGGTATGTTCGTGCAAGTTATGTTACAGTAGGCGTACAACGTAGGCCTTCATGGCACTGTCACACTGGTCTAAAAATAGTGACGGTGCCTGGAATCTACAGTCGACTTATACACAAGTAATACCTAAAATGACGCAATTTTTGGTCTTAAAATACACATCGACTTATACATAAGGTCGCCTTGTACACAAGTATATACGGTAATAAAAAGCCTGTAGTTTCAAAACATAATTGCATTAATCTGTTATAATAAAAGTTATACTCTATAAATCTGTATTAATTTTAAGTTGGAATAATATTTTAATCATTGATGTAGTTGTTGTTGTTGTTGTTGTAGGGTAATCTGGGAACATTCTACATCACCAACGTTCGCCTTGTCTGGCATGCCAACATCAATGAGTCTTTTAATGTCAGCATTCCCTATTTACAGATGGTAAACAGATATTTACTTTGTTAATCGGTGACCGAGTTAGCTCCCTTATACTTTATCTTTTTAATCTCTGTTGTGATGTTGAGAGGTTGTTACTAGCTAAAGTTCTTGTAAATCTACTGATTTTGTTCTGTTGCTAACTGCCAACTTCTGCAGCAGCTTCATTACTTTCCTAATGACATTGCTGATGAAGATGCAGTAGAAAATAACATTAATTATCACCACTGCACTCAAAATGTAGATAATCAGTTGATGAAAAGATTTAGAATTTCTTTAAATCTTTTTATTCCAAAATCGATTGCTAGTCATTTTTAATATATAGAATGATGAACATAATCTAAAATTTATTGTGTCATTTTTATATCTATTGTTTTATTTATTTTTGTATTTAATTAATTATTTTATGTTTTCTTTCTCTCATTAGAAATCCATAAAGATTCGGGATTCAAAGTTTGGTCTGGCTTTTGTAGTTGAAACATCAACACTTGTAAGTTTGTGATTATTTTTTTTATAAGCAGATACCATTCCATACATTCCTTCACTAGTTCTAACCTTTACAAACATTTTCTTCATTTGCAAAAAAAATATAAAATTGATGATTTATGCTTTTTTTTTCAAAATAAATGTTTCAGGCATGATTTCCTATTCTTCTAACACAAACCACATTTTACAACATTCATTCTAGTTAATGTTTTCATTTATTTCTATTACTATTTTTGATATCCATATAACATGAAGCTTGGTTTTGTCCAAAATATAATTTATTAGATTTTATTATTGTTATTGTTATTATTTTGTAGTTTTATCACTTTCAGTTAAATCTTATCTTGTTTGTAATTTTCAGAGTGGTGGTTATGTTCTTGGATTTCGAATTGATCCACCAGAGAAGTTGAAAGAAACAGCTAAAGAAATACAAAATCTACATCGTATTTACAGCGCATGTCCTATATTTGGTGTTGAGTTTGAGGTTGAAGATAAAGTAAGCATGTTTTTAGTATTTCTTACTATATGAAATATGTAGCTGAGTAGCAAGAAGATTGCCTGAGCTACGATAGGTTACAGTTCAGTACTCTTCAATGCACCCAATGAGCTATTTCTGGTTACAGTAATGATGATAACAAATAACATAAATAAAAAAAATCAAGAGAAAAAAACCTAATCTTTTAAAACATTTTGAAATTCTTAATTATATACCTATTAACCAGATGTTCTGCATCAACAAGCCATTTTAGATCAGACTCTAGTTTAATCAGACTAGTTTAAAATTTAACAGTAATATGTTCAGAAGCTGCAGTATATCTGTTACTGTCATTTTTGTAATATTTTGAAATTCTATGCCAATACACAAAATACACATATTTTTGTTCTTATCTGTCAAATTAAAAGGTTCATATCCCAGTAAAAGAGACTGCAGCAGCTAAATTTGAAGTTTTATTTACTTATTAACTTTGTGTTTGTTTTGCAGCCACAAACAATAGAGGAATTAACAGTCGAACGGGTCACTGATGATATTGAGATAGAGAATGATGGACAAACAGATGCTTTTGCAGTAAGATTTATAACTTACATTAACACACTAATAAAAATCATTAAAAAATTACAACCATAATTATGATATAACAGTATATATATATATATCTATATCTAGACTGAAAAGAACATATTTTTTATATACATGTATTTGATAATTAACATTTCAGTGATTAAAAGGAGGATAGCTGAGGACAATGCAGAGCATAAATGTTTGACAAACCAATATTTTTCATTTATTTTAAAGTACCAACATTTATGTTATTATCATTGTAATTATTATTATTATTGTTGTTGTTATTTATTGTTATTATTATCATCATCATCATTGTTAATGTTGTTATTATTGTCATTATTATTATTTATTATTATTATTATTATCATTATCATTATTATTTTGTATATAATTAGATATCTTGAGACCAGTTTTGTACATCACAAGGTTTGGAATATTCAGCATTAAATGTAGTTAATGTTTGTAGGAACAGTCTTCTAACAACTCACATGGTGTTTTACTGTTCTTCTCAGTTAGGACAAAAGTTCAGTTCTCTATAAAACCTGTAATTTTCATGTATATATGTTCAGTATATTTGTGATGTTAAAACAAAGTTTAATTCATTTCAGGCCTATTTTGCTGATGGAAACAAGGAGAAAGACAGAGATCCAGTTTATTCAGAAGAACTTGGACTTGCAATAGAAAAACTTAAAGAAGGGTTTACTCTGTCTGGACTCTGGGAAGTGTTGTCTTGATTTTACTGTATTTATTTTCTAAATAGAAAAAATAAAATAAAAAAAAAAAAAAAATTCAAAATCAAAATTAATTATTTCATTAAGTGTGTGTTTACTGAAAAAGAGAAAATTATAGTTATAATAATCTATGTTTTAAGCATGTAATATCTATATCTTGCATTATCAGACAATTTAAACAGTAACAAATCTTTGGGGAGACAAATATCTAATTAGAAGTAACAATTGTTACCAAAAGAACCCCCAAAAAAAAAAAAAAAAAAAAAATTTTTTTTTTATTATTATTATTATTGTTCTTTTTTTTGTTGTTGTTTTTTCTTCTCTTTTATATTCACAAAATAATCAAAGGGACAGAACTCTAGTTACAGTTTGATTGGTGATAGTAAAGAGGATATTTTGATAGTGTTAATTTGATTTTTAAATGTAGTATTGTTAAAAGTATGACGTCATTGTTTTACATTTTTCAAGTATCATTTATTTTATAAATATTGAATATTTTTTTTTAAATGTATTCATAATTTAATTCAAAATGTATAAAAGTTTCATTAATACAATGTAATATACACATATATATACATATATAAATATTTACAGACAGAATATAGTGTGTATGTATTTCAAGGGAAAATAATTACTTTCACACACAAGACTTTCCATAATCAGTCTTTTCTGCATGCATAAGAAACCAAAAATTTATGCATTATTGTTTGTATTAATTGATGTTGTTTCTGTGACAAAAACAAAGCATTGTCAGTTTAAAATAAATGTTAAAACATTTTGTTTTTAAATTTTCAAAAATTGAAAAGAAAATACATTTAGAAAAAAAAAAAAAAAAAAAAGAACTGTATGTAAAACTATTTTCTGTGATATTCATTTACCGTCCATTAAAGTGTTTTCGAAATTTATTTATTTATTTATTTATTTATTTATTTATTTATAGTCAAAATTCGAACTGTGACCACATCTGTAAATGGACGATTTTTTCAGTCTACGATTTAACACTATTTTTCTGCTACAATTCGACCACCTCCAAACTCCGTTCTTCGACCTTTACTTTCAGTTTTATGCCCATGTTTGTCGTCCCCTCTGTCGACCGGCGTCAACATATAACCATGTTTCTGTTCACTGCGCATGCGTTAATTTAATTGGCTGCTTGTCATCCAGCCGCCAGCCAGTCAAAATATAAATTTGTCGACAATTTATTATTGTGTATGTATTTTAAACATGTACAGGTGGCTTTTTTTTTCTTCTTCTAATGCAGCTGAATTATACATGTATGTATATATATGTATATAATAGCTTACTACTGTCAAAACAAGCAACTATAAAAACTGTTCTTGCACACGATAAAATTTCTATAAAGTGACCATCTCCATTTGACTTTAGACTAGTCTTCTTCGTAGTCCATTTACAGCGGTTTTACTGTGTTTTGTTTGCATAACAATACACATCTTGTATTTATTTACAAATGACTGACGTAACATTCGCAATAACAGACAAGTTTACAGGTCACTTCTGGTGGAGTGAAATAGGTCAGTGAACTAAGTAGTGTTTTATCTCGTCCAATAACGAATTGCTGCATGGCAGTCTGACAATCGGCGCGTGCTTGTTGCTGTCCTAAATTTAGCACGAACAATGCGCCTGAAGCCGCTTAGACTGTCTCCAGTACAAGGAATGTCAAGTTCGCTGCCCAATTACAGAATATTATCAGTTATAAATGTTTCTTACCCCCCCCCCACTCCATATTTACGAAAAGAATCGATACATTTTTGCTACAACCATTTAAATTATGATTTTGAGTAAAATTATTAACATCCGGAGTATTTTAAAATAAAACCGCTGATTATCTAATAAGGTAATCAGTAACCTTGACATGAAAATATGTCACTGAGTGTCACGTTATTTTTTTTCTATTGTATTTTCGTAGACGTTTAATGGCTTGTTTTTGAATACGTGAGTCCACATATTCATGTATGTTTGTATATATGTTCGAATGTATGTGTGTGGGTATGCTAGTATGCACGTACCTATTGAATAGTATGTAAAAGTACTTATTCTTGTTTTAGTTTTCGTTCTCTGATTCAGCATTAGTATACATTTTATCTAACTCAAGACATTCAGTTTAAAAAAAAAAAAAAAGAAAAGAAGAAAAAAAAGTATTACCAAGGGCCTATTTATCTTGAGACGTTCTTGTTTAAGTGTGCGTGCGTGCGTGCGTGCCTGTGTTTGTGTGTGTTGTTGCTTTTGATATCTAAATATTTCAGTATTAATTGACTATGTACGTCTTATTACAACAGACTATTTGCTTTCCTCATTATTTAAAGTGTTTAGACTCAGCTGTAAATAAAACTACTTTGAAACACGGAATCACAGTATTTGCAATAAACTTACAACTATAGTTTTTATATCATTACACTCCTAAATAACTAACAGTGCAAGAACATAAAACAAATGTTATGTAAACCCCAAATACAATTTAAAACCAACGTCAAAACTCAAGCACACACACACACACACACACACAAAAAAAAAAAAACAAAACAAAAACCCTCAAATAATATACCTTTTAAAACCCGTTTCCATCAGAACTGCCTTGACAATAACATTAATCTATTTATAGTCTAAATATAACTGTCCTTTGTGACATCACGACCAAGGGTCAAGCCAGGATTGTTCATTGCGGCATTTCAGAAAAAATAATTTCTTCTTTATTTATCTTGGCGATATTTATTCTTAAATGACTACCGAATATACCGGTATGAATAATATACATCTTTCTATCTGTAATGGACTTTATTACATTATAACAATAACAAAACGTTTTGCAGATTGTGTGTGTGTGTGTGTGTGTATATAATATACATATATATATATATATATACAAACACACACACACACATACACATAAAATACAAATTTACAGACAAATGACTTGAATAAGTACAGAGAGAGATACTATTTATTATCACTATTACAAATGCATGTCAACAAGAAACAAATAAATCAATCAGTTAAACGTGTATTAAAAACGTAGACATTTTATTAGCCTCGCCACATTTTAAATAATTTTATAAGAAGAAGAATCGTGACGTACATCTCATAGAATTATTACCTTCTACAAGATTCCTGTCATCTTTTACTTGTCACTGAACTCGGAAACATGAATACATTCATTAGTTTATTTTAACGTTTCTCTTTTTAAAACGTTTTGGATTCCGTCCTGTCCCGGCTTCAACAAAAACGTCAGAAGAAGGAAAATATATAGACGTTTCTTCTTCGCATTGTCTTGGAGTCTAAGCTACATCGTGTGTTGTAAAATAGTGACAAAAATTACAACAGTGTTCTCTATATTCAGCAGAAGGAAACGATGCAAGCACAAAACAAAATTGATTTCAAGATTTTTTTGTTCATCGTGGTTTTTCTCATCGTGTCTTGCGATGTCAACGCTCAGTGTAAGTATTTATTTTATTTTCCATCTTGGAAACGAAGCTATGTTGTTTTCTTACTGCAATAAATAAACAGTCTGTTTTATAACCATAAAGAAAGAATAGAGTTATGTATTGGGGTATTTCTAATAGGAAAATAATAAATGGTTGGTGTAGCAATAGCAGCAGTAGTAACAACAACAACAAGAATAATAATAATAAAAATAACTGTACTAGTGGTAGCAGTATTGGCATTATACTAGAATTAGTAGTAGTAGTTGTAGTGGTGGTGGTACAGTCTCATTTGAAGATAATCAAAATGAACAATACAACAATGGTTACCTTTGTGTACTTCGCTAAGAAAGAAACGACACACTATATTATATTCTTTTCCAGACACACCCTCTCTCTCTCTCTCTCTCTCTCTCTCTCTCTCTCTCTCTCTCTCTCTCTCTCTCTCTCTCTCTCTCTCTCTCTCTCTCTCTCTCTCTCTCTCTCTCTCTCTCTATTTATTTATTTATTTATTATATAGATCACGATCCTGGACGGTGGAGTTGGGACTTAGGGGCTGGTTACAGCAACGGCTACTATTACGGCATGCCTCGAATTCAGCGGAATCCAAACCAAGAGGCACCCGAGACACCCGAGCCACCTGAGCCAGGGGAGGCAACTACAACCCCAGACCCAGTTCAGCAGTTTATCAGATGGTACCGAGTGATGGACAGATACGATGTTATATAAGCAGTGTCAAATTTACCCGACAACATACAGCATGTTTAAAAGTGTCAAATTTATCTGATAACAAACAGCAGTGTTCAGAAGTGTTAAATTTTAGATAATTTAGAGAAAAGTTGGGCGGGATAAAGACATAACGATGTCCTAAAATACAGAAAGCTGTGAAGGACATATTTTTTCAAGTCTGAATTACAACTGAATGTCTTCCTTCTGACTCTAAGGCTCTTAGCTTTTTTTCTGCGGTTGGAAATTATTAAGTAACAATTTTAAATTTTGACATAACACAGCAACCTCATGTTTCAAGCGAAAAAAGTTCGAAATTTCGATAGCTTTTGTCTTCGTTCCAAACATTTATTTATTTATATATTTGTTATTATTACTATTATTATGATTATTATTATGATTATTATTATTATTATTATTATTATTATTATTATTATTATTATTTATATTGACCAGTCAAAAGTTATTTAATATTTATATTTATAATATATTCAACAATAATATTTATTAATTGAATCTGACTTGCAGAACTGACTTATATAACAAAATATAAAATACATTTTTAAACGAATAAATACTACCTTATTGTTTTATTCTATTTTCAACTGACAAATTTACATTAAATCATAATTATCATCATCATTTAAATAAGACAGCTAACAACAACAACAACAATATTAATAATAATAGTAACAACAACGCTCAAAAAACGAACAAACAAACAACTATAACAACAAGCTGAATATGGAATAAAAACAATAGCCCTAATAGTAAAATAAAGAGGAAAGAAAGAGTATTTTCCAAGGTTATTTGTGATGGTATAAAATGTGTGTTCAGCACAGCGGTTAAAGTACATGAAAATAATTAAACCGGATCTAATGATGTTTACACTAAGATTCATCAACTATATCATATCTTAACACGCTCACTATTACAGCATGATTTTATTTTAGAGAATATTATCTTACACACGTACGTACAGAGAGAGAGAGAGAGAGAGAGAGAGAGAGAGAGAGAGAGAGAGAGAGAGAGAGAGAGAGAGAGAGAGAGAGAGAGAGAGAGAGAGAATTCTGTCAAAAGAGCTGATATTGTATGTCAGACTTAAAAAATCAGACTCACGTTTTGATCTATTTCTTCATCTCTAAATTTGATGCTTTCCTTTCTGAATGTTTGCATACTCTCACTTTTTGACATAAATAAAATAACAGACACTAATCTTTAAAAAAAAAGAAAAATTCTTAATTAGATACATATTAACCAGGTGTTCAGCACCGGCAACACAATTTATTTCAGACAAAAATCGAATCTTTAATCTTAACAATAATTAATTACTCAGTATATAAATATATATCCACAATTTCGACTACAGAAGTGGATATTTACTGGAATTCACTTGAAGAAATTCAGGATAATATGTAAACAAATAAATTTCTAGAAAAAAGGACACACTGGAATAAAGACAAAGACAAAATGAAAAAGAATTAAAAAAAAACAAGACAAATTTGTCCCATTAACAGGAACTAACAGTTTTCTTAACTAAAAGGATTTGTCTGATTTAGTAAGAAGATATTTAATTACAATAAAATGTTTATTTTGACAGATAATATAATTTTTATGAATTTAATTAGTTTTTATGCAAACTGCCACTGTCTGCAATTTAATTTACTTAATTGAAATATAATTTCCGGATGTAGATTAAGTTTAGAGTGCTGAAATGAGAGTCACATAGAGAAACAAAACATATATAAAATGCATTTATATCATGGCTAGTTCCAAAATTCTACCGGTTTTTGGATTTCTAATCGTGCATATGTAAAAGATAAGTATATGGTTTTAATATTACCTAGAAACAGAAAAGCTTAAGAATAGTCGATGATATTTTGAATCAATATTTAATTGTGTTTTATATAATCTAAATTGTTTAAATAAGTCAACGAAAGATAAAGATAAATGATTTTCTCTTGTGACGTTGCTGGTTATTGGAATCTTAATTACAAGAATGTTGTTGGTGATAATCAGTTAGAATTGTTTTTTTTTAGTCTAGAAGAAGCAAGAAGTTGCAAAGTGTCTGTCTTTTTAAAATAGGCAGATAGATATCTAATTAAAATAATGTAAACTAAAAAATTATTTAAAATATCTATTTAATTAAAATCTTTTAATTAAAAAACAAACAAAAACAAACTATAATAATGTCAGAATATCAAGATAACTGTTTACTTTCTCATTATGTATTTGCAGCAGGGATTCTGATATCACTGTCTTCTACTGTTGATGCAGACGTGAGGCCTCGCTGGCCCGAGGGACCGTCGAGTCCCTGGCTTGTGCAAGTGCGTGGTCCCTGGTATCGTTACAGAACAAGAATAGACACTGGAATAAAACTGACAGACGAGAAGAAAAGTAATTCTTTTCTCGGAAAACACTGAATAAAGGTAACAATGTCGTTTTATAATTTTATTCACCATTATCATTATTATCATCATCTTCATCATCATTGTTGTTTGTGTTACTCATCATCAAATTTTATTTGTTCTTCGTTAACATTACTTTTTAAAAGTTATAATATAAGTAAAAATCTAAAGTAGATAATTTCATTTAGCGAAAAGAAAAGATAACATTTTAAAATAAACTGTATAAGATAAACTGTATAAGTTTTGTTGTATTTATTTCAGAAAATGGAAAAATCATTACAGCAGGAAATATCGGCTTTGACAAGTTTCCAAATAAATCTTTGCAAAATTATAATAGAATTCAGCATTTTTTGTCACACACACACACACACACACACACACACACACACACACACACACACACACACACACACAAACACACACACACACACAAAGCTATCAGGAACTATTACAGGAATAAACTTGAAGAGAAAAACGCAAAAAAAAAGAAGACAACTGTGAAAACTGAAATAAATTCAACAAAATAATAAAGCTACAAGATTATATCCTATATCTGAGAAAAAGTAAATGACATAATTTGTGATTCTTCTTAATAATAATAATAATAATAATAATAATAATAATAATAATAATAATAATAATAATAATAATAATAATAATAATATTATTATTATTATTATTATTATTATTATTATTATTATTATTATTATTATTATTATTATTATTATTATATAACAAAATACAAAATTGTTTTATTCTATATTTTACAGATAGGCATAAATTAAATTTTTATTATTATTATTATCATCAATAAAATCAGACCGCTAGCAACAACGATACAACAACAATACTAATTATAAAAATAATAAACAACACAACTCATAACAAACAAACAGCAACAACAAACAGATTTCAGAAGAATATGGAATAAAATCAATAGCTCTAATAATAAACTAGAAAAAAAGAAAGAAAAAAGAAAGAGTATTTTCCAAGGTTATGTAACATCCGTATTAATATTTGGGATGTATATATATATATCCACGATCTCGAATTCAGAAGTGTATATTTACTTGAATTCACTTGAAGATAATATGTAAAAAAAGAAGTGTTTAGAAAAAAGGACACACTGGAATAAAGACAAAGACAAAATGAAATTGAATCAATAAAACAAGAAAGATTTCAACAGGAATTAAGAGTTTTCTTAATAAAAACGATTTGTCTGATTTAGTAAGAAGATATGTAACTACAATAAAATGTTTATTTGTGACAGATAATATAATTTTTATTAATTTAATTAGTATTTATACAAACTGCCATTGACAACAATTTAATTTGCTTAATTAAAATATAATTCGCACATTTCCTGATGTAGATTATTTAAGTCAGCATAATTTTAAATATATATACAAGTACAAAAATGAGATTTTCGTACAGAAACAAGACAGCATACAATATATTTACAATATGGCTGGTTCCAAAATCGTACAGCTTTATGGATTGTTAATAGTGGATAAATGAAAGATAAGTATATGGCTTTTACAGACAGATTAGCTAAAGAATAATTTTTAATCAATGATATTTTTAATTAGTTTTGTATAATTTAAATTGTTCAACAAAAGATAAAGATAAATAATTTTCTTTTGTGACGCTGTCTAGTTACTGGAATCTTAATTACAAGAATGTTGTTGGTGATAATCGGTTAGAATGGAGGAAATATCCATTCTAGAAGAAGTACGAATTGACCAGGAAGGGTAACACATATCTGTTCCAATCTAGAAGAAGCAAGAAGTTGCAAAGTGTCTATTTAAAAAGAGAGACTGATTGATAGATACACAAATGTGTCTGTGTGATTAAAATAATGTGAAATAAAAAAATAAAAATCTATTTAAAAAATGTATTTAATCAAAGTCTGTCAGTTAGAACACACGAAATTAAATAATGTCAGACATGTCAAAATAACTGGTTACTTTGTCATTATGTACTTGCAGCAGGGATTCTCATATCACTGTCCACTGTTGAGGCAACATACTGGCCTGATGAACCATGGAGTCCCTATCCTGAGCCAGAGTGGACTCCCTGATCTCCTCCTTATCCTCCTTACAGAAAAAGAAGAGACACTGGAATAAAATTGACAGACAAAAAGAAAAGTAATTCTTTTCTCGGAAAACATTAAATAAAGGTAACAATGTTGTTTTGTAATTTTATTCATCATCATCATCTTCATGATTATTGTTATTTGTTGTTATTCATCATCAAGTTTTATTTATTCTTCATTAACATCACTTTTGAAAAGTTTATAATGTAAATACTAGCATGGACAATTTTATTGAACAAAAAGAAAAGTGAAGTGTTTTAAATAAATTGTTTAAGATATTAACTTTTTGTTGTATTTATTTCAGAAAATGGAAAGTCTTTACAGCAGCAAATATAGGCTTTTACAAGTTTCCAAATAAATCTTTGCAAAATTATAATAGAATTCAGTATTTTTTATTATATATATATAAACCTATCAGGAACTATTATAGAAACATACTTGAACAGAAAAACGTAAAAAAAAAAAAAAAAAAAATTACTGAAATAAATTCAACAAAATAATAAAGGTACAAGATTATATTCTTTTTCTGAAAAAGTAAATGACATAATTTGTGATTCTTCTTAAGAATATTTTTTTTTTTTTATTATTATTATTATTATTATTATTATTATATAACAAAATATAAAATAAATTGTTTTATTCTATATTTTACAGAGACATAAATTAACTTTTTAGTATTATTATTATCAATAAAATCAGACGGCTAGCAAAAACGGAACAACAACAACAACAACAACAACAGTAATAATAATAACAACAAAACTCAAAACAAACAAACAGGAACAACAACCTGATTTCAGAACAAAGTGGAATAAAAACAATAGCAACAATAATAATAAAATATATATAAAAGAAACAGTATTTTCCAAGGTTATGTAACATCCGTATTAATATTTGTAATCGTATGAAATGCGTGTTCACCACAGCCATGAAAGTACACGAAAATAACTAAACCGGATCTAATGATATTTAGACTAACACTGAACAGCTGTGGCATATCTAACAAACACATTGTTACCAGCATATTTTTATTTATAAGAATATTATCTTACCTCGTAGAGAAAGAGAAAAGTCAACAACAAAAAACAAACAAATTAAATAGCTGGACACATACACAGAGAGAGAGAGAGAGAGAGAGAGAGAGAGAGAGAGAGAGAGAGAGAGAGAGAGAGAGAGAGAGAGAGAGAGAGAGAGAGAGAGAGAGAGAAAGAGAGAGAGAGGGAGGCGCCAGTATTTATTGGAATTCACTTGAAGAAATTCAGGATTATATGGAAATAATGACATTTTTGGAAGAAAAAAGGACACAGTAGAATAAAAAAGGTTGACAAAATATCACACTGAAACTGAATCAATAAAACAAGAAAGATTTGGCCTCTTAACAGGAAATAACAGTTTTCTTAAGAAAGAAGATTTGTGCAGTAAGATGTTATTTATTTACAATAAAATGTTTATTTGTAACTGATATGATAATTCTTAATGCGTAATTACTTAACTGTAAATAATCATGTCAGCATAATCTTTTGTATATATACAAGTACTGGAATGAGAGTGACATACAGAAACAAGACAACATACAACATATTTACATCATGAGTGGTTCAAAAACCGTACAGCTTTTTGGATTGCTAATAGTGGGTAAGTGAAAGATAAGTATAGGGTTTTAATATTACCTAGAAACAGTTTAGCTTAAGAATAATTTTTATGTATAGTATTTTGAATCGGTATTGTAAATACATTTTGTATAACCTAAATTGTTCAACGAAAGGTAAATAATTTTCTCTTGTGTCGCTGCTACTTACTGGAATCTTAATAGTGATAACCAGTTAGAATGGAGGAAAGTGTGTCTTATGTTTTTTTAGTCTAGAAGAAGCAAAAGGTTGTAAAGTGACAGGAAGGGTAACAGTTATCTATTTTACAAAAATCAGTGACGACTAGAATTCTCTGATTACTTCATTTGATTCTGTCAAATAATGTAAGAAAATGTAAAATAATATAAAATGATGTAATATATATATATTTAGATACGTAGATTGATAGATAATTAAAATCATGTAAAATAATGTAAATTTTGTTTTTTAAATATGTTATTAATTAAAATCTGTTAATTAAAACAACAACAACAAAAAAATTAAATAAAGTTAGACATATCAAAATAACTTTACTTTTTCATTATGTTTTTGCAGTAGGGATTCTCCTGTCACTGACTACTGTTGATGCAGCACACAGGCCTGAACCACCGTGGAGTCGCTGGTCGCTTTTGCCTACCAGGCCTCTGCCAGTGTGGCAACCATGGCAATTATGGCAAACATGGCAAACATGGCAACCAGGGACTCACTTGGATCCTGGTTATACTCGTTACAGAAGAAGAAGAGAATAAATTAGACTGACAAAAAGAAAAGTAAAGTAAGTCTTTTCTCGAAAAACCTTAAATAAAGGTAACAATGTTGTCTTGTAATTGTATTCATCATCATCAGCATCATTATTATAATTATTTTCATCATTATTGGTTGTTTGTTTTTATTCGTCATTTTTATTTGATTTTCATTAACATCACATTTTAAAACTTGATCATATAAAGTAAATAGTAAAATAAATAATTTTTTTAGCAAAAAGAAAAGTGAATTGTTTTAAATAAATTGTATAAGATATTGAGGTTTTGTTGTATTTATTTCAGAAAATGGAAAATCTTCACAGCAGGAAATATCGGCTTGACAAATTTCCAAATAAATCTTTGAAAATTATAACAGATTTCAGTCATTTTAATTTTATGTATGTATGTATGTATGTATTAAAGAACGCACTGGCACACGAACATTTTTTATTATTAACCCCCCCCAACAATTCAAATTTTATCTCTAGGGATTCGAGTTGACTTAAAGTTGACCATTGCAATGTATATTACAGTGTATTTATTAGTATATTGTCAGTATATTTATTAGTTTGGCTATCATATTACAAAAACATTTATTTACATGCATAAAACCTTTTAAAACTATATACAAACATGTTCAGACATGTTTAAAAAACCTTTCTCGAGCAAAGCAGTACGTTTCTAAATCCATATAAAATTATCTCAAAAACTATTTAGAAAGTATCATTTCTCAAAACAACAACAACAACAACAAAAAACAAAACTATAAAATATTATAACATTTAATACAAATACACATCTAAAAGCAAATATATTTCAAAAATCCATTTAAACACTATTCTCAAAGTCCGTGAAAAAAGTAAAATTAAAAAAAAAAAAAAAATAAATAAAATCCAATAATTCAAGTAATTCATTAATTCTTTCCGTTGGTCTGTCTGTATCTGGATATTTTTCTGTAAAATTGTAACGAACTGACTTTTTTATATTATATACATGTATGTATATATGTATGTATGTACATATGTATGTATGTATGTATGTATGTATGTATGTATGTATGTATGTATAAATCTTTCTGGAACTATAATAGATACATACCCGGAGAAAGAAACGAAGTAGAAAATTAAAAAATGTATTAATTAATTAAAAATTAAAAATTGTAAAAGTCGAAATCAGTTCAACAAAATAATAAAGCTATATGATTATATCCTCTTTCAGAAAGAGGTATTATACGTAATGTATGAAAACAAATAATAATAATAATAATAATAATAATAATAATGATGATGATGATTATTATTATGATAGTAATCAGCATGATAATGATAATAATAATAACAACAACAGCAATAATAATATGGTAATAATAAAAATAATAACAATAATGATATTGATGATGATTATGATAATAGTAATTATTATTATTATTATTATTATTATTATTATTATTATTATTATTATTTGCACTGACCAATCAAAATATATTTAAAATTTGAATGTTTATAATGTATTCTACAATAATAACTATTGACAGTATGTGACTTGCTGAAGTGAGTTATCTAACAAAATATAAAATAAATTTGTAATGGAATAAAGACTCCTTTATCGTTTTATTCTATAAATTTAAATTAAATCATTATAATTATCACCATCACTAAAATAAGACCGCTAGCAGCAACAACAACAACAACCACAACAACAATAATAGCAACAACAACAAAACAACAATGACAACAATAATAATAATAAAATACAAAACGAAAAACAATAGCAGCAACCTGATGTCAGAAAACTATGGAATAAAAACAATAGAAACTATAAAAAAAAAAACGTTTTTTTTCAAGGTTATGTAACATGCGTGTTAGCATTTGTGATCGTTTGAAATGTCTATTTAGCACAGCGCTTAAAGTACATGAAAATAACTAACCCGGATCTAATGATGTTTATACTAAGATTCATCAACTATCTTATATCTTAACACGTTTACTATTATAGCATGATTTTATTTTAAAGAATATTATCTTACAAACGTACAGAGAAAAGGATAATGATATAGAGAGAGAGAGAGAGAGAGAGAGAGAGAGAGAGAGAGAGAGAGAGAGAGAGAGAGAGAGAGAGAGAGAGAGAGAGAGAGAGAGAGACGCCGGTATTTACTGGAATTCACTTGAAGAAATTCAGGATTATATGAAAAAAAAGACATTTTTGGAAGAAAAAAGGACACAGTAGAATAAAAAAAGATTGACAAAATATCACACTAAAACTGAATCAATAAAACAAGAAAAATTTGGCCTCTTAACATGAATTAACAGTTTTCTTAAGAAACAGGAACCGTCCGGTTCATTAAGATGATATCTATTTACAATAATATGTTTACTTGTAACTAATACGATAATTCCTATTGCGTAACTGAAATACAAGTTCTAGATGTAAATAATTATGTCAGCATAATTTTAGATATATATACAAGTGCTGCAATGAGAGTTACATACAGAAACAAGACAACATTCAATATATCTACATCATGGCTGGTTCCAAAACCGTACTGCTTTTTGGACTGCTAATAGTAGGTAAGTGAAAGATAAGTATATGGTTTTAATATTAGCTAGAGACAGAAAAGCTTAATAATAATTTTTAATCTATGATATTTTGAATTAATATCGTAATTAGTTTTGTAAAATCTAAATTGTTTAACTAAGTCAATGAAAGATAAAGATAAATGATTTTCTCTAGTGACGCTGCTAGTTATTTGAATCTTAATTACAAGAATATTGATGGTAATAATCAGTTAGAATGGACGAAAGTGTATATTTTAGTCTAGAAGAAGTACGAGTTGACCAGGAACGGTAACAGTTATCTGTTCTACAAAAGCCATGATGACTAGAATACTCTTACTATTTTGTTATTTGTTTCTGTCAAAACATTTAAAATAATGAAGTACACACACACACACACACACACACATCAGTAGATAGGTAGATAATAAAAATGATGTAAAATAATGTAAAACGTTTGTATATACATATATATATATTGATAGATAGGTAGATAGATAATTAATATGGTGTAAGATAAAGTAAAATTAAAAATAAAGATCTATTTAAAATATGTATTTAATCAAAGTCTGTTAATTAGAACACACGAAATTAAATAATGTCAGACATATCAAAATAACTGTTCACTTTCTCATTACGTCTTTGCAGCAGGGATTCTCTTATCACTGTCTACTGTTGACGCAGACCGCCGGACTGATTCACGAATTCCCAGGCCTTGGGAATTCCGGGCTTCTGATAGTGTTTACAGAAAAAGAAGAGGAATACATTTGACAAACAATAAAGAATTCGTTCATTTGTCGGAAAGCGCTGCATAAAGGTAACAGTGTTGTCTTGTAATTTTATTCATCATCACCATCATCATCATCGTTATTACCATAATGTTCATCATTATTGTTGTTTGTTGTTATGCATTGTCTACTTTCATTTGTTCCCAACATCACATTTTAAAAGTTAATAATATAAAGTAAATACTAAAATAGATCATTTTATTTAGCAACAAGAAACATGAACTGTTTTAAATAAAGTGTAGAAGATATTAAAGTTTTGTTGTATTTATTTCAGAAAATGGAAAATCTTCACAGCAGGAAATATCACCTTGACAAATTTTCAAATAAATCTTTGCAAAATTATAAGAGAATTGAGTGTTATTTTTATATATATATATATATATATATATATATATATATATATATTATATATATATATATATATATATATATATATATATATTTGTTGGGTTCTTCTTTTAATTTATATATGTGTATGAACCTATGGGGTACTAGTATAGATATATACTTGGAGAGAAAAAGGTTAAAACAAAGTAATTTAAAAAATCAATCAGCTGAAATGAATTAAACTATAAAATTATATCGTCTTTCTGAAAAAGTAAATGACGTAATTTGGGACTCTTGTTAAGACAAATAATAACAATAACAATAATAACAATAATAATAATAATAATAATAATAATAATAATAATAATAATAATAATAATAGTTTCTGACTTGAAGAACTGAATTATATAACAAAATAGACTATATAACATCCGTATTTTATGTTTGTGTTGGTAGGAAAATAACTAAACCGGATCTAATGATGTTTACACTAAGAATGATCAGCTGTATCATATCTTAACATGTATACTATTACAGAATGGTTTTCTTTTAAAGAAAATTATCTAACATACATACATACATACAGAGAGAGAGAGAGAGAGAGAGAGAGAGAGAGAGAGAGAGAGAGAGAGAGAGAGAGAGAGAGAGAGAGAGAGAGAGAGAGAGAGAGAGAGAGAGACGCCGATATTTACTGGATTTCGTTTGTAGAAATTCAGGATTATATGGAAATAAAGACATTTTTGGAAGAAAAAAGGACAAAATATCACACTGAAACTGAATCAATAAAACAAGAAAGATTTGGCCCCTTAACAGGAATTAACAGTTTTCTTAAGAAACAAGATTTGTGCAGTAAGATGTTATTTATTTACAATAAAATGTTTATTTGTAACTGATATGATAATTCTTAATGCGTAATTACTTAATTGAATTTAATCTGCGTAACTGAAATAAAAGTGCCCGATGTAAATAATCATGTCAGCATAATTTTTGGTATATATACAAGTGTTGGAATGAGAGTGACATACAGAAACAAGATTGCATACAACATATTTACATGATGAGTGGTTCAAAAACCGTACAGCTTTTTGGATTGCTAATAGTGGATAAGTGAAAGATAAGTATAGGGTTTTAATATTACCTAGAAACAGTTTAGCTTAAGAATAATTTTTATGTATAGTATTTTGAATCAGTATTGTAATTACATTTTGTATAATCTAAATTGTTCAACGAAAGGTAAATAAGTTTTTCTTGTGTCGCTGCTACTTACATGAATCTTTATGGTGATAAACAGTTAGAATGGAGGAAAGTGTGTCTTGTGTTTTTTTAGTCTAGAAGAAGCAAAAGGTTGTAAAGTGACAGGAAGGGTAACAGTTATCTATGTTACAAAAATCAATGACGACTAGAATTCTCTGATTACTTCATTTGATTCTGTAAAATAATGTAAGAAAATGTAAAATAATATAAAATGATGTAATATATATATATATATTTAGATACGTAGATTTATAGATAATTAAAATCATGTAAAATAATGTAAATTTGTTTTTAAAATATGTATTTAATTAAAATCTGTTAATTAAAAAACAACAACAAACAAAATTAAATAAAGTTAGACATATCAAAATAACTTTACTTTTTCATTATGTTTTAGCAGTAGGGATTCTCCTATCACTGACTACTGTTGATGCAGAACACTGGCCTGAACCACCGTTGAGTCTCTGGTTGACTTTGCCTACCAGGCCTCTGCCAGTGTGGCAACCGTGGCAATCATGGCAACCAGGGACTCACTTGGATCCTGGTTATACTCGTTACAGAAGAAGAAGAGAATAAATTAGACTGACAAAAAGAAAAGTAAAGTAAGTCTTTTCTCGAAAAACCTTAAATAAAGGTAACAATGTTGTCTTGTAATTGTATTCATCATCATCAGCATCATTATTATAATTATTTTCATCATTATTGGTTGTTTGTTTTTATTCGTCATTTTTATTTGATTTTCATTAACATCACATTTTAAAACTTGATAATATAAAGTAAATAGTAAAATAAATAAATTTTTTTAGCAAAAAGAAAAGTGAATTGTTTTAAATAAAGTGTATAAGATATTAAGGTTTTGTTGTATTTATTTCAGAAAATGGAAATTCTTTACTGCAGGAGATATCGGCTTGACAAATTTCCAAATAAATCTTTGAAAATTATAAGAGAATTGAGTGTTATTTTAATTTTATGTATGTATGTATGTATGTATGTATGTATGTATGTATTAAAGAACGCACTGGCACACGAACAGTTTTTATTATTACCCCCCCCCCCAACAATTCAAATTTTATCTCTAGGGATTCGAGTTGACTTAAAGTTGACCATTGCAATGTATATTACAGTGTATTTATTAGTATATTGTCAATATATTTATTAGTTTGGCTATCATATTACAAAAACATTTATTTACATGCATAAAACCTTTTAAAACTATATACAAACATGTTCAGACATGTTTAAAAAACCTTTCTCGAGCAAAGCAGTACGTTTCTAAATCCATATAAAATTATCTCAAAAACTATTTAGAAAGTATCATTTCTCAAAACAACAACAACAACAACAACAAAAAAACAAAACTATAAAATATTGTAACATTTAATACAAATACACATCTAAAAGCAAATATATTTCAAAAAGCCATTTAAACACTATTCTCAAAGTCCGTGAAAAAAGTCAAATTTAAAAAAAAAAAAAAAAAAACCAAATTCCAATAATTCAAGTAATTCATTAATTCTTTCCGTTGGTCTGTCTGTATCTGGATATTTTTCTGTAAAATTGTCACGAACTGACTATTTTTTATATTATATACAGGGTGTCCCAGAAGTCGCGCACCATATACATGTATATAATATATATATTTTTTTATATTACAGAGTAAAAAACAGTATGTATCAATGCAGAGGGCAAGCAATTTGAGCATTTATGATTATTATTAATAAAATTTGTATTCATATGTATCTAAATAAAAATCTTCATGGTGCGTGACTTCTGGGACACCCTGTATATATATATATATATATATGTATGTATGTATGTATGTATGTATGTATGTATGTATGTATGTATGTATGTATGTATGTATGTATGTATGTATGTATGTATGTATAAAATCTTTCGGGAACTATAATAGATACATACCCGGAGAGAGAAACGAAGTAAAAAACTAAAAATGTATTAATTAATTAAAAATAAAAAGTTGTAAAAGTCGAAATCAGTTCAACAAAATAATAAAGCTATATGATTATATCCTCTTTCAGAAAGAGGTATTATACGTAATGTATGAAAACAAAATAATAATAATAATAATAATAATAATAATAATAATAATAATAATGATTATTATTATTATTATGATAGTAATCAGCATGATAATGATAATAATAATAACAACAACAGCAATAATAATATGGTAAAAATAATAATAATAACAATAATGATGTAGATGGTGATTATGTTAATAGTAATTATTATTATTATTATTATTATTATTATTATTTGCACTGACCAATCAAAATATATTTAAAATTTGAATGTTTATAATGTACTCTACAATAATAACTTTTGTTATGTGACTTGCTGAAGTGACTTATCTAACAAAATATAAAATACATTTGTAATGGAATAAAGATTCCTGTATCGTTTTATTCTATAAATTTAAATTAAATCATTATAATTATCACCATCACTAAAATAAGACCGCTAGCAGCAACAACAACAACCACAACAACAATAATAGCAACAACAACAAAACAACAATAACAATAATAATAATAATAATAATAATAATAAAATACAAAACGAAAACAACAACCTGATGTCAGAAGAAAATGGAATAAAAACAATACGTCTAATAATAAACTATACAAAAAACCCACTTTTTTTTCAAGGTTATGTAACATGCGTGTTAGCATTTGTGATCGTTTGAAATGTGTATTTAGCACAGCGCTTAAAGTACATGAAAATAACTAACCCGGATCTAATGATGTTTACACTAAGATTGATCAACTGTCTCATGTCTTAACACGTATACTATTACAGCATGGTTTTATTTTAAAAAATATTATCTTACACACGTACACACAGAGAGAGAGAGAGAGAGAGAGAGAGAGAGAGAGAGAGAGAGAGAGAGAGAGAGAGAGAGAGAGAGAGAGAGAGAGAGAGAGAGAGAGAGAGAGAGAGAGAGAGAGAGAGAGAGAGAGAGAGAGAGAGAGAATTCTCAAAATCAAAAGAGCTGATTTTCTGTGTCAGACTTAAAAAAATGAGATAAAGGAATGAAATGCTTGGAACATTCTAAAATATGTCGTTTATGGACTCAGATTTTGATCTACTTCTTCATCACTAAATTTGATGCTTTTTCTTTCTGACTGTTTGCATACTCTCACTCTTTGACATAAATAAAATAACCAAAACACAGACACTAATCTTTTAAAAGGTTTTCATATATCCTCCAAGATAATAAAAGCGAAAAATTCTTAATTAGATACATATTAACCAGGTGTTCAGCACCGGCAACACAATTTATTTCAGATAAAATCTAATCTTAGACTTGATGAACAATAATTTATTACTCAGTATTGAAATATTAATTTATATATATATCCAGGATTTCGACTACAGAAGTGGATATTTACTGGAATTTACTTGAAGAAATTCAGGATAATATATAAACAAAGAAATTTCTAGAAAAAAGGACACACTGGAATAAAGACAAAGACAAAATGAAATTGAATAAAAGAAACACCAAGAAAACTTTGGCCGTTGAACAGGAACTAACAGTTTTCTTAAAAAAGGATTTGCCTGATTTTGAAAGGAGATATGTAATTACAATAACATGTTTGTTTGTGACAGATAATATAATTTTTTATGAATTTAATTACTCTTTATGCAAACTGCCACTGTCTGCAATTTATACATACATACATATATATATATATATATATATATATATAGAGAGAGAGAGAGAGAGAGAGAGAGAGAGAGAGAGAGAGAGAGAGAGAGAGAGAGAGAGAGAGAGAGAGAGAGAGAGAGAGAGAGAGAGAGAGAGAGAGAGAGAGAGAGAGAGAGAGAGAGAGAGAGAGAGAGAGAGAGAGAGAGAGAGAGAGAGAGAGAGAGAGAGAGAGAGAGAGAGAGAGAGAGAGAGAGAGAGAGAGAGAGAGAGAGAGAGAGAGAGAGAGAGAGAGACGACGGTATTTACTGGAATTCACTTGAAGAAATTCAGGATTATATGAAAAAAAAGACATTTTTGGAAGAAAAAAGGACACAGTAGAATAAAAAAAGATTGACAAAATATCACACTAAAACTGAATCAATAAAACAAGAAAGATTTGGCCTCTTAACATGAATTAACAGTTTTCTTAAGAAACAGGAACCGTCCGGCTCATTAAGATGATATCTATTTACAATAATATGTTTACTTGTAACTAATACGATAATTCCTATTGCGTAACTGAAATACAAGTTCTGGATGTAAATAATTATGTCAGCATAATTTTAGATATATATACAAGTGCTGCAATGAGAGTTACATACAGAAACAAGACAACATTCAATATATCTACATCATGGCTGGTTCCAAAACCGTACTGCTTTTTGGACTGCTAATAGTAGGTAAGTAAAAGATAAGTATATGGTTTTAATATTAGCTAGAGACAGAAAAGCTTAATAATAATTTTTAATCTATGATATTTTGAATTAATATCGTAATTAGTTTTGTAAAATCTAAATTGTTTAAATATGCCAACAGAAGACAAAGATAAATGATTTTCTCTAGTGACGTTGCTATTTATTTGAATCTTAATTACAAGAATGTTGATGGTAATAATCGGTTAGAATGGACGAAAGTGTATATTTTAGTCTAGAAGAAGTACGAATTGACCAGGAAAGGTAACAGTTATCTGTTCTACAAAAGCCATGACGACTAGAATACTCTTATTATTTTGTTATTTCTGTCAAAACATTTAAAATAATGAAGTATATATATATATACACACACACACATACACACACACATATCAGTAGATAGGTAGATAATAAAAATGATGTAAAATAATGTAAAAAGTTTGTATATACATATATTGATAGATAGGTAGATAGATAATTAATATGGTGTAAGATAAAGTAAAATTAAAAATAAAGATCTATTTAAAATATGTATTTAATCAAAGTCTGTTAATTAGAACACACGAAATTAAATAATGTGAGACATATCAAAATAACTGTTCACTTTCTCATTACGTCTTTGCAGCAGGGATTCTCTTATCACTGTCTACTGTTGACGCAGACCGCCGGACTGATTCACGAATTCCCAGGCCTTGGGAATTCCGGGCTTCTGATAGTGTTTACAGAAAAAGAAGAGGAATACATTTGACAAACAATAAAGAATTCGTTCATTTGTCGGAAAGCGCTGCATAAAGGTAACAGTGTTGTCTTGTAATTTTATTCATCATCACCATCATCATCATCGTTATTACCATAATGTTCATCATTATTGTTGTTTGTTGTTATGCATTGTCTACTTTCATTTGTTCCCAACATCACATTTTAAAAGTTAATAATGTAAAGTAAATACTAAAATAGATCATTTTATTTAGCAACAAGAAACATGAACTGTTTTAAATAAAGTGTAGAAGATATTAAAGTTTTGTTGTATTTATTTCAGAAAATGGAAAATCTTCACAGCAGGAAATATCACCTTGACAAATTTTCAAATAAATCTTTGCAAAATTATAAGAGAATTGAGTGTTATTTTATATATTATATATATATATATATATATTTGTTGGGTTCTTCTTTTAATTTATATATGTGTATGAACCTATGGGGTACTAGTATAGATATATACTTGGAGAGAAAAAGGTTAAAACAAAGTAATTTAAAAAATCAATCAGCTGAAATGAATTAAACTATAAAATTATATCGTCTTTCTGAAAAAGTAAATGACGTAATTTGGGACTCTTGTTAAGACAAATAATAACAATAACAATAACAATAACAATAATAATAATAATAATAATAATAATAATAATAATAATAGTTTCTGACTTGAAGAACTGAATTATATAACAAAATAGGCTATATAACATCCGTATTTTATGTTTGTGTTGGTAGGAAAATAACTAAACCGGATCTAATGATGTTTACACTAAGAATGATCAGCTGTATCATATCTTAACATGTATACTATTACAGCATGGTTTTCTTTTAAAGAAAATTATCTAACATACATACATACATACAGAGAGAGAGAGAGAGAGAGAGAGAGAGAGAGAGAGAGAGAGAGAGAGAGAGAGAGAGAGAGAGAGAGAGAGAGAGAGAGAGAGAGAGAGAGAGAGAGAGACGCCGATATTTACTGGATTTCGTTTGTAGAAATTCAGGATTATATGGAAATAAAGACATTTTTGGAAGAAAAAAGGAAACAGTAGAATAAAAAAGGTTGACAAAATATCACACTGAAACTGAATCAATAAAACAAGAAAGATTTGGCCCCTTAACAGGAACTAACAGTTTTCTTAAGAAACAAGATTTGTGCAGTAAGATGTTATTTATTTACAATAAAATGTTTATTTGTAACTGATATGATAATTCTTAATGCGTAATTACTTAATTGAATTTAATCTGCGTAACTGAAATAAAAGTGCCCGATGTAAATAATCATGTCAGCATAATTCTTTGTATATATACAAGTGCTGGAATGAGAGTGACATACAGAAACAAGACAACATACAACATATTTACATCATGAGTGGTTCAAAAACCGTACAGCTTTTTGGATTGATAATAATAGTGGGTAAGTGAAAGATAAGTATAGGGTTTTAATATTACCTAGAAACAGTTTAGCTTAAGAATAATTTTTATGTATAGTATTTTGAATCAGTATTGTAAATATATTTTGTATAACCTAAATTGTTCAACGAAAGGTAAATAATTTTCTCTTGTGTCGCTGCTTACTGGAATCTTAATGGTGATAATCAGTTAGGATGGAGGAAAGTGTGTCTTATGTTTTTTTAGTCTAGAAGAAGCAAAAGGTTGTAAAGTGAAAGGAAGGGTAACAGTTATCTATTTTACAAAAATCAGTGACGACTAGAATTCTCTGATTACTTCATTTGATTCTGTCAAATTATGTAAGAAAATGTAAAATAATATAAAATGATGTAATATATATTTATGTACGTAGATTGATAGATAATTAAAATCATGTAAAATAATGTAAGAAGAAGAGAATAAATTAGACTGACAAAAAGAAAAGTAACGTAAGTCTTTTCTCGAAAAACGTTAAATAAAGGTAACAATGTTGTCTTGTAATTTTATTCATCATCATCAGAATCATCATCAGCATCATTATTATCATTATTTTCATCATTATCGGTTGTTTGTTTTTATTTGTCATTTTTATTTGATTTTCATTAACATCACATTTTAAAACTTGATCATATAAAGTAAATAGTAAAACAAATAATTTTTTTAGCAAAAAGAAAAGTGAATTGTTTTAAATAAATTGTATAAGATATTAAGGTTTTGTTGTATTTATTTCAGAAAATGGAAATTCTTTACTGCTGGAGATATAGGCTGTGACAAATTTCCAAATAAATCTTTGCAAAATTATAACAGATTTCAGTCATTTTAATTATATTAATATATATGTATGTAAGAATTTAAAAAAAAACATTCTAATTTTATCATTAGGTATTCGAGTTAAGTTAAAGTTGACCATTGCAGTGTATATTACAGTGTACTTTGGTCCTTTGTCAATATATTTATTAGTTTGCTATCATATTACAAAAACATTTATTTACATGCATAAAAGCTTTTAAAACTATATACAAACATGTTCAGACATGTTTAAAAAACATTTCTCGAGCAAAGCAGTACGTTTCTAAATCCATATAAAATTATCTCAAAAACTATTTAGAAAGTATCATTTCTCAAAACAACAATAACAAAAAAAAAAAAAACAGCTACAAAATATTGTAACATTTAATACAAATACACATCTAAAAGCAAATATATTTCAAAAAGCCATTTAAACACCATTCTCAAAGTCCGTGAAAAAAGTAAAATTAAAAAAAAAAATAAATAAAAAAAATCCAATAATTCAAGTAATTCATTAATTCTTTCCGTTGGTCTGTCTCTATCTGGATATTTTTCTGTAAAATTGTACGAACTGACTATTTTTTATATTATATATATGTATGTATATATGTATGTATGTATGTATGTATGTATGTATGTATGTATGTATGTATGTATGTATGTATATATGTATGTATGTACGAAAGTATGTCTGTATGTATGTATGTATGTATGTATGTATAAATCTTTCGGGAACTATAATAGATACATACCCGGAGAGAGAAACGAAGTAAAAATTAAAAATGTATTAATTAATTAAAAATTAAAACTTGTAAAAGTCGAAATCAGTTCAACAAAATAATAAAGCTAAATGATTATATCCTCTTTCAGAAAGAGGTATTATACGTAATGTATGAAAACAAATAATAATAATAATAATAATAATAATAATAATAATAATAATAATAATAATAATAATGATTATTATTATTATTATGATAGTAATCAGCATGATAAGGATAATAATAATAACAACAACAGCAATAATAATATGGTAAACATAATAATAATAACAATAATGATGTAGATGATGATTATGATAATAGTAATTATTATTATTATTATTATTATTATTATTATTATTATTATTATTATTATTATTATTATTATTTGCACTGACCAATCAAAATGTATTTAAAATTTGAATGTTTATAATGTACTCTACAATAATAACTTTTGTTATGTGACTTACTGAAGTGAGTTATCTAACAAAATATAAAATACATTTGTAATGGAATAAAGATTCCTGTATCGTTTTATTCTATAAATTTAAATTAAATCATTATAATTATCACCATCACCAAAATAAGACCGCTAGCAGCAACAACAAGAACCACAAGAACAGTAATAACAATAATAATAATAAAATACAAAACGAAAAACAACAACCTGATGTCAGAAGAATATGGAATAAAAACAATAGGTCTAATAATAAACTATAAAAAAAACAACGTTTTTTTCAAGGTTATGTAACATGCATGTTAGCATTTGTGATCGTTTGAAATGTGTATTTAGCACAGCGCTTAAAGTACATGAAAATAACTAACCCGGATCTAATGATGTTTACATTAAGATTGATCAGCTGTCTCATGTCTTAACACGTTTACTATTACAGCATGATTTTATTTTAGAAAACATTATCTTACACACGTACAGAGAGAGAGAGAGAGAGAGAGAGAGAGAGAGAGAGAGAGAGAGAGAGAGAGAGAGAGAGAGAGAGAGAGAGAGAGAGAGAGAGAGAGAGAGAATTCTGTCAAAAGAGCTGATTTTGTATGTCAGACTTAAAAAATGAGATAAAGGAATGAAATGCTTGGAACATTCTAAAATATGTCGTTTATGGACTCACATTTTGATCTACTTCTTCATCACTAAATTTGATGCTTTTTCTTTCTGAATGTTTGCATACACTCACTCTTTGACATAAATAAAATAACCAAGACACAGACACTAATCTTTTAAAAGGTTTTCATATATCCTCCAAGATAATAAAAGCGAAAAATTCTTAATTAGATACATATTAACCAGGTGTTCAGCACCGGCAACACAATTTATTTCAGATAAAATCTAATCTTAGACTTGATGAACAATAATTTATTACTCAGTATTGAAATATTAATTTATATATATATCCAGGATTTCGACTACAGAAGTGGATATTTACTGGAATTCACTTGAAGAAATTCAGGATAATATATAAACAAAGAAATTTCTAGAAAAAAGGACACACTGGAATAAAGACAAAGACAAAATGAAATTGAATAAAAGAAACACCAAGAAAACTTTGGCCGTTGAACAGGAACTAACAGTTTTCTTAACAAAAAGGATTTGCCTGATTTTGAAAGGAGATATGTAATTACAATAACATGTTTGTTTGTGACAGATAATATAATTTTTATGAATTTAATTACTCTTTATGCAAACTGCCACTGTCTGCAATTTATACATACATACATACATATATATATATATATATATAGAGAGAGAGAGAGAGAGAGAGAGAGAGAGAGAGAGAGAGAGAGAGAGAGAGAGAGAGAGAGAGAGAGAGAGAGAGAGAGAGAGAGAGAGAGAGAGAGAGGGGAGAGAGAGAGAGAGAGAGAGAGAGAGAGAGAGAGAGAGAGAGAGAGAGAGAGAGAGAGAGAGAGAGAGAGAGAGAGCGTCTGTCAAAAGAAAATGGAAGACTTAAAACAATCAGGTAAAGAAGTAAGAAAATTGTAAAATATTTTGTTTATGAAATAACATTTTGATCCGTTTCCTGATGTATTAATTTGATATGTTCCTTTGAGTATGATTGATTATCTTAATCTTTGATATAAACTTATTTTTTAAGAAGTTTTGAAATTTCCTCCAACATAATAAGAAAACGCACTTTATTATATACATGGTAACCAAATGTTCTGCACCAGCCACTAACTGTAGACCAGGTTTAATCTGATCATAATCAATATCATCTTCATTATGATTGTTTTTTCTTGTTATATATGTGTATGTGTGTGTGTGTGTGTGTGTGTGTGTGTGTGTGTGTGTGTGTTTAATTCAAAAGAAAGAAAAGCAAATTATTATAGAGGAAAGTATTAATAATAAAAATATATATATTATATGTGTGTGTGTTTATATATGTGTATGTGTGTTTATTTATCAGAAAGAAAAGTATATTAATTTACAAGAAACTGTTAATAATAAAAAGGAATATATATTTATTTAACTTAAAGTAAAGTCAATTATTTTAACGAAATTTACAAGATATTAAAGTTTGGCTATATTTTAAAAAAATGGAAAAAAAAAACACAGCAAGATACTTTACTACAGTTTTGTGGTTTTTAAAATTTCATATGTACTTTTAGACTGTAAGGAAACACAGGTTAAAATGACATGCCAAATGGTTATTCACTGTTTCTCTTCTGTCTGTTTGCATTTCTTAGAACATGATATTAAACTGAAGAAAGTGAATTTACTTTCTCCAGTTCATAATTCTTGTCACGTGGTTTCTTCCTTCACTTACTGCGATAATATCAAACAAGGTTTATTAACGTAATTGAAATATCGTTTTTCTTCTGTTCAGAATGTTAATTACTTATGTCAAGATTATTTAGTACATAAATGACTGCAGGAATAATAGTTTGATAAAAGCAAGACCTGTACGAGCAGAGCGACAACATGGATAGTTCCAAACTTGTTCTGCTTTTTTGATTGCTAAGAATGGGTATGTAAAAGAGAAATGCATGCTCTAAAATTTCTAAAATCATTTAGCATAAAATAGTTTTTAAATAATTTTAAAATATACTTAAATCATTAAATAAAATTAAAATATAAATATGGGAAGTTATCAAATACAATTGGCATATGCTAAAACTGTGTCAGAAATAAGTAAGTAATAAAGAAAGCTACTTTCTATTATATTAGATTGCTTTCTGAATGTTGTTCGATAAAACATGAATTTGTATCAAGATTTTATTTACGAACTGAATTGATAATCTAAACGTAGGTAAAAGCATTTGCAAAGTAGTCTATATGAAAACGGCTGCAGACACATCTGACAAATACTAGTGTTCAGTATAATAATACAATATATCTATGTGTATATATAATAATTCATATTCATTGACATTGTTGCTTTCTGGTTGTTGTTCGATAAAAAATAATTAAAAAATATAATACTGTCTTCTTATAACTACAAACTGAAATAAATAAACAAACCTGATATAGGAATGCAAAGTGGTCTGTTTCTGGCATTTTTGGACATATACTAGAAATGGTAAAAACGAGCACAGAACGGTACTTTCTACCTGAATCCAGTGAAATGCTTAAATATGTGTAACTGTTTTTTTACTTGCTTACATCACATATCAGTATGCTAAATATTTTGAACTTGTTAATTAGAACCATAAATAAAGAACTAAATGAAATAAAAGAAAACTATGTCTGTACATCCGTGTTAACATTTATATGTTCAGCACAGCGACTGAAGTGCACGAACATAACTAAAGCGGAGTAATTGTGTTTACATGACATTGTTCAATGGTGCTTTATCTTAACACGTGGTGTACTGTTACAGCACAGTTTTATTTTAAAGAATATTATCTTACATCGACGAGAGGAAAACAGGCAAACATCTAAACACACACACACACACACACACACACATATATATATATATATATATATATATATATATATAGAGAGAGAGAGAGAGAGAGAGAGAGAGAGAGAGAGAGAGAGAGAGAGCATTTTGTCAAAAACGTTTTGAGATAATGCTAGACTTTGAGCATCAAGTAAAGAAACAAAACAGTTCTAAAATATTTTGTTTATGAAATCACATTTTAATCCATTTTCCTGATGTCTATATTTGAAACAGTTCTTTAAAATATTTTTTATTTCATCAAATTACATTTTTGTTCTTTCTTGTTTTTATATATATATTATATATATATATTTGTATATATATATATATATATATATATATATATATATATATATATATATATATATATATATATATATTTATATATATATATCATTTTAAAAGAAATAAAAGTAAATTATTTTAAAAGAAAGTTGTAATAGTAATAAATAAATATTAGAAATATATGTGCGTGTGTATGTCTGTGTGTGTGTTTATATTTATCAGAAAGAAAAGTATATTAATTTTCAAGAAACTATTAATAACAAAAAGGAATATGTTTTTATTTAACTGAAATTAAAGTAAATTATTTTAAAGAAATTGTATAAGATATGAAAGTTTAACTTTATTTCAGAAAATGGAAAATATAGCAAAAGACTTTATTACAGTTTTGTCTTTTTTAATTTTCATACATACTTATGGACTTCTTCGTCTATTTGCATTCCTTAGAACATGATATTAAACTGAAGAAAGTGTTTGTACTTTGTCGAATTCGTAATAATTCTTGTCACGTAGTTTCTTCTTTCACTTACTGCGATAATATCAAACAAGGTTAATTACGTAATTGAAATCTCTTTATTTTTTTTCTGTTCAGGATGTTAATTACTTATGTCAGCAGGAATAATAGTTTGATAAAAGCAAGACTTTGTGAGTAGAGTGGCAACATGGCTAGTTCCAAACTTGTTCTGTTTTTTGGATTGCTAACAATAGGTATGTAAAATAGAAATGCATGCTCTAAAATTTCTAAAATCAATTAGCATAAAATATTTTAAAAATATTTTTAAAATATACTTAAATCACTAATTAAAATATAAATATGGAAAGTTATCAAATATAATTGACATATTTTAAAACTGTGTCAGAAGTAAGTAAGTAATAAAGAAAGCTACTTTCTATTATATTGGATTGCTTTCTGAATGTTGTCCGATAAAACGTGAATTTGTATCAAGATTTTATTTACGAACTGAATTGATAATCTAAACGTAGGTAAAAGCATTTGCAAAGTAATCTATATGAAAACGGCTGCAGACACATCTGACAAATAATAGTGTTCAGTATAATAATACAATATATCTACGTATATGTAATAATTTTTATTGATTGACATTGTTGCTTTCTGGTTGTTGTTCAATAAAAAAAAAAAAAAAAAAAATGATATCGTACTGCCTTCTTTTAACTAAACAAACAAACCTGAGATATAAATGCAAAGTGGTCTGTTTCTGGCGTTTTTGAGCATATACTAGAAATGGTTCACAATGATCCTTTCTACCTGAATCTAGTGAAATGTTTAAATATGTGTAATTGTTTTTTTACTTGCTTACATAACATATCTGTTTACGCTTGCTTAACGTGAACGCAATGTTATTCCAAAGCAGAGTTTGATGGATTTCCGAAACTTAACTAGTAAAGCAGCATTGACGATAGTCAGGCAGTATCGAGGAAAATGTCTCTTGCTTTTTTGTCTAGATGGTACAGACTAACAAAGTTAGTTGCCACGATCATAACATACAATTACCTATAGTTCAAAATCCACAGACGGTTTCAAGTGAATCCCTTGTCTAAATCTACAGGACGTTTTTAATGCCTGTAATTGTTTTTAGCTTCTTTACATTAGAAAAGTGGCTAGAATCAAAATAGAGTTAACTTAACCAAAGATTTCAAGCTTCTGATTTTGTTGCCTGCTGTAGAAGGTTTTGTTTATCTTGCTTCTATTTTAGGTAAAGTAATTTCAAATAAAAGAATATTATATATAGAAAAAATATATTTTCAATAAAATAGGAATCAAGGCAGAGTTTAATTACAAGCATTACAAACAGAACATAACCTCTTGTCTATGTCTACTGAAACTTGTAATTGTTTTATTTCCATCAGAGATGTGTTGAAGATCTGGTTTCTTTGCAGTTATCTTTCTAAATTTTACCTCTGACTTATAAATTTATTACGAGAGTTTATAGGTGGAAACCACAGCTTATCTGTTTATTAAAATAATTATTCTTTCTGTCTAATGAAAATTAAAACAAAATAATTAAACAATTCAGAAGTAAAATAGAGACAAGTGAATGCACTGTTCAGTTTATCATTGTTCACTGTGTTTGCAGCGATTATTCTCATATCAGTGTCAGCTCGTGGCAACTTCTTTGGAGACTGGTTTGAAGAGACGTACGAATCTGCGGAAGAGATCTCAGAAGAAACTACTGATGCAATTGGTGAAACTTTTGAGCGTGTAATGGTCAGAAGAAAACGAGAAGCCGGCATTAGTACGATAGACAAAAAACAAAGTTTTTCTTTTCTGAGTGAACTTGAATGATGAGTACAGGTAATACCGTATCATCATCATCATCAACATTTTCATCGACATCGTCATCATCTTTGTTGTTATCATTATATAGTTTTATTTGCTCTTCATTAACGAAAGTTAATAATAGAAAGTAAATACTAACATGGATAATTTTAGTTAACAAAAAGAAAATTTAAGTGTTTTAAATAAACTGTATAAAATATCAACGTTTTATTTTCTTTATTTCAGAAAATGGAAAATCTTTACAACAGGAAATTTCGGCTTTGACAAATTTCCAAATAAATCTTTGCAAAATTATAAGAGAAGTGAGTGTTTTTGTTGTTGTTGTTGTTTTTTTTGTTGTTTTTTCTAGTAAATCTTGGTTTTGGTTTGATGGTCTTTCGCTTAAAGATAAGACTAAACTTAAATATAGTTGAACAAGGACACAGAATTTATGGGTTTAATGTTGAAAATCTGGACTCACTTTTTCGACAATTTGTTTTTACAACTGGCCAAATTTTTTTTTACATTGGTGCATAATATTTTGTTGTTATTATTAAGAACATTTGATTCAATGTTTGATCTGTTTAAATACTTTGTGTACAGTGTTGTTGAAAACTGACAAGTGATCTGTTATTAATTTTCAGTTTCTAATGCCTTGTGTGCTCGTTTATTTAACATTTCAAACAAAGACATTTCACAATGAGACATGAACAAAGAAAGGTATTTACAAGTTGTAATTTATTATTAACAAATGATGAGACACAGTAACAATGTGATTATTTAGGAGTATGCTAAATATTTTGAACTTGTTAATTAGAACCATAAATAAAGAACTAAATGAAATAAAAGAAAACTATGTCTGTACATCCGTGTTAACATTTATATGTTCAGCACAGCGACTGAAGTGCACGAACATAACTAAAGCGGAGTAATTGTGTTTACATGACATTGTTCAATGGTGCTTTATCTTAACACGTGGTGTACTGTTACAGCACAGTTTTATTTTAAAGAATATTATCTTACATCGACGAGAGGAAAACAGGCAAACATCCACACACACACACACACACACACACACATACAAACACACACACACACACACATATATATACAGAGAGAGAGAGAGAGAGAGAGAGAGAGAGAGAGAGAGAGAGAGAGAGAGAGAGAGAGAGAGAGAGAGAGAGAGAGAGAGAGAGAGAGAGAGAGAGAGAGAGAGAGAGAGAGAGAGAGACCGTCTGTCAAAAAAAAAGAGGTAGACTTAAAACAATCAGGTAAAAAAGTAAGAAACTTGTAAAATATTTTGTTTATGAAATCACATTTTGATCCGTTTCCTGATGTCTAAATTTGATATGCTCCTTTCAGTATGATTGATTATCTTACTCTTTGACGTAAACATATCTTTTATCAAGTTTTGATATTTCCTCCAACTTAATAAGAAAACGCCGTCTGTTATATACATGGTAACCAGTATTATTAATAAAAATATATATATTTTATGTGTGTGTGTTTATATATATGTATATGTGTTTATTTATCAGAAAGAAAAGTATATTAATTTACAAGAAACTGTTAATAATAAAAAGGATTATATATTTATTTAACTCAAAGTAAAGTAAATTATTTTAAAGAAATTGTATAAGATATAAAAGTTTTGCTTTATTTCACAAAATGGAAAAAACCCAGCAAGAGACCTTATTATAGTTTTGTGTTTTTTTTAAAATTTCATATGTACTTTTAGACTGTGAGGAAAAAAAGGTTAAAATTTAATGACTTGCCAAGTGGTTTTTCACTGTTTCTCTTCTGTTTGCATTCCTTAGAACATGATATTAAACTGAATAAAGTGTTTGTACTTTCTCGAGTTTATAATTGTTGTCACTTGTTGCGATAATATCAAGGGGGGTCAGCTATGTAATTGAAATATCGTTTTCTCTGTTGAGGATATTAATTACTGAAGTCAGCATAATTTAGTACATAAATGACTGCAGGAATAATAGTTTGATAAAAGCAACACTTGTATGAACACACTGACAGCATGAATAGGTCCAAACTTGTGCTTCTTTTTGGATTGCTAATAATGGGTATGTAAAAGAGAACTGCATGCTTTAAAATTTTAAATATCATTTAGCATAAAATAGTTTTAAAATATTGCAAAAACACACATAAATAACTAAATAAAATTAAAATATAAATACGGGAAGATATCAAATATGACTGACATATTTTAAGACTGTGTCAGACGTAAGTTAGTAATAAAGAAAGCTAGTACATATTATATTAGATTGCTTTCTGAATGTTGTCCGATAAAGCATTTGAATTAATAATCTAAACGTAGGTAAAAGCATTTGCAAAGTAGTCTACATGAAGACGGCTGCAGACACATCTGACAAATGCTAGTGTTGAGTAAAATAATATAATTTATCAGTTTATATTCTGTGACTATCGCTTTATGGTTGTTGTTCGAAAAATAAAAATAAAATCTTCATTTAAGTCTATGACTTACGAATTTATTACGAGTGTTTTAGTTTCAAGACACGGGTTATTTGTCTAGGAAAAGATTTATTTTTAACTCTAATAAAAAATAAAACAAGTTAATTAAAAAACTCAGAAGTAAAATAGAGACATGTAAATAAGCTGTTCAGTTTATGCACTGTGTTTGCAGCGAGTATTCTCATATCACTGTCAACTGCTGGCAAGGATTTTGGCGAGATAATTGAAGAAATGGCGGAATCTTGGGAAGAGGCACTGGAGGAAAGACAAGAAATACGAGAAGAAATAACAGAAGAAAATCCAGTAGTAAATGCAGACGCAAGTTTTCCGATTATTATCACCAGAAGAAAACGAGAAGCCGGCATTAATATAATAGACAAAAAACAAAGCCATTCTTTTCTGCGTAAACTTAAACGTTGAGTACAGGTAATAGTGTCTGTGTATTATCATCATCATCATCACAATAATCATCATCATCATAATCATCAGTATCAGCATCATTACTGGTATTGCGTAAATTGCTTTTATTATTGTTATTATCGATACTGTTATTATAGGACGTGTTATTGTCATTTTAGGTATTGTTGTTACTTTTAATATTAGGTATTGTTGTTATTATTAATATAGGTGTTCTGTTATTGTTATTATAGTTGTTATTATTAATATAGTGTTCATAGTTATTGTTGTTACTGTTATTTATGTGTTATTGTTATTGTTATTATAAGTGTTGCTGTTATTGAAATATAGTTATTGCTATAATAGTTGTTATTGTAATTATTAAAGTTGTTGTTATTGCTGTAGATGTTGTTATAACATATTTTATTATTGTTATTCTAGGTGTTGTTTATATTGTTAAATATGTCTTGTTATTGTCATTATAGGTGTTGTTATTGCTATAGATGTTTTTATAACACATTTTATTATTGTTATTATAGGTGTTGTTGATATTGTTAAATAGGTCTTGTTCTTGTTATTATAGGTGTTGCTATTGTTATAATAGGTGTTGTTATTATAAGTCTTGTTGTTTTTAGTATATGTTTGTTGTTATTGTTATAATAAGTCATGCTATTGTAGGTATAGGTGTTGTTGTTTGTTTTTGTTATTATTTTAGGTATTGTTGTTACTATTAACATTAAGTGTTGTTATTGTTACCATAGATGCTCTGTTATTGTTATTACTGGTGTTGCTGTTGTTGTCATTGTTGTTGTTATTATTATTGTTCTAGGTGTTGTTAATTTTGTTCTGACATTATTTAAAGTTCACCAATAAACAAAATAATTAGGATTCAAGAGATTAATAACAGAATGTAATTATTAGATATATTTTTATGTTTATGGAAAAGTAAATTATTTTTAAAGAAAATGGAGAGGATATACATTTTTTGTTTATTTATTTCAGAAAATGGAATGTAGGTACAGCAGGAGATGTGGGATTTTATAAAATTTCTAAAAATAAAATATCAAAAATTATCACAGTGTTTTTTTTTTTTTTTTCTTTTCAGTTTTATACGTATTTTATTATTTTGTGGTTACTCTTATCATATTTAAAAAATATTATGATAAATAAATAAAATAAGTTTTTAATTGCTACATTCTGAAATTCAGTGACTTTCATCTTTCATTGTTCGTTTCTTTACTCTTTATTTATTTATTTATTTAATATATCCAATGAAAAAAAAAAAAAAAAAAAAAAAAAAAAAAAAAAAAAAAAAAAGAAAGAAAGAGAGAAAAAAACCATCAAACAAACAAAGATCGCCCGTTCGTCATTATATCGTAAAATTTAAGTTGTTTAAATTTTTTAAAAAGTAATAAAAATTAAATAAATAAATAAATAAATAAATAAATATACTAAAGGGAAATAACTCTGTAGAGGCTACATCAACGTGAACTTGAATAGAAATTAGTAAAAGTAATTTTTATTGGAGTTTTATCCTTCGAGGCAATGGTTACAACGGGAAATGATCCACATGAAGTGTTATGAAGAAATGTTTCTGCTAGGTAATCTGCAATAGAAACATATTTAAATATCTGAGAGAGAGAGAGAGAGAGAGAGAGAGAGAGAGAGAGAGAGAGAGAGAGAGAGAGAGAGAGAGAGAGAGAGAGAGAGAGAGAGAGGAATGAAACAAAAGAATATACCTTTAAGATAAAATAAATAAATAAATAAATAAATAAATAAATAAATAAATAAATAATAATAATAATAATAATAATAATAATAATAAACAACATGTAATGAACAATACGAAATCTCTAAAACCACGTTCGTTAGTATAGAAATGTATTTATTATCACTAAAATGTTTATACACACACAAACACACAGACACCCACACACCCACACACACACACACACACACACCCACACACATACATAAACAGATACACTTGTCAGACAACAACACACTTGCCAACATCTATTACGATGACTGTTTGTCAAATAATGTAAATTAATTGCACGGCACATGTATAATTATCCGTAGTTGCTGTAAATCTATAACATACCTGACACCGGCGCGTGCAGTGCTAGGTGGGGCTTGCATTGGTCGTACACGCCGACATAAAGTCTTTACTTTATTACCTATAAAAGATTTTGGAGATAATTCATTTTTCTTAGCGCTATCTTCAGGTACACATAGATATTAAGGTAAGTTGTGGAATTATATATAAATAGACACACAAACACTGACAGACAGAGACTCACATATTCCTGTGCCAGTGCATTTTTCAATTCTTACACACATACATACATACATACACACATACATACATACATACTACATACATACTACATACATACATACAAAATATATATATATATATACATACACTCGTACATACATAGGTACATAAGACAAAGAATATATAAATCTTAAAAAAACAAATACATACATACTTATTATTATTATTATTGTTATTGTTTTTGTTACTGTTATATTATTATTAATGTTGTTGTTATTATTAGTGTACTATTATTATTATTATTAATGTTGTTGTTATTATTAGTGTACTATTATTATTGTTGTTATTGTTATTATTATTATTATTATTACTACTACTACTACTACTACTACTACTACTACTACTACTACTACTACTACTACTACTATGTGCATTTGTCAGAACAGAAAAGGAAGATATTACTTTTAAGTGTTTAATTACCTGCTAGTGTACTTGACGTAATCCATCTTGTGGTAAAACAAACTTCTGACACATTTTGTTATCAACATCCTTGTCTATGTAGTTACGTTAAAACGAGGCAACATTTCTAAAAATAACACACTCACACACACACACACACGCATGCACTCACACATATGCACAAGTATACATATAAAGATAAATTATTACTGTTATTATTATTATTATTATTATTATTACTACTACTACAACTACTACTACTACTACCACTATATGCATGTGTCAGAACAGAAAAGGAAGATATTACTTTTAAGTGTTTAATTACCTGCTAGTGTACTTGACGTAATCCATCTTGTGGTAAAACAAATTTCTGACACATTTTGTTATCAACATCCTTGTCTATGTACTTACGTTAAAACGAGGCAACATTTTTAAAAACAACACACACACACGCACGCACGCACTCACACACATATGCACTAGTATACATATAAAGATACATTATTACTGTTATTATTATTATTATTATTATTATTATTATTATTATTATTATTATTATTATTATTATTATTATTATTACTACTACTACTACTATGTGCATTTGTCAGAACAGAAAAGGAAGATATTACTTTTAAGTGTTTAATTACTTGCTAGTGTACTTGATGTAATCCATCTTGTGGTAAAACAAATTTCTGACACATTTTGTTATCAGCATCCTTGTCTATATACTTACATTAAAACGATGCAACATTTTTAAAAACAACACACACACACGCACGCACGCATTCACACACATATGCACAAGTATGCACATAAATATAAATTATTATTATTATTATTATTATTATTATTATTATTATATCACCATTATTATTGTCATTATCATTATCATCATCATCACCATCATAATTTATTTACTTTCGCAAGAGATAAGAAATCGCATTTATTACTTAGCAGAGCTCGAAAAAAAGCAGCTTGAATAATGCTTTATGTCACGTGATAGCATGGGAAACAAACCCGCCCAAACACAGCGATGTTGAATCAACTCTATTTCTCATGTCACTTTTCAAACGGTTATATATTTTTATTCCTGTTAATACTTATAAGTGTGCAGTGCAATTAGTTTACGTTATTATACAAACATTCATCGTAATAGATACAGGCAAGTGTGTTGTCTGACAAGTGTATCTCTGTGTGTGTGTGTGTGTGTGTGTGTGTGTGTGTGTGTGTTTGTGTTTGTGTGTGTAAACATTTTAGTGATAATAAATACATTTCTAAACTAACGAATGTGTTTTTAGAGATTTCATGTTGTTCATTACATATTTAATATTATTATTATTATTATTAATTTTATTTTCATTAATTTATTTGTTTATTTATTATTATTAGTGTTATTATTATTATTATTATTGTTTTGTTTGTTTCAGTGAACATGACAACACTTCTGTCACTGACATGTTTTTTATGCGTGATCAACGATTGTAGACTGTTACGTAAGTTACTATCTGCTTTACACGGCTGCTACTACTACTACTACTACTACTACTACTACTACTACTACTACTGCTACTACTACTACTAATTCTACTGCTATACTATTACTAGTACTACTACTACTTCTACTACTACTACCACTACTACCATATTATAATTATTATTAATATTACTATTATAAATATAGCTACTGCTACAACAGAGAGTATTACTATTACTTTTACTTCTGATACAACAACTACTGCTACTACTGAAGCTACTGTCCCTTCAACAATTATGAAACATGAACAATATCTAAATACTGAATATTGTTTTATAATGAAATAAAATAGAAATAGAAATAAAAATAAAAATAACAGGGGATTGTAAAGAAATGGCGGGAAAGACAGGAATTTCAAACTGTACTTTATCATCAAAATTCCTTTGCGTTTGTTTTGGAAAAAAAAAGTTTCAGATATGAAAATTTTAAAGTAGAGAATGATCGAAAATCAAAGCAAATATAACAAGAGAGAGAGAGAGAGAGAGAGAGAGAGAGAGAGAGAGAGAGAGAGAGAGAGAGAGAGAGAGAGAGAGACAGACAGAGAGAGCAAAAGATTAAAGGTAATAGACGATTTTTATTTATTATTATTATTATTATTATTATTATTATTATTATTATTATTATTATTATTATTATTATTATTATTGCACTAAATAAGTAAACTGTAGAATAAAAATTTATTAGGATAATTAAATAAAAAATCTTGGTTTGTATGAAAACTAACAGTGATCCTGTTATTTTGTAATTACCAGCTATCGGTTCCGGTGTATCAACGACAACAGTAGCTCCTGGCAATGGCTACATGACACATGAAGGCAGAGACGGTGATAATGGCCGCAAACCACAAGCAGGCACAGATACAGCTTACACCGCTCAAGCAGGCACATTCATTGGTAAGGACGGTAAGGTTCAAACGGACACACAAACTGGTAATGACGGCACCAATCAAACAGGCATACTTAGGTTAGATTACACTATTCAGGTACCGAACCATTTATACTTCAAGCTTGGGCCCGAGGTGAACCGGGTTTCTGGAGACAAGCTACATCTTTACTTAAAATATAAAATAAACAGTGAAAAATAAAAAAATAAACTGTATTTAACAGACACAAGTCAACGCACTCTTAAAGCAAGGTCTGTTTGATCTTTATTAATACCTTAATAGAATACATTGTAAAATATCCAGTAAGAAAAGTAAAGAACATAATTTTTATTTAAAAGACACATGTAGGCTACAAATTAATGTATTTCTTAATACGCTTAAATGTCTTTCTAAATAACTCATATAAACTGGCATCCGTTAATGCGTACGTCGCTAAAACTAGAACAATACAGCCGAATGACGAACTACAGGGGGAAAAAAAAGAAAAAAAAATTATCTAGTTTCCTGGATTTTTCGGATTTCTAAAATCCTGATAAATGATTCGGTACCAGTATTATATTAATTTATTTAGTACATACATTCATAGATACATATATACATACACAAATACACATATATAAATACACATACATACATACATACATACATACATACATACATACATACATACATACATACATACATACATACATACATACATACATACATACATACATACATTCACATATATATATATACATAAATACATACATACATGACGGGTTTGGGAGATCGTGATTGGACTTTGTCCTCGCGTGCCAATGCGTTTCTGAATCTTATCTACATGCACAGTCTATTCAGACGTACATAAAACAGAGAATATTCAAAATCCTAAAACTACATACTTGCCAGTGCCAGGTTTCCCACAAAAAACAGATTCACGCAAAAATGACGAAAGACAAAAGAACGGCGTGCTTCATGGGAGGCGATGATTACCCTCGGTTATTCAGCAACTTTTTTAAAGATAATCTCGATGACCGAACGGTAACATCGTCCGCCTTCGGAGTGTTGGCGAATGGGGTGTCAGACCATTGAGTTTCGTCAGCGGTATCTCACGGATTTGTGAGGTCTTGATTGGACTTTATCCTCCTGTGCCAGTGCATTTCCGAATATTGTCTATGTGCTGAGTTTACTCAGACGTACATAAGACAGAGAATATTCAAAATCCTAAATGTATACATACATATATACATACACATGCATCAATACATTTTACATATATAATATACATAAATATAGGTATTCATGCATGAACACACGCACGTTCTAATTTTTTTTATTTTTTATTTTGCAGCTAAGACTGATACTTCAGATACGGGAACATCTAATATTACAGGAACAAGAATGTCGGATACTATAGGAAAAGGAACATCGGATTCAACAGGAACAGGAAACTCTGCTATTATAGGAGCAAGAACATCTAATACTACAGGAACAGGAACATTGAATATTACAAGAACAGGAACATCTGGTACAAGAACAGGAACACCTGCTGCGGTTGTTACACGAATATTTGGTACATCAGGGACAGGAATATTTGGTACAGCAGATACAGGAATATCTGGCACATCATGGACAGCAACATCTGGTACAGGAGACACAGGAATATCTGGGACAACAAGGACAGGAATATCTGGTACAGCAGACAGAGAAATATCTGGTACATCAAGGACAGGAAAATCAGAAACCGTTAATACAAGAATATCTGCCACATCATGGACAGCAACATCTGGTACAGGAGACACAGGAATTTCTGGCACATCAAGGACAGGAATATCTGGTGCAGCAGACAGAAGAATATCTGGTACATCAGGGACAGGAAAATCAGATACCGTTGGTACAAGAATATCTAGAACATCATGGACAGAAAGATCTGGTACAGCAGACACAGTAATATCTGGAACATCGGGGAGAGGTACACCTGACATAGGACTATCTGGGATAGCTGGCACAGGAGTATCTGGTATAGCTGACACAGGAATATCTGGCATATCAGGGAAAGGAATATCTGGTACTGTTGATTCAGTAACCTCATCGACAAGAATATCTGATACTATCAAAGCAGGAAAATCTGGTGAATCTCGCACACTAACAAATGGTACATCAGGCAAAGTAATAACTGGGACATCAGAGACAGGAATGTCAGGTAGACCTGACAAACGAGTATCTGGAATAGTTGACACAGGAATAGCTGGTACATCAGGGAAAGTAATATCTGTTACAGCCGGGACTGGAATGTCTCAAGGAGCAGACACAGGAATATCTGACAAATCAGGCACAGGAACATCTGAAACATCACGGACAGTAATATCTGGTACTGTTGGTTCAGGAATATCAGGTAGAGCAGGAACAGAAACATCAGATACGGTTAAAACAAGAAAATCTGGCATATCATGGACAGCAACATCTGGTACAGCAGACACAGGAATATCTAGTACATCAGGGACAGGAAAATCAGATACCGTTAACAAAAGAATATCTGGAACAACATGGATAGAAAGATCTAGTACAGCAGACACAGTAATATCTGGAACATCGGGGAGAGGTACACCTGACATAGGACTATCTGGGACAGCTGGCACAGGAGTATCTGGTACAGCTGACACAGGAGTATCTGGTATATCACGTAAAGTAATATATGTTACATCAGAGACTAGAACACCTCAAGAAGCAGACACAGGAATATCTGGCACATCAGGCACAGGAATATCTGAAACATCACGGACAGTAATATCTGGTACGGATGGTTCAGGAATATCAGGTAGATCAGAAACAGCAACATCAGATTCAATCAATACAAGAATATCTGGCACATCATGGACAGCAACATCTGGAAGAGCAGACATAGGAATATCTGGCACATCAACGACAGGAATATCTCGTGCAGCAGACAGAGGAATATCTGGTACATCAGGTACAGGAAAATCAGATACGGTTAATAAAAGAATAACTGGCACATCATGGACAACAACATCTGGTACAGGAGACAGAGCAATATCTGCCACATCAAAGACAGCAATGTCTGGTGCACCAGACACAGGAATATCTGGTTCATCAGAGACAGGAAAATCAGATACCGTTGGTACAAGAATATCTGGAACATCATGGACAGAAAGATCTGGTACAGGAGACACAGTAATATCTGGAACATCGTGGAGAGGAATGTCAGGTACACCTGATATAGGACTATCTGGGATAGCGGGAACAGGAGTATCTGGTATAGCTGACACAGGAGTATCTGGTATAGCTGACACAGGAGTATCTGGTATATCCGGTAAAGTAATATCTAGCACATCAGAGACTAGAACACCTCAAGAAGGAGACACAGGAGCCACTGGCATATCAGGCAGAGGAATATCTGAAACATCACGGACAGTAATATCTGGTACTGTTGGTTCAGGAATATCAGGTAGATCCGGAACAGAAACATCAGATACGGTTAAAACAAGAACATCTAGCACATCATGGACAGCGACATCTGGTACAGCAGACACGGGAATATCTGGCACATCACGGACAGGAATATCTGGTGCACCAGACACAGGAATATCTGGTTCATCAGGGACAGGAAAATCAGATACCGTTGGTACAAGAATATCTGGAACATCATGGACAGAAAGATCTGGTACAGGAGACACAGTAATATCTGGAACATCGTGGAGAGGAATGTCAGGTACACCTGATATAGGACTATCTGGGATAGCGGGAACAGGAGTATCTGGTATAGCTGACACAGGAGTATCTGGTATAGCTGACACAGGAGTATCTGGTATATCCGGTAAAGTAATATCTAGCACATCAGAGACTAGAACACCTCAAGAAGGAGACACAGGAGCCACTGGCATATCAGGCAGAGGAATATCTGAAACATCACGGACAGTAATATCTGGTACTGTTGGTTCAGGAATATCAGGTAGATCAGGAACAGAAACATCAGATACGGTTAAAACAAGAACATCTGGCATATCATGGACAGCAACATCTGGTACAGCAGACACGGGAATATCTGGCACATCAAGGACAGGAATATCTGGTGCAGCAGACACAGGAATATCTGGTTCACCAGGGACAGGAAAATCAGATACCGTTAGTACAAGAATATCTGGAACATCATGGACAGAAAGATCTGGTACAGCAGACACAGTAATATCTGGAACATCGGGGAGAGGTACACCTGACATAGGACTATCTGGGATAGCGGGCACAGGAGTATCTGGTATAGCTGACACAGGAGTATCTGGTATATCCGGTAAAGTAATATCTGTTACATCAGAGACTAGAACACCTCAAGAAGGGAGGACACAGGCATATCGGCCACTGGGATATCACGGGCAGAGGAATGGTCTGAAACATCATGGACAGAACAACATCTGGTACAAGAAGCAGATCATGGACAGGAATATCTGGTACATCAAGGACAGGAATATCTGGTGCAGCAGACACCAGACACAGGAATATCTGGTTCATCAGGGACAGGAAAATCAGATACCGTTGGTACAAGAATATCTGGAACATCATGGACAGAAAGAGCTGGTACAGCAGACACAGTAATATCTGGAACATCGGGGAGAGGTACACCTGACATAGGACTATCTGGGATAGCGGGCACAGGAGTATCTGGTACAGCTGACACAGGAGTATCTGGTACAGCTGACACAGGAGTATCTGGTATATCACGTAAAGTAATATCTGTTACATCAGAGACTAGAACACCTCAAGAAGGAGACACAGGAGCAACTGGCATATCAGGCAGAGGAATGTCTGAAACATCACGGACAGTAATATCTGGTACTGTTGGTTCAGGAATATCAGGTAGATCAGGAACAGAAACATCAGATACGGTTAAAACAAGAACATCTGGCATATCATGGACAGCAACATCTGGTACAGCAGACACGGGAATATCTGGTACATCAAGGACAGGAATATCTGGTGCAGCAGACCCAGGAATATCTGGTTCACCAGGGACAGGAAAATCAGATACCGTTGGTACAAGAATATCTGGAACATCATGGACAGAAATAACTGGTACAGCAGACACAGTAATATCTGGAAAATCGGGGAGAGGAATGTCGGGTTCAGCTGACATAGGACTATCTGGGATAGCGGGCACAGGAGTATCTGGTACAGCTGACACAGGAGTATCTGGTACAGCTGACACAGGAGTATCTGGTATATCCGGTAAAGTAATATCTGTTACATCAGAGACTAGAACACCTCAAGAAGGAGACACAGGAGCAACTGGCATATCAGGCAGAGGAATGTCTGAAACATCACGGACAGTAATATCTGGCACTGTTGGTTCAGGAATATCAGGTAGATCGGGAACAGAAACATCAGATACGGTTAAAACAAGAACATCTAGCACATCATGGACAGCGACATCTGGTACAGCAGACACGGGAATATCTGGCACATCACGGACAGGAATATCTGGTGCACCAGACACAGGAATATCCGGTTCACCAGGGACAGGAAAATCAGATACCGTTGGTACAAGAATATCTGGAACATCATGGACAGAAAGATCTGGTACAGCAGACACAGTAATATCTGGAACATCGGGGAGAGGTACACCTGACATAGGACTATCTGGGATAGCGGGCACAGGAGTATCTGGTATAGCTGACACAGGAGTATCTGGTACATCCGGTAAAGTAATATCTGTTACATCAGAGACTAGAACACCTCAAGAAGGAGACACAGGAGCCACTGGCATATCAGGCAGAGGAATGTCTGAAAAATCATCATGGACAGCAACATCTGGAACAGAAACATCAGACGGTTAAAACGGGAACATCTGGTACATCATGGACAGCAACATCTGGTACAGAAGACACGGGAATATCTGGTTCATCAGGGACAGGAAAATCAGATACCGTTAGTACAAGAATATCTGGAACATCATGGACAGAAAGATCTGGTACAGCAGACACAGTAATATCTGGAACATCGGGGAGAGGAATGTCGGGTACACCTGACATAGGACTATCTGGGACAGCTGGCACAGGAGTATCTGGTACAGCTGACACAGGAGTATCTGGGATATCAGGTAAAGTAATATCTGACACAACAGGGACTGGAATACCTGGAGGAACAGACACAGTAATATCTGGTACTGTTGATACGGGAATCTCTGGCATATCAGGGACAGGAATATCGGATACATCACGGACAGGAATATCTGGAACATCACGGACAGTAATATCTGGTACTGTTGGTTCAGGAATATCAGGTAGATCAGGAACAGAAACATCAGATACGGTTAAAACAAGAACATCTGGCATATCATGGACAGCAACATCTGGTACAGCAGACACGGGAATATCTGGTACATCAAGGACAGGAATATCTGGTGCAGCAGACACAGGAATATCTGGTTCACCAGGGACAGGAAAATCAGATACCGTTGGTACAAGAATATCTGGAACATCATGGACAGAAAGAGCTGGTACAGCAGACACAGTAATATCTGGAACATCGGAGAGGTACACCTGACATAGGACTATCTGGGATAGCGGGCACAGGACATCTGGACAGCTGACACAGGGATCTGGTACAGCTGACACAGGGATCTGGTATATCCGGTAAAGTAATATCTGTTACATTAGAGACTAGAACACCTCAAGAAGGAGACACAGGATCTGGCATATCAGGCAGAGGAATGTCTGAAACATCACGGACAGTAATATCTGGCACTGTTGGTTCAGGAATATCAGGTAGATCGGGAACAGAAACATCAGATACGGTTAAAACAAGAACATCTAGCACATCATGGACAGCGACATCTGGTACAGCAGACACGGGAATATCTGGCACATCAAGGACAGGAATATCTGGTGCACCAGACACAGGAATATCTGGTTCATCAGGGACAGGAAAATCAGATACCGTTGGTACAAGAATATCTGGAACATCATGGACAGAAAGATCTGGTACAGCAGACACAGTAATATCTGGAACATCGGGGAGAGGTACACCTGACATAGGACTATCTGGGATAGCGGGCACAGGAGTATCTGGTATAGCTGACACAGGAGTATCTGGTACATCCGGAAACATCTGTTACATCAGAGACTAGAAACAAGGAACACAGGAGCCACTGGCATATCAGGCATGGAATGTCTGAAACATCATGGACAGCAACATCTGGTACAGCAGACACGGGAATATCTGGTACATCAAGGACAGGAATATCTGGTGCAGCAGACACAGGAATATCTGGTTCATCAGGGACAGGAAAATCAGATACCGTTGGTACAAGAATATCTGGAACATCATGGACAGAAAGATCTGGTACAGCAGACACAATAATATCTGGAACATCGGGGAGAGGAATGTCAGGTACACCTGACATAGGACTATCTGGGACAGCTGGCACAGGAGGCTCTGGTACAGCTGACACAGGAGTATCTGGGATATCAGGTAAAGTAATATCTGACACAACAGGGACTGGAATACCTGGAGGACTAGACACAGTAATATCTGGTACTGTTGATACGGGAATCTCTGGCATATCAGGGACAGGAATATCGGATACATCACGGACAGGAATATCTGGAACATCACGGACAGTAATATCTGGTACTGTTGGTTCTGGAATATCAGGTAGATCAGGAACAGAAACATCAGATACGATTAAAACAGGAACATCTGGCATATCATGGACAGCAACATCTGGTACAGCAGACACGGGAATATCTGGTACATCAAGAACAGGAATATCTGGTGCAGCAGACACAGGAATATCTGGTTCACCAGGGACAGGAAAATCAGATACCATTGGTACAAGAATATCTGGAACATCATGGACAGAAAGAGCTGGTACAGCAGACACAGTAATATCTGGAACATCGGGGAGAGGTACACCTGACATAGGACTATCTGGGATAGCGGGCACAGGAGTATCTGGTACAGCTGATACAGGAGTATCTGGTACAGCTGACACAGGAGTATCTGGTATATCACGTAAAGTAATATCTGTTACATCAGAGACTAGAACACCTCAAGAAGGAGACACAGGAGCAACTGGCATATCAGGCAGAGGAATGTCTGAAACATCACGGAAAGTAATATCTGGTACTGTTGGTTCAGGAATATCAGGTAGATCAGGAACAGAAACATCAGATACGGTTAAAACAAGAACATCTGGCATATCATGGACAGCAACATCTGGTACAGCAGACACGGGAATATCTGGTACATCAAGGACAGGAATATCTGGTGCAGCAGACCCAGGAATATCTGGTTCACCACGGACAGGAAAATCAGATACCGTTGGTACAAGAATATCTGGAACATCATGGACAGAAAGAACTGGTACAGCAGACACAGTAATATCTGGAACATCGGGGAGAGGAATGTCGGGTTCAGCTGACATAGGACTATCTGAGATAGCGGGCACAGGAGTATCTGGTACAGCTGACACAGGAGTATCTGGTACAGCTGACACAGGAGTATCTGGTATATCACGTAAAGTAATATCTGTTACATCAGAGACTAGAACACCTCAAGAAGGAGACACAGGAGCAACTGGCATATCAGGCAGAGGAATGTCTGAAACATCACGGACAGTAATATCTGGTACTGTTGGTTCTGGAATATCAGGTAGATCAGGAACAGAAACATCAGATACGGTTAAAACAAGAACATCTGGCATATCATGGACAGCAACATCTGGTACAGCAGACACGGGAATATCTGGTACATCAAGAACAGGAATATCTGGTGCAGCAGACACAGGAATATCTGGTTCACCAGGGACAGGAAAATCAGATACCGTTGGTACAAGAATATCTGGAACATCATGGACAGAAAGATCTGGTACAGCAGACACAGTAATATCTGGAACATCGGGCAGAGGTACACCTGACAAAGGACTATCTGGGATAGCGGGCACAGGAGTATCTGGTACAGCTGACACAGGAGTATCTGGTACAGCTGACACAGGAGTATCTGGTATATCACGTAAAGTAATATCTGTTACATCAGAGACTAGAACACCTCAAGAAGGAGACACAGGAGCAACTGGCATATCAGGCAGAGGAATGTCTGAAACATCACGGAAAGTAATATCTGGTACTGTTGGTTCAGGAATATCAGGTAGATCAGGAACAGAAAGATCAGATACGGTTAAAACAAGAACATCTGGCATATCATGGACAGCAACATCTGGTACAGCAGACACGGGAATATCTGGTACATCAAGGACAGGAATATCTGGTGCAGCAGACCCAGGAATATCTGGTTCACCAGGGACAGGAAAATCAGATACCGTTGGTACAAGAATATCTGGAACATCATGGACAGAAAGAACTGGTACAGCAGACACAGTAATATCTGGAACATCGGGGAGAGGAATGTCGGGTTCACCTGACATAGGACTATCTGAGATAGCGGGCACAGGAGTATCTGACACAGGAGTATCTGGTACAGCTGACACAGGAGTATCTGGTATATCACGTAAAGTAATATCTGTTACATCAGAGACTAGAACACCTCAAGAAGGAGACACAGGAGCAACTGGCATATCAGGCAGAGGAATGTCTGAAACATCACGGACAGTAATATCTGGTACTGTTGGTTCTGGAATATCAGGTAGATCACGAACAGAAACATCAGATACGGTTAAAACAAGAACATCTGGCATATCATGGACAGCAACATCTGGTACAGCAGACACGGGAATATCTGGTACATCAAGAACAGGAATATCTGGTGCACCAGACACAGGAATATCTGGTTCATCAGGGACAGGAAAATCAGATACCGTTGGTACAAGAATATCTGGAACATCATGGACAGAAAGATCTGGTACAGCAGACACAGTAATATCTGGAACATCGGGGAGAGGTACACCTGACATAGGACTATCTGGGATAGCGGGCACAGGAGTATCTGGTATAGCTGACACAGGAGTATCTGGTACATCCGGTAAAGTAATATCTGTTACATCAGAGACTAGAACACCTCAAGAAGGAGACACAGGAGCCACTGGCATATCAGGCAGAGGAATGTCTGAAACATCATGGACAGCAACATCTGGTACAGCAGACAGGGGAATATCTGGTACATCAAGGACAGGAATATCTGGTGCAGCAGACACAGGAATATCTGGTTCATCAGGGACAGGAAAATCAGATACCGTTAGTACAAGAATATCTGGAACATCATGGACAGAAAGATCTGGTACAGCAGACACAATAATATCTGGAACATCGGGGAGAGGAATGTCAGGTACACCTGACATAGGACTATCTGGGACAGCTGGCACAGGAGTATCTGGTACAGCTGACACAGGAGTATCTGGGATATCAGGTAAAGTAATATCTGACACAACAGGGACTGGAATACCTGGAGGACTAGACACAGTAATATCTGGTACTGTTGATACGGGAATCTCTGGCATATCAGGGACAGGAATATCGGATACATCACGGACAGGAATATCTGGAACATCACGGACAGTAATATCTGGTACTGTTGGTTCTGGAATATCAGGTAGATCAGGAACAGAAACATCAGATACGGTTAAAACAAGAACATCTGGCATATCATGGACAGCAACATCTGGTACAGCAGACACGGGAATATCTGGTACATCAAGAACAGGAATATCTGGTGCAGCAGACACAGGAATATCTGGTTCACCAGGGACAGGAAAATCAGATACCGTTGGTACAAGAATATCTGGAACATCATGGACAGAAAGAGCTGGTACAGCAGACACAGTAATATCTGGAACATCGGGGAGAGGTACACCTGACATAGGACTATCTGGGATAGCGGGCACAGGAGTATCTGGTACAGCTGATACAGGAGTATCTGGTACAGCTGACACAGGAGTATCTGGTATATCACGTAAAGTAATATCTGTTACATCAGAGACTAGAACACCTCAAGAAGGAGACACAGGAGCAACTGGCATATCAGGCAGAGGAATGTCTGAAACATCACGGAAAGTAATATCTGGTACTGTTGGTTCAGGAATATCAGGTAGATCAGGAACAGAAACATCAGATACGGTTAAAACAAGAACATCTGGCATATCATGGACAGCAACATCTGGTACAGCAGACACGGGAATATCTGGTACATCAAGGACAGGAATATCTGGTGCAGCAGACCCAGGAATATCTGGTTCACCAGGGACAGGAAAATCAGATACCGTTGGTACAAGAATATCTGGAACATCATGGACAGAAAGAACTGGTACAGCAGACACAGTAATATCTGGAACATCGGGGAGAGGAATGTCGGGTTCAGCTGACATAGGACTATCTGGGATAGCGGGCACAGGAGTATCTGGTACAGCTGACACAGGAGTATCTGGTACAGCTGACACAGGAGTATCTGGTATATCACGTAAAGTAATATCTGTTACAGCAGGGACTAGGACACCTCAAGAAGGAGACACAGGAGCCACTGGCATATCAGGCAGAGGAATGTCTGAAACATCATGGACAGCAACATCTGGTACAGCAGACACGGGAATATCTGGTACATCAAGGACAGGAATATCTGGTGCAGCAGATACAGGAATATCTGGTTCATCAGGGACAGGAAAATCAGATACCGTTAGTACAAGAATATCTGGAACATCATGGACAGAAAGATCTGGTACAGCAGACACAATACTATCTGGAACATCGGGGAGAGGAATGTCAGGTACACCTGACATAGGACTATCTGGGACAGCTGGCACAGGAGTATTTGGTACAGCTGACACAGGAGTATCTGGGATATCAGGTAAAGTAATATCTGACACAACAGGGACTGGAATACCTGGAGGACTAGACACAGATATATCTGGTACTGTTGATACGGGAATCTCTGGCATATCAGGGACAGGAATATCGGATACATCACGGACAGGAATATCTGGAACATCACGGACAGTAATATCTGGTACTGTTGGTTCAGGAATATCAGGTAGATCAGGAACAGAAACATCAGATACGGTTAAAACAAGAACATCTGGCATATCATGGACAGCAACATCTGGTACAGCAGACACGGGAATATCTGGTACATCAAGAACAGGAATATCTGGTGCAGCAGACACAGGAATATCTGGTTCACCAGGGACAGGAAAATCAGATACCGTTGGTACAAGAATATCTGGAACATCATGGACAGAAAGATCTGGTACAGCAGACACAGTAATATCTGGAATATTGGGGAGAGGAATGTCGGGTACACCTGACATAGGACTATCTGGGATAGCGGGCACAGGAGTATCTGGTACAGCTGACACAGGAGTATCTGGTATATCCGGTAAAGTAATATCTGTTACATCAGAGACTAGAGCACCTCAAGAAGGAGACACAGGAGCAACTGGCATATCAGGCAGAGGAATGTCTGAAACATCACGGACAGTAATATCTGGCACTGTTGGTTCAGGAATATCAGGTAGATCGGGAACAGAAACATCAGATACGGTTAAAACAAGAACATCTAGCACATCATGGACAGCGACATCTGGTACAGCAGACACGGGAATATCTGGCACATCACGGACAGGAATATCTGGTGCACCAGACACAGGAATATCTGGTTCATCAGGGATAGGAAAATCAGATACCGTTGGTACAAGAATATCTGGAACATCATGGACAGAAAGATCTGGTACAGCAGACACAGTAATATCTGGAACATCGGGGAGAGGTACACCTGGCATAGGACTATCTGGGATAGCGGGCACAGGAGTATCTGGTATAGCTGACACAGGAGTATCTGGTACATCCGGTAAAGTAATATCTGTTACATCAGAGACTAGAACACCTCAAGAAGGAGACACAGGAGCCACTGGCATATCAGGCAGAGGAATGTCTGAAACATCATGGACAGCAACATCTGGTACAGCAGACACGGGAATATCTGGTACATCAAGGACAGGAATATCTGGTGCAGCAGACACAGGAATATCTGGTTCATCAGGGACAGGAAAATCAGATACCGTTAGTACAAGAATATCTGGAACATCATGGACAGAAAGATCTGGTACAGCAGACACAATAATATCTGGAACATCGGGGAGAGGAATGTCAGGTACACCTGACATAGGACTATCTGGGACAGCTGGCACAGGAGTATCTGGTACAGCTGACACAGGAGTATCTGGGATATCAGGTAAAGTAATATCTGACACAACAGGGACTGGAATACCTGGAGGAACAGACACAGTAATATCTGGTACTGTTGATACGGGAATCTCTGGCATATCAGGGACAGGAATATCGGATACATCACGGACAGGAATATCTGGAACATCACGGACAGTAATATCTGGTACTGTTGGTTCTGGAATATCAGGTAGATCAGGAACAGAAACATCAGATACGGTTAAAACAAGAACATCTGGCATATCATGGACAGCAACATCTGGTACAGCAGACACGGGAATATCTGGTACATCAAGAACAGGAATATCTGGTGCAGCAGACACAGGAATATCTGGTTCACCAGGGACAGGAAAATCAGATACCGTTGGTACAAGAATATCTGGAACATCATGGACAGAAAGAGCTGGTACAGCAGACACAGTAATATCTGGAACATCGGGGGGGAGAGGTACACCTGACATAGGACTATCTGGGATAGCGGGCACAGGAGTATCTGGTACAGCTGATACAGGAGTATCTGGTACAGCTGACACAAGAGTATCTGGTATATCACGTAAAGTAATATCTGTTACATCAGAGACTAGAACACCTCAAGAAGGAGACACAGGAGCAACTGGCATATCAGGCAGAGGAATGTCTGAAACATCACGGAAAGTAATATCTGGTACTGTTGGTTCAGGAATATCAGGTAGATCAGGAACAGAAACATCAGATACGGTTAAAACAAGAACATCTGGCATATCATGGACAGCAACATCTGGTACAGCAGACACGGGAATATCTGGTACATCAAGGACAGGAATATCTGGTGCAGCAGACCCAGGAATATCTGGTTCACCAGGGACAGGAAAATCAGATACCGTTGGTACAAGAATATCTGGAACATCATGGACAGAAAGAACTGGTACAGCAGACACAGTAATATCTGGAACATCGGGGAGAGGAATGTCGGGTTCAGCTGACATAGGACTATCTGGGATAGCGGGCACAGGAGTATCTGGTACAGCTGACACAGGAGTATCTGGTACAGCTGACACAGGAGTATCTGGTATATCCGGTAAAGTAATATCTGTTACATCAGAGACTAGAACACCTCAAGAAGGAGACACAGGAGCAACTGGCATATCAGGCAGAGGAATGTCTGAAACATCACGGACAGTAATATCTGGTACTGTTGGTTCTGGAATATCAGGTAGATCAGGAACAGAAACATCAGATACGGTTAAAACAAAAACATCTGGCATATCATGGACAGCAACATCTGGTACAGCAGACACGGGAATATCTGGTACATCAAGGACAGGAATATCTGGTGCAGCAGACCCAGGAATATCTGGTTCACCAGGGACAGGAAAATCAGATACCGTTGGTACAAGAATATCTGGAACATCATGGACAGAAAGAACTGGTACAGCAGACACAGTAATATCTGGAACATCGGGGAGAGGAATGTCGGGTTCAGCTGACATAGGACTATCTGGGATAGCGGGCACAGGAGTATCTGGTACAGCTGACACAGGAGTATCTGGTACAGCTGACACAGGAGTATCTGGTACAGCTGACACAGGAGTATCTGGTATATCACGTAAAGTAATATCTGTTACATCAGAGACTAGAACACCTCAAGAAGGAGACACAGGAGCAACTGGCATATCAGGCAGAGGAATGTCTGAAACATCACGGACAGTAATATCTGGTACTGTTGGTTCTGGAATATCAGGTAGATCAGGAACAGAAACATCAGATACGGTTAAAACAAGAACATCTGGCATATCATGGACAGCAACATCTGGTACAGCAGACACGGGAATATCTGGTACATCAAGGACAGGAATATCTGGTGCAGCAGACCCAGGAATATCTGGTTCACCAGGGACAGGAAAATCAGATACCGTTGGTACAAGAATATCTGGAACATCATGGACAGAAAGAACTGGTACAGCAGACACAGTAATATCTGGAACATCGGGGAGAGGAATGTCGGGTTCAGCTGACATAGGACTATCTGGGATAGCGGGCACAGGAGTATCTGGTACAGCTGACACAGGAGTATCTGGTACAACTGACACAGGAGTATCTGGTATATCACGTAAAGTAATATCTGTTACATCAGGGACTAGGACACCTCAAGAAGGAGACACAGGAGCCACTGGCATATCAGGCAGAGGAATGTCTGAAACATCATGGACAGCAACATCTGGTACAGCAGACACGGGAATATCTGGTACATCAAGGACAGGAATATCTGGTGCAGCAGATACAGGAATATCTGGTTCATCAGGGACAGGAAAATCAGATACCGTTAGTACAAGAATATCTGGAACATCATGGACAGAAAGATCTGGTACAGCAGACACAATAATATCTGGAACATCGGGGAGAGGAATGTCAGGTACACCTGACATAGGACTATCTGGGACAGCTGGCACAGGAGTATCTGGTACAGCTGACACAGGAGTATCTGGGATATCAGGTAAAGTAATATCTGACACAACAGGGACTGGAATACCTGGAGGAACAGACACAGTAATATCTGGTACTGTTGATACGGGAATCTCTGGCATATCAGGGACAGGAATATCGGAAACTTCACGGACAGCAATATCTGGAACATCACGGACAGTAATATCTGGTACTGTTGGTCCAGGAATATCAGGTAGATCAGGAACAGAAACATCAGATACGGTTAAAACAAGGACATCTGGCATATCATGGACAGCAACATCTGGTACAGCAGATACTGGAATATCTGGCACATCAAGGACAGGAATATCTGGTGCAGCAGACACAGGAATATCTGGTTCACCAGGGACAGGAAAATCAGATACCGTTGGTACAAGAATATCTGGAACATCATGGACAGAAAGATCTGGTACAGCAGACACAGTAATATCTGGAACATCGGGGAGAGGAATGTCGGGTACACCTGACATAGGACTATCTGGGATAGCGGGCACAGGAGTATCTGGTTCAGCTGACACAGGAGTATCTGGTATATCCGGTAAAGTAATATCTGACACAACAGGGACTGGAATACCTGGAGGAACAGACACAGTAATATCTGGTACTGTTGACACGAGAATCTCTGGCATGTCAGGGACAGTAATATCGGATACATCACGGACAGGAATATCTGGAACATCACGGACAGTAATATCTGGTACTGTTGGTTCAGGAATATCAGGTAGATCAGGAACAGAAACATCAGATATGGTTAATACAAAAATATCTGGCACATCATGGACAGCAACATCTGGTACAGGAGACAGAGCACTGTCTGGCACATCAAGGACAGGAATATTTGGTGCACCAGACAGAGGAATATCTGGTTCATCAGGGACAGGAAAATCAGATACCGTTAGTACAAGAATATCTGGAACATCATGGACAGAAAGATCTGGTACAGCAGACACAGTAATATCTGGAACATCGGGGAGAGCAATGTCAGGTATACCTGACATAGGACTATCTGGGATAGCTGGAACAGGATTATCTGGTAAAACTCAGACTGTAATATCCGGCACATCAGGGACAGGAATATCCGATATCCGAACATCACGGAAAGGAATATCTGGTGCTGTCGGTTCAGGAATATCAGAAACAGCAACATCAGGTTCGGTTAATACAAGAGTATCTGGCACATCATGGAGAGCAACATCTGGTGCTGCAGACACAGGAATATCTGGCGCATCAAGGACAGTAACATCTGGTGCAGCAGACAGAGGAGTATCTGGTACATCAGGGTCAGGAATATCTGGCACATCAAGGACAGTAACATCTGGTATTGTAGACACAGGAATATCTGGCATATCAAAGACAGGAATGTCTGGTGCAGCAGACAGAGGTATATCTGGTACATCAGGGGCAGGAAAATCAGATACTGTTAATATAAAAATATCTGGAAAATCATGGACAGCAAAATCTGGCGCAGGAGACAGAGATATATCTAGTACATCTGGTACAGCGGACACTGTAATATCTGGAAAATCAGGGACAGGAATGTCAGGTACACCTGACATAGGACTATCTGTAGTACCAGACACTGGAATATCTGGTATATCAGGGACAGGATTATCTGGAACATCACGGACATTAATGTCTGGTACTGTTGATTCAGGAATATCTGGTATATCAGGGACCGTAACGTCTGGAACAGGAGACACAGTAATATCCGATAGATCAGGGACTGGAATGTCAGGTAGATCTGACACAGAAGTATCTGGGATAGCTGACATAGGAATATCTGGCACATCATGGACTGCAACATCTGGTACCGCAGGCACAGTAATATCTGGTACATCAGAGATAGTAATGTTATGTAGACCTGAGAAAGCAGTATCTGGAATAGCTGACACAGGAATATCTGGTACATCAGAGACAGTAATGTTATGTAGACCTGACAAAGCAGTATCTGGAATAGCTGACACAGGAATATCTGGTACATCAGAGATAGTAATGTTATGTAGACCTGACAAAGCAGCGTATGGAATAGCTGACACAGGAATATCTGGTACATCAGGGAAAGTAATATCTGCTACATCAGGGACTGGAATATCTGGTGCAGCAGACACAGCAAAACCTGGTACATCATCATGAGCAGTAGCAGCAGCAGCATCATTACTGGCATTGTTATGTAAATTCTTTTTATTATTGTCATTATAGATACTGTTATTATAGATGTTGTTATTGTCATTTTAGATATTGTTGTTAAGATTAAGTGTTGTTATTGTTATTATACTTGTAATTATTAATATGGTGTTATTTATTATTTATTGTTGTTAACGTTATGTGTTATTGTTAATATATGTGTTATTGTTATTATAAGAGTTGTTGTTATTGTAATATAAGTATTGCTATAATAGGTTTTATTGTTATTATTATAGTTGTTGTTATTGCTATAGATGATGCTATTATAACATATTTTGTTATTGTTATTATAGGTGTTGCTATTGTTATTACAGGTGATGTTATTGTTATAATAGGTGTTGTTATTATAGGTCTTGTTATTATATCTTTGTTGTTATTGTTAATATAGATGTTGTCGTTATTGTTATAATGAGTTGTTATTCTCATTATAGGTCTTATTGTTTTTATTATTATTTTAGGTATTGTTGTTACTATTAATATTAGGTGTTGTTGCTATTGATATTATAGATGTTCTATTATTGTTATTATAGATGTTGCTGTTATTGTTAATATAGTTTTTGTTATTTTAGCCGCTGTTGGTATAACAGGACTTGTTATTGTTATTATAGTTATAGTTGTTACTGTTGTAATAGGTGCTGTTGTTATTGTTATTGTTATAATAGGTGTTGTTATTGTTATTACAAATGTTATTCTTATTATAGGTCTTGGTCTTGTTATTATTGTTGTTATAGGTATTGTTACTATTATTCTAGTTATTATTATTATTATTATTGTTATAATTATTGTTATTGTCATTATTATTATTGTTATTGTTATTGTCGTTGTTGTTGGCATTGTTGTTGTTATTATTATTATTATTATTATTATTATTATTATTATTGTTGTTGTCGTTGTCGTTGTTATTATTATTGCTATAGGTGTTGTTACTGTAGTTCTGACATTATTTCTAGTTCACCAATAAACAATATAATTATGATTCCAGAGATTAATAATAGAAGTAATTATTACATATATTTTTATGTTTATGGGAAAGTAAATTATTTTTAAAGAAAATGTAGAGGATATAAATTTTTTGTTTTATTTATTTCAGAAAATGGAATGTAGGTACAGCAGGAGATTTGGGATTTTATACAATTTCTAAAAATAAAATATTAAAAATTATCACAGAGTTTTTATTTATTTTCAGTTTTATACGTATTTTATTATTTTGTGGTTACTCTTATCATATTTAAAAAACATTATGATAAATAATATTTGTATTTAGTGTATCCACTGGGGAAAAACAACAAATATAAATAAATAATTAAAATATATATATATATAAAGAAAGAAAACACGAATGCCCGTTCATCAATATATATATAATCCTAAAATTTAAAACTTGAAAAAATAAAATAAACAAGTAATAAATAAATAAATAAATAAATAAATAAATAAATAAATAAATACACTAAAGGGAAATAACTCTGGAGAGGCTACGTGATTACGTCAACGTGAACTTGAATAGAAATTAGTAAAAGTAAGTTTTATTGGAGTTTTATCCTTCGAGGCAATGGTTACAACGGGAAATGATCCACATGAAGTGTTATGAAGAAATGTATCTGATAGGTAATCTGCAATAGAAACATATTTAAATATCTGAGAGAGAGAGAGAGAGAGAGAGAGAGAGAGAGAGAGAGAGAGAGAGAGAGAGAGAGAGAGAGAGAGAGAGAGAGAGAGAGAGAGAGAGAGAGAGGAATGAAACAAAAGAATATACCTTTAAGATAAAATAAATAAATAAATAAATAATAATAATAAATAAATAAATAACAAAATGTTATTACTGGACGACGTAACAAACACTGTAATAGGAGACAGTTCATGTACATGACAAAGAATACAACGCAAAACTATAAAAACAAGACGTTAATGTCTGTAAATGTCAAGAAACTCATTTAACTTTATATCTACGTAAATTATTACTTAGCACAACTTTTACTGCTGCAAAAAAACAAGATCGTAATACGCATATTTCTCTATTATTATTACACTTTATTTCACAAGAATTATCTTAAATACGACAAATATGATTCTTTATGTGTTTTCTCTCGAATGGACAACAAAAGTAATTTTTCATTCACTCTGGAAGGTCTAAATAAACGTTTCTTTTCACTTCCTGTTCATAACTTATTACTGTTTACTTTCCACCTTTTAACTTGATTCCATCGTCCTGAGCCAGAAAAAGGTGGACAAATCGCCGGACTCATCTGTAAACAGTACCTAGCTGTTGTTTGCATCGTTCGATGTATCCGTAGTTGTTGTAAATCTGTAAGTTACCTGACAACGGCGCATGCAGTGCTAGGTGGGGCTTGCATTGGTCATACACGACGACATAAAGTCTTTACTTTATTACCTATAAAAGCTTTTGGAGATTGTTCATTTTTCTTACTTGTTCATCTTCATGTAAACCTAGATATTAAGGTAAGTTGTGGAATTATATATAAAGTAAATACATACATACATACATACATACATACATACATACATACGACAGATTATTCAAATCTTTTAAAAAAAAAATACATACATACTTATTATTATAATTATTGTTATTGTTATTATTATTATTATTATGGTTATTATTAATGTTGTTGTTATTATTACTGTATTATTATTATTATTATTAGTGTTGTTGCTATTATTACTACACTATTATTATTATTATTATTATTATTATTATTATTATTATTATTATTATTATTACTATGTGCATGTTTCAGAACAGAAAAGGAAGATATTACTTTTGAGTGTTTAATTACCTGCTAGTTTACTTGACGTAACCCATCTTGTGGTAAAACAAATTTCTGACACATTTTGTTATCAACATCCTTGTCTAAATACTTACGTTAAAACGAGGCAACATTTTTAAGAACAACAACACACACACACATATGCACAAATATGCACACACAAAAACATATGCACAAATATGCACACATATTAAAAATATTATTATTATTATTATTATTATTATTATTATATCACCATTATTATTGTTATTATCATTATCATCATAATCATCACCATCATAATTGATTTACTTTCGGAAGAGATAAGAACACGCATTTATTACTTAGCAGAGCTCGAAAAAAGCAGCTTGAATAATGCTTTATGTCACGTGATAGCATGGGAAACAAACCCGCCCAAACACAGCGATGTTGCATCAACTCTATCTCTCATGTCACTTTTCAAATGGTTATATATTTTTTATTCCTGTTAATAATTATTCGTGTGCAGTGCAATTAATTTACGTTATTATACAAACAGTCACCGTAATAGATGCAGGCAAGTGTGTGCTCTGACAACTGCATCTGTCTGTGTATGTGTGTGTGTGTGTGTGTGTGTGTGTGTGTGTGTGTGTGTGTGTGTGTGTGTGAACATTTTAGTGATAATAAATAAATTTCTACTCTAACAAATGTGGTTTTACAGATTTCATGTTGTTCATTACATGTTTATTATTATTATTATTGTTATTAATTTTATTTTTATTAATTAATTAATTTCTTTATTTATTTTTTTTATTATTATTATTATTATTATTATTATTTATTATTATTATTATTATTATTTTGTTTGTTTCAGTGAACATGACAAAACTTCTGTCACTGACATGTTTTATATGCGTGATCAACGTCTGTAGACTGTTACGTAAGTTACTATCTGCTTCACACGGCTGTTACTACTACTGCTACTACTGCTACTACTACTACTACTACTAATAATACTAATAATAATAATTCTACTACTACACTATTACTATTACTAGTATTACTACTTTTACTACTACTACCTCTACTACCATACTACAATTATTATTACTATTACTATTATAAATATAGCTACTGTTACAGCAGAGGGTGCTCTATTACTATTACTTCTGCTACAATAACTACTGCTGCCACTTCTACTATTACTGCTACTGTAACAACAATAGCTACTGCTACAACTACTTTTGCTGCTGCTGCTATTGCTATTACTTTTACTTCTACTACAACAAATACTGGCGTTGTTGTAGCTTCTGTTGAAACTAGTGTTCTGCGGAATAACTAATATCCCTTCAACAATTATGTAACATGAACCATATCTAAATACTCAACATTTTTATAATAAAATAAAATAGAAATAGAAATAAAAATAAAAATAACAGGGGATTGTAAAGAAATGGCGGGAAAGACAGGAATTTCATACTGTATTTTATCACCTGAATTATTTTGCGTTTGTTTTTGAAAAGTTTCAGATATGAAAGTTTTTAAGTAGAGAATGATAGAAAATCAAATTGTGTGTGAGAGAGAGAGAGAGAGAGAGAGAGAGAGAGAGAGAGAGAGAGAGAGAGAGAGAGAGCGAGCAAAAGATTAAAGGGTAATAAACGATTTTTTTTATTTATTTATTTATTTATTTATTTATTTATTATTATTATTATTATTATTATTATTATTATTATTATTATTATTATTATTATTATTATTGCGCTAAATAAGTAAAATTTAGAATAAGAATTTATTTGGATAATTAAATATAAAATCGAGGTTTGTATGAAAACTAACAGTGATCCTGTTATTTTGTAATTACCAGCTATCGGTTCCGGTGTGTCAACAACAGTAGCTCCTGGCAATGGCTACACGACACATGAAGGCATAAACGGTGGTAATAGCCGCAAACCACAAGCAGGCACAGATACAGCTTACACCGCTCAAGCAGGCACATTCATTGGTAAGGACGTCACGATTCAAACCGACACACAAACTGGTAATGGCGGCACCAATCAAACAGGCACAGTCGCAGGAACAGAAACTATCGACACCGACTTAAATGTCTCAGGGTCAAATAGTACTCAACGTGAAAGTTCTGGCACAGTCACTGGTGCATCAACTGATTCAGCTGTCGATGGATCTAACGCAGATGCTGAAACAAAACGACTTCCTGAAAATGAAACAAAGCAACCTGCTGAGATTGAAACAAATCAGCCTACTGAAACTGAAACGAAGCAAGTGCCAGAAAATGAAACAAATCAAAACACTGAACAGGAAACTAGAGGTAAAACTCAAAACGCAAGTGATCATCCAATCATGTTACTTGTCATGTGATGCATCATCATTACCTATCAGTTTTCTGACACACTTAGGTTAGATTACACTATCCAGGTACCGAACCATTTATACTTCAAGCTGGGGCCCGAGGTGACCCGGGTTTCTGGAGACAAGCTACATCTTTACTTAAAATATAAAATAAACAGAGATAATTTTTTTTTTAATAAACTGTATATAATAGATACAAGTCATTGCACTCTTAAAGCAGGGTCTGCTTGATCTTTATTAATACCTTTATTGAATACCATGTAAAATATCCAGTAAGAAAAGTAAAGAACATAATTTTTATTTAAAAGATACGTGTAGGCTACAAATTAATATACTTCTTAATACGCTTAAATGACTTTTTAAAAAACTCATATAAACTGGCATCCGTCAATGCGTACGTCGCTGAAACTAGAACAATGCAGCCGAATGAAAAACTACAGGGGGAAAAAAGAAAAACGAATTATCCAGTTTCCTGGATTTTTCGGATTTCTAAAATCCAGATAAATGATTCGGTACCAGTATTAGATTAATTTATTCAGTACACACATGCATACATACAAAAATACAAATATATACATACAAACATATATACTTACATACATAAATACATATATACATACATACATACATACGCATGCATTCACACGTTTTAGATATATTTTATACATAAATACATGCATTCATGCATGAACATATAGGGACAGACAGACAGACACGTATACATATGTGTTTTCTAACAGTTTTAAAAGCTTCCAATTGTTTTATTTTTTATTTACTTATTTATTTATTTATTATTATTATTATTTTTTTTTTATTACTATTTATTTTTTTATTATTTTTTTTTTTGCAGTTACGACTGATACTTCAGGTACGGGAACATCTGATATAACAGGAACAGGAACATCTGATACTACAGGAACAGGAACATCGGATACTAAAGGAACAGCAACATATAATATTATAAGAACAGGAACATCAAATATTACAGGAACAGGAACACCTGATACTACAGGAACAGGAACAACTGATACTACAGGAACAGGAACACCTGATACTGCAGGAATATCTGGTATTGCTGATACATCAGGGACAGGAATATCTGGTACAGCAGGGACAGGAATATTTGGTTCATCGGGGACCGGAATATCTGATACATCAGGGACAGGAATATCTGATACGGCCGGCATAGAAATATCTGGTACATCTGATACAGAAATATCTGATACAGCAGGGACAGGAGTATCTGATACTGCAGACACGGGAATATCTGGAACATCGGGGACAGGAATGTCTGGTATAGAAGGGACAGGAATATTTGGTTCATCGGGGACCGGAATATCTGATACATCAGGGACAGGAATATCTGGTTCATCAGGGACAGGAATATCTGATACGGCCGGCATAGGAATATCTGATACAGAAATATCTGATACAGTAGGGACAGGAATATCTGGTACATCGGTGACAGGAATATCTGGTATAACTGACACAGGAATATCTGATACATCAGGGACAGGAGTATCTGGTTCATCGGCGACCGGAATATCTGGCACAGCAGGGACAGGAATATCTGGTTCATCGGGGACCGGAATATCTGGTACATCAGGGACAGGAATATCTGGTACTGCAGACACAGGAATATCTGCAACATCGGTGACAGGAATATCTGGTATAACTGATACAGGAATATCTAATACATCAGGGACAGGAATATCTGGCACAGCAGGGACAGGAATATCTGGTTCATCGGGGATCGGAATATCTGATACGTCAGGGACAGAAATATCCGGTACTTCGGGTACAGGAATATTTGGCACATCAGGGACAGAAATATCCGGTACTTCGGGTACAGGAAATATCCGGTACTTCGGGTACAGGAATATCTGGCACAGCAGGGACAGGAATATCTGGCACATCAGGGACAGGAGTATCTGGTAATGCAGACACAGGAATATCTGATACAGCTAGCATAGGAATATCTGGTATAGCTGATACAGGAATATCTGGTATAGCTGATACAGGAATATCTGATACATCAGGGACAGGAGTATCTGGTACTGCAGACACAGGAATATCTGGAACATCGGGGACAGGAACATCTGCTATAACTGATAGAGGAATATCTGATACATCAGGGACAGGAGTATCTGGTACTGCAGACACAGGAATATCTGGTATAGCTCATACTGGAATATCTGATACATCAGGGACAGGAATATCTGGTACAGCGGGGACAGGAGTATCTGGTACTGCAGATACAGGAATCTCTGGTTCATCGGGGACCGGATTATCTGATACAACAGGGACAGGAATATCTGGTACTTCGGGGACAGGAATATCTGGCACAGCAGGGACAGGAATATCTGGTATAGCTGATACAGGAATATCTGATACATCTGGGACAGGAGTTTCTGGTACTGCAGACACAGGAATATCTGGACCAACGGGGACCGGAATATCTGATACATCAGGGACAGGAGTATCTGGTACTTCGGGGACAGGAATATCTGGCACAGCAGGGACAGGAATATCTGGTTCATCGGGGATCGGAATATCTGATACATCAGGGACAGGAGTATCTGGTACTGCAGACAGAGGTATATCTGGAACTTCGGGGACAGGAATATCTGGTACTTCGGGGACAGGAATATCTGGCACAGCAGGGACAGGAATATCTGGTATAGCTGGTACAGGAATATCTGGTACATCAGGTACAAGAATATCTGGTACATCAGAGACAGGAATATCTGGTACATCGGGGACAGGAATATCAGATGCAGCAGGCATAGGAATATCTGGTATAGCTGATACATCAGCGCTAGGAGTACCTGGTACTGCAGAAACAGGTACAGGAATAATACCTGGTACATCAGGGACAGGAATATCTGGCACATCAGGGACAGGAATATCTGGTACATCAGGGACAGGAATATCTGGTACATCGGGGACAGGAGTATCTGGTACAGCAGACACAGGAATATCTGGTATAACTGATACAGGAATATCTGGTTCATCGGGGACCGGAATATCTGATACATCAGGGACAGGAATATATGGTTCTTCTGGGACAGGAATATCTGATACAGCAAGCATAGGAATATCTGGTATAGCTTCTACTGTAATATCTGATACATCAGGGACAGGAGTATCTGGTACTGCAGACACAGGTACAGGAATACCTGGTACATCAGGGACAGGAATATCTGGTACATCAGAGACAGGAATATCTGGTACATCAGGGACAGGAATATCTGGTACTTCGGGGACAGGAATACCTGGCACAGCAGGGACAGGAATATCTGGTTCATCGGGGATCGGAATATCTGATACATCAGGGACAGGAGTATCTGGTACTGCAGACAGAGGTATATCTGGAACTTCGGGGACAGGAATATCTGGTACTTCGGGGACAGGAATATCTGGCACAGCAGGGACAGGAATATCTGGTATAGCTGGTACAGGAATATCTGGTACATCAGGTACAAGAATATCTGGTACATCAGAGACAGGAATATCTGGTACATCGGGGACAGGAATATCAGATGCAGCAGGCATAGGAATATCTGGTATAGCTGATACATCAGCGCTAGGAGTACCTGGTACTGCAGAAACAGGTACAGGAATAATACCTGGTACATCAGGGACAGGAATATCTGGCACATCAGGGACAGGAATATCTGGTATATCAGGGACTGGAATATCTGTTACATCAGTGACAGGAATATCTGGTACATCGGGGACAGGAGTATCTGGTACAGCAGACACAGGAATATCTGGTATAACTGATACAGGAATATCTGGTTCATCGGGGACCGGAATATCTGATACATCAGGGACAGGAATATATGGTTCTTCTGGGACAGGAATATCTGATACAGCAAGCATAGGAATATCTGGTATAGCTTCTACTGTAATATCTGATACATCAGGGACAGGAGTATCTGGTACTGCAGACACAGGTACAGGAATACCTGGTACATCAGGGACAGGAATATCTGGTACATCAGAGACAGGAATATCTGGTACATCAGGGACAGGAATATCTGGTACTTCGGGGACAGGAATACCTGGCACAGCAGGGACAGGAATATCTGGTTCATCGGGGATCGGAATATCTGATACATCGGGGACAGGAGTATCTGGTACTGCAGACACAGGAATATCTGGAACATCGGTGACAGGAATATCTGGTATAACTGATACAGGTATATCTGATACATCAGGGACAGGAGTATCTGGTACTCCAGACACAGGAATATCTGGCACAGCAGGGACAGGAATATATGGTACAGCAGGGACAGGAATATCTGGTTCATCGGGGATCGGAATATCTGATGCAGCAGGCATAGGAATATCTGGTATAGCTGATACAGTAATATCTGATACATCAGCGCCAGGAGTGTCTGGTACTGCAGAAACAGGTACAGGCATAATACCTGGTACGTCAGGGACAGGAATATCTGGTACATCAGGGACAAGAATATCTGGTACATCAGTGACTGGAATATCTGCTACTTCGGGGAGAGGAATATCTCGGACATCGGGGTCAGGAATATCTGGTACTTCGGGGACAGGAGTATCTGGTACTGCAGACACAGGAATATCTGGTATAGCTCATACAGGAATATCTGGTTCATCGGGGACCGGAATATCTGATACATCAGGGACAAGAATATATGGTCCTTCGGGGACAGGAATATCTGGAACAGTAGGGACAGGAATATCTGGTTCATCGGGGACCGGAATATCTGATACATCAAGGACAGGAATATCTGATACAGCAGGCATAGGTATATCTGGTATAGCTGATACAGGAATATCTGATACATCAGTGACAGGAGTATCTGGTACTGCAGACAGAGGAATATCTGGAATATCGGGGACAGGAATATCTGCTACTTCGGGGACGGGAATATCTGGGACATCGGAGACAGGAATATCTGGTACTTCGGGGACAGGAATAGCTGGCAAAGCAGGGACAGGAATATCTGGTTCATCGGGGACCGGAATTTCTGATACACCAGGGACAGGAATATCTGATACAGCAAGCATAGGAATATCTGGTGTAGCTTCTACTGTAATATCTGATACATCAGCGCCAGGAGTATCTGGTACAGTAGACACAGGTACACGAATAATACCTGGTACATCAGGGACAGGAATGTCTGGTACATCAGGGACAGGAATATCAGATGCTACTGATACAGGAATATCTGGTACAGCAGACACAGGTATATCAGATATAGTTAATACTAGAATATCTGGTACATCAGGTACAGGAATATCAGATACGGATTTTACGGGAACATCAAATACGGTTAATACAGGAATATCTGGTATAGCTGATACAGGAATATCTGGTACTGCTGATACGGGAATATCTGTTGGACGAGATACAGGAATACCAGGCACATCAGGGACAGGAATATCAGGTATAGCTAATACCCGAATATCTGGGATTGTTGATACAGGCCTATCTGGTACTGTTGATACAGAAATATCTGGCACAACAGTATCTGGTACATCACGGACAGGAATATCTGGTACACCAGACGCAGGAATATCAGATATAGTTAATACAGGAATAGCTGGTACATCGGGAACAGGTATATCAGATTCTGTTAATACAGGAATATCTGGCACATCCGGAACAGGTATATCTGGTGCTGTTGATACAGGAATATTTGGCACATCCGGGACAGGAGGAACTGGAACATTCGGAAGAGAGTGGACAAATACAGGAGTTACACACTCCCTTCTTGGAGACGCTGGAAGACGACAAAATGTCGGGTCTGATATTTGGCAGGATTTCCTGTTTGGTGATTTGTTTCCTGTAATCGACTGGAACTGGTTGGATCCTTTTAACATGTTCAATAATCCTAGTCAATCAGTTTTTCAAGATCCAGTAATGTTAATGTTTCTCATGGACATTTAGAACAAATAGGGCACATTCCTATGTTTATGCATGTAAGGGTAACGGTAATACGTATATCTAACCAGTCTGTCCTAGCATGTGACTGTTTTAGTTGTGAATATTTGTTCATACATTATTTCGGACAATACTAAAATAAAATGTTTAGATATTTTCAAAGTGTCTGAGTCGTACCATGGAAAAATTCATTGTGTGCCGCTGATGTATGTAATTTTTTTTAGATTTTATGTGATAATAATAATAATAATAATAACTACAACCGAAAAATCATCATCATCATAAACAACAACAACAACAATAATAATAATAATAATAATAATAACAACAACAACAACAACAACAACAACAACAACAACAATAATAATAATAATAATAATAATAATAATAATAATAATAATGGTAATAATGATGACAATAATGACGATAATCATGATTGATCAATTATATTCCTGTGTGCGTATCATTAAGGTGAATATGGAACATTAGGATGACAGAATAATTTATTTTCATTACTGTTTAGTTCAGTAAAATATTTTAATAAAATCCTATAAGATAAGACTACAGAGACATGTAACAAACTATCACCGTAGAAAACAGCGGTAATAAAATAAACAGTTGTACACAACGTAGTAGAGAAACACAGCGTACGACATATTAAAAGTGTTACATAAATCAAGGCGGGCTAATGACCGCTGGTCAAGGTTTGGACAATGAAAGACAGATGTAAGTAAGGTATGTGACGTATTGGTATAGTTTCTAGAAGTATGGTATGCGTGTCACTGTGTGATTTCTTATTTCTCATTACTGTTTTTACTGTAATTGTACATGCATATACATGTGCGTACATACACACACACATATGTAAATGTATGTATGCATATATGTGTGTGTGTATGTATATATATAGAGATACACACGTGCATTTCTACATACATACATACATACAAACATACACATACACATAAACAAAAACGCATGTGAACGTTTGTATGTACACATGTATGTCTTTTGTACGTCTTATTAGACTTTGCATATAGACAGTATGCGCTTCAACACTGTCATTTTGAATGGGATAAAGACAAATAAATCATTCATTCTTGTTAAAAAGAAACAAACATAATAAACAAATTATAGATGTTTGTAAGGAGTGCCATGTTTTATTTTCTATCATTATTTTCGGTTTTTATTATAACTGAACGATAACGAAATTCCAATAGTCTATAACAGCAGTATTTTAAATGTTATTTCTTGGCTCAAAACTAGAAAAAACCGTCCAACATTTCTTCCATCAGTTGTAGTTGCAGCCTCCTCATCCATCTTGATGCCTGTGACATCATCGAGCGTCTCATTGGTCGATACGATCGCCTCGCGAGCCAATATGGCGAGTCAAATGGTAGCTGGGAAACAGATGTTGTTGCTACGAAGTGAAAGAAAGCAACAGTTATAGTGATTATGGATAATGATGATTTCTATAATGATCATGTTAACGATGAATAGGATGATTATTAGAATCTTTTGTATGTCCTAAAAAACAAAAAATAAAGTGGTTATAAATTATGGATGGCTTCTTATATATATGTACGTATGTATGATATGTATGTATGTATGTATTATGTGTTTGTATATTACGTACGTACGTGTGTGTGCTATGTAGGTTTGTATGCAGGTATGTATGTATGTGCATATGTAGGTATGTATGTATGTGCATATGTAGGTATGTATGTATGGATGGATGGATACATGTGCATGTATGCGTGTATTCATATATATCTCTGTGTCTATGTATAAACACTTAAAAATATTTAATATAAAAATAAATCTTATAACAATGGTGAAATAGTTTTTCAGTTTTTGAAAAAACGACATTATCAAACACTGAATAAATTCAAACACCAAACCACTTTTATATTACTAACATTTGAAAAAAAAAATCAATAAATAAGTAAACAAATAAAAAATAATGATAAATAAATAAATAATTCAAACGATATCTAAATATAATTTAATGTAGTAATAAACAAATACTGTATTAAAACAGGATCTATAGTTTGAAAGACCGTTATCTGCCAACTAAAGTACAAGGACAAGAAAACCTAAGATAAAATTAGTAATTATATACAAACAATAATACTAAGGTAACATTAAACTATAAAAATAACGCGGCTTATCAAAGAGTAATATAACAAAATAAAACAATACCGATTATCAAACGAAGAATTAATAATTTTGGCAATAATAAAAGTTGAGAACTTACCTAAACAAAGCAACACAGCCAGAATCAGGTAGGGTTTCGTAAATGACGACATACTTGTAAATATTTTGAAACTGCAATCTAAAATTAATAATATTATTGGTCTTATATATATATATATGTATGTATGTGTATCTTTGTATTTAAGTGTGTTTACATCTGTATGTATATATGAATGTTTATGTAAAATGTCAAAATATATTTTACTACGCAATATATATATATATATATATATATATATACTAAAATATATTTTGACATTCTAGTGGCAATCATGCTTAAAAATAAATTAATTTGTCTTACCTATCTTGTACACAACAGTTTTCTGTTTGCAATATGTGCTCGTGTTTTATAGGTGTGTGTTGGAATGCGAGTAAAATTGATATAATTACTGTTGACGAGGTTAGGGTTGAAAATGTTGGGAGAATTTCATACAAATTAAAAGGGCACTTTTCAAAAGATTTAACGATATAAGAGTAGCATTAAAATAGATGCCAAGATAATAATAATAAAAAGTAAAATAATAAATAAATGTAGATAATTAATCTGACATTTACCAGTGATGGGGTAGTCTTAGGATTTAAAATTACTGCATCATTTAGTTACAATAAATTTGGATAATGTCAAAATCTTAGAGTACTGATGGTATTAAGAGAACAATTTTTTAGATTATAGAGGTTTTGAACAATAATGTTTTATTAACACTTAGAAAACATATACCTAAATTATAGAAATAATTTAAAATAACAGTTACCAACTGTGTGACTATTAATTTCTGCCACGCCCCCCCTCTCTCTCTCTCTCTCTTCTATATATTTATGTTATATGTGTGTGTGTGTGTGTGCACTTTATATGTTGTGTTTGTGTCTTTTGCTATATTATTGTTTAATGAAATTGCATTATATATATAGTTTAGTTGTTATTTATTTATTTATTTTGTCGATTATTATCTGTTTTAACATAGACATTGCATAAAAATAATAAAATAGATACGTTTGTCGATCTCTCTATTTTGTGTGTGTATGTTTGTATTAGATGAGTTTGCGTATCGTTTAATTAAATACATATAATTTAGTTATTAAACAAGTTATTTTGTCGATCTATTTATACGTATGTTTGTATTAAATAAGTTTATGTGTTGATTTTTATACGTATGTTTGTATTAAATGGTTTGTGTTTCGATATATTTATATACGTTTATATTAATCGATTTATTTGTCGAATGTTTAAACGTTTCTTATTAAATAAGTTTATGTGATATTATCCAAATATATTTATTTATAACAGTGCGTTGTATCTGGATATTTGTCGGCATATATATTTGATTCTGTCATTCATTATTTTAATGTTTTATACAATAATCTATTTCCAAATCGGTGTGTGTGTTTACTCACTTCTAAGACTTTATATATTTTATAATGTTTAATTAACTATCTTTTTACTGAGAGAACATAGTAAATTGTTTTAAACGATTTGTGTCTGATTTTGTCATTGTCCAAATTCTCATGTCAACATAAAATATATTTCATGTTCAGCTTTCTTGAAAAGGCAACAGATTAACCTGTTCTTTTGCTTCACGCTTCAGCCATTTAGTTCTTATTTAGACATCTGTTGCTTTTTCTTTCTTTTCTTTATATATATATATATATATATAATACAATCAATGCCATCTCACACAAACATCAAAATTTGAATAATGTTGTTGATTACTTCTCAAAATGATTGATTAATAATGACGATGATAACACATGAGTAGGTGAGTGTGGGTTTGCCGTTTCAGTTTTAAACAATCAAACAAATAAAATAGAAAACAAAGGGGGAAAGACAGACATATAGACAGACAGACAGACAGACAGATAGATAGCTAGATAGATAGATAGATAGATAGATAGATAGATAGATAGATAGATAGATAGATAGATAGATAGATAGATAGATAGATAGATAGAAAGATAGATATATAGATAAATATAAATAAATAAAGATAAATAAATAAATAAATAAATAAAATATAAACAAACAAATAAATAACAAGATTATTTGACGATTTTAAGTATAATTTTATTTAGTACATTTTCTCTGAAGATGACAGACATTTCGTCAGTGTCAGATAAATTCATCCATAATCATCATCCACAGTCTCAACTTGAGCCATTGGTTCAGGAACGACGACATCGGCGACTGGGTTGGCCGAGCGAACGGTGGCAACGCCATGGGAGTGGCCGGCCCGACTGCAAATCGTGTCTGGTTGTTATCTACAAAGTCATGTATACTCATCAAAAAAGTTATTCATTTTATAGACTGAATACATTTACAGGATCACCCAATATTTTTGTGCTAGGTTATCGTTAAACAAAGGTTTACACTTTTACAACGTACACACATTACTGATATATTATTAAACAGACTAATTCTAAATTGTACATTTGGTATAATAATGTAATATACCTGTAGTAAAAGATGTAATAGGTCTTAAAATAGATTCAGTGAAATAAAATGAAATTGCGATACCTAGCTTTTAGAGAAGAGAAATCTTTTATCATCATTTACTTAAATACACAGACACCTAATATCTGCTGATAGTTAGTTTCAGGTTATCACAATGCAGATATCAGAAAATTATAGACAGTGAAGTAAATATTCACACGTAAATATATAATATATACAAAAACACTGTGGCTCATACACAACAATAAATATACACAGAGGTGCACAAACGTGTATATACATATGTAAATACACACACACACACACACTCACACAGAAACATGAACACAGACATATAAAGGCACTTAAACACGTAAACCAGCTGGATATGTTTTCTATTAATTCTTGTTATTGCATGTCATAGTAATAATAAAATGAGTTACGGAACGTTCTGCCTCCATTGTATGTACGTTTATTGGCTAATACAAAGAGATATTTCATAAACGTCTTCCCATAGCGAGGAAAACAAAAAAACAGATAGCCATCGATACACAGTCGTGAGAAATTGCTTGTGAGGGAAATATTTCACTGGGCGTATAGGCGAGAGTTGATCCAGTGACCTAGCATGTGTCATGCCGCAACAATTTCATTATTTATAAGAGAAATATAAGAAGTGTTCAGACAGACAGACAAACAGGATAAACAAGTCACGACAAGTCTCTCCCTGTTTCTCTGCTTCAGCGACTTGACAGATTTCCTGTCACCCACGAAATGCAAAGTACAAAGATAAACAGAAATACAGGTAATTTAAAAAATACACATGACGAATAATACAGTAATTTAAAAAATACACATAACGAAAAATACAGTAATAGGAAAATATTGGTAATTAGAAATACACGTAACGCAAAATACAAGTAATACAAAAATATATGTTTGAAAAATACTCAAAGTATGAAACTGTACAATACAGGCAGTGTACAAATACAGCTAACATAAAGAAAGAAGTAACGTAAAAACGTGCCTGGGACAATCATTGGTAGAGAAAGCGTAACTCAAAACAAAACTACTCTTTTCTACTCTCAGATAACTCACCATTACACAACACACACACACAGAGATACACAGAAACAAACACACCTAATATCACTACAGATAAACACTCTGTGTACCAGACACACCCGACTCTACCACACATAACACACACACAAACACACATTTACACAGAGACAAACACACCAAACGCAACCACACATACACACACTCCATACACCACACATACACACACACACGCAGACACAAACACACCAAACACAACCACATACAAACACAACATGCACTAGACACTCACAATACACACACACACACACATACATACACAAACATACCCTACACCAACACACACACCATACACACATACACACACACACACACACACACACACAAATAATAATTTATTCACTGAAAACTGAGAATGGACTTACTAATTTAAAATAAAACAAAATAAAATAAATAAATAAAAGAATAACCAGTCAGACATGCTACGTTTACCTGACAGGACTTTAAAACAGTGCGTTCTGTTTACAAACTGGACCCAGATTTAATTTAGAAGTAATTCAGAAGAGAAAATATCTACAAGGACCGTCAACTAGATTTATCTAAAGAACAAACACTAGCAGGAGCAGATCATTCTGATTCCTGTATATAAACGACTAACACAGACATACTCAGTTAAAACTCACCTCGTGAACAAACTGTCTGACAGACAAACAGCAGAACAAGGAAAACGAGCACGACGTTCAGTTTCATCTGTGAATTAAAAAAATATAAATCTTTAATAAGTATAAAATACAAAACAAACAAACAAAAACAAAGCAAAACGAACAACAAAAGACGAACAACAACAAGAACACAAAAAGCAGTCTACAACAATAATAATAAAAATGATGATGTTGATAATGTTATTAGTATTATCATTCTTATTGTTATTGTTACTATATTATTATTGTTGTTGTTGTTGTTGTTGTTGCTTTGATATCAAAATAAAATACTAACTACTGAATGTGTCAAGTGTTTTGTGAGTACCTCTCTCTCTCATAAATAAAAAAATAAACAAATAAATATATAAATAAATATACAAATAAATAAATTTGTATTGTTTTATATTGTATATTTGCTACATATTTATATGTATATATGTTTGTAAGAATGTACACACACATATATAAATATATGTATGTACACACACACACACACATATATGTATATATATGTGTGTATGTATTTGTTTATGTATGTATGTATGTATGTATGTATATGTGTGTATGTATGTAAAATATGTATGTGTGTGTGTATATATATTTATGTATGTATTTTTCTCTGTGTCTTTGTCTGGGCATGTCTGTGTGTGGTTATAAGACGGGCTAGTACAGTTACTGATATATTTACACAAAAAACAAAATCACTTACCATCGTGATCTTGTAGCCTGCCTAAGTCTTTGAGTTGTATTATGTAACTGAAAGTTACTAGTCCAGCATGAAGACTTTTACCACGCAGTTATAAAACTGTTAATAATTGTTCTTTTGTTCTTGTTCCAGTTTGATTTACAAAAATAGCACATTCATTAATATCTGTCATATTTACTCACAACCCAAATGTTTACATAACGTAACTTACCCTAGGGCGATGCTTCTTAATACCCCCTGTACTGTCGTCGTAATTCCAAAATTTATTCCTTAATAACTTAAGAAATAGTTTTGAAATTTTATAAGCGTAAAAATATTTAGCATGAAGGTACAGATTATTTGTGGAAGTCTTTACTTCTTTAATACTGGGGAATATTTATTTATTTATCTTATTTTATTTTAATTTTTTATTATTATTATTTTTTTTTTTTTAAAAAGGAAGAAAAAGAAAAAGAAAAACAAAGAAAGAAAATAACCGAGAAAAAGATTAATGCATACGTCTGTAAAGAAATATTTCGTTTATTTCACCAATATTACTTTTAATGTTTCTTTAACTTTTAAAAATATTTCCTTTTTCACATTTGAAAAGACTATTATATTATTATTATTGTTATTATTATTATTATTATTATCATTATTATTATTATTATTATTATCATTATTATTATTATTATTATTATTATTATTATTATTATTATAGAAGAAGAGAGAGGTATATTTAAATGAAAGAATGCTGAAGCAAACATTTTTGACTGGCAGATGTCCTACAAAATATTATTAATTAAATTTTCAGAATAGTATGAGGACTGAATATTTTACAAAGAAATTTCAGGAATATTTCACACATTTTTCTGTCTAATATTGCGATATATATTTGTCATTCCTAACGACAAAATGTGCCTACACTTTCAACTTGAAGAAGAAAAACATATCGAACCGCGGATTACGTCACAGACTGTGTGACTCTATAACCCCAGAGACAATTCAGTCATCCAAAAAATGTTTGCTTGGACGTTTTTCTTTTAAATACATTGAGATATCTGCAGCTCCGACATGCGTATTTAAGCGGGGTTTTTTAATTTTTGTATTTAAATACATTTAGAAATCTGCGGTTTAATGTATCACAGAGATACAGACTACAACGAGAAATAATGTATTTATATTTTTATTTCAATTTTTTTTACATATTCTTTGTTATTAATATAAAAATAATACATATATTTTTTCTACAGTAAAACTCAAAATATCAAAAAAGAAAAGAAAACAAAAAACATGTCCTAGTCTTGACTTACTATATCTTAATTCTCAGATATAGAAAAAAAAAAAAAAAAAAAAAAAACACCAAAAGAACAACAAAAACAACAACAACAACAACATATAATAATAATAATAATAATAATAATAATAATAATAATAAAATAAAAAATAAAATAAATAAATAAATAAATAAATAAATATAAAATAAAATAAAAAAATAAATAAAGAGTTATTTCCCCTAAGAAACAAATTACATTTCTTTCCATGAGACAGGTCCATATATATATATATATACAGCTGGATAGTATGTAATAATTACATGATACAAATTATTTGTGTACTTTTTAACGGTTCACCCGCACTTTGCCGGACGTCTCCATGGCGCTAGTATCGTCGCTGGAACTTGGTTCCGAAACAAGAAACGTTGTCCACTTCGTTGTGTCCAACCTCGGTGGGCAGTTTGGCTTGTATACGCATCTCACTGACCTGAGTGTGAACCTGGGCGTTTGCGTGGATTATTTCGTTTACCTTTATATGTTCAGACGTTACTAGAAAGTCTGAGCGCCTTGCTACTGAATACATCCAGATATCACTGATACTAATACACAGCTACACTTGTAAACATATATATATAGAGAGAGACAGACAGATAGAGAAACAGAGAGACAGACGGACAGAGAGACAGACAGACAGACAGATAAATACAGAGATAGATAGATAGAGAGACACACATATACACAGATATATACACAAAAAGATTCATATACAAACATACTGATTACATAGGTAGAAAAAATAGATGAATAAATAAATTTCGTAAGACTTTTTAAAAACTGAAAGATTTCATTACAGCTGATAATTATTTACTGAAATTATGTGCTATTATCAAAATTCTTTTTCTAATTATATTGTTTTCATGACTGATTGTTTTTTTCACTACTTGTCAGGTTTAATTTTAACTCTAGCTCCAAAATACAAACAAGTGAAGCAGTGCTTTCCTTATGTGTTTAGTAACAAAGTAAATAAATAGATTTTTGTTTTTGTTTTGTATTGACTTAACCTAATTCATAGTTTGCTTATTAATAAAAAGTCAAAGTTTTATCTTAGTGTTTTGCTGTACCATGGTTACAAGCAACTCACCTGAATCATCAGCGACGTGAACAACAGCTACAATGACAGCGAGAAAAGGGAGGAAATAGACAGAACTCATTCTGACTTCGTGGTGAGATGTCTGAAATAAACGATGTGTTTAGAAAACACGTTTTTTTTAAATATATTTCATTGGAAATCTTTAAATAAGTGACTGAAAGCTTTACATTAAGAAATAATAAAACGAAAGAAATAAAACGTATCAGTCACTGAATAAGAAAGGAAATGTATGACTTTATTAAACAAGATGAATAAAGGATAAGAAAAATAAAGATATAAGCAAGTAAATAAATAAATAAATAAATATATATATATATATATATACATACATACATACATACATACATACATACATACATACATACATACATACATACATACATACATACATACATACATACATACATACATACATACATACATATATACATACATAAATGAATAAATAAATAAAGGAATGAATGTTCTTCTTGAAAAAACAAATTTCTTTAGTAAAAGAAACACAAACATTTTTCACATAACAAAGCGTAAGTCTAATTGATATATTTTTACTAACAGCTACTCACCAGCGTTGAATGCCAGAAATGTGTTTACAAGGTTAAATACTGTTAACTAAAAGTCGTTGTCCAATCGTAATGTAATTTAACACGTTAATGTGTTTATTTCGTGTTGACTTATAGATAGTACCACCTTCATCGTCATTATTCATGTAAGCAAAACGTTTTTGTTTACACACATTAACTAAAACAAGAACGTCCAAGGTTAAAGAAGAAAAAAATAATAAAATAAACACAAAATAAATATTCTTTAATAAAGATTCAAAAAATACAAATCCAATTTTTTCTTTCATTCGTTCACTGTATTTTGAATAAAAAAAAGAAAGAAAAAAAAAAAAAATGTTATTGGTAATTGTTAATGATTATTTCAACAACAATAATTATAAACTTTTAACTGGTATATCAGTAATTAAAACTCAAATCCATGTCTAACAAAACGTTAAACGAAAATTCAAGGTGTTAGAATTTTTCATAAATCAGAAAACAGTTAGTAAATAGAAAACACTGTCAATGAACTTTTAAATATATCTTAAATTACTATTAAAGAAGACATCATATATTATAAAACCTCTGTTTAAAAACCAGGCAAAATATAAAGATCATATTTTCATTATTTAAAATAGTAACAGTTCAATATTTACAACATAAAACATTAACTTTTCTGTTTGTTTTATCAGTTTACATAATTATGGGGTCGATAACATATAATCGACACTAATTAGTATAACGCAGTCACATGATTCCGTACTCTTTTCTGATTGGTTGTCATATATTACATATTCAAATGCTTTCCCAGTAGAGCTACATGTTCAGGCATGCTTACTGAACTGTACGTGACACTTTTCAAAATAAATAAAATGTTTACAATCAAAGATAACGTAAATAGAGTTTTATATTTGTAATATAGATTTAAGTGTCAGGTAATATAGTAAATACTAATTTTAGTAAAACTGTTGCTTTTAATGTTTTACTTCCAGACACGATTCTGTCATTAAAACAGTGAATGGTAATAAATTTGTTTTTCAGTTGAAAGAAAATTATATATTCTGATCGAAAACGATTTATCGTTACTTAAATTGTTTTTCTGTCAAGAAAATAGTTTTGTTTACCACCTATATTTAATTACAATGTTCAGGTAATGAATATAAAAAAACATGCGCAGATTTGGGGGACGAGAGTGACTATTTTATTTTTTTTTTTTATCATTATTTTTACACAATAAAATATTTTATAATATTAACAGCAAGGCTTATTTTTATATACACTGGTCACAATAAAATACTGTGTTTCCTTAGTGATTGCTTGGAAACCAGGGTGATGTCTGATTGGGATACGAAACTAACCCCAGTTTGGTTTTAAAACAGAAAACAGCGTCAAACGTCTCAGGTCATTTATAAATTTTATGATGAGGAATTAATGGAGTTCTTTACTAAAACATCTCTTGTTAAATTTCGCTGTCCCTCCCTTACAAAGAAAGAATAAAAGCAAACGAATCTGTACTTTTGGCAACTGTATCAAGAATTTTTTTCTTCTTCATTTTTGCTGTAACCTTGGACGTCCTAGTTTTAGTTAATGTGTGTAAATAAAAACGTTTTGCTAACATGAATAATGATGATGAAGGTGGTACTATCTATAAGTCAACACGAAATAAACACATTAATGTGTTAAATTACGTTACGATTGGACAGTGACTTTTAGTTAACAGTATTTATGTGGTGGCTGTAAATAAATTTCTGGCATTCTACACTGGTGAGTAGCTGTTAGTAAAAATATATTAATCAGACTTACGCTTTGTTATGTGAAAAATGTTTGTGTTTCTTTTAGTAAACAACATTTTCCTCAAGAACATCATTCTTCGATTTTTTTTTAATACTCTCGTTTGTTTATTTATTTATTTGTTTATTTGTTTATTTATTTATTTATTTATTTATTTATTTATTTATTTATTTATTTTTTGTTATTATTCACTCAGATCGTGTGTTTTATTTCTTATCCTTTATTCATCTTTTTAATTCATTCATACATTTCCTTTCTTACTCAGTGATTGATTCTTTTTATTTCATTCCTTTTATTATTTTTTAATGTAAAGCTTTCAGTCACTTATTTAAAGATTTCCAATGATGTATATTAAAGAAAAAAACGTGTTTTCTAAACACATCGTTTATTTCAGATACCTCACCACGAAGTCAGAATGAGTTCTCTGTGTTTCCTCGCGTTTCTCGCTGTCGGTGTAGCTGTAGTTCACGTCGTTGATGTTGCATGTGAGTTTCTTGTAACCATTATTCAGCAAAACAGTAAGATAAACTTAGGCAAATTAAAGTGATAATTTATTAATAATCATATTACGAAGTGCGTTAAATCAGTTCAGTGCATAGCAAAATAATAACAGAAATTTATTTACTTTGTTATTAAATAAATAAGGAAGGTAAGACTTTATTTGTTCGTATTTTGAAATTACAGTTAAAATGAAAAAGAAGTAAAAAAAAAAAAAAAAAAAAAAAAACAACGTAATCAGACATGAATGTAACATAAACAGAAAAATAATTTTAATATTATTGGTATAATACTTACATTTTATAAAATGATTTTATTAGTTACTTATTTACTTACTTACTTATTTAGTTCTTATTTATTTATTTACAAAGTTTAGCTGTATATTAGTACCAGTGATTTCTACTCTGTGTTTCTCAGTAACAGGACACTCGAACATCGCTGTCTCACACGGAGCCAGTCCGATCGCTTCAGGAAAGTTGCCGTCACAAGTTCAAGGTAAACCACAGACACTGCCCTCTGGTGGACGGATGGGTACATATGGAAGCCAGACTGCCCGGCAGGGTTGGACACAAGGACGTGGACGAGGTTTTTTGTTTGGGAACCAAGTCCCAGCGACGATTCAAGCGCCGTGGAGGCGTCCGGGAAGAAACAACTTTATTCAGCAACTTTACTACTGGAGGATGATGGACGGACTGTTTGACTTGTGGTAGCTGGTCTCGCACCACAGTTAATTATTATTAGATGCTGTAGTGAACCAATGTGAGTGAACCAATAACATTATCGAACTATTGAGCATAGTGCTGGGTATAACAACATATCCAAACAGTTAATTTTATTGTTTTATTTATTTATATAATTTGATATGGGTTTTAAAATACGGTTAATCATTTATTTATTACTATATCTTCACAAATCGATGAAAATGTACAAAGTTAATAAGATACACGGATCTGTCGCGTGGAAGGAAAGATAATTTGTTTCTCAGGGGAAGTAACTCTCTTTTTATACATATACATATACAGATATAAAGCATAGTATTTGTACATTTTTAGGGAGATTCACATTTCTTTTTTTTACTTAGAACATTTTGTTTGTATATTGTAGAAAAGATATATGTAGTTTAATTTGAAATAAAAATATAATTTCGTTTTCTTTGTTCTGTTTTTCTGTAGTTTCTTGTACTCTCTGCTGATATGCTATATGTCTGTTTCTGTGTGTTTCTCTTGTTTTTCTGATTTCTCTCTCTCTCTCTCTCTCTCTCTCTCTCTCTCTCTCTCTCTCTCTCTCTCTCTCTCTCTCTCTCTCTCTCTCTCTCTCTCTCTCTCTCTCTCTCTCTCTCTCTCTCTCTCTCTCTCTCTCTCTCTCTCTCTCCCCTCTCTCCCTCTCCCTCTCTCTCTCCCTCCCTCCCTCCCTCCCTCTCTCTCTCTCTCCCTCTCTCAGAGACTCGTTCATGTGTTAATCAAACTGTATTCTACAACAATTCAGCATAATTAAACATAAAAGCTGATTATTTCTGAAAAATAAATTAAACAAGTGGAATGTCTTTTTTACTCTTTTATATTAAACTATAAATATGCTATATTCCTAAATTTTAATAGTTTTAATTAACTGAAACAGTACAGTACATACCATACTTGAACATTTCAAAACATAATAGCTAAATTACTAAATCAGAATGAATTTCAGTTTTATAAACTCTGTGACATCATTTCAGTCCAGATGTACTTAATACATATCACTTTACAATCCTGTCACTTTATATAGAATGTTCTATAACAAAAAAACAAACAAAAAAAACACAAAACCACCTGCTTATTGTAATAAGAAAAAATCTCAGAATAATTAAGTTCAAGGCAAAAATATTAACAATAACAATTTATATTAAGAAGGAAATAAAGTATATATTTTGTCATAGAGATGTCTATATTACATAAACATATACATGCATACATACATACGTACGTACATATATAAATACATACACATCTACGCACACGCACACGCACACACACACAAACAGTCACACACATCAACAAATATACATGTACACACATATAAGCATATATTTGGAAAATGATTCTGGACACTAATTATTGTTTATTTATTCATTTATTACTGTTTTAGTCTATATGTGTGAATTTCTTTTGTACCTCAGTATACATGACGAAGTTTCTTTTTCAAAGGTTACGGCTTATTAGATGAGATAAATGAGTCTGTCAGTCTGAATTAGAAGAAATCTCAACATTAGCTGTACATTAAAGAGTACATGTTATGTAAGTCGTAATTACGTTTGTAAATTTACTGCTTTTTTTTAATACTGTTAAGTGTTTTTTGATCCCACTGAATCTATATAAAAGTTGATTTCAAAGATTAAACACAACCAATCTTTCACCTGAAATAAAGGTAAGAATATTTTGTTATTTTCTCTCCTAAGTTATATATAATTAATTATGTATCGCTTTAAAACAACTGATTTGAAAAATAAGATAAATTTCTCAGTTATAGAATAGTTTTGTCTCATTATGGAATCTCTCTCTCTCTCTCTCTCTCTCTCTCTCTCTCTCTCTCTCTCTCTCTCTCTCTCTCTCTCTCTCTCTCTCTCTCTCTCTCTCTCTCTCTCTCTCTCTCTCTCTCTCTCTCTCTCTCTCTCTCTCTCTCTCTCTCTCTCTCTCTCTCTCTGTCCACTCATAGTTCTAGCATTACAGTTTATTATTTATCGATACATCTATTATAGATATGTTTATTATACAATGTGTTATTATAATTAATTAATATATCTTATGCACTGAGATTCCATAAATTTGTAAGTGATGTATTAATTATTGATGTTTACATAGTGTACATTTATAAACAACTTACTGATATATTAACTACGAGACGTCTCCTAGTACACTGCTATAATTAATTTACTGATATATTATTTACATGACTCGTTATAATCAGCTTTCTGATGTATAAATTAGGGGACAGTTATAGTAAACTTACTGTTATAATAAGCTTTCTGATGTATAAATTAGGGGACAGTTATAGTAAACTTACTGATATGTTAATTACGTGACATGTAGATTTATAGCAAACTTACTGATATGTTAATTACGTGACGTGTACAGTTATAGTAAACTTACTGATATGTTAATTTACGTGACAGTTATTGTACAGTATATTAATTAGGGAACAGTTATAGTAAACTTACTGATATGTTAATTACGTGACATGTAGATTTATAGCAAACTTACTGATATGTTAATTACGTGACGTGTACAGTTATAGTAAACTTACTGATATGTTAATTACGTGACGTGTACAGTTATTGTAAACTTACTGATATGTTAATTACGTGACGTGTACAGTTATAGTAAACTTACTGATATGTTAATTACGTGACGTGTACAGTTATTGTAAACTTACTGATATGTTAATTATACGACATGTACAGTTATAGTAAACTTACTGATATGTTAATTACGTGACGTGTACAGTTATTGTAAACTTACTGATATGTTAATTACGTGACATGTAGATTTATAGCAAACTTACTGATATGTTAATTACGTGACGTGTACAGTTATTGTAAACTTACTGATATGTTAATTACGTGACATGTAGATTTATAGCAAACTTACTGATATGTTAATTACGTGACGTGTACAGTTATAGTAAACTTACTGATATGTTAATTACGTGACATGTAGATTTATAGCAAACTTACTGATATGTTAATTACGTGACATGTACAGTTATAGTAAACTTACTGATATGTTAATTACGTGACGTGTACAGTTATTGTAAACTTACTGATATGTTAATCACGTGACGTGTACACTGCTATAATTAACAAGTGAATTATGTATGTTATTCTGCAGGATGTGGATACAGATATTACTCGTGTGTTTGTTCTGTACGACCGTCACAGTCGCTCAGACTGGTACGTGAAATATTGACTTACTATCTACTTATTTATTTTTTTGTATCGTTATATATCTACAATAACTCTTTATATAGCGTTTAATGTCTATGTATGTGTGCGCGCTAGTACGTGTATAACACTGTTTTTACAAGATATTGATAATGTATTTCTATGTACACACACACACACACACACACACACACACACAGACACCTAACGAGTTTGCTTAGGTCTGGGTTTATATGCAAGTGTATCTGTCTTTGTGTGAATTAGAGTAATAGTAGTAATACTAGCAGGAAAAATAATAGTGGTGTTAGTAGCAGTAATAGTAGTAGTAATAGTAATAATAGTTGTAGTTGTAGTAATAATAATAGTAGTAGTAGTAACAGTTGTAGTAATTGTAGTAGTAGTAGTAATAGTAGTAGTAGTAGTAGTAATAGTAATAGTCGTAGTAGTGTAAATAGTACTAATAATATTAGTAGCATAGTAGTACGAATGATGTGGCTATTAATGTCGTTGTAATTTTACTGTTTTATTTACTATTCAGGGACGGGTCAGTCACACGCTGCGTCAGCGACGTCCGGACAGCAGTGGTGGCCTCTTTTTCAGCAGCGGTTGATGCAGTACGCTCAGCTTCTACGACTGCTGAACTACAATAACCAAAGAAACCGCATGTATCCAGCTCTCAACTGGTACATGTACGATGAATATTTAGACAAATAAGTAAAACATAACGTTTGTTTCCTGCTCGATATCTGTGCTGTTTTTCGGTGGATTCCGTCATGAGACGGGAATTCGCTGCTAACAGAGAGAATCAACGAGATCTCGCGAGACCTTTATTTGTATAATAAATTTAACAAAAAGTTATTTTGTATTTTTGTTATAAATTATTTGTTTGTCTGTGTTCATGTAACTGTCGTTTCAGTAACTTCCCCCTCCAAAAAAAAAGAAGAAAAAAGACGCATCCTAGATAAACCTATAGAATAATTTTTTAAAATATCGTAACTTACAAGTTTTATTAAAGGTTGTTTTTATGACAGCTCAGCATCACTTTATATTAACATAATTTTATGTCAGTCGTGTGGATTTTAAAATAATCCAGAGCGGTACGTATGTAACATCATAAATGTACTTAACTGCAAACAGAAATGGAGACGGTACAAGTATTAGTCAGCTAGCATCAGTGAAGGTAAATCATAATGCAGAGTGTGCAGTAAGATAAAATCAGAAACTCGTAACTCACTTACCGATAAGTAACTTCACAAGAATGTTAAAACGAAAATATTTAATACGTCTCTATAATTATACGTGGAATGTAATGATTACACAACGCGATACCAGTCTAACATTCTCAAAGCTGGTAGCGCCATCTAGGCTGTCTTCTCCTGTAAGCTTCACGCACTGAATTGTGTCAAACACGTTACACAAATAATGAAATAAGAAGCTTACTGAACATCTCTCACTGTTCAGTGATTTCACAGAACTGCATCATCCCCGAACACACGTCTGTACGCATACACATCGTGTTAAAAAGCGAACCAGTCTGTGTGGACGTCACAGTCTTTAATTAATCGTCATCATTAACCCTTTGTGACCCGTGGTCTGAAGTCAACTCATCTTAGTCTGAAGACAGCGACTTTGAGCTCTTCAGCAGCAACATGACACAGACGACAAACCTGCACAGAAAGCATGTAAAAAAAAAAAAAAAAAAAAAAAAAAAAAAAAATAAAAATAAATACAGGACGGCAAAAGAAGTGAATGAACCTATAGATTTTTGGTTTATTATGGCCTGACACTTTTGTATCAGTTCTGTGAAAACACCTCGCTGATATTACAATGATAATCTCATCCAGGAAATTACTGAGAGCAGACAGAATCTACGCAACTAGGATATATCTTCTAGTATCGTGTTTTGTGACCATTGCTTTGGAAGGTAATGATAAGCTGTATTAATTATTTAATTATTTGATGACCATTCTAAATTGTATTTATCTAATATAACCGCCTAAGGAATTACCATGAATATTTATGGAAATATGTATATCGAAAATTATTGTCAATACACAATGGAAAAATTATTATCAAAATGTACTGTTAATTATGACGATAGTTTTTATATATATATATAGAGAGAGAGAGACAGACAGACAGACAGAGAGAGAGAGAGAGAGAGAGAGAGAAGAGAGAGAGAGAGAGAGAGAGAGAGAGAGAGAGAGAGAGAGAGAGAGAGAGAGAGAGAGAGAGAGAGAGAGAGAGAGAGAGAGAGAGAGAGAGAGAGAGAGAGAGATATGGACATGCATACACAGATATATATTTTCGTAGATAGTTGGAAAATAATAAATTTTAAATTAATTATTTCTCTCTTTTTATTCGTCCATCCATCCATTCATTCCTCGATCTACATATCTATCTGTATATCTATCTGTCTATCTATCTGCCTGTCTATCAGTCTATTATGTATGAGAGTGTATGTGTATGTATATGAGTGTATGTATGTATGTGTGTGTATGAATATGTATGTATGTATGTATGTATGTATGTATGTATGTATGTATGTATGTATGTATGTATGTATGTATGTATGTATGTATGTATGTATGTATGTATGTATATGCAGATGCACATGTTTTTCACATTACTGTTAAAAGAATTGATTACAAAGCTACGCCTGGCTGAGTTTTGTGTTCTGGGAACTACACCTGTTTGAACTGAGGTGGTTTAAGAATGTGATGCTGTGTTAAACTCGACGCCGTGAGCGACAGTTTTCACATTTGTCACAACATCAAAGTCTGGACGGCGTCCATCATTTACAACTCAGCGAAAACAGAATTTTTGAAATTGCTAGCTTTCAGTTTACAGGACAAAAACATATTTTGACATCAAAAATTAAATTATGAATAAAACATTTAATACTTTGGTATGCATGCTGCATTTACTTCTGAACATCAGCATTTTCTATTTTAATATGCAATAATAATACAACAAGAAAGTAATATAATTTCGTATAAGACATTTCTCATCAAAAAATGTATCTCTGATACTGACAGCCACGCCATGTTTGATTTCTTAATTTTGTTTCTTAAATTTTGTAATATGAGATTAAATCGAGGTTAGCTTTTTTTAATTTTTAAAACAAATTTAAAAAGTGTATTTATTTTAAGTGAGCAATATAGTTTGAAATGAAACATTTATTCTGATTCCTAAACTGTTATATCTATTTCCTTAATTATGACCGTTGCAACTTACGTATGGTCATAAGCACGACTTGAGAGAGAGAGAGAGAGAGAGAGAGAGAGAGAGAGAGAGAGAGAGAGAGAGAGAGAGAGAGAGAGAGAGAGAGAGAGAGAGAGAGAGAGAGAGAGAGAGAGAAATAAAAACGATATTTCATTTCCTTTCTGCATTATATAAATATTATGCTGTCTAGGAGAAATAAAATGATTAATATTACATAAACAAAGAAATTTAATTTAGTACCGAGTAACGTTATTTCCGAGTTACGTCTAGTTTGTCTGAACGTAAACCTGTCGTAAGTAGTGTGCATTTCAAGTTAACAAGGTGTGTAACACCATAGCGATCTTTTCTTGTACGAACTAAAATTAAACTGTACCACCTTCCCAAACAAAACTAACAAGGCATTTATGATGTATTCTTGTAAAGACCAATACTGTATTGTTTAGAAAGATGAACGAGTAATTCTATTATAAATATGTATTTTTCTTGTTCAGTCAGAGGCTGTCAGAGAGATGACTGTGTGCACAGCACGTGCATGGAAACTGAAGGACCTTACGTCTGCTGGTGTCCGGACAATTTCGTTCTCCAGTCTGACAAAAAGAGATGCCTCAGAAAACGTGAGAACGTTTTCCTTTTGTAACTGACTGTGTTTTGTCATGTAATTCTGATTAGCAAATTTTTAACATGATGTATAATTAATCTTGTAACTAATAAGATATATTAATTATAGATCAAAACTATGTGACAACAAAAATGTAGGTTCTTCTATAAGCAATTCGTGGTTTTGAGTAAAAAATTCACTTAAAACTAATTTTATGATAAATATATGTACAGAAATATAATAATTATTATTATAATGAAAAATAATAAAAATAAAACCAATAGTAAGGGAAAAAGTAATAAGTCAAGAAAATAGCGTTAAAATTCAAATTTATTAACAACAAAAAAGTTTGTTTTATATAAAAGTTTTGTTTTACATTTATGTTACAAATAATCATTGGAACAAACCATGTTTTGAATACATGATTTATTTATTTATTTATTTATTTATTTATTTATTTATTTATTTATTTATTTACTTCATTTGTTTATTTAGCTACAACTCAGCTGCCTCCAATAGAAACGATTACACAAGAGCCACATAGATTTTTCTTTTTCCCTTCGCCATCAACCTCATCACCACTTGATGTTGTGCCACCCAGTGAGTCACCACCACAGCAGACGACTCACCACGTTACTCACAGGACTGACTTTACTCACAGGACTGACTCTACTCACACCACTCACTCTACTCACACTACTGACACGACTCACACTACTCACTCTACTCACACTACTGACACGACTCACACTGCAGCCTTACCTTACATCGACACACTCTCACCATATACTATACAGCAAGATGACGTCAGGTATTTATTTGCGACGTCTGGAACAAAATCTGATTACAGATCACTGGCCAACAGAAACCTGCATTCGACAAACATTGTTAAAGAACCGTGGTTAAATACTTTTAGCGAATATAAAATCAAGTCTGCCACTTGGCCTTCTGTACGTAACATTAATACTTTGAGATCATTGGCACCAGAACCAATCAGAAATGCAGAGACAAGCGAAGAACCAATCAGAAATGCAGGGACAAGCGAAGAACCAATCATTATTGATTTTACAACTCACGCATATACTGAACGTGTTGAATCAAATTATTTCAAGGATGTTAAACAACATACATTTTATGACATGAGAAACTCTGTATTATATACACCAATGAAAATGGTTGTTAGAGAACTGATTACGACCACTGAACCAATCACTACTGTTGTTACAACACCAGTGCCGGTTAGAAAAAGTGTGAAATATTCCTCAAGCAAAGAAATAACCAAACCAAGAACTTACCACAGAGTCTACGAACCTGATTACAACACTGATTTTTCTCCCAATGAAAATATTCACAAACAAATTTCGGTCTCTCTTGCCAAGTCTTCAGAGATTTCTCTCAATCTGCTCAAAGCTTTGAGAAGTTTCAACTTCGCCAACTGGCCAACGAAGAATTCTCAGGACTCGTCTTCCTTCTACAACACGATATCATCAGAGCCGATGACGTCACGATGTGGAAACCGCGGGTGTGTTAACGGCTTTTGTCATAAAATACTTTCTGGCTTGTACAAATGTAGATGTTACTGGGGATTCCATCCGACCAGAAGGAACAACGTTTGTTTATCAAGTACGTTTGGTTCTACGAAATGTTTCCCTTATTTTCTGTGGATAAATTAATAATATAATCTTATAAACTGTAACAGTGCAGTAATTTTTTATGCTATAATTAAAGTTCTAAGGGAACCATGTCGTATTTTGCTTTATGATATCTTATAAAGGAGTTATCCAGCCCCCAGTAATTTATGTCATCACTATTTCAAATGTAAATAAAACTCTAAAATAACGACTATTTGAAAGTTTTAAATTATAAATTATGTAATTCCAAATCATGTGTTTTTGTTCTCAAAATCACAGACAAATTAATTATCTGACTAATTATTTAATAATGAAAACAATTCAAATAATATTATCTTTTGAAGCAAATTTTTACATTAAGTAAAATGTATTTACTCATTATTTTATTTTTCTGTTTATTTATTTATTGGTTATTTGTTCATTTGTTTTATTTATTTATTTATTTATTTACTTATTTATTTATTTATTTATTTATTTATTTATTTATTTATTTATTTATTTATTTTCTGTTTGTTTGTTTGTTTATTTATTTATTAATTAACTTGTTTGTTTGTTTGTTTATTTCACAGATTCTGATCAGATTTCTTCCTGTAACTATGACAACACGTGTGTCAGTGGCCGATGTGACCGTTTTGGTGTTTGTCAGTGTCATCCAGGGTTTAAGTACGTGGCCTGGACATGTATGGGTACGTCGTCATCGTCTTAACAACTACACCTGTCTCAAATAAACTGCTGATACACACAAAAACACAAACAGAGACATATTCACACACATACGCCACCACACACACACATACACACACTGTATACACACACATATGCACACTACTACCACTACTCACACACATATGCACACTACTACCACTACTCATACTATCAGTAACATTACAACAGCAACTACTGTTTTCAGATATTAATGAGTGTTTGAAGAAATCAGCTTGTGATGGTGGCTTGTGTGACAATTATAAAGGCGGATACACGTGCATTTGTAGCCATGGCTACTACCTGCACGTGCACAGAAATGGACGACAGTGCATGAAGCATAGTACGTATGAAGTAAATTAGATTTTCAGAAACAAACGTGAATATAAATAAATACGTTTAAAGATGATTTAGAGTTTTTTAAATATAGGAGCAATAAGAACAACACAATGACAACAACAATAACAACCTACTTACTTATTTACTTACTTAGTTACTTCATTTATTTATTTATTTATTTACTTATTTTCTTATTTATTTAGTTATTTACTTACTTACTTATTTACTTTCTTATTTATTTATTTATATACTTATTTACTTTCTTATTTAGTTATTTATTTACTTATTTTCTTACTTATTTATTTATTTACTTACTTTCTTATTTATTTATTTATTTATTTACTTACTTGTTTACTGACTTATTTTCTGTTGTTTTTGTTTTCAGGAAACCACCCCACGAGTTCGGTCGGGTTGCTATGGTACCTGCTAATGAGAGAGTCACTCTAGACTCGAATTACTCATTATCACAATAAAATCATCATTTCTCTTTGTGATTTTCTTCTTTTTTATATAAACAATTTACACCACAAAAGTTATTAATTAGAAAGAATAATGAGAATATAAATTACGACAGTAATTATTTTTTTTATATATATATCAATAGTAGCTGTTTATATGTTTGTGTGTTTTGTTTTTATGCATAAGTATATGTATGGTATAAGTGTTAGTGTGTTTTGACTTGGTGTATATGTGTATGTATGAGTAGGTATATGTGTATATCTATCTATCTGTTTATCTATCTCTCTCTCTCTCTCTCTCTCTCTCTCTCTCTCTCTCTCTCTCTCTCTCTCTATCTCTCTCTCTCTCTCTATATATATATATATATATATATATATATATATATATACCTATATTGTGTAAGTGTTTGTGTGTGCGAGTGTCAGTAAATGTTCATAATACAACAGTTAAATTAACTTGAGATTCATGTTATATCTTTAATTAAAGAAATTAGAAAAATAATAATAAATTTTATTTATCATTAATATTACTGTAAAGTACACTTCTACACATACATATAACTTCAACCTTTTCTGTCTCACAGAGTCATGTTAAAGCTAACTCATTGTCTACATTTCACATTTTCAAAATAATTTCCTCTATGATAGATTCACCACAACATTACATACATTGTTACAGCAGGCTGTTTAGTAAATATATTATAAACAAGGCGGTTAATACGTATGTTGTTTGCGGAGTAACGGTAACCTATTTATTACATCCCGAGACGTCAGAAAACAAAATTAATTGACATCACACACACAGATATGTATTTTACGAACGGTTAGACATATTTAACCTTTTTATTTTTTTTAACACTCTTCAAATATGACCAAGTTACGGAGTGTTGCGTAGTTAACTAAAACTTCATTTCAACTGTCGCGATAGTTGATTCATTTACTCTTGCAAGAAACATGTTGTATGTAGTCTCTCTAGTTTTACTTGTTTTGTCTGTAACAGGTAAGAAAGCTTTAATTGAAATTATTATTTTTATATTATTATTTTTATTATTATTATTTTTTTTTATTGTTGTTATTATTATTATTATTATTATTATTATTATTATTATTATTATTATTATTATTATTTTATTTTTATTATTTTATTAGTGTTATTATTATTATTATTATTATTATTATTGTTATTATTATTATTATTTATTATCATTATTATTATTAAAATTATTATTATTATTAATGTTATTATTATTGTGTTGTTGTTATTATTGTTATTGTTATTGTTGTTATTGTTATTATTATTATTATTATTATTATTATTATTATTATTATTATTATTATTATTATTATTATAGAAGAAGAGAGTGGTATATTTAAATGAAAGAATGCTGAAGTAAACATTTTTGGTTTGCAGGTGTCCTACAAAATATTATTAATTAAATTTTCAGTATAGTGTGTAAACAAATTTCAATGTTACAAAGAGAGATACAAGGATTTTTGATATTTAAATGTCGAATTTACAATAATTACAAGATTTACGATTTCAGAAATAACTGTTGTTAGAATTAACCATGCTTACACGTAGAAGCACACATACACACACACACATGTATATAGTGTGTGTGGGGGTGTGTTTGTGTGTGTGTGTGTGTGAGATTACTGTATCTAAACTGCGTTGTAGTAGGAGTGTGTGTCACCTTGTGTTTGAATTGTTTTGTAATAAACAGTAAACGCCCTCGCTTTTTGTTCTAGACAGGTGTAATAAAAATGATAAATGATGAAGCCTCACCTTTTTCCAGGTGAGAAACATTTACCTCAATATATGCAGTAAGTGTCGCGTTTGATGTATCACAAAGTTTGTGTAGACTTTGTTCTCTTCAGTGTTGTATGCAGAATTTTCCTCGATCAAAGTCAAAACCGTTTTTTTTTTCAATGAATTTTCTACGCGAATTAAATAATTACTTGGACACAGGCTAAAACAGTAAATAGTTAAAGAGATATACGTTATCAAGAATTGAATCTGTGCCCAATTTCTGTCACACAAAATCCATTACCACTCATTTACATCCTATTTCCATAAGTCAGTTAGGTTACATGTGTCATTCGTAAATTACGTTCATCTACAAGTGTTTTAAAGATGAAAATATGGTTGTAAAATAAAAATTATAATGGTACAAAGAAAATGGAGTGTAAATAGATTATACTACTACAAGCCACACTTAAAGACAGACAGACAGACAGACAGGCAGATCAAAAAGCATTTAGACAGAGACAGAAATAAAGATAAGGAATATATAGGCACGTAGTTAGATCGTTCTTTGTTTATTTAATATATAATTTACATATCTGTTCAATAACTTTATTTATTTATTTATTTATTTATTTATTTATTTATTTACTTACTTACTTAATTACTGTTTTACGATGATAATAATGATAATGATAACAAAAACAATAAGAACAATAAAAATCATTATTACTATTAGTATTATTATCATAATCATTGACCTAATCGACATGATCATTATCATCATCATTATTATTATTATTATCGTCATCATCATTATTGTTATTATCATCGTCATCATCATCATCATCATCATTATTATCATTATTATTATTATCATCATTATTATTATTTAGTTATATCACTTATGACGATAACGAATCCTTTCTTTCTTTCTTTCTTTGTTTCTTGCATTCTTCTTTTCTTACTGAAAATATCAGAATTACGTTACTAACTATCTTTTCGCGCTCCGTCTAATCTGTGATATTTTTTCAGACACATCTGCCACGACAAATCGTCAGAGTCTGTGGAAAGCTGGGACGAACGGGGAATACATCGTCAACATGGAGAACGGTAACTGTACTTAAAACAACGTCATCTCTAACAGAATATTCCGAGTCTATACGGATATCTCCGATTCTTAGAACTTCGACTTTTTATTTTATATTCTCTAAATTTAAAGTCTAATTTTTTACGTTTCTTGTTTCCTGTTAATAATCTATGCTAAGAATGTAATCAAGAATTGATACTGGAGAGGATCAACACGGTTAGCAATCTTTGCTGTCAATGATTTTGTTTTGAGTAACTTTAAGGGCTTACAGTATGCATATAGTTAATTTTATCATGTATCCAGGTTGTATGTTCAATATAATGCACGAAAATTCTCAAAAGTAATGTTTCTTCAAATCACTGGTTTCTTAACAATATTAGGAATCGGAATTGTCATTACAAGTATATACCACTTTTCTTAAATTTAAAAAGCACAACAAAAACAACAAAAAAACAAAACCATGAACAAAGTATTTTTATTTATTTATTTATTTTATTTTATTTTACTTTATTTTATTTTATTTTACATTATTTTTTGTTTTAAAGTCTTATTTTATTTTAATTTATTTTGTTTCATTTTATTTTCAGTTTTGAAGTCACATTTACAGAACAATAAAGAATTCGTTGTAGGCAAACCAGTAGGTAGGTATATTTTTGGTTTTTATACAGTTCGTTTTTAAACATATTGTCCAAAAGAAAGTTTAGAAAAAAATTGTTTACATTTTTTTTTCATTATTTGCATGGTTTATTATTGCAGTTATTGTTGTCATTTTCATTGTTTTACTATTATTTTGTTGTGGTCGTTGTAGTCGTTGTTATTGATGTTTTTTTTGTTGTTGTTGTTGTTGTTGTTGTTGTTCTTCTTCTTCTTCTTATTATTATTATTATTATTATTATTATTATTATTATTATTATTATTATTATTATTATTATTGTTATTATTATTGTTATTATTATTATTGTTATTATTATTGTTATTATTGTTATTGTTATTGTTATTAGCCAGGGCAAGTTGTGCTACTCTAAAGTGTCAGAACGGAGTGTGTAGAGAGGTGGAAAAAGGCTTTGCTCAGTGTATTTGTAAACCAGGTTTCTTCATATCCTCCACAGACCCAACCAAATGTATAGACAGCGGTTAGTGTTTAAAAATCCTTAACAGACTGAATAAAGTGTGTGTGTGTGTGTGTGTGTGTGTGTGTGTGTGTGTGTGTGTGTGTGTGTGTGTGTGTGTGTGTGTGTGTGTGTGTGTGTGTGTAGTCCCTGTCTAAAAAGCCACGTTAGACCGAGCCTGATACCTACAGACTGAGCCATATTACATGGTCTTTCTACAATGAGTATAAATATCCTTTACAGACTGGACAGGGCATTATAATTATTACGTTTCTAATGTGTTTTTAATTCATTTAATTTTGTTGTTATTTATTTATTTATTACAACAACTCTACTACTATTACTAATATTAGTATTACTAGTACTACTACTACTACTACTACTACTACTACTACTACTACTACTACTATACTACTACTACCATAATTAATACTAATATTACTGCTACTGAAACGACAACAGCAGCAACTACTACTATTACTACTACTACTACTACTACAATTACTACTACTACTTCTACTACTACTACTACTACTATATCTACTACTACTACAGTTATTGCTACTACTACATCTTCTTCAACAGTCACCACCATTACTGATACTACATCACTACTACTTCGCAGTCAAACTACGAAGTACACAACATTATGAAACACGGGTATATCAGTCAGTCATTACTACTAGTAAATGTTCTAAGAATGTCGCGCGTTGTCTTTGCGTACTAGAGCGGATTAGAGGAGCACTTTGCTATAAAATTACTCCAGCAAAGTGCACTTAGCTGAACAATGCAGAGTTGTCTCCTCTTGACAGTGAGAAATAATATCACTCATTATAACACTTCGTATGAATGACATATCTGTCCACAGGCGACAAGATAAATTCCAGTTAAATCTAAGTGACAGTTGATATGACGTAACACTGCTTGTTTTACGTAATCTGAAACGTAGTTATTATTCTTCGTTTGTTAAAACTAAGCAATTAATCCACAGTGACAAACTGAAGCCGACATTTAGTTAAGTCGTGAAAACAATTATAAACAGAATGAGTTTATTATTACTGTTATTGTTTTTATTATTATTGTTAATATTTTCATTACTATTATTATTGTTGTACTTACTATCACTATTAGTATTAATGCTGTTATTATTATTATATTTATTATTTTATTATTACATTTATTATTTCCTTTATTACTGTTATTATTGTTGTTGTCGTTGTTGTTGTTATTATTATTATTATTATTATTATTATTATTATCATCATCATCATTATTATTATTATTAGGTTGCTTGTTAACTGGATGTAAAAATGGACGATGTTACAAACAGTCAAACGGAAGTTTTAAATGCCAATGTTACCCTGGATACAAACCATCAACCGTGGCAAAGTTTGTATGTGAAGCGATAAGTAAGTCTTAACTCCATGTGCGTATACAGATACACACACAGACACACACACACATACACACGAGCACACACACATATTTGTGTAAAGAGAGAGAGAGAGAGAGAGAGAGAGAGAGAGAGAGAGAGAGAGAGAGAGAGAGAGAGAGAGAGAGAGAGAGAGAGACAGAGATCGTCTACAGAAAGAAAAACATTTTATTCTATAATTAGTCAACAGTATCATTCATGTATGAACTTATTGTTATTTCGTCTTCTTTTTGTTGTTGTGGTTGTTGTCGTTGTTATTATTATTATTACTATTGCTGTTAATCAGGAAAGAAAGGCAAGGTGCCTAGGTGTACGCGATGTACGAACGGACGGTGTGCAGACCTGGACGGAGATGCTGTCGCTGATGTCTGTTTGTGTAATGATGGTTTTCAGAAACACAGAGCTGACCCTTTCACCTGTGTAAGGAAGTCTAGTAAGTACTGTGACATGATATCTGTCTCTTGTATCTGTCTCTTGTATCTGTCTCTTATATCTGTCTCTTATCTCTGTCTCTTATATCTGTCTCTTATTGCGGTCTCTTATAGCTGTCTCTTATATCTGTTTTTCCACGCTTTCATTTTGTATACACTGAAGTAATTAACATAACAAACAGTGGCAACAGAATAAATAATTTCTAAATGAAAACTGTTACAGAATAATGATAGTACTGCTACTAACACTCCTACTACTACTACTACTACTACTACCACCACTACCAATGCAACTACTACTACCTTTGCTATTACTACTATTACTGATAATAATAAAAAATAAATAATTAAATAAATAACAATTGTCTTTCATGATAATAGCTTCTATTTCAGTTTTACTAAATATAGTTCCAGCTAGTGGACGACAATCTTATTCTGTATATATTTTATTGGGTTTTTTGTTGTTTTTTCTTCACAGAACCCGTAACCTCTCTATCGGTGTGTCAGCGACTAGGGCGGGGCGTGTGTCGAAATGGGAGGTGTGTCAGTCTAGGGCGCACCTACAGGTGTATCTGTAAACGCGGTTATATTCCAGATTTTGGTGGAAAACGCTGCATAAGTAAGATTTTCCATATATCTTTTAAGAAAAGAAATTATTTAAATTATGTTTGGCAGATAGTAATAAGAGTATGTGTATGATGTATACAAGTAGTACAAGTTTACTTTACTTCTGTCTTTCTATGTGTAATACGTTTGAGCGTCTCTCTCTCTCTCTCTCTCTCTCTCTCTCTCTCTCTCTCTCTCTCTCTCTCTCTCTCTCTCTCTCTCTCTCTCTCTCTCTCTCTCTCTCTGTATTTGTTAAATAAGAATGTATATTTAACATCAAATAAATATCAATTTTTTTCTCTAGAAGTACAAAAACCTTCTTGGCCATCTTCTCGGAACTTACTTCTAGGTATGTGTTTCATGTATCTCTCAGTTTCTTATACATACACTGTTTCACTATCTGTTATACAAACACTGTTTCACTATCTGTTATACAAACACTGTTTCGCTATCTGTTATACAAACACTGTTTCGCTGTTTGACTTTACACACTGTTACACGTTAACACTAAATAACTAAAATGATGAACTATCGAATACTCTAATTTACTGATATATTAATTACCTGATGTTTCCTAGTACATCTGAGTTATGTTTAATAAATTATTAATCCTTCTATTGTATGCCTATAATTATAGCGTGCAGCATCTAATGAGAGAGAGAGAGAGAGAGAGAGAGAGAGAGAGAGAGAGAGAGAGAGAGAGAGAGAGAGAGAGAGAGAGAGAGAGAGAGAGAGAGAGAGAGAGAGAGAGAGAGAGAGAGAGAGAGAGAGAGAGAGAGAGAGTGACTGAGACATACAAAGAGAGACAGACGGATTCAGAGACGGAAAATTAGACAGAGAGAGAAAGAGAGAAAAGAGAGACAAAGAAAGAGAACAAACAGATGTGGAGAAAGAGAGAGACAGAGAGAGAGTGAGAAAGTTAAAGCGAGACAAAGAGAGAGACAGAGAAATACATATTGACAGGGAGAGAAAGACATATTGTTGAATTATTGTTTGTTTATTAACTGTGTACGCGTGTTTTACAGGTGATGGTGGGCTCCTTAGCAAGCTTCTCCTCATGCACATGTTCTTCGACTGAAGTTAGATGTTACTTATCAACTGAAATCCACCTAGCATCACCATTTCAGTATCAGCATGAATTTGCAAACACAGAAATAACACACCGAGGAAAAATAACGAATAAACCAACAATACAGACAGTAAATTTGATACTTATAACAGTAACTGATACCTGTTTTGATAATTGCTACTACTACTACTTCTACTATTGCTACTACTACTACTACTCCTATTACTACTACTACTACTACTATTACTACTTCTACTATTACAACAACTACTACTACTGTTATTATTATTATTATTATTATTATTACTATGATATTTATTTACTATTATTATGTATGCTGTATAAAATATTAAATAACTTTAGAATTTATTTATTCTGTTTTCTGTTTCATGTCATAAAATTGTATTACTTTTAACACAGATCTAGAGGGCTGCATTATACATGAAGAATGTCGTACAGAAGAAATTTTGTACACTGCTACATAATATATCTTCAGAGAGAGAGAGCGAGAGAGAGAGAGAGAGAGAGAGAGAGAGAGAGAGAGAGAGAGAGAGAGAGAGAGAGAGAGAGAGAGAGAGAGAGAGAGAGAGAGAGAAAAGGAGAGAAATCTGTTACTTCTACAAAAGAAAGCTGCTAAGCTGATACCTGATTTGTATAAAAATTAAACAAATAACAAACCAAACAGATAGACAAATACATTATATTTTCATTACACGAAAATACTTTGTACAGTACATATGATAATGTATTATGATTGCTCTTTTGCAATAGAAAAAGATGATTTTGTCCCGTATAATCAAGTTTTAAGCTGCCAATTTGTAATATTATTTATCAGCACAAATGAAGGAAAAATTAAATATACGATACAAAGGCTTAAAAGTATTTTACATAGATGTATGTTACCATAACAACAGTCCAAGATACATTTTGAGATTTAACTCTTAACGAGAATTAATCAGATTTGAAATAGTGTTATGTCTTCATGAAATGTCCAAGAATAAATATCATCTGAAATATCGTGAAAAATGATTATGTGTAAAACTGAAATCTAAAATAAAAGTCTAAGTGTAAAAGTACTAAGTCTGTGTAGACGTTGGTAGTAATACGGGATAATCTTCTTATAATTATGCTGAGATTACCTCAGGTTTAAGACGTTGTAATTAATCACGAAAATCCAAATCCATCTCCGAGAAACAACATCCAAGGCCACATTGATTCAAATATGTTGACAGGTTTCGCTAAAAAAAAAAATAAGAATAATAAATAATATAAAACAATTTAAAATAAAATAAAATAAAATAAAATAAATAATACCAACGAAAACAGTAAGCAGCAACAGTATTCCCCATTCAAGTCATATGTTTGTGTATGTACTTTCAGATTTGAATATTCTCTGTCTTATGTACGTCTGATTAGACTCTGCACACAGACAATATTCAGGAACGAACTGACGCAGGAGGACAAAGTCCAATCACGACATCATAAACCTGCCAGATGCCGCTGACGAGACTCGAACGTATGACACCCATTCGCCCGCACTCAAAAGGCGGACAGTATTGCGACAACAATAAACTGGTTATAAATTATGTATCTATGTATGTGTGTGGATGTGTAGGTAGTAAGTATGTATGTGTGTATGTGTACGTAGTACGTATGTATGGGTGTATGTATGTATGTATGTATGGGTGTTTGAGTGTATGGGTGTATGTATGTATGTATGTATGTATCGGTGTTTGTCTCTCTGTGTGTTTGTGTAAGTGTGTCTGTGTCTGTGTGTGTGTCTGGGTCTGTGTATTAGGAGGTTTACTCACGGACACATTTCTGAGTCACAAAATCCAGTCTAGCGTTAGAGTAACACAAACACTGGTAACTGCCACCTCTAGTCAAAATACATCTTCCATATCTGGCATCTCCACAGCCTATATACTTACACCCTGTAAACTGTGGTCTCACCACTGCGTAAATAAATAAATAAGATATTTAAAAATCTGTATGTACGTTATATAGTAATTAAAATATTTTAATAATAATAATAATAATAATAATAATAATAATAATAATATGTATGTATGTATGTATGTATGTATGTTAAAATATATGTAATAATGTAATAATAATAATAATAATATGTATGTATGTATGTATGTATGTATGTATGTATGTATGTATGTATGTATGTATGTATGTACGTATGCATGTATGTATATATGTATGTATGTATGTATGTATGTATGTATGTATGTATGTATGTACGTATGCATGTATGTATGTATGTATGTATGTATGTATCTATCTGTATTATGTATTGTAACTAAATATATAGTTTAAGTAGTTATACCTTTGCGGACACAGCGCGCGTTGTTATCGTCTTTTTCAAACCCTTCACGACAAACACACTGATGTTTCCCAGTAGCTGCGTTCAGCTTGCAGTCAGCATTGCTTCCACATCCTACAAAACGACAGCCCGACGTCGTCAGAGTTGCTGTTGTAAGACAACGTCAGACATTACAAAAAAGAATAGTTGACACTGGTGTCACTATCGTGCAGATCGTGGACTAATAAAAATTATTATATCAGAAGTCGATCCGCATTTGTCGACTTTTTACAATATTTTTATAATACATCTATAGATAGGCAGTTAGATAGATAGGTTGGAAGATAGGTAGGTAGGTAGGAAGGAAGGTAGGTAGGTAGGTAGGTAGGTAGATAGATAGATAGATAGATATGTAGATAGATAGATAGATAGACAGAGAGATATACATACAGACAGATAGATAGATAGATAGACAGGCAGGCAGACAGACAGACAGACAGACAGACAGACAGACAGACAGATAGATAGATAGATAGATAGATAGATAGACAGACAGAACGAAAGACAGACAGACAGATAGATAGATAGATTGATAGATAGACAGACAGACAGACATACAGATAGACAGATAGATAGATAGATAGATAGATAGATAGATAGATAGATAGATAGATAGATGGGTGGGTAGATAGACAGACAGACAGACAGACAGATAGACAGACAGATAGATAGATAGATAGATAGATAGATAGATAGATAGATAGATAGATAGACAGACAGACAGACAGACAGACAGATAGATAGACAGACAACTCTTACAAGAAGCGACACAGGTAGTTCTGTCTCCGGGAGTGTTGACAAAACCAGATGAACATGAACAGTACATTGACCCCTTTCCGTCGTCTACACAGATACCCCCTGTAGACTGACATGCCGCCCCACAGTGCCCTGAAATAGTAGACAATATGTCACACACACATAAACATACAAAAACAAGCATTAGTACCCGCGCACATATATCAATACAAACACACACACACACACACACACACACACACACACACACACACACATTATATACACATATAGACACACATATACACATACGTACGTACATACATATAATTTTATACCTTTTATATTAAGGCTATTATAAAAACTCAAACACATTCAGAGTATGTAACATACAATTAATAAACACAATCTTACACTCTCCAAATTAAACCTGCATTTGTAGCTACATGACTTCATTTCAAACTGCAGGTCTTCCAACGAACACTATTATTATTATTATTATTATTATTATTATTATTATTATTATTATTATTAATTGCTGCTGAAATAGCTGTTAAAGCTGACGCTGTCATAGCTGTTTTGACGTAGTTATTATTAATAATCATGTCTGTGTTAATTGTTGTCGTCGTGGTCGCTTCCGTTGATGTTTTTATTATGAGGATGCGTTTAGCAGCAGCTTCTCAGAAATTTAAAACAAGATTAATGTTTTAATAAATATTACATACTTACACTAGACGCAATGAAACAGTGACAGTGTTTGTCAAAATAGGTTTATAACTGCATAAATGCGTTATTAAAATAATCGTATTTATAAATTTTATACGTCCAGTCTAGACGAACTAGAAAACAGAAACAGGTGGTGGAAATATAGATTTTTTTGTTATTATTTAAATATGTATATAAAGCTTTTTAACTGCTCAAATGTCTTAATGATGTTTATTAACTTCAAAAAGGTTATTATTTTTATTAACTTTTGAAATGTACAAATTATGCATATAAACTAAACACATATGTGAATAATATTAAATAACCACATATTAACTACATTAAAAAGTAAATTACCTTTGTAAAGTATTTAAATATGTTAATAACTTTTATTAACAATAAAGTTATGTAAATAATTTTATTAACAACAAAAAATATGCAATACACGCTTATTAACTATATAAATATGTAAATATGTTTTTATTATTATTATTAGACACATAACTAAGTAATGACGGCTGTTAACTAGACTAGAATGTTAAATATGCTAATAGCATCTATTAATTAAAATATGTGTGAAGATTTAATTAACGTGTATTTACTAGATAATTATATAAATATGTGATAACGATTATTAAAGTCCACAAATGTGCAATAAACGTTTATTAATTATAAATATGTGTTTAGTGATAGCAAAAATTATTTTATCAAGCCTGCCAACAGAATACATTAAGTTTTAAATACTTTTACTTATTAACTAACAGAAACGTGATATTAAACTCAGTCTGGACAGTCTCTGTACAACACGATATGTCTAAAAACGTGTCTGTTGTGTAAATAATTTGAATTATTAATAAATGTCTTAAAGAAGACAAACTACAACAAGGGTGTGTTGACAAGTTTAAATACAATTTTTTTTTTGCAGAGACATGAGTTACCGTTCTTGATTCGTTTGGTTATGGAGTCTCTACTGTAATACATTTTTAGGTTAAAACATAAATGTAAATTAAAAAATATAAGGAAATAAATAAATATATAAACAAAGAAAGAAAGCAAGAATAAAGAAAGAAAGAAAGAATGAAAGAATGAAAGAAAGAAAAAGATTTGCTTATTTCAATTCTGTATCTGATATAATTTAAATCAGTCTTAGACTTTATCAAAGATTATAAAATATTTAGACCTAGTTAAAATCAGGACGAATTAAGTCTAACGGTCTTATTAAGTTTTCAGTTATTGTTGGTGTGTTACAATGTTAGTAGGTTAATGTAATAGCATCATAAATTGGTTGGAGTTACCAATACTAAATAAAAAATAAAAATAAATAAATATTAAAATAATGTTTCAAAGCAACCAAAGCTTCATTTTTTCTTATCATGTTCTTTCCACTTTACTATTAAATAAATAACATCAAGTTCGAATATTAGTGAAAATATTACAGAACTTTCTATCATATATATGTATAGACAGAGACAGAGAGAGAGAGAGACAACTTATATGTTAAATAATATATTTATCTTTACAATTAGCATTCAGATATTAAATAAAGACATGCATATAATCAAAGAAAGAAAACAAAATAATGACTTACGCTGACAATCAGTAAAACTGAAGAACGACACGAGAATTAACAACGAAATCTTCATCATTATACTGTTAGTTGTTACGTAAAACGCCCGTTTAACAAACTCGGATGTTTTTCTGTTTGTATTTTTTTTTTTTTTTTCTTCTAGAAAACAAATTGGTGTAAACCCTGATATAACTCGGAGCCTGACACTGTCAGTTTGTTGAGTAAACCAGACACAAAACATTTTTATTCTCGTCTCCCCAGATTTATAGGTAACAGCAAATTGATGACACTTTCCTTTGATGTCATTTCGCACAATATATGTGGAATGTTGTTTCTTATATCACCTTCCTTCCAGACTGTTGTTATTTGTGAAGCTTCGTGACTGTGTATAGAACCATTGTTTTTATAAACATGTCTTGACACACATGTATATGTAAAACTAATTATTTGTTCAGTACATGTCGCAGTGGAAATTCATATTGCATCTTCTAAGTAACTAATACTGGATTAATATAAAATAAAATAAAATAAAATAAAATGTCTAGGAACTAACTGTGTGTACATACCGAAGATAATTAATAATAATTAAAACAAAATAATAATAATAAAAAACAAACTTCAAAAACTTCGTTTAAAAACTAATGTTTTATTTTACCATTTTTTTATCATTTGGAATATTAAAATCAACACATTGAAACAAATCACAACTAACATTAAACAATGTTAACCTTTACACGGTAATGTTCAGTATATATCAGGATGTTAGAGAGATTTCGCGTTCAGATCAAATCTGCTTATAAAACAAATAAAATGTTCGTGAAGACGACTTCATAATAAACAAAGGTACTGTTGTTAAATAAACATGTTTTAAATACGTTTGCATAATTAGGAAATATATCAATTTAAATACGTGAGTGAATTAAACAAATTTATCAAAGTCAAATAGGTGAGCATATTCAAGAAATTAATCAATTTAAATTTCCGAGCATATCTGAGAAAACTGCATCAATTTAAATATGCAAACGTATTAAAGAAATGTTATGAACACGTTGCGATTTTTAAGACGTGTAATGAGAATACGTTACCGAATACAGAACTACAATGTTCTGAATAAGTCAGCGTATTTTAGAAATGTGTTCTGAATTAAGTCAGCGTATTTAAGAAATGTGTTCTGAATTAAGTCAAGGTATTTAAGAAATGTGTTCTGAATGTATCAGCGTACTAAAAAAGTAATTTTGTGAATACCTTATGGAAATGTGATGTTTTGAATACATTAAAGTATTTATGTTATGAATATGACAGCATACTAAAATTCAGTGTCGTCAGAATATTTAATATGTAAATACAATACGAATACGTTAGCGTATTAAAATATAACATCGTTAAAACGTGATGGTGATGTTAACACGTCAGCGTTGTGAAAGACAGTCGTTGTGAACACGTCAGTGTGTTTCAGAAATATACAGTCGCAGATGTATTAACACATTTAATAAGCCAAATGTTGGTAACACAAACATCAGATGGAATGTTGTGGAAGTGGTCTATTACATGATGTCCATGATCATGCTGCATCTCCACTTTTGCATTCTCATTCTGCAGTACAAAGTACATTGTTAATAAGAGAAAAAACCTGAAATTAGCGACCAGTCATTTAGGTGCAAGCATCATGTATAGAATTTATTTTAAAAAATGACAAAAAGAAAAAGAAAGTCTTTGCAAATAGAAAAATACGAAAGAAAATAAAAATAATAGAAAGGCAACAAAAAGAGACATAATAAGCATACAGACAAAAATAGTATTTACTTAGAACTTGGAATATATCCACGACTGTCAAAGTTAAATATAATACAAAGTCTGAGTCTACCTTTATTCTTCCAAGTTATGTTTTATTTATTTATTTATTTATTTATTTATTTATTTATTTATTTATTTATTTATTTATTTATTTATCTTAATTAATTACGAAGTAAAACAATAAAAATATCGTTCAGATGTTTTGTTACAGTATTTCTTTATACTCATCATTTGTTATAAGCCATGATAGATAGTACACACCAAATAAATGAATGACTTGAAAGTGTAAAGAATGCTTTCAGAGAGTTCATTCGTTAACCAATTGGTACACGTTACCATAAATTAAATCTGAATAAACGAAATATCAAATCAGTGAGATTTAATTAATTAATTAATCGAATACATCAGTAAATACAGAAAAACGACTCAAAAAACCTGCAGATACGAAAACTGAAAATACTTACTGCATCATCCTGCCAAATATGTTACCGGAACCTCCTCCCATGCCGCCCATCATCCCCCCACCACCCATGCCGCCCATGGGGCTACCCATGGGGCCACCCATGCCTCCACCCATTCCACCCATTCCTCCAAAGAAGCCTATAAGAAATTTTTAAACATTAACATTTGTATTCATTTTTACAAATTCAATCAGTCAAAACATAATCTCCCTCTGACAACCACATATATGTTTAGAAACACACACACATATATATATATATATATACTCGAGTATTAGTAATAGCTGAACATGTAAAGACACGTACTCAAAGAAATGTATTTTAAAAATAGAAAGGAAGACATAAAAAGATATAAATAACACTGCACTAAATATATTACATACATATTAAATTATGTAACATTCCAACTACATCAGTGAGCGTAGATAGATAGATGGCTAGACAGAAGATAGATAGATAGATAGATAGATAGATAGACAGAAGATAGATATATAGATAGATAGATAGATAGATAGATAGATCGACTGATTGATTGATAGACAGACACACAAACACATATATATAGATATAGATAGATAGATAGACAGACAGATATATAGATTTGTAGATAGATATATAGTTATATAGATAGAAAAAAGATAGATATATACATAGATACAAACATGTTAGATAAATAAATGTACATACAAACATGAGTGCATTTATACATAAATATACTCATATATGCGTAGATGTATATATGCGCACATCCAAACACGCATACACACATATATATTTATACACACATAAATATACACATGCATATATATGCATACATAGATATATACACACATATATGCATACATAGATATATACACAAATATATGCATACATAGATATATACACACATACATATATACACAGATAGAGACATATACATACATGGATATATACAAACCTATAAGTGTATACACATTCACCAAAATATATTATATATTATGAAAAAACTTACCCTGTGACATGACAGTGGAAATCGAGAGAACGGTTAGAACGAGAACAAAAAGTGACTTGTTCATGTTGATGTGTTTTGAAACGTGTTCTCGGAGTCAGTGCAATTTATACCAACACAACGAGTCAATACGACTGTTCTATCGGTCACACACAGAGTCAATTATTGTCCTGCATTGATTTGACATTTTACACATTTTTCTCTTTTTTTATCTCATTTCGCTCTATTTCATGCCTGCATTGATTAGAGTGACAGAAACCTAAAATATTTTCATCCGTTTTGACCACAGATGACCATGGATTTGGTTAGTGACCAGGGTGTGGCGAATAGTTTTCACTGTCCATTTCAAAGGTCTGGTCAGTGTTCAAAGAAAAGTGACAGCTCGGAGATCAGTTTGGTATTTATTTATCCGTCTAAGGTGAATTCTAATCTGCAGTGACAAAATGATACACAGCAGAATGTGTCTTAGTAAAATACATACATACATACATACATACATACATACATACATACATACATACATACATACATACATACATACATACATACATAAATACATAAATACATACATAAATACATAAATACATAAATACATAAATAAATAAATAAATAAATAAATAACAAATAAACAAACAAAAATAAAATAAAATAAAATTCTATATATACATATATATATATATATATATATATATATATATATATATATATATATATATATATATATATATATATATATATACATACATATATACATACATATATACATATATGTGTTTGTATATATATATATCGGCACATCTGTGTGTATGTGTGTGCCTGTCTATATAGTTATCGATCTTCTGTCTATCAGTATATCCATCTATGTATTTAGATGCATTTATCTATCTCTGTCTTTCAGTCATTCTATGCGTATACGCTTATTTGTATATATGTATATGTGTTTATATATATGTATGTATATATGCATATTCTCTGTATGTGTATACGTATGTCTTTATGCATATATTTATGTATCTGTACGTGTGTGTATTTATGCCTGTTTAAGTCTTTCTAAATGACTAGTACAAAGCTGATTATGTGTTTATTATTTATAATTATGGTAATGAAACACTGGAATGTCTACGAAACAGAGAGCTATGTAGCTGTTGACAGTAATGAAACGATAACAAGGTGACGATGTGGATTAAATAAGACGTCAGACACGTCTGCGCTAATAACTCAAACAGATTTACAACACCGTTGAGAACAGCAGCTCCGTAACCTTCAGTATTATGTGATGTAAAAATATCAATAAGTAAATCAGCAAATTAACTGTGGTCCCACTGTATTTGACAACAGAATGTAATTTTAGTTACAATATTTGCTTTAAAGAATAACTTAAACCATTATTTTACAGTAACTGACTATTAAAAAATAAACATTAATGAGTATAAAGAATCCGTAACAAGTATATCTACCTTCTGTTCATTAAATAACTGTATGTTTCGTACTGCACGCAATTATTTATATTACATATATAACTCAAGCTATATTTAAACGGTATAAACTGTGAAATAAACTGTAGAAACTGGCAGCTGTCATTTAAACTCAGTATTTGTATTAGGTGTTTTTTAGATTCATCTGTGGTACATCCATGCACGCAAATACAAACATGCACAGATTATTCACATACATTTATATATGAAATATAAATGCAAAATAATATGACAGGGGTTCACTTTCGAATTACATAACATTTAAATTGTGCAGTCATCTCATATAACCGTTTTATTCTACAAACATATTATACACATTTTGATTTTAGGTATGCGTATTACATACACTGCATAGATTTTAGGAACGTATTACAAGCCTTTTACATTATACTAATGTAGTCATTATTATCTTACTAATGTATTAGACAAAATTAAGATTTTATTAACGAATTATACTAAAATTAATATTTTGCAAACGTGTTATGTGAAATTAATATTTTACTAACGTATTATATGACAATAATATTTTACTAACCTATCATCTGGCATTCATTTTTTATTAATTTTACTAATGTATTAGACGATATTAAGATTTTACTAACGTATTAGATAGTATAAAGATATTACTAATTTATTAGATTAGTAGAAATTAATAATAAAAAAACTTTATTTAGTATTTCTTATTATGATACTTTGGATGATAAAAATAATTCAAAGAATTAATCATAAATATATTTAATTTAAGTGTATTGATGAACTCTATGTTATGAAAAAAAATATACTTTGATTTTTCAAACCATCAAATAGCAACAAAAGTATTTCATATAAAATCAGTATAGAAATCAAAATAAGTATTCATAAAATATAATATATATCATAAAATTAAAAACAAATACACATTTACAATTCTGTTTGTTAAAATTTTAATTTCAACATTTTAAACAGAGGAAATGTTCGTGTGTTTTGAATTTGCTAATAATGAATAATATATACTTATATAATGACTTGTATAATAACAAATACTTTGGCATTTTAAATCATTACTGTCACTGACCGGTGGTCATTCTCCTACCAATAATTTCTTCTATCCGTTTTAGCTAAAACAATGACCAATCGAAGGTTCAATGCCACAGCGGTCAGCTATTTTTTTTAATTTTGTTTTATCAACGTGGCAGGAAGAAGGAATCTCATAAAACGCATACCTGACCAATAGATCAAATACTAGGATTATAAAAAATTTGGGAATGTATAAATATGATGAACGAACTGAAATGTAATTCAGAACTAACCATCGTGGTCTAAAATCTTCAGTGACAACATGTACAACGTCGTTCTTACTGTTTTCTCAGCCTTCGTTCTCGTCTCCGTAACCTCGGCACAAAGTAAGTACTTATCTTCCATTTATCTGTAGTAATTCATTTTGTCTTTAAATAATAGTGTTTCATTATTATAAAACGTATTTCCATTTCCAGTCTGGCAATGAGATGTTGTGTTTCTTAATTTGACTGCATGTTGTTAAATAGCTGTTAAGATTTTCTGTGTAATTCGATCAAGAAAGAAATGGTATAGGAATAGATAATAGTTTCAGTGTAACTGTTTATGAAGTAATTAAAACAAAACGAATTTCTGTGTAATGAATTTTATTTAAATCTAACGTATTTAAACATAATATATTAGTAATGAACGAATGTCTATGTAATATTATTTAATTAAACGAAATGTATTAAAACCTAACATATTTAAATGCTATGTAAAATATTTAAACGTTATATAACAAATTTAAACGTTCTATATAACATATCTAAATCCTTCGTACCTGTATGTAGTAAATTCAAATCTAGCCCAATTACAAAATTTAACCTATTTAAATGTAACGTATTTAAAAATAATGCATTCACATTGAAATAACTTCCGTGTAGTTTAATTTGTTTAAAAGTAACATATTTAATTGAAATTCATTGCACGTAACACATTTAAGAACAGTGATTAAAAGGTAACGTATTTAAACATGATAAATTAAAAGCAATTATAGTGAAAATAATGCTTTAAAAATTAACCTGTTTAAACTTAATGCTTTAAAACTTAACCTGTTTGAACTTAATGCTTTAAAAGCAACGTATTCAAACTTGATTCGTTAAAAGTAACGTTTTAAACGTGATTCGTTAAAAGTAACGTATTTAATTTTGATTCGTTAAAAATACGTATCGTATTTACACTTGAGTCGTCGGAGGTAACGTATTTAAAAGTAACGTATATTAGAACGTCTATGAGTAAGTCAGATAAAGGAAGATTCTCGTTTCATCAGCAGCTCCAGCGGCGGGCGGTGGCGGTATTCCCGGGGGCATGGCAGGCATGGCAGGCGGTATTCCAGGAGGACTGGGAGGCTTCCAGGGTGGACTGGGCGGCATGGCAGGTATGGGAGGCATGCCTGGTATGGGCGGCATGGGGGGTATGGGAGGCATGGGAGGTATGGGAGGCATGAGAGGCATGGGAGGCATGGGAGGAATTGCAGGCATGTAAGTATCAACATATTTACATTATACGTTAAAATACGCCAGTCAGTCAGTAGTACTTTAGTCAGGTTCAAATGGTGTTTATTTGTGTATTGTAGACGTATTTTATATACGTCGGTAGTGTTTACGTCAGGTTTAAATTGTTTTTATTCGTATGTTAAAGTCAGTAGTATTTCAATCAAATTTAAATGATATCTGTTTAAAGATTTTTTTTTTTATAGACAGTAATATTTGTTGTTTGACAATGTCTTAAAGAAAACATATGTGTATGTATGTGCATGTGTCTGTATGTTTATTGGTATAATATATATGTTAACTACAGATGTTGTTTATTTTGTTACACAGACTAGGACAACAGATGCAATGTCGGATGATGAAGCCGATGTTTGAAATGTTTAGTATGTAGAACTCTGTCAGCACATCCGTCCGTCCCAAGTTCTTTCACTGTCTTAATGATTAAATTATCAACTTTGTTTAAAGATTCTGTTTTTATTATTTTAATTTCTATATATATATATATATTCATTACAAAAGTCAATATTAAATACACCACAGAAGAGGATAAAATAATATATACTTAATATTTGAGAAAGTTAAACATTTGTGTGTCTCTGTTGTTATGATATAGAAGGAATTCGATACTTTAACTCAATGGGCAATTCTTAGCGACGAGCGAAATTTAACATAGTAAGTGGAACTGGAAATAGCCTACCGGGACATCGCAGTGGATTGATCCTACAATCCATCATTCTTCAAGACACCATGAACGTTAAATAAACACTGTTTATATAGAAATGTTGTATTTATTAAATGACCACAAAAATATCATATTACACTCTTTAAATAATAACAAATGTTTGTATATAAATTACTCTCTGTACAGCAATTTTATTGTATTCACATTATTGTTCTCTTCAGCAAAACTGAAAAATGTTTTTGTTTTAAACTATTTTTAATAAAACGATGACTAATCTTCACATTGTCAGTTTTGATGTACTCTGTGTGTGTAAAATTCATTTCATTCATATTTTCATTACGACGAAGAACCCTGAGTTCTAATTATACGTAAATAATTTATTAGATGAATCTTAAAGTTTCTGTCAACGGAGAATCGAAGAAATAAATTTCCTCTATAACGTTCTTATGATTGGGCATTAACGTGGGTTAATTGAACAATACTGTCTACAATGCACAACTGTATCATGCTGCAAGGTATATCCTAATTTAGTGAATTCAACCACTTACAGCTTCTGTATTTTCACACAATGATTTCCTGGTTTAAATCATTGTTAGTAAAACCAAAAATATAAGTCATAATTGCTTCACTGTTTATGTAAAGTATATATTACTTTTGTAAACAATTTCGTCATAGTTCAGTAAAATATATAATACCTTTGTGAACAATTTCTTGATCGATTAGTAAAGTATATTTTAGTTTTAAACAACATTTTTATAGTTTAACATAATATTAGTTTTAAAAAGTGTCTTAATATTTCAGTAAAGTATGAATTAAATTAAAAAAAAAAAAATTAAAAAAATAATAATAATAAAAATTCCTGGTTTTACTGGTAATTTAGCAAAAACTGAGTTTTATTTTTTTTTCATAATACGTTGTTAGTGTAAATTGTAATTTAATGTAATATGATCTAAATCTTATTGCATGTTAAACGACTCCCTCCTGATCATCATGCATTTTAAAATATATATTTTTGTAATTGATCTAATAATAATGTAAGCTAAAATATCTCATATGTTATCAGAATCTCTTTATGTAAATCATTATTTAAACAACCTGTTTATGTAGATCGTTATTTAAACAATTGCTTTGTGTTAATCATAGTTTAATATAAAGTTGTCTTTCATATTTTAACAATCTCTTTGTGTAAATCATAGTTTAATGTAAAGTGTGTCTTTCATCTTTAAACAAAGTATTTTGGAACATAAAAAAAAAAAATGATGATATTTTTAAATAACATCGTCCTGTGTAAATCATATTTCAGTTATGTGTTGACTCAGGAATGTTACCTATTTATAAAGCGGTCTTCCTCTATAAACTACAGTAAGTCATCAGATGTCTGTGTGTACAGTGACAGAAGAAGAAAACGTTCGACAATAAATCTGCTATTTTTAAGACTTGAAGTAGAATATCACTCAAAAATGTAACTCTGAGACAAATTAAGGCATACGTAATCAGGACATAACTGCCAACAGATTATCAGTGTTAATATCAAATTAACTGCTTAATTAGGAGTTCGCACGATGAAGGGTCTAGGTTTAATATTTGGTAATTTCTGTTAATATTTGAGAAACATATTTTCTACAACTTTCTTTAAGTGGATCATCCATGTATATCATTGCATTCACTGCAATGTATCAACAGCATCGACAACAACAACAACAACAAAAGCTCCAGCTACAGGGTAATTAATACCTGTTTATATTTAAATCATAACACTACATTTATACTACAGCTTGTTATAAAGAATTTTTACTAAAAAAAAGGTAGTAATAGTAGGGAGTAGAGAAGTAACACTAGTAACAGTCGTCGTCGTCGTAGTAGTAGTAGTAGTAGTAGAAGAAGTAGTAGTAGTAGTAGTAGAAGAAGTAGTAGTAGTAGTAGTAGAAGTAGTAGTAGTAGAAGAAGTAGTAGTAGTAGTAGTATAGTGGTGAAAATAGCAGCAGTAGTAGTAGAAGACGTAATAGTAGTAGCAGTAGTAATAATAGTAGCAATAAAAATATTGATAGCTGTCGTAGCAGCAGCAGCAGTAGTAGTAGTAATAACAGTTGCAGTAGTCGTAGTATAGTAATAGTAGTAGTAATAATAACAGCAGTAACAAAAGCCTAAACGAATATCGATGAAATTTCTTAGTTCACCGTTAATCATTACAAATCAGGGAATGAGTCAGTGAGGCGCATTGTTTGAATAACAGTACAAAACCGAGTTTTTATGACAGCGAGCCAGAGACAGCTGGGGGCTGTTGAACTGTGACTAACACAACCGATGAAGTTTTTGATGAAATACAGTCACTCGTAGATAGACAAGTCAGGCTGAAAACACGGCTACCTGTCACTGTTGTCACACACTGGGGAGATTTACAGTCGGATGTCATCTAAAAACTGGTACCAATCATAGACGTCTAATTTAATATGTCTTGTGAACGGAGACGTCACAGTGGAATTATTATGCGATGTAAATGATTCGTATTCATTATAAGGTCACGATAAATAAAATGTATTACTTCTGCGTTGTACATAGCAACCATTGTTCTGAGAGTTATGTGCGAAAAGAAAAAGTTCTAAAAATATCGAAATATAGTTACAGGTGTTTCTAATTTTTTTATTTCCTTTCTTTTTTTTTTTTTTTTTTTTTTTTGTCTTTTCCTTTTTATTTTTTTTTTATTATTATTATTATTATTATTTATTATTATTATTATTAAATAAATACATTTTTCTTCATTATTACTATGTTGTTAGATTATTTTTTATTTCATCTGTGCGTAGGCGTGTGTGTGTATGGAACTTACCTTATTGCTTTCTTTTTTGTTCGCTTTTTTAGGTATATTTTATATACTGTTTACTTATATAAATGACAGACACTATTAATGTCATAAAGTATTTTTATATTGTCCATGCAAATTTTCACTTACAGAAATAGACGTTTGTTAATGGGTTTTGTCTCACTGCTTCGACATAGTTATTAATTGTAGCTGTTTTGTAAACCTCGTATAAATCTGAATTATGTCTTTTCCTTTACACTGACTCTATTAATGTACATGCAATAAACGCTCAGTTTTATATTTTTTGGAACTAATTATTTAAATGAAAGTTAAGTACATTAAAAAATATGGAACAGTAATCTGACAATAGGTGTATGTGTGGGGGGGAGGGTAATTTGTTTTTCTGTACTCTAGCAAAAATGTTGCAAAAATCTCGGTTACTTCCAAGCTTGTTGTGTCTCTTTCTCATCATATATTGTGTGTGTGGGGGGTGTGTGTGTGGGTGTGTATATATATATATATAATGAGAGAGAGAGAGAGACAGAGAGAGAGAGAGAGAGAGAGAGAGAGAGAGAGAGAGAGAGAGAGAGAGAGAGAGAGAGAGAGAGAGAGAGAGAGAGAGAGAGAGAGAGAGAGAGAGAGAGAGAGAGAGAGAGAGAGAGAGAGAGAGAGAGAGAGAGAGAGAGAGTTACACATCTGTAACAGCAGCAATAAATACACATGACTTAACACAGTAAAAATAAACAAACAAACAAATAACATTATTCTCCTGTAAGAATGATTTAGGTTCAGTTCCGGTGACATTTCCTATTTACACGTTTTACCACAAACACGGCGTGACGACACGACCAGGAGCAGACAACTCTAAATGTAAACAGTTAACTCTTTTTCACTTGAGCCCTCCTAATAGTGGCATTAGCGTCCACGTCTCCACTAACAAACGAGAGTAACGTACGTCAGACGAACGGACACCAGCCAAGATTTATTTTTTATATACGAAACACACAACGATGCGTAAGGACACAGAAAGGTGTTCCAGATGACCACCGCTGACCGCATGTCAACGTCCTTGTGTTCTAAACCCCAAGAATGCCTGCACGCCTATTAAATTTATCTTAATGTCCTTTCTAAAACGTTTTGACTTGCAGCTGTAATGTTCAGTATTTCAAAGAATATTTATATATTCTCTACACGTTCCAGCTGTCAGACAGCTGTTAAATGTATTGCAGTTGTCCCTTTTGTACGTTCAAGTCCATTATATTAAAATGTTATTAACCTTTTATTTTATATTAACCTTTCATCTTTTTTATTAACTTTTTAAGAGGTAAATGATAATGACATTTACATTATAAACCAAAAAATGATACATTATATTAAAATGTTATTAATCTTTTGGTATAAAAACAACAACAGCAACAAACAAACAAACACCCCCAAAAAAACACAAAAAATATGTATATAAATAAATAAATAATAACATTAATGTAATTTAAATGATAATTAAAAACTATATATTATACTAAATGCTTATTAGCCTTTTATTTCTTTTTTAACAGATACTAAATTAATATGTTTTATACCAGTGTAATTTTGATATTCTTTGAAAAGTACGACTAACAGTTAATGTTGAAAGTAAAATAATTACTGACTCAGTCTCATGTTTGAACTACAAGAACTCATGTTTTCTAATTTCAGCTAAATCATACAAAGCAGACATCTAACAAGATCTGTATACTTTTTTCAATTTTCTTTTTCTAACAGAAACCTTGTAGTTAATAAATAACTTGTGTGTTTCAGAATCAAACTCTTAAAACTTTGTGTTATCTAGATGATCATGTGCGTGGAAGAACAATAAGAAAATCTCTGAAACATGAGTGATTCACTGTGTTATTTTTTGACGTCAACCGCGTAGTAAACGTCAAAAAGTAATAGAAGATTTAAAGTTCACTTATGTAGGTGGCCAGTTACGAACGAGCAAATTTTGCTCATGTTTCAGATTAATGGTGACAAACGTTCATGTTCCAGACGTCGTGAAGTGATGGAAACAAAACGAAAAAACATTCATTTTTACAAAGTCTGCGTGAACTATTATAATACGCGTCACGTGACCCGCTCTCCGGCTGACACATAAGAGTGAGGACTTCCGGGTTTGTGTTTTATTGGACTCGGTCCCAATCAGCACTAACTTTTCGTTTTGTCACAGAGTTTCGCTGGGAGAACACGTTACAAAAAGTCGTTTCAGGTTTGTTTCTTGTTACTTTGTGACCATCGGTTTATTGTAAATATTTTAAACTATCTGCTTCGTTACTTATATTTTAATCTCACTTTTTTAAATGTCAGAACACCTCATGAATCCATTTCAATTTTGAATTTATTTTATTTTCATAACTGTTTTATAGAATTCAGTTATCATTCAGAACAATATTAGGATTATTTTGAATATATTTTATTTTCATTTTTTCTTTTATATTAATAGTTTCTCTCTTATTTCAATACTTATGTATTTTCAAATAAACTATATAGCTATTTATTACATATACTTAGATACCAATTTTAAAGAATAAGAAACAAAAGAAAATTAATCATTATAGTAATAACATTCGTTAATACACTTGTTGCAGTTGTAAAATTTAATACAAATAAACAATTGCTGTTTATTCTGTATCAATGTTTATAAATGCGTTTGTGTCTAAGTGAATATAAAACCATGAAAGATCTGCAGCACAAGATAGATAAATAAAAATAAAATAAATAAATAAAATGTCAGTAACTTTATAACCGTTCTTGCACTTTTTAAATGTTTTATTTAAAAGTCAGTTTTCCTGTATATTTTTGTGTGTGAGTTTGTGTGTCTGTTACCATCACATATTAATAACAGGTGACTCACATTTCTTGTACTGAAAGTCACTAACGTACATTTGAATAAATCTAAAAGCAACCAGCACCCTGACGATAATGGATTCACGGGAGATAACTCTCTTAACAAATGACCTGCCACTTGTGTCAAGATTCTAACGCTAATTCCAAGACGTAATAATTAAATTTACACACTCGCATTCTTGTTGAACGTCTCCTGTCTTCCGTAGATTCATCGGTTTGTTCGTAACGTGAAAAGTAATTAATAAGCCGGTGATATTTAAAGTGCGCACACTTTATTACAGGTTTCTAGTTAAAGATGAGTTCTCGATGGAAGCTACTGGCTGTGTGTGTGTTTTCCACTGTGGTTTTAATATCGGCTCAAGGTAGCTTATTTTTATATTGCTCTTCCTTAGCTTCTTGTTTACCCTTTATATTCTTCTTCTTCGATTTCTTCTTCTTCTTCATTCTCTCCTTCTTCTTCTTCTTCTTCTTTTTATTATTATTATTATTATTATTATTATTATTATTATTATTATTATTATTAATATTATTATAATTACTATTAATATTATTATTTGTAATGGTAGAAGTAGTAGTACTAGTAGCAGTAGTAGTAGTAGTAATAGCAGTAGTAGAAGTAATAATAATAATATTGTTATTATTATTACTATTACTATTATTATTATTATTATTATTATTATTATTATTATTATTATTATTATTATTATTATTATTATTATTTAAAATATAAATCCATTTCCAAGTGATTTTTCCTTTTTTTCTAGTTGCTTTTTCCTAGTCTTATTATTTATTTTATTTTATCTTTTCTCATTTGTATTTTTGATTCTTAAGTGGATTATTTTTATTTATTATTTTTATTATTTATTTAATTTTCTAGGATATGGACAAGACCCTGAAGGAGGAGAGAACTGCAGGGTGACAGGATGTGGTAAAAACGCCTACTGCACCACTGACTACAACTCCCACACAACGACGTGTAGATGTAATATTGGTTTCGAGGTGTCCCCCACCAACAAGTCAAACTGCGTTGGTAAGTTAATTTCAATAAAATAATATATATGCGTGTATGTGTGTGTGCATACATACATACACACACACACACACACACACACACACACACACACACACATACAGTGGTACATCGACTTACGAGTGCTACAACTTACAAGTTTTCCGAGTTATGAGCAGTCGCCCGGGCAATTTTTTGCTTTGAGTTGCGAGCCAAAATCAGAGTTACGAGCAAGCTTCAGAAACGCCGCCGCTAGTTGACGCAACGAACAACACAACATCCGCCCAGCATCCAGCGTCTCATTCGTTTGCTTGACGTGGTTACCTCACCGCGGAAGCATCTCTGTGTGTTATGGTCCCATTTTGAGCAGTGTCTTGCCAAATTTCCATGGATCCTAAGAAAGTGAGTGCAAAGGACAGTGCTGAGAAGAAGAAGTGGGTGACGTCCATTGAATTAAAGCATGAAATCATAGAAAAACATGAACGAGGTGTGCATGTAGTCGACTTGACTAGGCAGTACGAGCGTAGTACTGTTACGATATGTACCATAATGAAGCAGAAGGAGTCGATAAAGGCGTTAAAATAATTTCTAAACCTCGGACCTCTGTCCATGAAAAGATGGAGAAACCCTAACCCTGTACACTTTACAAAACCAATTTATTTCTTTACTATTATTTATTATTATTATTTTTTTTTTGTTTTGTTTTACATTATTTGTCATTTATACGTATATATTTTTTTTAACAATATTTGTCATTTATACGTATATTTTTCTTATTTAAAAACACGTTACAAAAAACTGATGTGATTTTGGGGGGACTGGAACGGATTAATGGTATTTCAGTTAATTTCATTTGGGATAATTGATTTGATATACGAACAAATTGAGTTACGAGCTCGTCACGGAACGAATTAAACGCATAACTCAAGGTACGACTGTATATATATATATATATATATATATATATATATATATATATATATATATATATATTTATAAAGATAGGTAGATAGATAAATAGATAGACTTGAACGGATGGATGGATATAACGAAATAGCAAAATAAAGCAGGATAAAAAAAAAACACCATGGAAAATGTAAAGCTCTTTGTGATTAAACAGGTAAGATAGTAATTTATCACCATTGTGGAACTTTAAATGATAATTTTTATCATATTCGCTCGTGACGTCGCTATAAAAGATGGACGACAAACATCTAATTGTTAACTGTGATTGTATGTTGTTTTGTGTGCAAGTCCGATTATGTCTGTTTTAACTTTACTCTTAGTTAGTTATACTGCTGGCTTTATTATTATTATTATTATTATCATCATCATCATCATCATCATCATCATCATCATCATCATTATCATTATTATCGTCATCATCATCATCATTATTATTATCATTATCATTATTATTGTTATTGTTGTTGTAGTCATTATTATTGAAATTGTTGTTATCATCATCATTGTTATCATTATCATTATTATTATATTATTGTTATCATCATTATTATCGTTATCATTTTATTAGTGCTATTATTATCATTATTATTATTATTATTATTATTATTATTATTATTACATTTTAAAATATTTGCTCAGTAGTAAAATATACACGGTAACAAATTATAATACTCATAGGTTTCGCTTTACATAAAGGTTGTCTCGAAAAACAAAATAAATCTATCACTTTCTAAATTAGAATTTCATTATGTGACAACATATATAATTAAATGTTGTATCTAACCTTGGTGTTCTTATTTTTTTATGTCGGAGACGTAATTATTCATATGTACATAAATTTAATAAAAACGCATTTCACATTCAGGTGCCCTTTCAAAGTTTCATAAAAACAGAGACGTGATTAAAATTCCAAAATGAACATAGTTTATTATAAAAAGTGAAATAAAAATTCAGTCTGGAACAATAGACGGGTGTAAACAGTGTTCTTCTAGCAGTCTACGTTGTCATTTGTCAGACATGATACAGATTTAAAGACTGAAATTTAGACTAAGATTACTCCAAACATAAAACTGTATGTAAATAAAACTGTACATAGCAGACATTAACCGCTCCGGTGTGAAAAGGCCTGGCCAGTGTGAGATTATTTGAGTTGATGCGCGGTCTTAGAGTGACAGGATTTTGCTTTGAGTGGCTTAATGTTGGCAAAAGATGAAAAGGCTGTCATTTTCGATGAGTTATATCTTTAGCTGTCGTACGAGCTTCACCCCTCAGTCTGACAAGGTCATTTGTCACAATGGCCATGAAATTGCTTAATGTTATTTTTTTTTATATTTCTTTATATTTTTATTTTTTTTATTTTTATTTTTTTATTTATTAATTCATTTTCATTTACATTTTCAATTTTCAATTTAGTTTAGTTAGTTTAGTTTTATTATTTTATTTACTTTATTTTATTATATTTTCATTTTGTATTGCTTTTTCTTTTCTTTTTTTGTCTTAATTTTGTTTGTTTATTTGTATTTAATTATTTTTAATTTAATTATATTTATTTTTTTAGTTATTATTTATTTATTTATTTAATTGTCTTATTTATTTATTTATTTTTTTATTTATTTATTTATTTTTTTTTTTTTTTTTTTTTTTTTTCATATGTTTGTTTTCTTTAAAAATAATCCTACTATTACTCAATGCTGGTAATTAAGAAATATTTTTGCAGATAAAATATTAAAGTTTAACAAACAAATAAAGGTTCTGTGACAAATAAAGCGAGAAATACATATTTACATAACTGTACGTAATATAAATATTTACATTTCAGACATCTACGAGTGTGCTCACAGGGAGGTGTGTCAGAATGGGGAATGTATAAACACGATTGGTGGATTTCGATGTCGATGTTACCCTGGGTACACGCCTGCAGCTGACCAAACATTCTGTCTGTGTAAGTATTTCTTTTTTTTTTTTGTCTTCTTTTTCTTTTTGATACACTCGCATAATTCCTGTAGAGAACCAGGTTCATTTTGCTGTTTATGGGAGGGTGTAAATAAAAACAAACTTTTGCTGCTTCTGTCCACGATAGACGTGTATCAGCTCTTCGTCCATTGTCTTTATGTTTATTTATTTGTTGCAATTGTTTTGTTTATTTTTCATTTATTTTACTATTTTTATTTATTATTTTTATTTATTTATTTATTTGTTTATTTATCTATTTATTTGTTTATTTGATTGTTTGTGTGTTTGTTTGTGTATTTGCTTTTTTGTTTTGTTTATTTATTTACATACATATTATTTATTTATTTATTTACTTACTTTTGTTTTTATTTTACTTTTTAATATTAATATTTTTAATTTTTAAACATTTTAAATTTTTTTAAATTTTTAAAATTATTATTATTATTATTATTACTTCTGCTATTATTATTATTATTTTTTTTTAACAACTCAAAGAATATTAATGATAAAAAAGTAACAATTTTTATATTTATTTAACAGTAATTATGACGAGAAAAATAAACCTTAATTAATCAATGTGTTATAGAGTCGAAATTCCACTGATAAATTTTTATACTAATTGTTTTTATCTTATCTTAAAAATATACGTTCTTCAGTAAAATATATATTATTTAAATATATGAAGGTGAATATTGTTTTGTTTGTGTAGATTCTGACTGGGCACCACAACAAGACCCGTGGAATGATTTCTGGGGGGGTTTAATGGGATTTGGAACTCAGAGCGAGCCAGCT